>OU744318.1:2831519-4031519 GCA_916610145.1 Eristalis arbustorum
TAATTGTTTTTGTCTAGAATATAAGTAAAATTAATAGAAAATAACACACAAATAAATTAAAAAACACCGTGTGTGTAGTCCACATGCAGTTTTAGCAACTTTTTTAGCGACTACTGTACAAACTGCGCCGTAGTCGCGGTGGGATCTTCATTTCGGCCAAAACATCTTTTCAAAAAACGCATTGTTTACTACAAAACACTCACTTTGAATGAGTTTTCAATATTTTCCGCCGTAGTTCAAGTGTGAAGCTAACATAACCAACGACTTAAAAACGGTAGCTGTACTTTCTGCAGTAGCAGATACTAAATTACTTAAGCACAATATGCACACGCACTGGTTTGAATCATAATTTTTTTAAGGTCAGTCATGTTATTTAAGACTTTCCTCTTTTTTACATATGAAAAAGTGTCACCTTATATATACCAGAGAGGCATGTTGGCTGAGGCTCAGGTCTAGCCCGGACTGTAGCGCCAGGCAAAGAAAATGACTATAGCACAATGGATCACTGCGGCACACCAATGACTTCATTCAAACATTCAAAAACAAAATGATCTGCAAACGTCACGAGCACACACATTTAAGTAAGCCGAAGCAGATCTTCGCTCAAGTCTATGTCCGTGTTAATGTTTTCTTTTTACCTGCAAACTATACATGCGTATATAGATGTCACTAAGCCTTCGACTCTCAACGGTAGATATAGAACATGCTACTTCCTATTATAAAAGTTATGTTGATTGCGTGCGCATTCAATCCCCCTGAGTACATCTCCTCCCTTGATATATGAGACTTGCTTTTGATTCATTTTTTAACCAAAGCTTCAATATCACTGGGCAAATCATGTCAAATCACTACAGGCAACAAATAGTCCTTTTATGCTCGCAAAAATTTTTGAAGCGGAAGTTGTTCAGGTTAGCAGATCCGTTCTAACTAATGGACGCTGGATACTAAATTGCCCACGATGCATGCTGCCATACATCCTCTCACAATGACAGATCTTCCTACCTGATTACCAGTGTCCTTACCTATTTTGGGCTTATGCCTCTACTTTGGCATGTCCTTATATTTTTACTACATACATTATGATTAAATTAAAAATACATTCAATAGAAACATTACTCATCGATTAAATAAGTTAATTAGCAAAACTTGTGTGGACATCTAAGGACCTCTTTAGGTTAAGAACTGTCATCTATGATGATACAATGTGACACAATGTTCACAATGTCAAGTGAAAAACGCCAGACCGAACCCCATCGATGAGCCATCTAGTTGTAACTCGTTTGAAAACACAGCCATGCTTCTTTCAAGGTTTCAAATACTCACCAACTCACCCTCCACAAAGTGTGCTCCACATTTTGTATACCATATTACTGCCACGTGGATGACACTCGAAATACTTGCATGCGCACTTACTCCATCAAACTACTTCACGAAATCGACCCAAGCACCCATCACACAGGTGCTTACCTCACCGTAAACCATTCCCGTCAAACTGCAACAATTTTAATTAAATTAAACATAACATTAAAACCAGAAAGTTATTATCCTTCATTAATCTGGTAAGGACATTCCACAAAAGATATCTCTCTGGAGTCTGGACAAAAAACTCAGTTCCCTGCTCCCGGCCGCAGGCGGTCTCTGTGTCTGGGTGCATCTGGCACCCCGTGCGCCTTAACCTCGGATTTCCATGGTAATACGCGAATAAAGGGTAATCCACTTACGAAAGGATTTCGTCTAGCGCCACTGCATCTAAGCAGGTCGGCAATGCAACGCTCCCTGTGGTTTCTGTGGCAACTGGGCCAGGGATAAGTGTGAAGTATCCCTTTTTCGCTTTGGTATTGGCTGCCGGGACATAATGTTTATCTGATCAGGAGGGGTTCCTTTTAATCTCGCACACACAACGACATGCTCGTCCTGGTCGTCCACCAACACCAGTGTCGCTGGCCGAGCTCAAGAGTCATATTGTTGGGCGCCGCGCCGTGTCTGTGTGCTTTGCGGTCTTGCGTGTGTTTCATTAAAATTTAATTAATTTATACCAGAACTTCTTGCAACCGAGTGCAGTCCAGGAGCCGTGAATTCAAAATCTTTGCGCAGAGTATCTGCCGGCGAGAGTGAACTCCCCATTTCCCATGGTGATGGTTGGCTTCCCCTTACAATGGGCAACGCTATGGGCTACGGAGAATTTTAAATGAATTCACTTCTGAATTCTTTATCAAATGAATGGAACGCTGACCGCACCTGAAATAGATACGGCGCACTAACTCTGTTCCTCCTCCTCATAGTGTGCTTCGGCTCCTTGTGGTATAGGTGGGTGTCATGACTTCAGCAAAAGTGCGCTTCCATCGATAAGATAAAGCAGGTCCCAAAGGAGGTGGGTCATTGATATGCCGGCCAGGCACGTTTGCATGAACTTTGTGCCCCCGAAAAGAATGAATAAATCTTTTGATGCGGAACGGTCGGTGGAACGTGTGCCTGTTTCGGGGGGAGGCAGTTCATAAGCGAAGTCTGGGGGGATGGTAATTATTTCCGTTAAAGGGTTTCCTGGCCATCAAAGTGAAAGGCTCATTTAAAAGTATTTCTTGACTCGGCTGTGCTGAGGGTTGAAAATGTATTATACGTTCAAAGGGATTGCTGGGAATTATTTTTGTGATCAGAGAAAGGAGTTGACCAAGTATAGATTAATAAAAATTCATAACCATAGTCATGGTTAGAGATGTGCCAATACAAACTTTCTTAACTCGAGTTGGAATTAAAGGGAACGAGTTGCAGCTCGAGTTGGATAACTCGGTTTTTTCAAAACAACGTTTGATGTAATAATGGGTTTGCTTGTTTACAAATATGAAAAATAAAGTCCAAGATTTTAACGACAAAAATAACGTTTATTAAATATAATTGCTTTGGAATTCAAATTACATCCCCAAAATGATACCAAATTTACAAAAAAATATTAATAAATATGTATCACACAACACAAAGTACGAGACTAATTTATTTGACTGCCAATTCAAGATGTGTTGTATTTGTAACTGCCAAACTTCAATCACAACTCGGTTTAACTTGGTTTACGTGGAAAATTATACACTCAGGAGAGATGCGTCAACTCGAGTTGATTAACCGAATCAATACCCAATTCAAAATATATTCCTTTTTGTAACAGTCGAACTCAACACCAAACTCGGGTTAGCTTGGTACCTACGCATTATCAATGGGCTTGAAAGACTTTAGAAAAAACAACCCATATTGTCAATCACAACAGCCTTACACAAAAGGTACCAGCAAAAACCTGCCGAATCAAACACTGCTCCGTTCATGTCCAAATCGAGCCGATAAACCGAGTCAACCGAGTTGTGTGTTCACACGTGTCAAATGATTCGCGAGCTTGATGTTCATTTATTCGTTTCATTTTAGTTTCAGCAACTCAGTTTGACATAAATGTAACTCGTTTCAACTCGGTTTGGGCGTAGCTCGGGTTGTCTCGGTTTTCAACTCGAGTTGACCCATCTCTAGTCATGGTTGATTTGATTTCGCAATCAGATTGATGGAGTATGGTGGCGCTGCAGTGTCTTGTGGACTTTCAGCGAATAAGCAGCATTCGATCACTCTATGCTGGATCAGAGCAGAATGAGGTAGCAGATGACTTGCTAGGAAAGGGGCCAGATCCGACCCATTCCAGGTTATCCCATGTTTCCATCCATTGACTGATGTCAAGAGTAAAGTGGACAAATAGCTAATGAAAAGAGGGCGTCTCTTACATAGTTTTCCATTGTAACAAAAGTCTGCTGCAGATGGTGTGAGAGCGAAAATAGGCCCTTTAATGTGGGCTGTGGTCCAAGACGAAGAAGAAACTAAGGACACTACTCACTACCTTTGCCCATAAACCAGTCTTTGCATACTAAGACGAGAACACTGGGATAATTCTTCTTTCAGAACCTTCAACAAGTAGCAAATATCCATTTGAATGCTACTTGCAGGTTTGTCAGGACTGTTCCACTTCACGCAATGGACGACGATAGAAGAGAGTTCCGTCCCCCTGATCTAAACAAAGTCAAGATATCGAGACTAAACTCGTGCAAAACTGCTGGTGCACGGACTGTCTGCAGAACTCTTTAAGGCAGCTGGAGATGAGATGGTAAGGTGTATGCACAAACTTCCTTTGACTGCGCCAACTATCGGGGGATACGACTTTAAACATCGCCTGCAAGATCTTCTCTGCCATTTTGTTTGAGCGCTTGAAACCATTCGTCAACAACCTAATAGATCCCTATCAGTGCGGTTTCAGGCCTGGGTAGACCACCACCGACCAAATCTTCACATTACGACAGATCCTCGAAAAAACCCAAGAGATGCAGATCGACACCCACCACCTATTTGTCAACTTTAAGGCCGCATACTATAGCATGCATAAAGACGAGCGCAGTGTGTAGGATGACGATGGAGAACTCTCGCTGCTCCATCCAGAAAGGTAACGAACTTACCGAGACCTTCAATATCAAAAATGGTTTTAGACAAGGCGATGTGCTGTCATGTGACTTATTCAACATTGTACTTTAGAAGGTCGTGCAAAACTCACACGCCAACACTAGAGGCAAGATATTCCTAAATTCCGTCCAATTATTAAAAAAAAGGCGGCAAAAATGGGTTTAGCGGTGAATGAGGGCACAACAAAGTATATGCTGTCATCAAGAAGGGACACACAACATCGACGACTTGGTCAGTACGTCACCATAGGCAGCTACAACTTCGAGGAAGTGAAGGAATTCATCTACCTTGGCTCCCAAGTGAATAGTGCGAACAACATCAGTACCGAGATTAAACGCAGAATAACTCTTGCCAACCGCTGTTTCTTTGGGCTCAAGAGGCAAATGAGTAGTAGAGCCCTCCCTCGAAAGACCAAGTTCACATTATACAAGATCAATCCTGTCCTGCTGCATGGCGCGGAAGCCTAGACTATCTCAAGAGCGGATGAAGACTCGCTTGGTCTCTTCGTGAGAAAAGTTCTGCGTTCAATCTTTGGTCCTGTTTGCGTTGAAGGTTTTTGGAGAAGAAGATTCAACCACGAACTGTACGGACTGTACAGCGACATGAGTCTAGCCAGGGGTCTACAGCTTCGACGGCTAAGATGGCTAGGCCATGTATGGATAACACTGCTCCAGCCCGAATAGGCTTCGACTACGAACCAGTGGGACAACGCAATAGAGGACGACCACGAAGCCGATGGCAAACTCAAGTCGAGAAGGACTACAACCAACTTGGAGTGCGAAATTGGAGGCAGTTGGCTAAGATTCGTGCCAGCTGGAGAGGCTTGTTGGCTGAGGCACAGGACTGTAGCGCCATAAGAAGAAGAATGCTGTTTGTCAGGAGCACTGGAAGGCTGGAAGCAGAGACGGCACAACATCTTCATCTTCAATGACACACGCAATAACGAGTTGGTCGATGGAAGGTCTTTCATCTCCATGGGCATTACAATGGGTCCAAATGGATCTAGGCGCGATGGGGCTCACCTAACCTAACCTCGTGCGACTTGTCCCAGCATCTGCAGCAACCACATTAGTTGCGTGTGCCTGTAGCGAGTGGACCATTGGCTTTGATATATAACAAGTGAATTTTGAAAGTTGTTCATCTCGGCAATTGAACATAGACACCCAGCGTAGGAGTCGACACACCCACTCATTAGGCCCCCTTACATGTGTCCAAATCTCTGAACTTGACCCATGACTTGCAAATGTCCGAAAACACATAAATAACCCATCGAACATTAAACATTTCCCAAATTCTGAAATTCGAATCCAATTAAACCTCGGCAGTGCCTTAAAAAGATAACCCTTCTCCTTGATCCCTGTTGAATCTCATCCATATTCACATGCAAAACCAATAAATTTATCCATCCCCGAAATGCAATCTACTACCGCCGACCACCGGTGTACGCCGCCATTGTCATGAGCGAATCATCCTTCCGTCTCCCAGTGGCCATGAGACGCACTCCACCACTTCACAGCCACCATCATAAATTCGCCGAAGTTTTATCGTGTGACGGAAGGCAAATATATCCCAGAAGCCGCCACACCCCCCATTGATTGTGGCTTTAAAATTTATTTACCCCACGCACCCATTAATTATGGGCCGCGTTTCAATAAACATTCCCATATACAATAAAACGTCCAAAAGTCCTCGCAGGACTCCCCGATAATTACGCCAAACGAGAGCTTTATTATGAAGCGTGCAATTTAAGAGAACCACCCCCGTCACTGGATCGCTGGCAGTAATTGAAATTTTACAATTAATGTCCAAGATACTGGCTGGAGTGATGCCCTCTGACAGCACGGGCTTCCTCGCATCAAGGACGGAATACAGTAGCGAGTCAATAGCTCTGCAAACACGCCCAGGCGGTTGGGGATCAGTAACATTTTATTTACTCCTCCGTACATAGCATTTTATGATTTCAATTTGAAGTTGCAATTGCTGAACAATTGCACAAACGTTTGGAGGGGCTCCTTGCGCCCGCCCAGTTTCAGACGAAGATCAGTGGAGCCGAGCGGCAAAAACGTGAACGTGGGCCAAGACGGAGACGAGCAAGTTTCTTTGATTTGAAAGTTTCCATTTTTACGAGTACTGTGCTGCAATATCCGAGAGGGAAATCCATCGAGTTACGATTATTTCCGCACAGATACTCGGGGTCCATGCCGGTTGGCAAAGGCAGCTCGAGTGCGAGGTGGCACTGGAGGTGGCTCTCGGCAGCAAGGTAAATGTGAGGGGGCGCTGCAGCCATCTGCCATCTGGCGCTCGTTCCTTCGGCTCTTCGGTGTGGGTGTGTGCGTGTTGTATTTGCTCGCCCCCAGGAGGGTGATTATGCCCTTCGCTTTGAAGTGGTATTTATTGTGTTGAGGACTCTTAAATTGTCAAGGATCAAATTGGAGATGAGCTTATGGGATGTGCTCATGTTTTCATTTTTCAGGAGGAGGATTACGTGAGTGAGGCCTTCGATTCATGGGATTAAGAGCGAAGTTCATAGGAAGTGCGCCGGCAGGATGTGTCTGTTGGGATCGAGATCGGGACAGAACGGACGTTGAATGGATTGTTCTGTTCGGGATTTGTATTATTTTTAATGTATCCTCAGTTGCCGTTGGGAATTGTGACGCCCTGGGGGAGGCTTCGCAAGATGGGCGACATAAATTAAGCGATTTCAAGTGACACGCTAAGACGCTGGACATTGGGTAGTAGACGGATGGATTTGTGAATGTGTTTTGTTTCAGTGAATGAGAACCGCACGTGAGGCTTGCGAAAGACATCATCGTCTACTTTGAATGTATACAAATCGTGAGTGAATTAATTTATGTATTTTTTGTTAAAGGTTTTGAGCTGGATTTGACAAGGAATGGGTGAACAAATGGAGGTGGAAATTAACAAAAAATGATAATGAATGAGACTCTGAATTTTATCTTAACTTGAGAGAATAACTTGAAGGTCCATACAGTATAGCATTGGCTTATAGATGGAGACTTTCTTTTACCAAGTACAAAACTTTTTGAGTCGTAGTCCAAATTGTATTAATATGGCGGGCACTTACAACATTTCCGAATATGGAATGACATTTCCTGGTACCATCAAGAATGGAAGAATGCGTGCACCTAAATATGTCCACTGCGTAACATTCTCTGTAAATAATACAAACCTTAATTTACTGGTCTTAATTCAGGGAGAGTGTTGTCTGTGAAATATTGTTTTTTTTAAAGAGAAGGCAAAGAGTGAGTGGTTTGGTGTTACCAAATGAGTGTAACCATATCAACATTGTAATGTGACTGTCACAGTTTTTACTCCTTTGGCGATTTTAAAACGATTCGTGTTGTAAAATTGTAACTACGGTGACCCTTCCCTTTTTTAGAGAACGGTCCTCATTTTCGGTATCGTCTCCTTTTTATTATTTCTTCTCGAAGAGGACAGCTATTTGTACTCTTTTTACTAAATTGTCCTCTGAATGTCTTTTTTAAATCGGTTTTCTAGATTTTACTACTTGCTTATCAGGGGGACGACCCATGAAGAGCCGGAGCCCTAGCAATTGCTGCCTTCCATCGGTGACGGTCCTGGAAGCGCTGCTTCCAGTCATCAAGGCCAAGCTGTCTTACATCTACGATGACTTGGTCTCCGTAACGATGGTTCGGTCTTCTTCTCCCTCTTGAACCAGGAAGCTCGGATTCGAAGACCCTTTTTGCTGAAGCGTTGTTGTCTATTCGCTTGATGTGGCCGAGCCAGTGTAGTCGACGAATTGTTGCCTTCCGGACTACATCCACATCCTTGTACAGCGAAGTAGAATTTTTCTTTCGGAGGCACCAAGAAGTGCTCAGCTTTCGATTCCATAAAGCAGGGCTGGCAGAATAAGAGTTTTGTAGAGTATGACTTTGGTCCTTCGAGTCAGGAGTTTCGACCCCAGTTGTTTTGGCAAGCCGAAGTGGCATCGGTTGCCAAAGGCGATTCTACGTCGAATCTCCCTCTACGATGTCATTCGTTTTTTAGTGTTACACAGTAATATTCTGGGTGGATCAAATACAAGTTTGATTCTAAGAGTGCAATAAAAACAATTTTTGTCCATGTTGATACACAAGTTTATTAGAAAATCAATCATTCCCGTTATGTACTAAATCACACTTCATTCAAGTGGCTGCACCGACTGTCTTCGTAGTAGTACATTCTGTCACCCTAATTTTGAATGAACCTCTTGATGCTTTCGGACTTTACCTCTAGGATTGCTTGGATGATACTGGCCTTAAGGGCTCGAATCCTTTCTAGATTGTGGGCATAACACCGGGGCTCTCATAAACAATAATATGGGTGTCGCTACAGCCCATACAGGACCAAGCTTCTCAGCAACCACTAGAGTTGTGTGTGCTATTATTCTCTCACACGTTGAAGGGATCCGTAGTTTACGCCGACTCCTTGCGGCCAAGCTTGTGAGGCTTTTTCTAAACAGAAGAACGCTCTCTGAGCATTGTCAGTGACTCTAAAAAAGTTATTTTTGTACTACAGACCAGGAATCGAACCTTGACGTCGAGCTTAAGCGGTCGACGCACATACCAACAACGGCACGGGCCACCATTGTTGTTTAAGGGAGCATTTTAGTACCACTAATGATTAGAGTAGTTGGGATGGTGGCTGAGCCTCACATTGTCTATCTTGACCCATAGTTGTACCACATCTCAGAGGTGACTCAGTTGTTCTATCAGCCTTTTTGAGACAGAGTAGTCCTGTCAAATTTGAAAATTTAAACAGCCACAACCTTTACTGATCTAAAGGAACGCAATACGCAATCCTAATGTCCCATGCCTATTTCTGATATTCATTGCAATTTCTTGGTCTTGGCGCAGTTACGATTGAAACAATGATTTCCTAGATCAGCATTCCGAATTGTGCAGTGAACTGTCGTGGTTATTATCGTGGATTTTTTGATGGCGATAGTTCTAGTCACTATAGTCTAGAAGCGCCCCCTGGAATCTTGTGTACATTTTCTTGAATCTTCGAATGAAGTGAACGCTGAGTCGTTTATATGATCCTCTTGGCGAGGAAGGTTTGTGGATGAGGAGACACATCATGTCCTTGATGTAGTCTGGAAGACAAAACGTGTTCGATAGCACTGAATCCGCCACATCGATTACATGAACACCAACACTCCAGTTAAGACAGTCTTCGAATACGAGACGCCTGGAACAAGATGGAGGGGAATACCGAATCTCCGGTATAAGGACATGTCACTGTGGGCGCAAAACAGCTTAATCAGGCCTAATAAGTAAGTTACTTTACTTCTAACAATGTGGAAAAAAAACTATGTAAGCACTTACTTGTTTGCACTCATACTCTCTATTTTCAAAGAGAGCTAGTCATCAAAATAAAAACTTGTACATGCCTGCATAACAACATTCACAGCGTACTCATCAACATTGAAATTTCCACGAATTCAGTCTCATTTAAATTTGTCTGTCTGTTGACATGAAATTAATATTCAAAGTGCTCTCCACCGGATTCCGTCTGAAACCACGTTTATGTTCGCTCAATTTGCTTCACATCGGTATCGTGACTAAAGTGCTTGTTTCTTAATTTGACGATCAACTCGTGCAGCAGCCAGTTCGCCACTACAAGACATTCCTGAAAAATAATAAATTATTTGTCTACACATAATTTGATCAGTGGATACGAGGATTTCAAGTGTATTTTCAACGAAGACATGGTTTCTGTGTTTCGTTAATCCGTTTGATGTCATCCTCGAGTGGTTACCAAACTAAATCGATTGAATGAAGGGAATCAATTTCATTTTGTGCATCATTTCAAAAGGAGTCGCATAGTGCATGGACACCAACAAGGATAGTTGTAAGCAATTTGCCATTTTGTAGTCATCCCAGTTCCTGCACAGGGTGCTGACAAGTCACATTGCAAACATGCCCAAATTGTCCTCCCCTCTCGTCAAACGGAAAGATTGTTTCAAACCCCCTTCATTAAGCCCGCAACTAAATGAATCTCTCAATTGAGAGACTCATCAAACTAAATTCTGCCCGTCCTTCTGCGCATACACCCACCTCATCTCATGCACCATCGCACGTAAATATTTAGTTTCAATAATCCAATTGAACTTGAATATTTCGCTAACGCCAGTATCTGTCCAACTCCCTCATTTACTTCGACCCGACCCGAATGCCGGGAAAGAATTTCCATTTTCTAATCTTACTTCCGCACAACCCGATTGCCATTCATCGGGATTAAATATAACAAATAACCGCATTTACATTTATTGACTTCCCTGCCAAACCCCATGCGGATCCTATTCAGCTTTGCACCCAGAACATGACTGTGCTGGTGGCGGCTGTCGGGTTTGGCACACTATAACAACATTGCATTTTCTGCATTCGTGCGGAGCTCAATCAGAATCGGATTAATTACGAAAAACGTTCCAGAATTTATGCGAACCATTGTGTCGGGAGAAGATATCGAATAACCAATTGAAAATTATCGGTCAACTTCGCCGGGGTGCAGCGGAAAGTTCCACAGTTTGCACCCCAATAAATTAATGCTGAGCTCGGGGCGTACATTAGTCGAGTATGTCGTATTCTCTGTTTCGAGGGATTTGTGGCGAACAAACCGGGCGAATGAACGAAACTCAATACGGGCATTGTGTCGAGAGGGAGCGAGTGAATCGGAACAATCATTCGATAATTGTGATTTCCCGTATAAGGATTTAATTAAGCCGTCGGAAAGTTGAGAATCCGTGTTCGTTGTTTCCATGAGTAGGATTCGGTTTAATTAAATTTTGAAAGCAGAGTATCATCTGCGAAGTCGTAAAGTGCATTTGAGAGAACGCGGCTTGAATGGCGCATATCGACATCAAATAGCGACCAGGGATTCATAAATCATATTCAAATCGGTGAATCTATTTCAGATTTCATAACGAAGGGAAATGCACAAAAATGGTTATTTAAAAGGTAACGTTAACGAAGAGCCACTAGCACATTTACCTGTGAATAAATTGTCACAGTTTCACTACAAAACATGGACGATGGTTGGATCCTTTGATATCTATAACGATGTCACCTCAATGATATTACGTTTCCCAAATTAAAATAACGTATTCCCGGTAACTGACCACTGCGCCATACAACTTTCATAAATGTTTTCCATGTCGAGCTTTACGAGATTATGCACTGGATGTGCAAAAACGACAGGGAATGAGATTTTAGTTAGACCAGAACAACGGTATTAGATATTTCAATAGAGTGTTTTTTGGAATAATCGCTCACGTTGCAGTGCTATGTAGTGACTTCTGATCCATTTTACCAGGTGTACCAGTATGAAGTGAGCGTCAAGATACAAATGTCTCGATAACCTTTGTTGTGAACGAGCCCTTATTTGTTTGTTTGTTTGTTTGCTATGACATCTGTGAAAAATATTTAGTATACATCAAGTCATTGAACAGACAAAATCATTTTTTTTCATCATGTTAAAAATGTCGAGCTGCAGTACATCGACTATTTGGCAAATGCTCAATCTCTAAAGTATGGTGCACAAGGGTAGGGTGGCATGTTCTGTGCCAGTATCTTTGATCGGTACAACCATGCAAAGATTACCCAGTAAATGTGCTTGTGTAATTAGAAAGAAGAAAAAGGAAAGTAAACATTTGTTTTTAAAAAAGTGACATTCTTTAATTTCGAATGATTTTCAGGACTCTTACAGGGCAAAAAACAGATTGGTTAAGCAATATTTGTAGACGTCGTAAAACGGATGCTTCCACAGATGATTTTTCTTTCTCATCTTGCATGTTTTACATCCCACCAATTGAGCATTCTAACTGTGGCAGTGCTAAGACACCTTAGCATATAATGATTTTGAAGCAAAATGAAATGAAAAACAATCACTATATTTTACCTTTTAACTTTTTTTTTGTTCCTTTTCCTTTAAGATTTTCTGAGTCATGCGGACAAGTTGCCTCTACCATACGACGAAGTGCACCGTTTGGATTTTTAAGCAAAATGTACGGCATGTCGAATTCCTTTGCAGTTCCCGCATCCATAACTAATTTTCGATCTCAGTCTATAACGGTGTGCCAACGATGAGATTACCCTGGGTAGACAAACCAATTGTCCCTGGTCAGTGACCAATCCAAGCTGGGCATCGACTGCTTCAGTTCAACCTGCACGATCAACGGGATAAATCGTTAAATTTGCTTAAACAGCGCTGGAGATGTGAAACTTACCTCAGCCAACGTGCCACAGTTCGGAGTCTAAGTACAGTTCAAAAGGATTCAAGTTACAACTGATTTTTGCAGATAACAGAACAGTGAAATGAAAAATCCAATGAAATGAAGCCGGTCTCAATGTTGTCTATATAGATTTGTAATTCGTTAGGGGATAAGCGAAAGAGTGCACTAATGCGTGATGACTTTCCAGCCCCCGTTCGCTCCACAATACCAACTTTCCATTCCAGCTTGATGGATATGTTCAGGTTTTTCAAGACTGCTGGACTGCTTGGGTCGTAGCGCAGTGACATGCGTGGAATATCTGGGTCTTGTTCAAGGTGAGTGTAATGAAGGACTGGTCATTTGCTAAAGAGCTTCTGCGTCTTGTCGCACACCATTTTGTACCATTCCGGTGAGGATCATCGCTTGTGAAACTGCTAATCCCACATTGCCGCTGAAAATGAATGGTTTCTTCTGTAGCTGAATCACCAGAGCTCTCAGGGAATTCTTCAAAAGTTAGTTTATACTCATCCTCATCGCTTGAAGATTCGAGAATGAACTAATCATCGATAGGTGTTATTTTCTAAAAATCTTGGACAGTGTTTTCATGTTTTCTTACCTCTTTTGTTTGGTTATCCATTATTTGTGTATTGTCCTTGCTTCTAAAAATTCAATTTCACTAATTTTTGACATTAGAGTATTTTGACATCGTAAGCACACGTACCAACTTTTGGAAAAAATCAAAATCATCACCAATCACTACTAATCTGAGCACTGACCAGTCAAAAAACACACCTTTTATTTATAACAGAACGATTTGATACATGTTTGGCTCTGAGTAGTCTTACGCCCAAGCTCGGTGTTACTTGTTGATGTAATTGTCATTGTGCCAAAGGGTGTGTGTCGTAGGAGTCTATTGACTCATAGAAAAATACGTTCGCGGGTTCAAATGCCGATAAAGTCAACAAATTAAATGTTAATTTTTATTGTACACTATATGCTCAGAGGGTATAACTGTCACGTAATGCTTTTAAAACATAGCACTTCGTCTACTTTACTTGTTAGAGGCCAGTGCTTGATAACATGTTGCTGTAAAGCATACATATGCTGCTCATATTTCATGCGGTTAATAGATTTTTGTTGGTGGTGGCCCGTGGCGTTGTGTCGACGCATATAGACTTTAACTTCAACGTCTAGGTTCGATCGCTGGTCTGTACGACTAAAAATAATGTTCATGACCTCACCCCTTTCGAGTCGCTGACAATGCTCAAAGAATATTTCTTGTCTAGAAAAAGCTTCTTAAACTCGGATCGGCATAAGTAGTAGGAGGGGAAGCAGAAATATAGCACACACAACACCACTGGTTGCTGAGAAGCTAGGCCCTGACTCTCTACGTGCTGTAGCGCCACCCATCTTATTATATACAATACATAATAGCTTATTATTCATTTTTACTTTTGATATGGAATTGATATGAACCACAAGAGCAGACTTCTAAAGCTTCCTGGCAGTAGAAAATTATTCAAAGAAATTGCACAAATCGTTGGATTTTCCCCAGAAACTATATCTTAAGCAAGAAAACCAAGAACTGTCTGCAACTCGGGGTTGGAAGTGAATTAAGTAGTTAAGAATGATGAAGTTTTCTCAGGAACAGTCCTTGAAATCCAGCTGGAGAGATGGAAACCAATTATGCTTAACAGTATTGTGACACTAAGAAGGATATCAACAGAATGGCAATGATTCGCAGAAACGCGCACTGTGGGAATAAACAGCATTATTTCTTTCAAGGAATTGAGTTAACTAAATAAATTAATAAATACCTCATCAACGGATGGAGACACATTTTGTAGAAAGACAAATTAACAGAAATACAGAGAAAAAAACGAGATTTGTTTGGCTGCTATGAATTGAATACCTAACACTGAGTGCAAATGTAATCAAATATTAAAGTCTTGAATTTCATAAATAAAAGAAAAATCGCGACCTTCTTCGCAGTTGGTCTTGAAACTGCCCCAATGGTGTAGGCTAAGAGAGAGGATAAACCGCCGGTAAAACCACTTAAACTCGAGATAGAGCCGTCCTACTCCAATGAATATACCCAATCATGTTATAGATTGTGATAAAATAAATAGTATATTACATTAAAAGACGGCTAAGCTGGAAATTCTGGCATCACATTGGTAGTGAACATGTGGTTGCGAAATCTTCACAAAACCCTTTATTCTGTAACGGCGCTACAAATTGGTTGAGGTACTTCACCACTTGTGTACGCTATATCTTTCGCCTTAATGCGTTGCCGCAATGGCTCGGTATCGAAAACCCTTCGGGTAGGATCTGTTGCGTCAGTCTGCTCTCCATGATCTAGCCATCTTAAGCGTTGGATCCGAAGACACTTTACCAATCATCAGGCTAAACAGGACCAAAGACAGCTTCTTCATCCACTTTCAATAGCGTCCACGTCGCTGCGCCATAGAGCAGGACAGGGATTTGCAGGAGTAATTCTTCACTTGATCTCGGTACTGGTGATATTGTCCCTGTCCTCGAGTACGCCAATGTTTCTGCTGCCAACTATGGTGCTCTGTCCGAAGTATCGATGTTGTTTGGTGTTCTGGAATTACAATTCGGGACCCAAATATTAGCTCCAGGATTATGATCGGGCTCACAATTCACCAAGGTGGTGGAATTGTCCACGATTGGTGTTCGACATTCCTCAAGGCGTTGGTTCACTGAAATGGACCGCGGAATATAGGTCTCGTGATAGAAGCCTTATAGCAGAAAATGCAAACACCACCACACTTGGGTGGTAATGCTGCCTCAATTATATTTGCTGGAAGCTGCACCAGGCGCTCGACTTGTGTATAGTATATGAGCTGCACAACAGGAAATGCTGATTCGAATGTAGTCAACGAACTTAGCATTGCACACCAAAGTGCAAGCACAGCCAAACCGCTTGCTTGGTGATCACCTTGAGGTTCCTTCGCGAACTTTAGCTATCTTATTGGAATAAGTTGATGAGTCGATATCGTGTTAGCGAGTCAACGTATTGTAAACATAGGTCATAAGTTTCAGTAAAGAATGAGTAAATAATTAGTCAATTAAGAGGCTCGACAACTAATAGTTGTGTTGTTATTTTCTTTATTCTGATTACCAATATAACTCGAGCTGCTACGCATTTAAAAAAATAATATAATAACACAATTTAAAAAATATGCAACAAAGTTGTTGGTGCCAAAACCCTTCCCAAACACAATTATCAAGGACATCAAGAACATCAGTGCGCAATCTCTTACCATTTAACAGTCTATGAAGGACAAACAAGCATAAAACGGTAGGTCGCTTCCACTCGTGAGGGAAGAATAACACGCACAACACGAGTGGTTGCTGAGAAGCTAGGCCCTAGCTCTCTACGGGCTGTAGCGCCACCCATAGTATTATATTATAAGCACCTCGTCCTTAAACACAAACAATTCTTCGCAAGTTTCGTCGTGTTTCTTCCAAATGGAAAAGACTTTTTGTAAAATAAGCATTTTCTGTTCTGAACCAAAAGTAAATTCAGGCACGACTATAAGAAAAACATCTTGAACGTAGTTTTTTTTTTTTACTCTAATTAGTTATGTACTTAAAACAAAAAATATATAAGGATAGCCCAACAATTCTGTTTGGAAACTTCGTCTTCGAAAGGCAAAAACTAATCAACTTCATTAAAATGGGTCCAAATTATCTTCTGTGTCGGCGGCAAATGGCAGATGTACAGTGACAAGACTCAAATCGCCACCATCGCCAAGAATCTCAGTGCTGGTCTTCTCGACTCCAACACCGAAGTCGTGTTTGGTTCCCCAGCTGTGAACATCTCATACGTCATACATCGTACAAGGTCCCCAAGAGTGTATTGAGTGGTTAAATCTCACCAGCTATGCAAAAGGATGTTGGGGCTGACTGGGTTATCTTGGGACACTTTGAGCGTCGTCAGATCTTCGATGAAAGCGATGACCTCATCGGTGAGAAGGTCGCCAATGTCCTGGCCGAAGGCGTGAAGGTCATCGCCTGCATCGGCGAGACTCTCGAGGAGCGAGAGTCAAACAAAACCGAAGAAGTTGTCTTCAGACAGATGAACGTTCTCGCCAAGTACGTCAAGAACTGAACCAACGTTGTTGTCGCCTACGAGCCAGTGTGGGCCATCGGCACCAGAAACTGACACCCCAGAACAGGCCCAAGCTGATCACTCCATTCTGCGCAAGTGGTTAGTGGACAATGTCTCGCAAGTACTCTTCGACAGCCTTCGCATTCGGTACGGTGAATCCGAACCACGTAGAGGGTTCCGCCGTAATGTGGGGAGATATGGTAACCTGCGTCAAAGCTTAAAATGACCATTTGTTTGTAACGTAAGTTTGGAGAGAGTTTTGGCTTATGACCCGCTAGGCCTATAGTTTTTGCGGTATCCTCATTATTTTTAAAATGCTTTGAGTTTGCTTATACAACAAAATTGATACACTTCAATTTGTTTTCCTTGGAGTTCTGTGTCATTTTATTTTTGTTGAGAGCACAGGCAACCTCACGCAGCATACTTACTTTTGTGATTGACTCTAAGTGTCTTGAGGACTTCAGGAGGAGCGGATTTCAAATTCGTCTTATTGTATGCGACGTAAGTTGAATCAAATGTCATTGTAATCAAACGCGGTAATTTTAAGCAAAGGAACGAACGCGAATTATTTTCACGTGTATTTAGGACAGACACGTAATCACGAGCATTTAGTGTGGAGTACGGACGTACGGTCCACGTGATGACGTGTAATGCGATATACGCTCAGAGTCTGGTCCCAGTTTTTACCCGCTTTGATAATGGACACATTGTGAGCCTATTTTATCTTTAAAATGTTATACCTTCAGTCCTCCCAGAATAACTTCGAAAACAAATAATTTGCATGGAAGAAGCCAATGTACATATTTACATCCAACAGTGTCATCCATCAACAAGAAAGTGTTACTGCGCCAGCCTACCGATGGATTGCACACAAAAGGTAACTCACCTTTCGACAGAGCTAATTAACTTTGCAACAATAGGGAATACAAGTCCTTACAGCTTCCATGGGAGGGCTTTTCAAGCGTTCTATAATTACCAGCTCATGCACACGGTGACATACAATACCCCCCGCACAAGAGATGAACGCGAACACTCGGCACAACGAACCACACGAGTAGTCACTAAAGTAGTTCATAGCTTGCGAGTGTGCAAAGTCACTTCTGTTACATAACTCATTCACTTTATCGCATGACATGCTACTCCAAAGCAGCAGCAGTGCATCTCAGGCCTTCTGCCCGTCTGCACTTCAGTCAATCCATACTGATTACCGCTACAGGCAAAAGGAAGGGAGAGAAACGCGAAAAAAAAACTGAAAAAGGGAGCTCTCTACCCATATTGCGGGAACAAGTTGGCGATAAGGACCTCTTCAGTGCTGAGCAGCAGCATCAGTGAGTTCTGAGCATTCCCCTGCAACAGTTGCAATTACAAACACTAAGTTAGACGTTCACTGCGAATCACTGATGCACGAGGTCATTAGGGGGCTCACCGCCACCTGTGTGTGTCCACTTGTGAGTGCACGTGTGAGAGAGTTCTGGACACAAGATGAATTATGCGCCGATGACGAGCCCACCGCAGACACGAAACGAATGTCGCCACATTTTATGATTCGCAGCACACGTTCAAGTTGTCTAGCGCTGCAATTAGCTGATAATCAAAGGGCACTATCAACATCACCATCAACATCGCCGACATCGCCAGTGAGTCCTCATCACCATCGTCATCACCATCATCATCATCGCAGCGTGGCGGTGGCACGGGGGGGGGAACGTGGTAGTCAGCAACATCAACATCATCATGGCCGTTAATTAGGAAGTTTTTGCATTTACTTCCGTGTATGCGAGCGTCGGCGACGCGCAACTGCTCCAGATGCAATTTTCCAGTCGAGCGTCTTGTAATGGCGCTGCAATTAAGCACTTGTGCAGAACGTAAAGTGAATCCGAAACGAGTTTAAAGCTTCGAGTGGGTCTTGGCGCGGCACACAACAGAGCAAGGAACAGTGCCGGAGCCCATGCTGGTGCAGCGGTGGGTGTCGAGGGGTGGCCGTGCTGTTTCCAGGATTTCCAGATGTGCATTTACGGCACAATGAGCAAGTAGCTATAGTTTAATTAGCGTAGGCACGAGCTCCTTCCCCGCAGTTTCTCATTCGCCCGCATGGCGCGAGAAGTTGAAGTTGCAAATTGGGTGGCATTCAATCGCCGTGGCAACGTGACTGGGTTCATTTTTCATCTGGAGCTCATCCTTTAGCCGGGCGGCTGACGACGACGACGATGGGTCAGTGTGTGATGAGTGATCTGTCACTGTGTGTAACCACATGCAACGGATCCTAATGGATCTATTAATTTCACAAAATGGGTTCTTGCTCGTAAGTCACGTGGCCGCAGGCCCTGTAAACGGATTACATTGATTAATGACAGAGTCCTGTGCAAGTTTTGCCTAGACCCGGTGGCAATAGGTGGGCGGAGGTACTGTTTGTCTGAGGGCTATTTATTGTTGAGATGCGGCATGGAAGTGGGGCCTTTAGATTGTTCCAGACACGACCATTATGGATTGCAGTCCATTAATAAGAACGGAAACTTGCCGCACGAAATGTGTTTATCCTTGAGGTCATGATGGCGAATCGGTGCTGTTGGCAAGAAGGCAGGCTTCGATTTGCCGAGTGTCGATGCGGTCGTTTTAAGGATATATTGCTGAGGGCAGTGAAAGATTTTCGGCTTTCCACAATCCCACACTTATGAGGTTGGCTGCCGAAAGGTTGGTATGGAAAAACCAACTGGGGCATGTCCTCTTGTCAAGGAAAAAAATATCGCTTGAAATTCTCAGACGGAAGCACCTTCATGCAATCAAGGAAAGTTGAGGGTACAACACATATAGCTTTGAGATTAATGCTTTGGAAGAGGTTTGTCACCTTTTTTGTTCTCGTTTATAGCTTGCAATCGATAACCCTTTGACAGGCTTAACAGTTGACTTAGCAATTTGTCGTTGCGCTTAACGAGCCAATAAATCACCGTTCACCCTGGTAAGACTATTTTGTAAGAAAACTATAATTCTGGAGACTAGTGGTAAGGTGGGCGTGGAAACTTAATGGATTTGGAGTACACGCCTTTCTGTTCTATTTGGAGCATTTCCGTTTAGAAGTGGCTTTGGAATCGATACTGACATCAGTAAGCACCAAATTTTAGCCCCCCATTCAGTGTACAGGAAGAACATAGTTATTGTTTAAGTAAAAACCGATTTAAAAAAAACGAAAAGGTTAACGCAATTTTTATATGGACGCAGAAGTGGGAAGGAAATCGAGGCCTAGATAACTGCTAGTGGAATTACAGTTGGTACTCCGAATTCAATTCTGCAGACTGTTTAAGGGTGAGACGAAATGCTTCAATTAAATTGGTGATGAACGATGTGAGGTGAATTCCATTGCAAGGAGCTACGCCAAAATCGTTACCAGTGCGACGAATGTGAACCGGTGTATGTTAGAAATGAGCATGCACTTTCGTACGTTCGAGCGACATGCACTGCATTTCGACATCGAATCTCGATGTGTGTGATTTCTTTCATCTGGTAGGGGAGAAGATGAACACGGTAGGCACTACCTTCCACAAGTCAGTCAAACTGTTGGGTCATGCAAATTACGTCGACATCTTCGGTCATTCCTAAGGTTCCGTAGTGGAAGCTTTCACGGCTAATGAAGAACAGACAGAACAGACGATCTGGTCGATCCGCCACTCATCACCTAGAACACAACACCAAATTCCTCAGCTACAATTTCGAAACAGCTACGATTCGAGTTTGTCTATCTCTGTGGAGTGAAAACACAAACGACTTCCTAGTGGAGATCCGACGTAGAATCAATCCTGGCAAACGGTGCAACGAAGAACCGAAATCTATGAAATACTTAGTTTGTCAGTCTTACTGTTTGAAGTCGTAAGCTGGAGGATAAGCAATCCTTCAGAACTAATTCTTGATGCCTGCAAAAGAAAAATCTGCGTCGGATACATGGTTCTGTATGCGAGGAGGAGAAGACATAACCCCGAACTCTACGATCTGTACCAGACTATATTGACTTGACTACATCGCGCCTTTGAACACCAGTGCCCTAGCGAGAATGTTCGAATCCGACCCTAGAGGCTTGAGAGTGTGAAGACGACCGAATATCCTAATAATAATAATATGGGTGGCGCTACAGCCCATAGAAGGCCAGGGCCTAGCTTCTCAGCAACCACTCGAGTTGTGCGTGCTATTATTCTCTCACGAGTGGAAGGGACCTACCTGCCGAATCCGAACGGCCACCACGGAAGAGGTGGGGCCGTGAAAATTATTTTCGTCGCTCAGAGCTGGAATCGAACCTACGACGTCGAGGTTGGGGTCGACGCAGGTACCCACAACACCACGGGCCCCAACCGAATATCCGGTATAGTAAAAAACAAGTCCTCGCTGACACAATACAGTCTGGTCTTGACCACTGAAAGCAGAGTGCCCAAGACCGTCGGCGATGGAAAGCAGCGATTGCTCAGGCCCTCATCTACCACGAGGCGTTTGCCTGAAAAATAAGTAAGGAAGGGCATTACACTTATAATCCCTGAGTCCACCGCACTTTTGACCCAATCTTATATTTAGCACAGTGAACAAGATCTTCCCAAATCTGTAATGTGGTAGCACCTATTGTCAAAAATTGTTATTTCTCGGTTCAGATCCAACGCAGTGATACCCACAGCGGCCAGATATTCATATTGCTGCCGGTCCTGGAAAAAAGGCTCCGGAACTGCAGATCGATGCCGATCGTGTAGAGTCCATCACATGACGCGATGAAACGTGTGTTGGCTGCAAGCGATCTCCAAACGACTTCGAGAAACAGTGAACATCAACGATTTAATTCAAACTTCGCAAAATCGCAGTTTCAATATGATCAGTGACTTCGTTTACACTTCTCTCAAGGCAGATACACAAACATAACTACTTTGCCAAAATGTTTTCCAAGAGAGCGGAATAGAGGAGCTTTTTCTCAAATGATGTGCTGGATTTTAAGAAAAAATCAATTATCCTAGTCCTGCAGGAACATGCATTGTAGGAGATTCGAAAGCGGATGTACAAGCTCTTTATGTTTTCTGTACACAACTTTTGGACATTTTTGCATGACGCCTACCTTGTACCATAATATTCTAGCCAACAACTTAGCGATTAAATTCATAAGACAGCTAGCCCATACAGAACGCATGTCATCTTGACCCCTGTCCGTCGAAAATTAAACATCAAGATAATGCAACAATGCAGCAGATGGGTGGGACTCGCATGTGGAGATGAACATCAACTAACATAATGTCTTACATATATTGAATTTTGGAGTTAGTGGAGTAGATCCAAAGAGTAGAATGTGTGATTCTCACTGAATTAACATCTTCATTTTGTCAGCCTCTTACCGGATACTTTGTTCACGACCATTGAGCACTCATTTATGCTTTACTATCCAAAGAGAATCGTTGGTCAGTCTTTAAAGACCACTTTTCTGTTCAAGTTTTGACAGGAAAATATTTTTAAAATGGAAAAGTGTACCAAAAATCATAGGCAAATGGTGCTTTCCTGCGTAAGATAGTGAAAAATGGGAATCAACCAGAATTACAAATACACCTACACTTTCTCTGGCAGGGAAGACATGAAGTTTGCCAGCGTTGGTACCTGGTCATGCAAACGCTATAAGCGTGCTATACCCGGTGGCGTTAGGGTGTACTCTACAACCTTGGTCTGCGCGAAACCAAGGAACAATAAACAGTTCATCTAGGTTTACAATAGCTCGTTAAACAGCCAAAATTAAGAGCAAAATAATGTTGAAAAAAATAACAGTCTACAAGATATACTCCTTCAAACCCCCAAATTTCGATACATTAACTTTAAATCACTTTCAATCTGCGTTATCCGTTCCGCGGGCTAAAGTCACCATTCAACAACGTTTTTTAAGCTTCAAAGTATGCTCAACCGAATAAAACTTTCTGAAAGCATTGACTACGAAAACTTTGAATAAGGCATTAAACAACTGAATCGATATTAATCAACTTTTAAATATTCGTGAACTTTTCAGTGCAAACTCAGATTTATGTTCCGCCTGATGGACGTGAATGTGGCCCCGATGGTGGAAGGGAAATAAATCACCAAGAGTTACAAGACAAAAAGTGCTGTCTCCTTAAAAAGTTAGCATGTCCAAGAGACTTGCCACGAACAATTTTATTCTCGCTCCACAAAGGAACAAGTTTATTCGACGACAAGCCTAAAATATTAGAACACAAAGAAACGAGCTTAACACGCAAATATTCCAAGAATGTGTCCTAGTTGTGCTCGGGAATGGTTGTGGCATGTTTTTTTCACTTTACTGCTGTTCATGTCTGCTGCGGCAGGAATGTGGGCCAGTTTGAGGGTGTCCATGATGTCGTTAAGTTCATGTCCTTTGGTGGAAATAAGCTTTTTATATTTGTTCAATCCGGCTGCTGAATCACCCAAAAATAGAACCCTCCACGCACAGTGCATTCCAGCGTGAATGGTTGGAGAAGAATAGTCACCGCACATGGTTCGTACCTTCATTCCAAGTATTTCTTTAATTTCCCGAACTGCGGCTCCTAAATAATAACAATAGCCACTCCCATCTCATGAGTGGAGGATCTAAATAATATGTGCCTTTAAGAATCCACCGACTGCAACCACAACAACGAGCACAAATTAAAATTATGCCCACGGGCTATGAATTTTTGATCAATTTTCCAGCCAACAAGGCCCCGACTTTAAGCCCCATTCCGCCAAAACCACAGTGCAGCATACCATAACGCATCGGTCCAAGCACTGCCTCAGCTCGTACATAATCGTTTATGGGCCTACTCCTTCCAAATGGAATAAAAACAAAACACAGGGGAACAGAAAAACAATCGCACTCCTGATGGTCTCTCAGAAGCGCGTGCGCATGCGCTCTGTCTTTCTCCCTCTCTCTCTCACAGTGCGATGCGTCGAAGGTAATTTAATCAGTACAGTTCTGCAGCGCATAAATATCCTTGTTCCATGAGAATTACTCTAATTTAAGGCGAATGGCTTGTGTTACGTTTTAAATTTTAATCGATTTGCGTACACCGGGGTCTCCTTGATCGCAGGGTCCCTCACTAAGCGCGCACAACAACAATCGGATCTCCACTATGCACAACGTTGAGAAAACTAATTAAAATCGGACACACGAGGCGGGCGTGATCTGCATTCCACCGACCGCGACGGACCGACCGACAGCCATCCGAAGCCGGTGGTAGAATTAATAAGCAGTATGGGTCCTAAATTCGCCCGACCATCCGCGCTTAACAAATCCATAACGCTCATCGTCCTATCTTCCCCATCGTCGTCGTCGTCGTCGTCGTCGTCGTTGGCATTTTCTGCCGCAGGACAGACAACAAGATTGCTGGAGTCTACCATTCCTCGGCCGAAGATGAAGTGAATAAAAACACTGGCTCCGATATTTCTCTGTTTCACTGTGGACAGTGGGAATTGTGCGTCGCCGCCGACCGCGCGACTGCCATGTCGACGTCGGCAAGTGGGCCATATGTTCTGGCAGATTGGTTAATTTAAGACAATTATGGCGGTAGCACTGGGCACAGGTTGCTGCGAGGCCATTCGAAATCACCTCCCGGCAGTTTAGGGAGCCGAAAAATAACACTGAAGTGGCTTCCCCCCTTTCGCCAGGCCAACGGCATGGGCGACTGCCGACCAACAGCACACAGGCGAAAGCCAAATGAAAAATAAGACCAACGAGAAAATTAATAACAGCATACTCCGGCGAGAGATGGATGCACAGACGTGTATGCGCTCCTCCACGGCGGACTCCTGCCGCCACCTCGTAATTAATCGAGAGAAAAAAAACGAAGGATTCCAAAGGATTACGGCAAAAAGAGGATATTCGGTTCTTCCCTCTTCGGTGGTTTCTTTTGGGCGCTCTTTTGCGTTCTTGTGCGCCTCTTGTCTCTCGTGCCGGCAAGGCTCGTTATTATCCTTGATATTGGGGGTGGTATTAATTAAAATGAGTGTTGATGTTTGCGTCGGGGTGGACGCGACTAATTAGTCTCAGGATTTTCTCATGGCCATGGTCTCCGCACACGGAAGGCAGAGGTGTAGCTCCTGGGCTGGTTAACAATGGGTGGGAGGTGTGTATAGCTGCCTTAAGCAGGATCTCTATATTCGGATGGATGAGTGGTTTGAGGGGCGTGGAAGGGGTGAGATTGGGATAGGACCACGGAAGCGGTTTGAATGGATTCCATGTAATTAAGTGCTGACCGGTGTTATGTGAATTAAATCAAAACAATAATTGCCGCGGGCACGCTCCTTGATCGCTTAATCTGGGTAAACTCATCCCCGGTGAGGGGTTGCACGGTGCGGTGATTGAGAAGTGTCTGAATACTTGACTGCGAAGTGCGGTAGCTGGGGAGTTGTGGCCCACCTCTCCGATGGAACGACCCTGCCGTTCGACGTTGCGTAAACACATGCAATGGACAGGAGGAGTAAATTGCAAATTTTATTGATTCACCGATATTCCCGCAAAGCAATTACTCTCCGCACCACTGTCTGTGTGCACAGCACAATAAACCAGCAGGGGAGATGAAAAAAAAAATACACCCAGAGAGCGATTTATCCCTCTGGTCAGCTCGAAAGCACAATGAAAATGGCCGCACGGTAGGAGCTGAAGCCAGGATTTAGATTGTAAATCTAAAGCAGAAACCACATTCAGGTGCGGCCTGAGATGTTCACATGTTCCCAGGCCTGGTGGATGTGAAATGAACACAATCCCATGACGAGGAACGCATGTTCGGGATATCATGCGAGCGTGTGTGCATTCCATCTGATGTATGAAAGTCCAATTGAATTCCTTAATGGACAGGAATGTACCACTGCCACCTCATCCATCATCGGCTGAGAATGGAATCAGTCGAATAACAAAGCTAGCCATGGCACATAGTCAACAAATCTACTCCACCCCCCAACACACACACACTAATCCTCCGTTTGCTGGCAAGGATCCACTCATCTGCACCAAGCCACCGCTTCTCGAAAAGTGGCATAAATCTTCAGCACGCGACAGAGTTTCAACGGGATAAATCAGTAAATTACAAAATATGATCCCCACATCCTGACGGGATTCACTACCAGCCAGCCGCACAATGCAGTGCAGTGCCTTGTTGTACGCTGTGGTGCAACTCCCTCGGCGAACGCCACAGAATGGGAGGAGAGAACGGCACTGTGTATGGGTATTTTCCCAGCTGTCATCTGTCTCATTGAGTGAGTGAGGCGTGTATGTACATAAATGCACAATAAATAACTCGAACGGTTATCATCCGGGCAAAAGATGAAACCTGCGCTGCCGTCACGCGTGTGCATAAGGATTTAACGGGTAAAAGTAACACCTCCTTTTGCCCATTGATTTCCATCCATCGGGTGTGTGTGCTGCACAGTGGCAACCTTATGGCTTCGATATTCATAATTCACGGGCGTTGCTTGCAGTGGTGATGCGATGATGAACTGCTCCACGTCCTGGATTGCACACTCGAGCGTATTGTCTGAATTGAACGCTAGACAGAGAACGGGAAACTGCGTACGATGACATCTGCGCTAATTATAGGCGCCCAGGATTGTTGGGCGTTCCATTTGCGGGTGAATGATCGAACGAGGTCATCCTTGTGTGAGCACTAGCAGGACACACTTCCAAGCGCCATAAACGTTGGTGTGGGCTTCCGTGAACGTCTAACGGTGACGGGAGAGGGGTTGCGAGCAAGATGACGGAAAAGGATTCATTCTCCAGGTTGAAATATTCATGCTGTGTTGAGCGAACGGCTGGTGGGAGGTGTGCTCACGCGATCCCTATTTGGGCCAACGCTAATAGGAGGGCGTATCGATTAATTGATTAAATGTGGCACAAGGTATTCAAATACCCACTATCGGGTTAGCACCCCACGGCGACAGGTGTACGACGGTGGATAAATGATGACTAATCAAGGAGGAATTATTCTGCCCGTTATCGACCACCGTGGCGGCACGGAAGCGCCTTGTTGTGGAATGTCCTTGAAGCAATCGGCTGTGGTTGTGCAGAACTCCCACTCAAGTCATCCAACCGCAAAAACTATTTATGACTTCAGTAGCGGGGGTACTGTGACAGAGGTTTTGGGTCGCATCAAGTGGGAGGAACATCCTATCGATTTATTGGGAAGTTTTCTTCTTCGTCGGGTGGAGCAGTCGGGAGTGAAGCTGAGTCTTAATTGACTGTTAATTGTCCGCAGATTCGCACATGACGTTTATAGGGATTTTCTACATGCCCAACCGTGCTTCGTAGTACTTTACTGAAGGGAAGCTTGGAATTAGCGTGGGATTCATTTTGCGCCAGAGGTTGGTAACAATTGTTGCTTAAAAATCGTTCAAAACCAAAACAATCGACTTGATAGAGTGGCGAACGTGGCGTTATGGGTCTGTGCGTGGACTCATACGAACTTGAATCTACGGTGCATATGACAGTTTATGTGGCCTGGTGTCATTTTCCTTAAGTTAAACCTCCAAGACAATCTTTAGAGAACTAACTTACTTAAGTGTATGCATGCATTTTTCGGTGGAGATTTTGCTAAAATAACTTAAAATCAACTTAAATGCCTTATCTGCTAGGCATGACGTGGTTCGAAATCAGCATGTCAGAGCATACGACGAATTTCTCCAATTTCCACATAGAAGAAGTTTTGTTCATAAACGTAATCTTAAGGGTAAACATTAATTCTGAAGTTACATTAGATATATTTGGAGGAGCACATTGGTTAAATGGCAGCTAGGGCTAGCAATACTTCATTAGTCGGTACAATGTTGATGACTCGTTGTAGGTAATATGTGCAGCGTTATTCCTGGTTCACGAATATTGGCTTCGAGGTTGTTTGAAGTGTTGGGGCTTGTTAGCCTGTAATAGGATTGGTGGCCGTTGTCCTGGCGTCGATTCCTACGCACTTGAACCTACG
This sequence comes from Eristalis arbustorum, assembly GCA_916610145.1. Classification (NCBI taxonomy): domain Eukaryota; kingdom Metazoa; phylum Arthropoda; class Insecta; order Diptera; family Syrphidae; genus Eristalis; species Eristalis arbustorum. Next base: position 2,859,310 of record OU744318.1, read on the forward strand.
GTCTCCAGGTACAAGAAAATAATTTTTTAGGCACCACTGCCTATCTAGAAAAAGCTTCTCTTGGCTGTTCGGAGAAGCATACAAACTGTAGCACCCTTCCACTCGTGGAAGAACAATATCATGTGTTAAACGTACGAGTAGTTGCTCAGAAGCTGGGGTCTGGCCCTCTGTAAGGACTTGATGCCGCCTCAGGATAAGTAATCCAGTGGTGTCAAGTCTCATGATCGCGGCAGATAATTTAAGAACGCTCGTAAATTGATAAAAAGCTAAATTTCTACCTCACATCTCCACCCCTTATGTCACTTGCACGTCATGTAGCAACGTCTCGGAAACATTGCTGCTGCCAAGGTCTGGTTGCAGAAAGTTGGTAGAGTGTTCTACATCTGAGACCATTGATGGTAATATGCACTCCTATCGTAAAGTACGTCGGTGGGTTTCACTAAAATTCACAACTTTGGGTCGTTGAACATGTTCGAAAAGATTTGCTTCGATTGTCATTAACCTGAATGCTATCGTAGAAAACGTAAGAATTAAAACCCATACAAACTTTGACATATCTCAAACGCATCAAATTCATTGCGTACCTGGGTGTTTGTTGTGAAGAAGACACTTCATCTTCGCTTTGAAGACATCAGATCGATATGCTGCCGCACGTTTTAACAAATCTGAATAAATGTTTAAGTTTTGAAAAAGTCCCTCCAAATCGTGTAGTTCGCCTTTTTCTGTTAACAGCTACCTCGTCCTTATTATCAAATACATTCAGGTGTAAGCCTATACTGTTCTTATTTCACTTATGTATTTGAGATCATTAAATTTTGAGCATAAATTGCTGCCGCTTAATAAATAAAAATAGTCATCGGTAGTCTGCCATCCGTATTCTACGGCAAGTGTAAAGTAAAAAAGTAAACCAAACAGTCAATCTTAGTGGATTTTTTCATATTGGATTGATTGTAATAATGCACACGGAGACTGGTCTTAGAAGAAGATTTTTGGCAAAAATCAATTTTCTGCGGTCATTTAGAGAACCCTTGGTTGTCAACGTGGGCTGAGATCTAATTTGTCTCACCGCCTTCGCCGAGTCGACATTTATGGGTGGTCTTTGATAATGGTCGCGATGACTTTTTTATGGTATAACGACCTCTGTGGAACTCAATCTACGTGTCTTATTTTTTTCGTCTTTCCTTCTTTGTCTTTTTACGTAGAATGCAACAGCCTGAAGTAATGATGAAAATGACAAACCATACTAGATATTTTGACAGCCGGATGCCTTTGGTAGCTTTGACAGCTGCTGTCGTCTTTCAACATTGTTGGCTACTTCCAAAAAATCAACACTTTCGTATGATTTCGTTTCCTTGCAGCTCCTAACCAGTCGCTCGAGGTTAGCATAGGGCATAGGTACGCGAAATGCACAAATTCCAATTCCCAAGCTTACCCATGCTGTCGGGTCCGTTTAGCTTCAGAAGAGTGCATAATATGTATGCCTTTATCGCATCGACTTCTCAGTGGTGTGGAGCGCATACTTAAAGCTTGTGCGCCAAGCCACAGAAACACGAAACGAACTATAAGATTGAGAAACAAATTTTAGCTAACAGAAGCAAGTCACAGTTCCACTGTACACAACAGCAATACCTACGTATGTACTCACCCCAAAGTAATTGTCACCCCTTTTCGTTTGTAGGACAGCATAGACTGCTTACTTCAAGTTGACTCTGACGAACCTTGCGAGCCTGCCCAGTTCAGAGGAGAAGCTATGCATCAATTGACTCAAATCCCCAAACAGTCTCTTACGGCCTCGAACTTGCAAAAATCAAAAGGAAGACCTCTCATCGCAGACATGTGCGTTCCTATTCATATCAACAATTAAGACTAGGATGCTTCAGCACTAAGCCTCAGCCAGAGCAATCTCCTTACGATTCTGGGGAATCCGCTTACATCCCCATTGATTTCCTCATCGGAAAGAACATCTCAATGTTCACATTTTCAACGTGCATGCAATTCTTGCGCAAGCCTCACATACATCAGAAGTAATCAAAACAGAACTGAGAGCTCCAGACAGAAGGAGAGCCACTCCTTGCAAATCTACTGGCAAAACGGAGCAAACCAATGTCTGCTGTGGCAGTTTTGAAATTCCTAAAAAGCCATTCACCCATAACCACAAGGACACTGCCCGGCCGAGCTCCTGGAGCGTATTTTCTTCTCTTTTTCTCTTCAATCTCATTTTTTACCGACTTATTCCTTCCACTGGGCCAACTGTGCCGCATCCAATTAACTTTTTCCACCACGAATCGTATCCGAAAAGCAAAACTGTCATAACGGCGCTACAGCATTAGAATTATGTATCCCGGGCCCGCTCTATTGTTAGCCACAGCTCATCGAAAATTATAGCCAAGTGGTTGGGATACCTCAGATGGTCGAACCGTCATCGTCTTCTTCACTTGTCTGTCGGTTGGGCCGCTTGTGTTGGTCGTGTCGGTCGCCTGCAGTCTGGCTCCTGCTGCTGTTGCTGTTTGCTGCATTATTACCAACACCACATTCCATGTCGTGCACACTTTGCTCGTGCTGCTATTTCATCGCTCGTTTTACATTGTGTATCCGTTCCGTTCGTCGGTGTATGTGGTCGGGTTTTTTAGCCTTTATTTTTTCTCGATTCGAATTTATCAAAAAAGATTCGCCGAAACCGACCGGCGAACGAAATCGAAAAAATAATCGCAGTTTCAGTTCAGTCGGTAAATGCGGGCGTCCACAGAGGGGAGATGCGATGAGCCGCTGCGGAATGCATTTGGAGAGCTGTAGAGCCAGCCACAGCCATTCGGAGACGGAGACAACCTTCTCGTTTGAAGGTACAAATTAAGAACCGAGATACAATGTTGTGCAATTTAACAGGTGGTCTCGAGACGTCACTCAACTTTGTGGTTAGCAATTGTTGCTGCGAGAGGACTCTTTGTTGTTATTCGTCATGCGAACTGAACGTAGTGTCTGGCCAATGATTTGATATTGAACGCTGGAGGTTTAAAGTTGACCGAAGGGGGGCAGTGAAACTTTTGGAAGTGGCCATTGCTGAGCATATTGTTGCGTGCTAGACTTCTTCCACGTGGGACTGGTAGGTTTGTAGTATCTTGGCTGGGGAACAGCTCCTCCTGTCTTACAGCGTGTTACACTCATCGCACCCACCACTACGTTGGTTCAATGTCTTCGCAGTCCCCCGACTATAAGAAGTAATTCACTGAATAGTAATTCGATGGGAAAAAAACAACTCTCACAAAAGCCCATTAAAACTTTTACTTCCGTATTTATTCTTATCGCTTAAATAATTTTAGCGCATAATTACAGCGTTTACTCGGCTCCAAACTGCATATTAAGTAAGTTTCACTGTATTCCCTGTTTTTTTTTCTCTCTCTGTGTGCTTCCGTCTATCCTCCATCCTTGCGAAGACCCAAGCAGAGGAGAAATTCAATTCAAACTTTCACATACAAGCAATTATCTAGTAATTAGAGTACTGTTCCCAACATCAGGGTTCCAGCAGCTCGTCGGCGACAGAATTAAGGACATCCTACAGCGGGGACAATTTTCCGTAGCCATAGCCGAGGGTTTTCCTCTGTCCAAAGTGTAAACAAATTATTTGCAATCAACTCGAAGATACGCCAGTGCTTCGTGTTTTTCAATTTCATTCTCTCTCTCTCATTAAAATTGCATATTCAATTCATTTCGCTCGAGAGGAAAAACTTACTTCTTTTAATCGGATTATGTCTCGCTGAAGTCCATTATCCTTCTCATCTCTTGCGGCCAACAATGGCTATGGAAACAGTGAATCGTGGCAAAAGTGTTGAGGGGGAATTGTTGCGTCACTTGACACTGCTAACCCTTTATGGGTGAGTGTAAACTTTGAGGAGAATTTCGCAATCACTAGTGCTGTGAATGTTGGACTAGGGGAACACTAGAAGTAGAAAATGTCTTAAGGATGACGAATTCTAGTGTCGATAACATATAGTGTCCTACAAAATGGGTCACCTGACAGACATGAAATGCTTCCAAAAGAATGCAAATTTAATTACACTCCTTAATGAATAATAAAAGAGTCTCACCGCTGCTGGCCGAAATCATTAGAACTTCTGGTTCGTGACCAGTAAAAATGCTTACCACAGTAAAGCGCCGGACATTGCTTCATGGCCAATCTAGACCACGAGGTTATTATTGATTAGCTTGTTATAGATATCTTGTCACAAGTTAGACAGATGTTGACGTGAGTCCATCCATTTTGTGATTACGAAATAAAATTCAACCATCAGTTTTTTTCAAGACATCATTTGAGTCCTGCGACTATAATCGGAACATGACATCATTCAAATATGTGCCACAAGACTTTTTCAGGATGACTCTGTAATCTTTGACGACTTTTCCGGACTCATCAAGCGATATCTCGCCCATAACTTAACGAATATTCGTTTTCTAAGCGTGTACGATGTCAAGCACAGAAAATTAAATCATAGAGCAATAGATCCCATAACCTTGGCACCAAATTTACCAAGACGCGAAACAACTCGTCCAGAAAATTGTTCTCGAAATAATGCCAAAACCGGTTGTGTTGTCTGAGCCTGACACTGACCACTTGCCATCCAAACTTTCGAATCCATGCAATTTTAAGTTTTTAAGCTCTATAAATTAAAACCAATGTTTTTTGTCATTTATAGACACCTAAATGGTCTTAAAGGGAGATGGAGCTCTCATGTCGTTGGCAAATTTGTTCAGAATTGTGTGTCAACATTTTTTTATTTGTTTTTCAAATGCATATCAACGCGCCCCCCTTACAGCTAGTTTACATATACATGTAAGAATTCACGCCTGATAGGCAGATGGCCAGGACGCGTGTATTGAAATGTTAAATCCATGCGTCTTGTCAAACTATGTAGAACTCAGTTAGCAAATACAGGCTATAACACGCAAAAAGATACTTTAATACGTGCATGCATATATATTCGTAAGTATTCGCTGCCAGGGTCTACATTATATAAAACTCGTGTTGTGCATGCTATTGCTCTCTCACGAGGACAGGGGTCACACAGTCTTAACGCCGAAGTTGTTGCCCTATTTTCGAAGAGAAGCTTCATATTCAACAAATCTGTTCAACTGCTCGCATACGCATACAAAAGTCATAGCTGGCTATATGATGTCTACAGTGAAAATTGAGGAGAAAGCGGATAATATCAGACATCCTAAACAAAGCATATGTTGTCCACACAAAGGTCCATAATGTCCTGGACACACCGTAGAAATGGCGAACGACTTTGTGTACCTACCACCGGATTTAATTTAATCAATGACACCACTGTGGTGGCCCGTGAAGTTGTGGGTATGTGCGTCGACCTCAACCTCGTAGGTTCGATTCTTGCTCTGTACGACGAAAACAATTTCCACGACCCCACCTCTTTTGAGTCACTGACAATGCTCAAAGAGTACTTTCCTGTCTGGAAAAAGCTTCTCAAACAAAGCCGTTCGGATTCGGCATTAAAATGTAGGTGCCTTCCACTCGTGAGAGAACAATAGCACGCACAACATGAGTGGTTGATGAGAAGCTAGGCCCTGGCTCCCTACGGGCTGTAGCGCCACCCATTTATGACACCACTGCGGACATAAAATTAAGGATCATTTGTGGAATTCTATTGAGAAATCCTCCATTAAATAAGCATGGTCAAGGACGAGTAGATTTTTCGCATTTTTTTAAGAACAGTAGACTGAACAACAAACTGTACGAACTGTACAGTGATGTCGAGCTACTCAAATAAGTCAAAAGAGGACACCATGTAGAGTGAATGGAAACCAATGGTCTGGTTCAAAAAGTCTTGAACTCAAACCCTGAGGGACATCGCGTATTCAGCTGTAAAGTGACCTCAATCAGCTGAACATCCAAAGCTGGAGGCAATTAGCGCAAGACCACCGTGGATGGAGAGACATGTTGGTTGAGGACCAGGTCCACACTGTAAAAGGACGTACATGCCGATTTTTGATGTCTCATAGCAGAAGAAAATCTGCCACCCACACAATAATGTCAACCACCCAATCGGAGAGTATTCTACGCTATCCTCGCACAGCTGGGTTGAGGGTTTAGATTCCATGACAAGCCTATGTTATGTGGTCGATGTGAATCTCCTTCACACCACGGCACTTTTATTTTTGTTATATCGATTATTTCGATGATGGACAGGCCTTAAGGCATCTGTAATAGTCGGTCTCTTAGAAGTCTCTCTTACATCTTTCTCTATAGTAAAAATAACAAATTGACGATTATATCGACCATAATCCTTCCAGGTGTAGACTAAGGGCTCTATGGGCAGCTATATCACTCTTTTTGTGGAGGTTTCTTAGATAGGCAGTTGTTTGTTAGCAGCATGAATAGACTCACGCCACAGCGCAGTCTTTGAATTCTACCCACTGGGACAACGCAGCAGAGAACGCCCTCGAAGGAGATGCATGCACACAAGTGGACAAGGACACCAACCAACTTGGTGTGCGCAACTGGGACAAACTGACGAAAGATCTTGCCGGCTAGAGAGGAACTTATACAAGTTTTCAAACCTTTAATGTGATTATTAAGTGAGCCTTGTGACAGTTGAGACTGCCGATGACTTTATAAACGTCATTTTCCTGTTTACAATCGGGAATAGTTCTTGTCCGTGTCTATTGTATATCCTTACCTCACCATTGATCCAGGCATTGCCTTAAACCGTACACTGCATGAGGCATCATCTCTTGCGGCCAACAATGGCTATGGAAACAGTGAATCGTGGCAAAAGTGTTGAGGGGGAATTGTTGCGTCACTTGACACTGCAAACCCTTTATGGGTGAGCGTAAACTTTGAGGAGAATTTCGCAATCACTAGTGCTGTGAATGTTGGACTAAGTGAACACTAGAAGTAGACTACGTCAACAAAGGAAAATGTCTTAAGGATGACGAGTTCTAGTGTCGATACCATAGAGTGTCCTTCAAAATGGGTCACCTGACAGACATGAAATGCTTCCAAAAGAATGCAAATTTAATTACACTCCTTAATGAATAATAAAAGAGTCGCACCGCTGCTGGCTGAAATCATTAGAACTTCTGGTTCGTGACCAGTAAAAATGCTTACCACAGTAAAGCGCCGGACATTGCTTCATGGCCAATCTAGACCACGAGGTTATTATTGATTAGATTGTTATAGATATCTTGTCGCAAGTTAGACAGATGTTGACGTGAGTTCATCTATTTTGTGATTTCGAAATAAAATTCAAACTTGTTGTGTAAACGTCGATCAATTTCTTTTTCCATTACATCCTTTGAGTCCTGCGACTATAATCGGAATATGACATCATTCAAATATGTTCCACACGACTTTTTCAGGATGACTCTGTAATCCGACTGTAATCCGACTACTTTTCCGGACTCATCGAGCGATATCTCGGCCACAACTTAACGAATGTTCGTTTTCGAAGCGTGCACAATGTCAATGCTTGCCCAGGAAATCAAATCAAAGAGCAATAGATCACATAATCTTGGCACCTAATTTACCAAGACGCGAAATAACTCGTCCAGAAAATTGTTCTCGAAATAATGTCAAAACCGGTTGTGTTGTCTGAGCCTGACACTGACTTGAAACCACTTGCCATCCAAACATTCGAATCCATGCAATTTTAAGTTTTAAAGCTCTATAAATTAAAAACAAAGTTTGTTATTTATAAACTCCATTCTAAGAAATGCGCATTCGCAACTTTGTTCATTATTGCCTCAAAAAGGTTTTGACACAAGCATTTTTTACATTTATTTTTCAATTGCGTAGCAAAGTAGCATTGCGTGCCTGTTACAGCTGGTATAAGCCGTACTCAGTATAAGCCCTACTGAATGACGTTGAACCGTGGATATCATATTTGGCCCCGTTTGTGCTGGTGGTGTTTAGAAGAGTAGACTGAACAACAAAATTTACGGGCTGCACAACAACATCTTTTCAAAAGAGTCAAATTGGGACACCATATAGCGCAAATGGAAACCAACAAACTAGCACAGGACAGTATTCGAAACCAACCCCCAGGGACATCACATACACAGTGTAAATGTCAAGCAACTAATACGAGAGTGGTGCTGAATGGAGAGACATGTTGGCTGAGCTTCAGGTCCACAGCGGACTGCAGATGAACGTAACCACTGTTTGGAATTTTAGCTGGTCAGCTAGGTAATATAATTGAGTCAATTTAATTAGACTTGCATGCAGAAATAAGCCAAAACTTTACCTGCTTCACAACAAATCAACTAATGCTAACCACCTTTTTTGTGTATTGAGTATTTGTATAATGAATAGGCCTAAAGCTAAGGTAGTAGTCCTCCGGTAGAATTTTCAAGTATGTTCCGGTAGACGATTATATTGATCGTAATCTGCTAGTGATTGCCTACAGGATTAGCATTTTCGACATGGATGTTTCTTTAGTTGTACAATTTTAATTTTTCAAATTAATTTTGTGTGACAGCTGATTTCGATTCTTTTAAGGTTAGTTTGTTTATCGTGGTGGCCTGTGGCGTTTTCGCCGTTCGGATTCGGCATAAAACTGTAAGTGGTTGCTGAAAAGCTAGGCCCTGGCGCCTTACGGGCTGTAGCGCCACCCATATTATTATTATTATTGCAAGTTATCATCACATATAGATTAACCAGAGTACACCTTCGTTTTCAGAAATTCAGCACAGTCCCCGATCGTTAAGCGATGCGTATTGGCGAACCTAAAATTAAACACGTACAGTCTCGGGTGACAGTTCAGTCCGCCCTACTACTCGACAGCAGGGATCTCAAATCTGGATCAAGCCATACGATGACTCAATACAAAGTATGCCCCTGTTAGTCATGGTGACTAGTTCTTGTTTCTTACTATTAATTACGCTTACCTCACTATTGATCCGGCCATTGGCTTAGGTGAAGGCCCAGGCCCATATAGTCCGTTGCTTACGTTGTAGTTGAAATCAGCAGCAATCGCATTTACCCGATGGCAAATAGCTGCCCAATAAATACGTTCATTGCGTTTGAAATCCATACAACCCCACACGACACATGGGAGCAAAATTATTCACAAAATACATAAACCATACACTATTGTGAGAATAAACTGTCAAACGGAAGAAAAGTGAAAAGTTGAACGTCAACGGATTCTATGGGCGTGGGCCTCAAAAGTAGCCCGCATGAGGCATCTACCTTTTTGCACGTTTGGAAAAATAAAACACTCCACTTGTTGGTGAAAAAATTTATTTACTCGAAACAATTTCGTAAAAATATTTGCAGCAATTTAAGTGTGTTTCATTTAATAATTTCTAGTAAATTCTCATATATACAGTGTGATCGATACATTTCTGGCAGTGATATTTAAACTCAATCAGCAATTCCTAAAATTCCACATATTGCTCCCTAGCCCAGCACTCAATTTGAAAGTTTTTTTTTTCTTTAGAATTTATAAATGTTTTTTTTTTATTTGTACTTTAACTTTCACTTGAGAGATGTAATATTTAATAAGTCATTTCGATTTTGCATTTCTCTGCATTTCTTATGTACAGTGTGAAAATAATAACATACATATTTTCTTTATTGCACGGTTGAACAAGAATTCGAGGAAAAACGCTACTCAGTCTTTAGGAAAATAAGGAAACCAAAAAATTGGACACATTCAGTACTTTTTTCCTTTCAAAGTGATGACAGTCTTTTGCGGTTTTTGGTGGTGTACAGACAGAATGTGAGTTAACGTGAATACTTATATATAAATGGATATACCTCTTACAAAAGGAATAAATAAATAAATACAACAAAACTGAACTTAACTTCCGAAAGGATGTGCACAGTGCCTGCGGGGAATAAAACCGTCAAATGTTCAACATTCAATTGCTGTGACAGAAATTCCAGCTGTCATTAGTGCGGGCCCTCTGGATAGAACGTCTCAATTTACGGTCTATTGTGCACGCCATTCCATCGGCATCCACATCAAAATGCGACTTTTTCGTGACAAATGATTGAACACGCAAGGTTAAGGATAGTGAAATGCAAATGGATTGCCCGGTGGCTTATGAAAGTCAGGTGGGAGCTAATTAATGCGAATGATACTGGTCTGGTCATAATTACCCTGTCTGCGTCATGGGCTTGCCTCACGTTAGGGATGGTCAATGAATGTTTATGCCGCGCGATGTCCTTGAAATTGTGTACTCTATGTTATGACGGAAGATAACTTACTAAACATACTTCGGAGACCAACGCATGCTTGCTCATGTTATTGCCCCTTGCGGAGGTCAAGACCGTCATTTGTGACGGAAATTGTGTACAAGATTGTGACAATTGGTAGGAGTGTCTATACTGTCCACACGAGCTAAGATGAGGCTTGATTCTGTGGCAGACTCCTCACGATTCAAAAAAGTTCTAGATGATCCAAGTCTTGTGATCTTGATTAAGCCAAGCAACCAGTCCGTTTGACCTTTACTTCCTTGGATGGATTAAGGAGAGGAATCTTCATCGTTCAAGGCAGCTCTTAAACAATCAAGAATGTTGTGCACAATGTTCGTCTGAAGATAAAAAGGGCGCTTTTATAAACATCATGATTGCACAATTTCCAGTCGTCAACCGGACTACACCTTTTACAGCAAGCAGACAAAAAATTAATTCTGAGCATCGGCGAGCAATAATTAACCCCTTCGGTTAAAGTTCCCTTGCAGACATCGGCACCCTTCCTTTCGGACACCCTACATAAGTATATACAATAGATAATAAATACATTATGAATAATCTACAAAACAAGCAGAGAAGAAAAATAAATAAATAAGTAAACTACAAGCGCGTGTGATGAAATAATTTAAATAAAGATATGTAAATCCAATAACGAACGAATAACGAACGAAAACAATTAAGATTACAGATGCTCCGACGAATTCAATGCAATTTCCATTCAACTGGAAACCACCTCTCCTGTAACAGCAACGGACGGACGTGTTCCAGCCCCCTACCACCACCTACACGCCGAACTCATAATATAGTGGCTCTCTCGGCAGTATCTGCTCCACTTTCAGCCGCTGAATTGCGACCGTATTCATGATGTTGAATATGACCGCGAATACCATGCACGCTGCATACGCTCCCAGGGCAATCCACCAGAGCAGTTGTTCGTGTAGCTTCTGCTCGAAATTTTTCAACACCAGCAATCCGATGGTCAGTCCAGCCAGCGCTCCAGTCAAGTGGGCAACATAAGACACTGATGGTGCGAACGGCAGCTCCACGGCATACCGCGCGTATATGGCGAAGCCAACATCACAGGACGCTATTGCCAGGACAGTGATGATGAGTGGTGAGACAAATAATCAAAATAAAAGGCTCTGCACTACTTACCGAAGATGAAAATTGCTGCCAAGCGAACAATACCGTACCGCATGCTGTGGTAGTTTAGCATAACATTGGCTAGATGTGCAGCCAATAGTGCGTAGACGCCACCGCTGGCCCCCACCAAGCACACTTCTGGGTCGAATATACTGGTGCCTGTTGATGGAGAGACAAAATCACATGGTTGCCCACCAGCCGGATGTGTTATCTTACCTAACGAGCCGGCTAGAACACCGGCAAAGTATATGCACGCTATGCGACTGGATCCGTGGACCATTTCCAGTGGCAGACCGAAAATTAGTTGGATACACAGATTGAACCCGAGATGGAACCATCCTGCATGCAGGACCATGTAGAAGATAAAGCGCCAAATTTCGTGGCGTTTATCTGGACGGTAAATGAACATGGAATCGATGGGCACTGGGCCGGCGGGTTCCGCTTGCCCGGACGTCATGGTGTGGTAGGCAAAGAAGCCCAACTGCAAATTGGAATCAGATAAGGCGGGGTTATTAAATCTGGAAAATTATGATTAGTTCTGGAAAAGGGATTGAGGGTATCTTGTACACAAGCGATTGGGAGATGGAACTTGACAGGAATGCGGTAACGTGCTGCTGCCTTATATTGCGGATGTGTTCACCAAAAACTATGTGAACTCTAGGGTGGTGTCATCCTCTTCCTTCGACATGCTCCCAAGCAATGACAACCTATACGTCATTGATACAATAACGTGTTAATCCAAGCGCTGCGTGAAAACAATGATCCGCTCAAGACCAACGCCTCCAGACTCAAAAGCCCAACAAACAACGCTTTAAGGTAAATAGAGGAAAACCACAGCAAAAAAGCGACAACAAATAGATCGTTTCACACGAGCAATCGAGTTTTCACTTTTCTTCTTTGTCCATTCGAGGACAGCATCATTGCGCCCAGCGACAGTCGCCACACCGCTCCCGCTTGGGGACACCTCAGAATCGAAGAGTAATTAAAAAGCGTCATGTCCATCAGACGACTGGCTGGCTACCTCTTTTGGCACCGAGTGTCGCGCTATTCTTCGTACGTGTTACGGATGTTTTTCCTGTCAGCGAACATGTCGCTACTACACATCCGCCGCACAACTGAGTCAGTCGGCCCCCATTCGGTGTGCGCTGCGGTGCGGCGCTCGGCGCTCACTCCCTGACGAAGGGTACCTGATTCCCATTTACGGAGCTCATCGCCGGACCATTTTGTAGTGTGGCGACTCACAGCGACACACCGCTCCGCAGTCGGTCGCCAAGGGAATTATTCATGTCAGTATCTTTAGATTACGTTTCGTGGGCGGTTGATTAGAGACCGGCCCCAAAGGTAGTCGTCACGTTCGCGTTGTAGTTTTTGCCTTCTCCCGACAGAGTGTCACTTGTGTCACTTGCGAATGCGAAATTTACTGGCGAAAAAGGTGCGCCAGTTCGGTTGGCGCCTGCGACCTTGGGAACGCGAGTGAGAGGAACACCGGAACGTGTGTGTATTAGAAAACTTTGTTCGCGTGATTACATAATTATGGGGGGAGGGAAGTTGTGGTGTGAAGTTGTACATTTTAATTATAACAGACGTATAATTAGGCAATGGCCGGCTATGGTGGCGGCGGCGAGGGTGGAAGTGAATTGTTTATGATTTCGCACCTTTCACTTTTCCCAAGGGAGAATTGCCTTATACGGAACGTGCTTGAGCCACGGTACCGAATTGTAGTCAGGTGCGAGTGCTGCTGTTTGCTTTACAGCAGATGTGACTAGGATCATTAGTGGATTGTTGGGAGCAAAGAATCTAAATTGGTTCTACCGGAGTTGTACTGGGTTGCTTGTCATAGGACTCAGTACGTTTTTTTACAAAAACAATTTGCTTCCTTAAGCGCGGCTCTTTATTGCTGAAATTGAAAAGTCGTTCGGGTGCAAAAGGGAACTAAAACCCCGCATGGTCCATAGGCAAATTGTTAGTATCAGTAGTCAGAATCACATTGGACTGGACTGCACCTGATAAGAACATCATAAATCGCTCTATAGAGTGAAGCCACTACGTAATTGCAGTCCTCTCTTAACCTGTAGATATAGACTTCTAGAAGACTACCATTTTGATAACTTGGCTGAACTATGCATGTAGCGTAAGAGTCAGCCGTCTTCCTCGCTCCAGCAGAAGCACAAACTAGTTTGTAGATTAGTCAGTTACTACAGTTACACTTACAACATGTACTAAATGTCAGTAATAATATTTTAGAGTTATATATTTTGTGTTCATTTTTAATAAGTGTATTAAACTTGGGTACTAAAATTTTGTACTAGACTATAGTCAGTATACACAATGCACTGGCGTCCAGATGTCATGTATGTTAAAGTAGTTTTTTAGCAGATTTGACTGCTTCTTCCCATAAACCTCCGAAGTGTGGCGATCGTGAAGGTATGAAATCAAAATCACAGCCTTTTTTTATCATTTGATGAAATGCTTAACTGTTAGGCAATGGCAGACCTTTGTGGTAAAGCAAAAATATACTGATATGTATGATTTTTGTGAACGTCTATCCTTAATTTTGTAATGCGTTTAGATAGGTCTACAAAAGTCAATGCCACTGTTTTGGTTATGGTAGTGCTAGTTTAATCCTGTCACTCGAAAGTCTTCCCATCAGTTGCGAAAGAACGTTTGATCTTGATCTTGACAAAACAAACAATTGTTGGGGAGAACAGATCGAGCGAGTAGCTTGCCCGCTATTTGGTCAATAGATTGATAGATTGTGGTCCAGCACACTTGTTCTCCCGATGAATTTTCAATAACAATAGCTTCGTGTAGGTGTCGGAATAAGGCATCAGCACTGGATGCTTGGGGTCATATTATTATGTTGATGATTGCAGTCGTTCAATATCTTGAAATATCAAGAAATGGTGAATGTAGTACCAGTAGGTAGAGCTCTATAAAGGCTAAAAGACAAGACGACGCGCTGTCATGTAATTTTTCAACATCGTCCTTGACAAGGTCGTGCGCTCACTCGCCAACACAAGGGGCACGAACTGAAAAAAAAATCCGTGCAATAACTAGCATAAGCGGACGACATTGAAGTGATTTGTAGCACAGCGAGCCATCAACGAAACTGGTATTGGCTTACCGGCGAATGAGGGCAAAACGAAGCACATCTAGAAAGTACACACAACATATACGACTCGGTCAGAACGTCACCATAGGCAGCTACAACTTCGAGGTGATACAGGACTTCATCTGACCGGGTTCCATGTTAATAGTACAAACAACATCAGTACCGAGTCTACGCGCAGAACAATTCTTGTCAATCGCTGTTTTTTGGTTGTAGTTGAGTAGTGGAGACCTCTCTCGAAGGACGAAGACCCTGCTCACCCCTGTTCTGGTCTATGGCGCGAAAACCTGGACTTTCTCAAGACCGAATTAATCACGACCAAGGGATTCAAGCACGAACTCTATGTGCTGTAGCGACTTTAGTCCAGCCAGGTGTTTACGGATATAACGTCTGAGACGGCTAGGCCATGTAGAACGCATGCACAACTCTGCCCAAGCCCGAAGAGTCTTCGACTCCGAACCTATGGGACAATACATTAGAGGACGACCACGAAACCGATGGCGCATGCAAGTAGAGAAGGACCTCAAGCAAATTGACGTGCGAAATTTGAGGCAGGTGGCCAAGGATAGTGCCAGCTGGAGAGGCTTGTTGGCTGAAGCCCAGGTTCACTCCGGACTGTAGCGCCATTAGAAGAAAATTGAATACTAGAGTCTTTCTTGAAAGGATGTCTAGCAAGACACAATTTATGAACAGCTTATAGTCCAAGCAACAAATTACTTCAAATAACTTGACGTGGACCCATGGAGTTTACAATTTAATCAGAACCACGCTTAAGAAGTACTATGTATGCATAATTTTCGATTGACCAAGGAATTAATCTACCTACCTTAGCCATGCATGGTACTGTGGTAGGTACACTCTTTGAAATGTCACTCGAAATTACATGGGATTTAAAGTTATATCACTCACTTCAGGACGCTGTTGAAAGAACAAAGTGAATGCAAGCCAACTCGTGCAACAATTCATGAATACATTAAGCAGATGGACAAACATGCCTACATGATTGCTAATTGAAGCGTAACTCCTCACTTATCCCAGCAAATTCACAGGAACGCCAGTGATTCCCTGTCACTTTCATAAAGTCGTAATTCGTTAACCGACATCCTTTAAGTCCGACAACTCTTCACAATACTCTGCCCAATTTGCAAAATCATCACGGGATCAGAGCCGCTTAACTGCACTGTATCTCAGTTCATTTCCGGATCCGCCGTACTTTATGCGAAAAGTTCAAGCCCACGTTAATTATTTGCCAGCGAGTGAAAACCGTCAAAGTTAATTAATAAACGAATCAACTTATTCATGCAGCAGAGACAGCAGAAGTCGCGCAATAATATGCGGCGAATTCGGTCGCCAACCCCATTCGCTCCCTATTCATATTTAAAGGCGAAGCTATCTTTTTTTTCTCTCCTCCTCCCAGTTGCACTGGTAATCCACACTCCGAGCGGATGTCGACCGACGACGCCGACGACGGGGAGGCCGGAGAGGGCGCCGGCGACCGGTTCCAGGGTGGTCCTTGCGCTTATGCGCTCAGATCTAAATATTTCATTACGCGTAAGTCCAGGGCAGGTGGCATTGGGTCTTATGCAAATATCCCATGAATTATTTTGAATGCATCGAGCAAATTTGCGCCCAGTCCCGACGACGACAGCGGCAGCGGCGATGTCTGTCCTTTTTGTCAGCCAACGAGTCACCATCTGCGCACAGCCCCACACACACAGCACTGACGCCAACTGGGGAGCACACTGCATTCATGAATGGAGGACTCGGCCATTACCTCCCATGCCGATACAATCGACCATGACGTTCCAATGCCGAGCACTGGATGCAAAGGTAGCCGCATAGACAGTGCTCCGCATTTGTAAACAGCGGAGTCGCGAATTGATGAATGAATTGCATGTAGCAACCGCTGCTGCGGCCAGGGTAAACAGATCTAGGCGCCAATTTTGTTTTCGTTTCTCCAGATAACCCCCACCGTAAATTGTTTGTTTCACCGGCGGAATCTGGGTATCTCTGGTGGGCCGGTGGATCAATGACCCGCACACGTTTTGAGAACGGGGCGTGTGCTGGCTCTGCTGGGAGCAAATTGTGTATGCCTCGGGCTGTGTGCTTGTGATACGGACAGAAATCAGATATCCTATCAATTTGTAGATACCAATGGCCGGCTATTGACAGACGAGGGAATCCGTGCAGCATCCCGTCCGGCGGAAGGTATTTTCAAAATGAAATGTGTAGTCTGGCTCATTTTGATGGAAACGCATGCTCGTCGTCACCTTTACTTGAAGGGATTGGGTGTTCTTCATCAGCCAACGGATAATCGCTTCGCGCAATTGCTACCAGCCTGGAATGCAATAATTTTCTCGCACCACCAAGTAAGTGCGGTCCATCGTTTTCGCGAGCCACACATGTTGAATATCAAAAATGTAGTGTACGCTTGGCATCATAATCGTATGAACTTCATCTGTCAGTTGTGCTCCATTTGTGTTGCTTCACAGTGTGCTACATTCGGTGGTACGACCTTGACATCGGGCTCTGCATGTTGTGCAGTAATGTACTTCGACGAGACTGGGTGTTTTCTTTGATTGCCATCATGGAGATTGTACATTATCTGTGTCTTTGCAGTGCACGCATCCACTCTCCTGCAATGTCATTTAAAAATGATTTCTTTTCGAGTGCTCGCTGACATAACTCTGACAAGGACAACGCGAGCCTTATTGCGGGTGGCGCCACACTCCGGGATAAGTGATTACCATCCATCAGCCAATCACATTATGCTGATTTTTGTTCTGCAGAGTTATGTTGATTCTAAAGCGCAATGTTTGAGGAGTTTTTCTCGAAAAATACTCGAGTGGAAGAGTAAAATTGAAATTTGGCTTGCACAGATCCTTCTTTGTTGCGATCCGTGATATATTTCTTAAAAAGCCTTGACGGGCTTTTAAAATGCCTTCTGACAGTTGAGCAATAAGAATAGCGAAGCTGTCAGTTACATCAACGTCATGAAGGAGAGTCTTATGGATGCCCAAAAACATCTTATAGCAATTATATTTGCTGACAAATAGTTTGGCTGTGTCTAAGCAATGTTTTCCAAATTTGATTGTGTCAATTTTTAAACCAGATGAAAGAGTATTTAGAACTACGGTAAAACGCTGTCCTTCAATTCTTAGCTTAAACTCAGTAGCAATTGATAACTCTTCGGCCCATATTTCCACAAGGATTTGATTTCTTCCAGATTCTAAGTTTCTCCTAGAGTTCCTTTTGCTGGAAATATCGCGCCAAGTGGCGTATTTTAAATTATACATTAAGGTAATAAGGCAATCTTCAACTCACAAAAGTTTTACGACGCCACTCTATCGCACTTTTTTTTATGGACCAACAAATGAAAAACATTGAGCTTGCCTCTAGTAACAAATGTGCTACCACATTTCTGTGAGACATGCAGGTTGTCAAAGCTGGAGAGAATCAAGACAAAGTTAACGAATGTTGTAGAACGCGTCTGTGTCAACAACGCCAAGAGAAGATCAGCTTCTGGTACGCAGACCAATTTATGCTTTAGTGCCACAGCAAGTTTCAGATTATGCGGTTCTCTTCAACATCCCTGAGTGGAGCCATGAAAATCTCACCAAACTTTAGCTGTGTTTCTCCATTCGGAGCAGCCCAACATATCTGACAGACAATGAATAGACACTCCGAGATAGGGTGAGATGCACGGCGAGAAACTCACTGTAGAGCAGCTAAATCTCAGCACAGCAAGAGCTATGCTTTGATGGTTTGGACAAGTGGCACTTACGTATGTCCCCATCAACATGTTTTCCGAGGAGTGCTTGATTTGTGACTTCATCAAATGGCGATCGCTTGATAGACTCAGAGCGAGTCCAAAAACTCGCTTCGTAGCACCTGTATATAAACACCTGATTAGTTAGAGTCGCTGCTTTTATCTGGTTTTCAAATCTGCTCCAGTCACTATTTGGAATCCTATTACCCACACTGGGTATCATGGACCAATAATGGTCTAATTTCCGCTGCCTTACCTAACATAGACACTCAGACAATACCTGTTACACAAACGAGAGTTTGACAAGAAACAATGGTGTCTTTCCTCCTCATGGCGAACAAATGCAAGCGTAGGAAACATCTCTATTCACCTTTTAAAATGTGCGGGTGGATTTTTGTCAAGATAGATTTCTTGTAGGCTAGTAGGCTGGTAGCCTCTTTTGTGTTTTTGGCCACTTAGTTCTTATTAAGCACACAGTCTAATAGAAGACATATCTGTGTGGACAGGCGAAGCTGTGCTACACTTCGTTTAAAATGACGCACGCAACTGGCGAAGGACATCAACCAAACAGGTGTGCAAAACTGAAAATAGTTCGCCCAGTAACACTTTTGATAGAGGCCTATACGCTTGGATAGAAAACGACCGCAAGGTGGAATACATTCATTCTTAGTTATTCTAAGCAAGCCAAGCTTTGTGATCTTCAGCTAATATATGCTGATACATAAGGCATTGGCACGGTGTGGGCTCCAACTTAAACTTGTCGATGAAGCAATATAGGTCAGTCTCTGTGCGCTTGTACTTGATTCATCTATAAATATCTCTCGATTTCCTACCATTCTTCTTTTGATCTACCAGAGCCGTCGCTTTTTCTGAGCACTGTATGTACTCTCAGAATAAGGGACGAACAGATCTGCCATTTTTTGCCCCTTTTCTCACCCTAAACAACCCAATTGCAACAAGTACAATTCCACCGCAGTCTCCAAAGTGCCCACGTTCAACTGAATGAATGAATCCTCCACGGAAGCATCTAGTCACACACCCACTCGTGTCGCACTGACATCGAATTCCTGTGCCAATTTCATTTCATCATCCACAGAGCGCAACGCCGAGCGCCAGAGATCGTAAAAACTCATCTACGTCTACCATCAATTAACTAAAAGCATCCGGATAGATTCTCTTTTCAACAGGGCGCCAGCATTTCATCAAATAACTGAGGGATTTCAACTCAACAACCAGTGGGAAAAGTAATTATGTCGGGATCCATTATCATTCCCATCAACAAGGGCATATTAAAAAAAGATACAGCAGCAGCACCCGCAAAGCACTCACTCCTCCGCACATCGCTCCTCCCCCATCAACACCCGACTCCTTTGTTGTTTCGCAAAACGCTACTGTGTGTGCGTGTTTTTTTATTTTTTAATCGGGTCAGAGGTTTCAAATAAAAGCCTTCCGCTGAAAAACACCAAACAATGGGCTTCGTCCTTTAATCAATCTCAAACAGGAGCCGCAGCGCAACTCCTTCCCAGTCCTTACACCGCAGGGAGATCATCCAAACAATACCCCATTACTATGCATGCATATTCAAAATCATACACGTAATTATTTAATTGAATGCCCGCAAAGTGTGATTAATAAATGTTAATTAATTATCCCTCGCATCGGGTTTCGCATTCGTTAATAAAGCTATTCCAATGTACACTTAATATGATAATGGGATTATGGGAGTGTGTGCGCCCTCACCTCGATAAATGTCATTAGGACGATGAACAGTGGGGGCGGACAGCAGGAATACTTGTCCGCGTAGTATTTTCGATCGCGCTCCTCGGGCAGGATCTCCAAAGCGATACACTGTACCATTTTCTTGAAGAAAGGCAACTCCTCCAGCATCAAATGGAAATCATTTTCTGAACAAACCTCACGATCACGATGATGGACAGCACACTTAAAGCTACGAGTTCGTTTACCACTCATCTGAAATGACAAACAAAAGTTAAATTTATTTAGTATATTTTCATAAATTAAACAAAAGGTTTGGTAGACGACGGCCAAAGCTTATGATTTTATTTATGGAAGTTTTTTGGAGTTTTTATGTCAATTCGGGGGTCTCTGGTATCTTCATATCTTACATTTTATGCCAAGCTATTTCAGCCAGCCCTAGGCGTTGTGGGTATGTGCGGCTAGCCTAATGCTCTTGAACCTAGACCCTGGTCGGTACCGACAAAAATAATTGTTCACAGTCCCACTCTTTCGAGCCAATGCTCAAAGTACTTCTGTCTAGAAAAAGCTTTTCAAACTTGGCCGTTCGGAGTCGTCATGGAACTGTAGGTCCCATCCACTCACGCACGCACAACACGAGTGGTTGCTGAGAAGCCCTAGCCCACTGGCGGCTGTATCGCCGCGCACATCATATTATTATAAAGCAACCACTTTTTTGGGGATCGATCGACTTGCATCTTCTGCACCTCTTTCATTAGTGGCAACTATATTTTCCTCAATTGCCTTCAAAGCTTCTACTACGCGCGTTGGGATTCAGCGTATCCCAACAGCTGGACTGACTTGTAGAAGATAGTGCCTTCCGTGTTGACTTTTGCTCGCCGCACTATCTTCTCCAGTACCAAATTGAATAAGTTTTTGAACCGAACTGCAGGGTGCATCGCATATGTGTTAACGTGGTGCAACCGGATCAATTTTCCCGGGATCCCGAATTCATCCATCGCTTCGAATAGCTCCTTGTGATGAACGCTGTCGTATGCGGCTTTAAAATCGATGAAAAAAATTTGAGTATCGATTTGAAACTCGCTGGAAACGGCTTTAGACATTCACACAGTACGCCTGATAAGATCTTGTAGGCTACGTTAAGCAGGGATATACCTCGGTATTTGTTGCAAGAGGTAGGATCGCCTTTTTGTGGATATGGCATATGGAGCTGATATTGCAGTGGTCGGGCATGCTTTCGTCTTCCTAAATTCGGCAAATGATCTGGTGCATGCTCCTCACCAAAACATTCCCTCAGCTTTGACCAGCTCCGATGGTAAAGCCATAGCCATCTGAGCCTACCGCTTTCTTGTTCTTCAGCCTTTTAATGGCTATACCGATTTCTTCAAAGCTAGGTGGGAGGACAACTTCGTCGACTAGAGTTGGAATTTCCTGGTTCCCTATCACTCTCTCCTGCTCAGGCTCCCTAAGCAGCTGTAGGGGGTGTTGCTTAAACACATCCACTATTCCCTGCCGGTTTGTAACAATATTTTCCCGCGCCTGGGTGCTTTACTTAAAGCCTGTGGTCAGGGTTTTGTTTTTGGTAGAAGGCCTGTAATTTGTTTGTCCCTAGACTCTTCGATATCCTTGAGCTGGGAGGTTCCAAGAAACCTTTTCCTCAGGCGTAGCAGTTTTCATTGACACATAGCATAAACTTTATCTCCAAGAAAATTTGGCTTAAGCTTCCTATCACGCCAAGCACCTGATGGCTTTGATATTTGATACGTGATTGGTGTCATTTCAAAGTTTACAGCACACTGCCCCTTAGAGGATCACAGGAACTAGGTATCCTAAAAAATGAGTAATACGAAATCAGCATGGATGAAGACATGCTATGAATCGTGCAACACCACCCATCATCGCCCTCCCAAATGTGACTTACCGATTTTTGGAACCCCTCAAGGGATCCGAACTAGTGAGGTGCCAAGCTGAAACTTTTTAGACCGAGCTGAATTAAAGTGATCCGAGTCGCAACTCGAGTTGAATAAACTTGGTTGGTTGTAAACAGTATTATAGTAGAAAAGGTGACCATAAAGAGAAGCAAAGTTTAAACAATTTTAGCACCCATACCTTACCAGTGTTGACTTTTGACCAAAAGTGTCCAGAAAAGTTGACTTTTCGGAAAAAGTTGACAAGCTCTTGGACATTTTGATCAACTTTTCCAAGCTTCCACCATATTTAATTAAGTGATTTGTGCTATGCTCCTGACAATGTGGTACACTATTTTCATGATACATTGAACGTAACTGAATGCATATTATCTGTATAATTCCAATGAAAATATCCAATATGTACCAAAAACAGACATGTAAAAGAATGACGGAAACATAAGTAGATTAAATCCTAGCACCTATGACATCTGCGCAATTGAAGCAAACAACGAACAAATTCGTGGGGCATCGCGACCCAGCTGAAGATAACGAAGGCTGTAAACATAGAGTCATTGGCCGATGCAAAAAAGGCGACTGATCATACTTCGATCGACTATCCCAGTACACTCCATTTGTCCGTCTTCAAAAATGCATTGAAGAGACGGGACACTACCCCCTGAAAAAACGAAGACACCCAAAGGTTCCTTCCTCTGCGGAAATCTTTCAACGCGGACATCAACGAAAAGTTGGTGTTAACTTTCTGTAAAGACATGCTCTATCTTTTGTCAAGATCAGCTCAAGGCGTGTTTAGGCGGCGAATTTAGTCCCTTATTCCAGTTTTCTATGTCATATTCGGCTCTGTTGCAGCCGGCGGCCAACTGCGGAAAAAATTATCCATGGTTGGTGTAGGGTCTAAAATGAGAGAACTCACCATCACAGATCAAGGCCATCACGGAAATCGATATCATTGCAAGGTCTGAGCTAACGCCAAATAAGCCGATTTTAAGGTATAGAAAATGGATGACATTCATCCCGAAACATCATTTTTAGCTTCTGAGTTATAGGCTCGCTAGAATAAAAGTCCGAATTTATCAACTAACAACTTAACAAATTCTCTAGAGTTCTAGACAATCAGAAGGTAGCTTTCTCTTCTTTCTTTATTCCCCCAAAATATTAAATTTCTCTATGATCTGCGACCTGGATTTGAACAAACAATGCTCAGCCGCCCAAATGTACACCAAGCCTTCCTTTGGCGCCCAACATCTAACCCAAATCTCTGTCAAAATCAAATCCATTATGCCTAGGTCCTTCATCAGCATGGACTGACATTAAGGACAAACAAACAAACAAACAAGCTCCTCCATTCCATGTAACATGCCAAAACACAATGTCAAACAAGACGGATTCATTCTCCAGCCTCATCGCACACGCACTCTCTATTGACGACCTTCTTAAATTGACCATCTAATCATTGTCATTGTTCATTTCCCTTGTATGTACGCAATTAGGCAGTGACAGCAGTCGCAACCTCACTCCGAGCAGAATGAAATATCATAATGAAATGACAAATGAAGCGACTGGCGCTAATTGAGATGCGGCACCGAGACCGAGACTCCGAGCAGTCTGTCTCCGCTAGGCTCCATATCTATTTAATTAATTTCACTTAAGTACTCTCTCTCCCTCTATATCTGACTGTGCACGACATTAGCCATGAGCTAGACACATGCGAGCATGCACACCTTTCATTGTAACACCGTCTGTGTGAGTTGACTAGCCAAGGACTGACTATGTATTCCTTTCATTTCAGCATCCCGCACCATTCGGATGAGCACTGAATTTCGTGTTATTAAGCAGCTCCCCAGCGACAGTCTGGAGAAAGTTGTACAAAAACGTTCCCCCCGCCCCAACCGCGTCATCGGGGACGATCTTTTGTGCGAGGCACGGGTTCCGTGCACGGGAGCACTTCTCACTCAGTGCGGGGCACATTGTGTAATTTCAGACATTCTTGTGCAAAATTTATTCGAAAACTTTTCTTACCGTCAAACTGTCATATATGTACGTGGATGTTATTATAAATTAGTGATGGATGCAGACTTGCACCCGTGTTCACGTGTTCATTCATCGTCAATTCTATTTAATACACGGTGAGTTGCTATAATGAAACTCATGCTCCTGCTTGCGAGCGGAGATGTGCAAAAATTATTTAGGGCTTACCAGCGAGTGCACGATAATTCCCGGAAGGTATAGAGAGCGAGACTCAATTTCGACTGATGGTAAATAATTTATATGAACGTATCCTGCTTCAGCCGGTATGCATGAATTTCAAGTGTGATGGGGGGATGTATTGCAAACAAATTCAAGCCACTGTAAGGACTTATCCAGACTGTGTCCAACAACGCGACCAGAAACCAATTACAAGCCATAATCGTAGAAAAACAGAGACCCCGTGGTGCCATCAACAAGACCGATTCATAGTCAAGGACTTCCATTGCGCAGAGGAGTGGCAAATTGAATACGTCCTTGAGAAAAGATGAGTGCCTCATCAGATCTGTAAGCAATTAAGCCATTTGTCATGCTGCTCGATCTCTCGTGCTTCGTTGCTGGCACACCCCGCAGCAGAACTGCAGAGAAAACTTCACAACAGATTAGCAAATCCACTACCCAAGGGGATAATGACCGAAGGACTCATTCCATCACACTAATTGTTGTTTGGAGAGTGCAAATGAAAACCATCAAAGTTTGGTGCACACTTGTCGCACCGCCTCACGCTTACCGTCGATTTCATGCGCCGTACACGTGTGTTGCTCCGTACTCGGTTACCTTTCATTGTTTCACAAAGTTTTCAGTGTGTCGAGTCGAGTACTGGTACCACCGTGCCAGTATCCGACCAGAAGTAGGAAAAACTTTTCAAATTACTTCATCATTTTCAATTTCACATCTCTGCACCCGACGCTTAGAACGACGCAGCGCCGCGCCGCACCGTCCTCACCGGAACTTCAGGCGTTCGACTCTGCTGCAGACATCATCAGTCATCCGACCGAAGTAGGTGTGTGTGGGCAAACTTATTTCGAAGAAAGTCCAAAATGAAAATGGAAATTTTGCAATTTTCCCGAATTTTCATCGCCCCGCTTTTAACGCACGCAGCAGTATTAGGTACTCGTCCGCATCTCAACTCAATACCCAGCACGGTAAATCCATTAGTGCCTCGGTGTTGGCACACCTCTTTGCGCCCAACCGCTTTGACGCCATTATTTTGAGTAATGGCGGGAAGCGAGAGGATACGTTTTTCCCAAGGATTTCCTTCCTGCCTTCCTTCCTGTCAACTAGTTCTCGCCGCGGTTGACACCAAGACACCAAGACACCGGGAGCGAGACGGCGACGCAGCAAACTGGCATCGACTGAAACTTCACTTAATAACCGCCTCGTGCTTGCGGTTAATTCAGGGAGAAGTTACACTTGAGGCTTCTCACATATTCATGAGCGCAAATCGTACTCGTTTGCCACACGGGGGCGTGTGGGAACGGTGTATGTTTTGTCAACATTTGTGGTGCAACTTTTCCTTCCATTCCGCCGTGTCGCATGCATTTGTTTGCTAATTTTCGTCGGCCTTTGGCTGAGGCACACGAACGAGCTCCCATCGCCTCCCATTGCACGACCTAAGGGATTTCAGTTCACAGTTCCCCACGCAGTATGGGAACAAATCGCTGACTTCTCTGCACTCAGCCATTGTTTCCAGATCGAGAGGAATTTTCTCACAGCGAACACAAAGCGTACCGAGCAGGGGACAGTGCGACGCACGGTGGGGTGGATGGGAAAATATGCGACTGAGATTAATTGAAACAATTAAATTCCGGCAGAATGTGGGTAACTGACTGTATGCCTGTGTGTGTATACGCTTACGGCTGTAGGGAACTATGCAAGAAGAGCTGCGAAAGACGATGTTAACGTGGTGTTTGAACTTTAAGATGTTTAATTGCCTTTAGCGGGGGATGCGCTGAAAGGCAGAGAAATCGCAAACGCAACGCAATAAGCCAGTAATTAGACAGAGGAAATAGTTCAACGCAACTTTGATGAAGTCCTTACCCTTCCATAGAGGAATTGCATTTAGAAAAAAAACGACGTAAACTTTATCCTCATGTGTTTTGGGTTGTGCGCTGAGAGTGAATGTAGTGTGCTCTGGGTGGGAAGTGGTGAGAGGAATAATGAAGATTGGAAAGGCAAAGGTACGTCTTGTAGGTTTGAATTGAAATTCTCGCGTCAGGATGTTTTATTGCGGCGTCTAGGGTTCAGGTAATCAACTGAGGGGTAGTCGCAATTTAGACTAAGTCACAAGTTAAATGAAATTAACGTAATGAGGGCAGAATAAAATAAAAACGACGTACGTACTTAATTGGAAATAAACTTGTCCTCTGACTGATGTGCTTAGGGCAATGAATCATTTGAAAGATGTGGTCGGAGGGCAGCATGCCATGCAAGTAATATCTCACTATCGCCTTCACATTCCATAAGAAAGGACTTCGTCTGTGCAAGAGCATTTAAAAATGGTGTCAAATGCAGAAAAATGAAAATCATCACAATAGACACTAGCTCACTAATCCATAAAATTTCCAAAAAGTTCTTATAATAGGCGATGATACTCGGTAATCATACTTGCTTTTAAACATTACTGGTTAGAATTTTTAAAGTTCGTGTGCTGCGAATGGTAGCCGTTACGCATGTGATGCTGAAATGACTTATCGCTCATAGTGAGCTGTCAGTTACGCAGTTACAGTCACTTACTTGTGACAAGGAATAGGTTTGACGTTAAATGAGTGCAAATGGAAGTAGCTTTGATCAAAAAGTACATATTTGGAAAATCGATGTATCACATAAGCTCTTTATTTATTCTTCTTTTAATTGTCTTTGAACTACTCCCTTTCCGCATCCACACATTCAATCCAATTTGTAAAATAGCTCCCAACTATTTGGTCTCTGCAATCGTGTCGTACCGGTGGCCCGTGGCTTTGTGGGTATGTGCGTCGACCCCAACCTCGACGTCGTAGGTTCGATTCCAGCTCTGAGCAACAAAAATAATTTCCACGGCCCCACCTCTTTCGAGTCACTGACAATGCTCAAAGAGTATTTCCTGTCTAGAAAAAGCTTCTCAAACAGAACCGTTCGGATTCGGCATTAAACTGTAGGTCCCTTCCACTCGTGAGAGAACAATAGCACGCACAACACGAGTGGTTTCTGAGAAACTAGGCCCTGGCCCCCTACGGGCTGTAGCGCCACCCATATTATTATTAATCGTGTCGTACCTTTACATTGTCACTCCCTCCGAGATCCCTCGTGAACTCAGACGAATATGACTGGTATCGAACGAAATATGTTTAATTTGTGTCAAAATGGCTTTGAAATGCGGTATTTTCCCCGCATTATTCAGTGATCTCAGAAAATA
Source organism: Eristalis arbustorum (assembly GCA_916610145.1). NCBI lineage: Eukaryota > Metazoa > Arthropoda > Insecta > Diptera > Syrphidae > Eristalis > Eristalis arbustorum. The sequence continues at coordinate 2,886,607 of OU744318.1, forward strand.
CACTGAGGCAAATGAAAACTAACCAGTATTAGCTAGATCTCATTGCCAAAGGACGATTTTCGGGCAAAACCTTGACTTTGCTTGAATTTATCTAAATATCATCATGGGATCTTCTATACAGCATATAGCGGGATCAAGGATTCTGCGAACGATCTTCACGCTACTCTGTCTCGGGCAAGCCTAATCACTTCCAACCAGGAGCCTGTCGATGGACTTTCTCAATCGCCCGCCTTCAAGTTATGCGATAATTACCCCGACTAAGCACTCCTTGTGGGGTCCAAGTTAAAGCTTTTATTGCAACTTCCGTTTCCGGTATACGCAGAGTTAGGACCATCCAGATCCACTTGGATGTCTGCTGCGATGGGTTTCTGTGAAGCTCAGCGCAGCAATTCTTCGTTCGTAAAACGTTTAAGCCAGAAGACCTTCAAAATTCGTTTTAAGCAATAATTGACGAAGACCTGAAGCTTGCGAGCAATGATGAAAGGTGCCTCCCAAGACTGTCACGTTTGCGTGTGGTAGAAAGATCGTTCGACCTCCAAACATTGCCAAGCGAGTTGTAAGCGTGCCGAGCCTAGTCATCATCTTTGCTACCGAGTCAGTAGGATCGAGGTAGCAGAGTTGTTGCTTATCAGTTAAAATCTATAGCTGTCCACAGCTATATTTGTCGTCAATTATTTCTTCGCTTTCTTTTGAAATGTAGCGAGTAGGACGGGGATACGTTACACCACATATCCTACTCTTCTGCAACAATACCATACTCCTGTAGCAAACATTTTACCCCGCACTCAAAATTGAATGCAACTTCCATGCTCCACAAAAACCCATTTTGTTGTTCTTGACCTTATTGGTACCACAGACCTTTCTGTTTGTCTTTCTGACATTCTGTTAGAATAGTCCCTCGCGACATTTCGACAGGCAAACTTCTGGGCACAGTCCTAGGTTTCGTAATTTAGAATGGAGTCAGTGAAACAACCACATCCGAAGTTTGTCAGATAACCGAAAACTGGGCAAGTATTCTCTCGGATGCACCCTTGTTCTACGAATGCAAGACTGAGAAATTGACTTCAGATTCATCATGAACAATGCAGGCTCAATTTTTTTGAGAAAGGAAGAATTGAAGTGACGCATGCGATTGAAAGACGCTCAGATCCTTGTACACAGATTTTATCAGATATTGGTGCCTGACAGTGATTGAAGACTCGAACGTTAAAACTGTAAATCAGCTGCTGATGGATGAGTTTGTATGGCTAAAGTCAGAGCTTGGTCTGCCTGTCATGCTCTAAAACTTATGTCGTCCTTTCCTGCTTGCAGCACTTACTCCAGCAACAAGTTGGAAGAATCGATTGAACGCGTAACTCTTCAGTTTTGACGAGGCGAATCTGAGACAGACATAACTTCCCTGAGTACAGGGCTTTCAGATCCACATCACTCCCAGACTTCTCCAAATGATGACTTAGTCTCTAAGCTACAAATGCCATACCCATCTTCATCACAGGTCCAGATGTCTTACTGGAACAATACAAAAAATTCCAACCCCAGTTTTATAGCCACATTACTGGATACCCGATCCTCATCACAATCCTCGAAATCCCAGAAGCGACAGTAGTCTAGTCTTCATTTGAATATCCAATGCAACTTTCTGTATTCTGTCCAAGGCCTCCTTCCAAACGACAAACAAATCTCGTCGGAATTCTTTCTTTAATTGAATTAATTTTTGACCTGATTACACCCCGTCACTGAATGCAGAACTAACAAGTGCATCACCTGACTCCACTTGCAAGTGCAAAATGTACAATATTTTTTTTTTCCAATTTGCTGAGATATGCTAAAATATGTGAAATCAAGAAGCATTTCCAGGTGATGTTCCGAGGATTTCACTGAGTTTGTGAATAGTTCTGCATATCGTCGTCGCTCGTCGTCGTCACCGTCACCCCTATTGCCCATTCACAGCAGCGACGAGCGACGGCAGCTCGTCCAAATTGACACGCTTCTTCTGTCCAAGGCTCCGCTTTTCTACTGCACTGCTCTGCACAAAAACTTAATTTATTCCCCTTGCACCATGAGCTCTTGTTTTTATTGTGAATCTCTTACGCTATAGAGTTAAATAACAAAATTACAAGCATAAAACAGAGGACACAAAAACAAAAACAAACACAAGTGCAAAGCTGAAAACTAAAACAACCAGCGAAAGAGTCATAGAAACAGAAGCACAAACTGAAGAGGTTGCGGCAGTCGGGCGAGAAGTTTGTTTTGCGCAATGGCTTTGACCGTTGAGGACATTGTCTATGTCTGCTTTTCTCTGGGTTTTCCTTCGGCGAAATTTAATAACGGTGCAGAATTTTATTTCAACGTACTGTATTTATAATATATAAAGTGATCCTTTTTCATGTAACAAGAGGTGACATAAATGAAGTCTGAACAAACAACTCGACTGGCAGTTAGCGCTGGAGTTGGATGTAGTTCATTGAAGGGAGAGTTCCACTAAGGCTCGTAATTGGATGCGCTGTGTGGCTTCTTTTGTTCCACGCTGGTATTCTCTTGGAAAGCTCGAAGTGTCCTGAAAATGGTCCTCAATGGCTGACTTGAGTCAACTTTAATTCCAAGAAAAAAAATGTGCTCAAGGAAAGCAAAGCTAATTATTTTGTTTTGCGTTGTATCTTCTTCGGCAACGTCTAGCAAGTGACTGTGAGTATCAATGTTGCAAGGAGACAGCTGAAGGATTCGCTGACTGAACTTGAGGTGACAACATGGCTCTAATTAGAATTAAATTATGCAATAAACGCAAGCGCTTTCATGGTAAACAACAAATTATTTCGCTTTAATGCGCCGATTGTCCTCATATTCATTGTGCCCATAAAGTCATGGTTGAGAAACAATAGAATGATGTTGCACCAGTAATGTTGTCTGCGTGTCAAAAATAATTCGCCTATATTACGAAAATCAGCGTTCTGTGAGAAATGTTTTCCGTGCACACTTATCATCGACCATCGACCGGCAAATTTGAGTCTCAGTGAACATTCTCATTTAATGGATACGACACAACCGAATATACTAGCTACGGGCCACACTTTGGAAGTCAACACTACCCGTGAAATTGGGGAAACAATGACATCAGTAATCAACAAAACAATAATCCTTCAAATTGTTACTTGTTCAACGTAGTCGGTGGAACATTTATATTCCGTGTATGTCAGAGAATGAAGGGTTTTCGACTTCGAACCAGTGCAACAAAGGGCGCCCACGAAACCGAACCGAACTTCTTCTTCTTCCTGGGTTGGTGCTACAGTCCGGTGCAGACCTGACCCTCAACCAACATGCCTCTCCAGCCAGCACGATCTTTCCAGCTGCCTCCAGATGCGCACACCAAGTTGGTTGAGGTCTTATTTGTTAATTCATTGTGATACCCATAGTCTGACTACTACTACTGATCGACATCTTCAGTGCTAATGCCGTTAATTTGATCACAACAGCAACGGAGGACTGGACCCGATTTGAAAACTTTGTCTTTACTGCGATTCGAACCGGGGATCCCGCTAACCAAGGGTAGGCACTCAACTAATTGCGCCAGCCAACATTTTTATTAGTTAATAATTTACATATACGTTGTGGAAGACAGTCCTCGTGTAGAGCACTTGAAACTAGTATAGTATATTTTAATTCTCTCAGAAAGGTCAAAATACTAAACCGGGTATAAAGTTGACTTTGTTTTTCAACTATGCTCCCTAACACATATAAGCTTTGAGAACGGTTTTGCACATAGTAGCACTTCGCTCATTTTTGAAAGCAAAATATCGCTTTTTTGTTTCTAGACTCGCTTTCTGGGTCCTCCACGATTATTTTCCTCAAAAGATGTGGTTTTGCTTAAAGCTTAGGACACGTCTTGAGAACGTATAACAATCAATTGCGTTTCATAAACATAGCATGGTTACCAGAACTTTGCATATATTGCCTTGCAACGGTGCCATCTGATTTTTAATTTAACTTAATTAAACTGAGCTAAGTTAAAACTTTGTTAATTGATTTATTGTTTTTTTTTTATTTTTAAAATGTCAATTTGAAAAGTTTAATATTTATATCCCTTTTTTCAAATATTAGACAAACAAATTAAATACGAAGTAATTCAATGGTACTTAGAAGAACACTCAGAAATATAGTAAAAAACTGGTAATTGTTGTAACTCTTGTTCAGTTGATTTATTATGCTACACTTTAATATGCCTGGAGCTGATTCTACCAGTGGTCAACGTACTGTGCGCTGTGGCGTAGGTTGGTGCGTGGACAGCTACACTGAGGTAACCTAAGGGTACCAGGTTCAACCCTCAAATTTACAAAGTATCATATCTTACGACATCGCCTCTTTCGAGTTCCTTAGATGCTCTTAAAGTCTTTATGCCTCCTGTTGCCTCTCGCATCGTATTTTCTTTGACCATAGTCACATGAATATGCCTTTTGACGCACAAACAACAGTAATCCTGCTGGGACGTAAAAAGTCATTTTTTACCGAACTAAAGACTAGCTTTGGACAGAATGTAAGCCAAGAAAGTCTGTAGTTGAATCTTCACGGATGGCTCTAGGAATAATAAAAAGTCTGTACAACAGACTTCGACTTCAGCATTAGAAAAAATCGCGCCTGTTTTCCAAGCGGATCCTAATGGCCACGAACTATGTTGTGAAGAGCAGATGAAAGAAGCGGAGTGTCAGTGTCTGTAACTACAGCCAAATTTCGCTTTATGGCCTTGCTCATCCCTTTAACCACTTCCAGGATAGTTCAGGAATGCAAGTGAAACCCGCAGCATTTTTGCATCACTTGACAGAAATTACTGCAGACGACTTACCGGTGAAAGTGTGCTTGGACACGCTCTCGTCCTTGTTCGGATGAGATGGCAGATATTTGGTGCTGATGTGGTGAGTACTGATGATGTAGGCTCGTCATCACTGAAGCACTTGCCATATTTGCTCCGGAAGATATTTAAACTACAAGTGCGCTTTAAGTAGTACTACAATGGAACGGTTTTCGGAGTCAGAGTTATCCAGTCTAGCGTTAAAACGTTTTAATGTGACTTGACTGTGAACTCGTTTTAGGATGTTCAAACAGGCTATTTTCTCATATTCTACGAAGCTGTAGCAGCTCCAGAAAATGTAAAGACAAACATGTAAAAGTGAATTGAATAGTGTAGAGCAAAAAACACTAACAGCAATGATTGAAAATCGCAATCGCAGCCTGCTCTCAATTGCGATTTAAAGTGCGATTGCTCTCAACTGCTCTTGAGTTCCAAACTGCGATTACGTTCCAGATTGCTCCTCTACCCAGTCATACCTATGTTGCTATATTTTCACAATCAAAGTAGCAGTTTGGTATGATTCAGCTGCTCTTTTGACCCCATTCGCAAATTGATTCATACAAGCGCTTTCATGTTCAACGTCATGAAGTGTGGCAGACGTGAATGAAGGAGTTTGTGTGTGTACGAAATCTACGGTTTGCTATGCCTTGTGATGCTCGTTATATTTTTAATGTGATATTACTCTTTAAAACACTATAACTTAGGTTCCAATGTCAGTGGCAATCCCGATAGCCTTCTGTATGCGAATGCGACGGGCTGTCATGTGATTTCTTCAACTTCGTCCTGGAGAAAATTGTGCAAAACTCACACGCCAACACTAGACGCACTATCTTCCAGAAGTACGTGCAATGGTTAGCATACGCCGACGACATTGACGTGATTAGCAAAATTCAGCTAGCCGTCAGTGAGGCATTTGCTAACATTGAGACGGAAGCGGCTAAAATTGGTCTGGCGGTGAATGAGAGCAAAACGAAGTACATGAGGACAGCATACCTCAAGAAAGGACATGTAGCTTTACACAAAGAAGAATATACTGTGCCCTATGACTATGTGTCCTGATACAATGGAGCGATATGTCTATATCAAGTGCGGACAAGAAAAAACCCAGCAGATTAGCAAGTCGCAATTATATCGCAACATATCCCATCATTGGAATGTATGATTCAATGTAGACTTTTCACTGTGAGGAAGTTATTTTTAGTGATTTATTCTAATTGGATCTTATTACTAGCACGATAATCGAAAAGGAAGAACTAACTTCCATTACACGGATTATTCAGTAGTAGGCAGTCTATATGTATATGACGAACCGAGGACTAATTATGTTAGCAAATATTGTTTATTAATTGAAGGATAACATTCACTCAGTCATCAATCAAAGCACCTTATTTGAATATTCAACATAAAAACCATCACATCGTGTTTGATGAAATTCTAGGGAACAAAGCAAGGCTACAGAGCACTTCCGACGACCCTTTAAATAGCGTCACATACCTATTACTACACCTGTGTATGCATTCTCCATCCAGTTTCAAAACTCTGAAGTCAACACAAACACCGACGACAACGACGACGACTATGACGACCCTTCACCCCTCACTAACAAATGACTTTTGGCTCTTTGAAAACATCATTCCATTGCCATGGATCTAGTTTTCAGTTAGGATGTCATCAAGCGAATGCCTTTCCTTTCAAATTGTTTACAAACACTAATGAGCCGAGGTACACGAACCAGAGAACTTTCCTCGAAAAATGCGCTCACAGCCCCGTGCGAACCTTATCGCCCAACTTTCATTTATTAAATTAAATTTCACACAAACCAAACACAGGAAGGGCACACCGTTCGCCAACACTGAAAAGCAAACCGTCGCGTCACACAGACCACCACCGTCACGAGCAACGAGAGATTGACATCGAAAATCTTTCACGTCCTGATAAAGGATCAAAGTGAAAATTTTTCTCATTAAAATAACATTAATTAACTTTTGATATCTCGCAATGTGACGGGACTTACAGGGAACAATGTTAACATTAATTAAAATCACATCCGCATTGCTTGCGAGCGGAAAAGTGGCCACGGGCTCCGGTGTGACTTCTACCAATTATGCTTCTTATCAATTGCCGCGGAGAATGGCGCCCAATGAAATTGATTCAAAGGACAAATATGACAGCGATGACATTTTAACTCCGCATCTGGATATCCTGCCCAAAAACCAAACCGGTGCGCCGTTCACAGTCCGTACGTAATTAGTTCATGGGACGGTGGACTTTTGTCTGTTCCAGCTATCGGCTGTGTCCCTCGGGAAATGACATGAAGCGCCACTAATTGCCACGACTGGGAAATATTGATTTCCTCCCGCCACTTCCTTGCCACAGGTACAGATACTTTCAGATGGGGAATAAAATGATTTTGTATATCCACGATCTATGGTGGCGATGTTGGGCTTTTTAATCTCATTTCGGAGCGGGGATATGATTTTCAACAGAAAAAAAAGACGAAGAGGGAAACAGAATATGAGCCAACAAAAATCCGCACGGAATCTGTGAAACTGCGCGCACTATTCATTGCGAGTCCTTTCAAGCTTTTCCTTTTTGATGCTGGACGCGCGATATTAACTGCCGCTCGAATGTGTGGGTATAAATTTCTGAGGGGAAAAAAATCGAAGTTTTTGTGTGTAAATTTCCGAGTTTCACGGATGAGTTTCATTCAATGGCCAACTGGGGGGACATCCGTGAGAAGGACGATTTCATTAAACGAGTTCCGGTGAACAAACTAATTTTTTCTCTGCTTTGCAAAATAGGAAGTGTCTATATGGGTAGAGGTAGGGCTTTCATTTGCACAATAAATAGTTTAATTGCCTGCAGAGTGATTTTTCAATGCTCTGTCGAATGTGGCTTTCGCCAGAAATCATTCACACAATGGCTGTGGCTGTACAGTCGTGGCCTTTGGGAACCAGTTGATTGTGATTACCACGGGTAATCGATTCGTAATTGCGACTCCATTAGAATGGGTTTTGGTTGTCTGAGTTTGGCGCTAACTTGTCATTCAGTGTTATTAATTCGATGCTGTCTTAAATTAACCTTGATTTGTGGAGGTTCCGAGTCCTGCAAACCACGTTAGTTTTCACGGTGAACGCATAACGACATAATTATCCATGCCGCCGATAAGAGGTTCTGTCCGTATCATATTTCTAGCTCGGGGAATGAAGACGTAATGTCCCATGTGAAGACAGAGTTAGCTAGTTTCCGCAGTGTCCCAGCTCAGACACTTCATGGATTCCGGCATGTTGGTACAAATTCGTTATATAATTTTCAGCTATTGGACCAAAAGGACGAACGAACTTCCGACGGTCTCTTAATTTCAATTTCGCTTTTAAAAAGCCATTGGACTATAGAGCTGTAAAACCAACGACAAATTGAGTACCCGTATTAATTCGTTACATTTCATCTGCATTTTTAATATCGTTACTAGTTACTTTTGTATTGTGTGTGTACGGTATGTATAGCTTGTATGCCAATGCGAGAGTGAACATACCGTTTGTCGTTTGTCTATAATACATGTGGTAACGATATTAATTTACCGGTAACGTTTCCTAACACGATACTGTAATGACTACCAGTAACTAAGTAACGAATAAATACATTTTGCCACAGTCTATTGTACTATGACAGGATTGCCCTCAGGTGCCAAGTTCCAGTATATACATTTTCTCCCACGGTTCCTAGGTGGAATGCCGCGTCTGAGACTACCTTATGGATATAGCTCCTGTTATGATGTCTTCATGCGGCTTGAGGAGTGTGTGGCCAATTCACTTCCAATTCTGGCTATGGATTGCGTTCATTCGAAAATTGTCGACTTCGTGTTTAGGATATGAGAGATGTTCTCCACATTTTGTCCAGCCTTCATAATGCGATCCGTATATCAGCTGCAGAACCACAATTTTTAGTGCTGATGCTGCCAAGGCAACAGAATGTATCCACTCCTACCATGTTAAACCCTCAAATCTAAAAATTTGCTAGTCGTTGATGCACATCATTTTTTTCCTGATGTCAATTATGAGGCCCGATTGTGCTGAAAATTGAGCAACTGCATCTATTTTTGAAGTAATATGAGTGCACAGTGAGTCCAGATCTTCAAGGCTTCCACCCAGAACCAACATAGTGGCGATAGCATGTAGCCCTGTCTGACTCCAGACTGCACTTGGATACTGTTGCTGATATTCTCGTTTCTCACGCGGCACTTTGCAACTGCATATAGTTCCTTTATGAGGTGTATAACTTTTTACTCCCTCCATATTTCTTCATGTATAAGAGCGTCTAACGCTTTCTTGAGGTTGATGAACAATAGGTAGACTTGTGTGCGGCACTACAATGGACTGCTCTACAAAAATTTCCACAGCTGATATGATCTATGTATAAACAGCGCGGACGAAAGCCGACTTGTTCTTTCTTTCGGGCATTACAAATAAAGAAAGAAGCTATGGGTAACGCCTACCAGCTCATCACAGAAGATGACTCTAATCACAGGCTTATCCGCCCTGACATTCTCAACGAACTGAACAGGCTCGGAAACCTAAAAATAAATGTCGTTGCCAACTGTCTTCCCAGATACGACTTCGGCCAAATTATGTAGTCACTAGATTCACCTTCATCCGCCCTAATCATCATGTCCCTCATCTGGTACACAGATGACTCCAAAACAAATGAAGGCATTGGAGCTGGGGTATACAGACCAACACCAACACCATGTATATCACAGCGTGGGCATTCACAACTCCGTATTTCAAGCAGACATATTCACAATCGAACTCTGCCTCAGAGAAAATAAAGACAAAGCGATCACTAACAGGCACATCTACATCCTGTCTGACAGAAAAGCTGCTCTTCTAACGCTCAAAAGCTACGAAGTCACCTCTAAGCTAGTACGGTCTGCCTACAACTGCTACACTAGATCGCCAATACGTACAGAGTCCACCTCACTTGGACACCAGGTCATAGAGGAAACGAAAGAGCAGACGTACTATCCAGAAAGGCTCCGCATCACCATTCATGACTCCTAGCTCATTTTTGGGGCCTACTCGTCACTCCCGCTAAAAGCTCAGGGACAACCATTACTGGACACAAACGGAAGGTAACAGGCAAGTCGGCCTTCAAGGGGTTGATAATATTTGATTGATTATGTGAGCTATTTATGTATTCACCTTATGCCACTCCAATTGTTGCATTCGGACAATTTGTACTTCTAAGTAATTAGAGTGATAAAGTCTTCTCTCAGCTCATCTGGTATTCTTCCAGATGTCCCTTCATCTTATAGTAGAGGGAGCAGAATACGGGCACTCACTCGGGGGCTAGCTTTGAGTAGTTCTGGATCTACGCTGACTGATCCCGGAGTTTTATTTTGTTTTGTCCATTTCAGCTCAACTTTCGTTGTACAGCGAAATGCAAAGAGTCTCCAGAAAGCAAAGAAAGTTTCGACTTAATTCTCAGATGAAGAGTAGGGACACCATCAACGTTCTAATAAGGCGGCGTTGTACGATGCAACGCTCGTCTACCACGAACGTACTTGGCCGAATCATCAAATTGCACCGTCTGGTTGAACCACTGTTGCTATTTGAATCAATACACAATGCTTCATGCTCATTGCAGCTACAAAAAATATAAGAAAGTATGGAAAACAGGCGGATAGCGCAGTTGGTTGAGTACCTGCCCTTGGTCAGAGGATTCCCTGGTTCAAATCTCAGTGAAAGCACTAGTTTAACACGGTTTTCTTAGCTGGTACAGTCACAGTTCGTCGCTGGGTTCAAATTAAATGCACTATGATTGGAGTTGTCGATAAGTGGCAGCAGTCGATCATGAGTTTCACAATTGATCAACATTAATCTACGTATTCTGGCAAGTGGGATTACCTTACCATGGAGCTTGAAGGCTGTTATTAATTGCCTCATACTAATAACTCTTATTATTCACGGTGGAACGTCTTTCAGATAACGAACAATGCACAGAAAGTACACCGAAATCTTCTCATGCTTCGCCCTTCGAAGTCCGCATAAAAGGACCCACTCCACTCTTGATTGAACGCACTACACCAGCAGTTGCTGTAGAATCTAATCCCATGTCCACCTCGGACTGTAACGACGTTATCATTTATATTAATTGAATGAACGAGCTTAGCATTCAACATGCGAATGCTAATTCAAATCCCCAACCAAACAGCCCCAAGCCGCCTTAACATAGTATTTTGTAAACATTTCCAAAACGGCATTTTTTTTCAGTCAAATTCAGATCCTGCTTCTCATGTTTCGGGATGATGCCCAGGTAATCCGGGAGGTTTTGCTACCCAACGCTGTGTCTGAAAACTGTCAAAGGAAAAGCGCAAAAGATTAATTTTCAGATCCCAACTCAGCTAATTAATCCAACAAAAGAGTACACCTTGCTCAACCGCAGCACACGACGCGACGCCAACGCACCGCGCCCGCGAAGGATACACTTATTTATTGCGAACATAACTCATAATCGTAAGCACGGGCGATTATTCCTCCAAAAATGTGTATAAATTCCCTTTTTTCCCTTAGAATCGAATTAATTTCCATTATCCACTTAGTATCTAAGGCAATTCGGATTATGAGCTCATTGCCATTTCAGGCGGCGGCGCGCAGTGATAAATGGCCGCCGGGAAGAGCCGAACATAATCCCCTCCGGTGCGCGACGGCTAAAAAATAATTTCAGATTCCGTTCTTGGTGCGAAATTGAAGTGCTTGAAGTGAAATGGCACGTATACGCCCGAGCGGATGAACAGAAAATGATTGCATTCTTGAGATGCGAGTAATGTCACCTCTTTGTTACGGTGACGAGCCAGTCAGCCAGCCAGCCAGGCAGCCCAACCAGCAGCGCCATCGAGTGAAAAACTAAGCGACGAAAGACAAGTTTGTCGCCGTTTTCGACAAATTGCATCGATAAATTTCGAGTGACAAGCAATTAATTAAAAGCCGCCGCCGCGCCACGCCGTTTGCACGAGAAAGGCCATATCATTTGCCAGCGCACGCCCATGTCCCATCGGCGGATGGGAATCAATGCTATCAATGCTGCCAGGACCTCGCCATTTCATCTGTCAATTTCTATTGAAACTCTCCGGCAAATTGAATTCACACCCCGCTGCTCGTTGGCCGGCCGAGGGAAGGCGCGCAGAAACGATTTCTCTTTTCGCCCGCCAGTGCAGTGCACTTGACGCTAAATATTTGCCCCAGACTGATCCCGATGACGGTGTGTGCGGGTTCAGCGAATTAATGGGAAACGGTGCGAATCAAGAAAAATATTACTTGCCACCTGCAGGTAGTTTCCAATTTAAATGCTGGTCCACATTGAATTCTCCCCCACTGGCATTTCCCGCGTTAGTTCTGACGGGCACAGATTCCCGACTGGGGAGTGAACTTTTAACCAATGCCCAGCACCCTTGTAGCCTGTAGCCTGAAGTGGCTGCCGCAAGACACTGATGATAACGGTAACAAGTTGTCTTGCAGAAGTAATTAATTAAAACCAATATAATCCTGCAAGAGCTCGCTCTCTCCTGCGGATGTTGTTGTTTACTTCTTGGTTGTGTAATTAAAAATACGAAGTCGAGCAAAAACCGAGGAAGAACAGTTTAGAGACAGGACACGGGACGACGCTGAGCAGACAGAGCCGAGTGACAGAAGGAAGCAGCGAAAATTAAGACCAGAAATTGCAGCAGTCCTGTGTTGGTGCAGAAGGACAATATTGAGATAACCGCAAATGACACCTGCTGCTAATGGGGCTCATCTTGTGCCAAGAGCTGGGTGTTGGGGAAAGGTGAACATTTTGCAATGGATCGTTTACCTCATTTACGAGGTGCCATTGCAATAAACGAGGGCGAAAGAAAAAAAAAGCGGCGGAGGAAGTGGAGAATTTCAACTCCACGCTGTCGTTAGCGAATTACAAAGTATTTAAGAGGATATCCTTGCATTCAATTGGTTGAATGGCTTTCGGTTTGAGGGGGATCACGTGTGTCGCGGGGAAATTATTGTGTCACCAACTTTATGCGGGTGCCTCAACTCTGTCGATAGACTGTCAAAGGAACTTGAAGGGTTGTCAGCAGCCACAAGCAGGCATCACTTTATTAATTTTACTCATTACGTGAAATGTTTGCTTCCTAAGCGACCACTTTATCATCATTTCATTACCCCGGTGCGCCCCAATTCGTTTCTGCGAAAAGAAATGTGTCAATGACGGCAGAAATAATTGAGAATCATGGTTCAATGCGAATTGATTGGAAAAACACAAATTCCAAGTGTCAGTGAAAGCACGCAAATCACTTACTCGCAAGGCACTTCATCCGCCAGAGAACCGGCACACTAATGGAGAGAAAGAAATTGATTTGGCTGCCCATACATCTTCCTCCCTCAGCTAATACACTCCAGCGCTGCTCACGAAAAATCTATCCATCTGAAGTTTAATTACTTCCCACGCTCTTCAGAATGCCAAAAACGAAAAAAAGATAACTTAATGATGTCTTCAACCCCTCTTGCAGATCGCTCCAGTGCACGAGAAGCAGATGAGAGGGAAAAAAATGCGAGGATAAATATTTCATCACCGACACAATGGCATCGACAATCGGATTAGCAAACGATAAATCGAAAGTCAACAACTTTTATCGCGTTTAATTGCAATTCATTTGTTTACTCGCTAATCGCCGGCTGAATGGGATTCACTCATGTAATTAAACTGAAATCAAACGATTGACTCTCTTCTCTCTGGTCGGACGGAATCGAATGAAAACAAAAAGATCAAAGGCTGAATCTAACCGCAGAAGAGTTTTAGTTGTGATGTGTTGCGCTTTTTTTTTTTTTGTTCAAACGATAAGCGGATTTGCGAACCAGTTGCCGGCTATTATTAGTTTTGAATTGAGTTTCAAACGAACAGATAGACAATGTCCGCCCGAGGTGGAGTAATCATCAATCTGTGCTTCTGATGGAGCACAGATCCATTGGTACAAGCGCAACGCATGTGTATGAATCATTGAGCTATCCGGTAGCCGGCGTTTTCAGCCAGGAAATTAAATTAATTTCGTGACGATGTTCAATATGATAGCAGCTTAATGGATGAATGCTTCAATTCTGAATGGATTCTGTAAGGGATTATTTGAAATATGATTCTGTGCTTTTATTGCAGAGCTTAAGTGCATGTAACTCGACATGCGTGTATTTGGATTTGGATTTTAATTAGCTGCAGCTGAGTAGTCCTCAGCTGTGCGTTCGCATTTGAGGGTGCCCTTTGGAAATACATCGATAATCATGCCTAGTTAGTTAAGTACGAGATATGTAGATGGAAATTCATACACGCTTTTAACATGGGCAAACTACAGCTTCCACTTCACGAATTCCTGGGAATTCATCACGTGTAGCTATCAATCGCTCAAGTGTACTCACCCTATGGAATGCTTGTCGAACTTGGCCATTCGGTTTATGCATAAGCTTTGGCGTGGCAGACGTAAAGCAACAGAGCGTACCCAAAACGCTCTAAATTTGTATTCGTTACTGAGTAACTTGTAACGAAACGTTACTTCCCAAAAAAATTTTCGAGAGAAAAGTTCTGCAAAATTTGGTGACTTATTTGCGTTGGTGTCATCTGGAGTTAAAGATTCAGCCACGAACTGCATCTTGAAATGGTTCTATGGATGAAGTTGGCATGAAGCGCACGGGCGATTTAACTCTCTGCAAAAAGAATTCGCGATTCCGATCTCGTGTGACAAAGCAACGCCGTGCCGCACAGAAGTGTAGGGAGATAGGCAGAAGTTATTTCAGCTGGTGAGGCCTGTTTGTTCAGGTCCAGGACAGTAGAGCGACACAACGACGAAGGGAGAGGAGGTACGTGTGCACATTGGTCTTAAATATTCACGGATTGTGGTATATGGGAAATATTAAGCTGAGAAGAGCATTCCATATTCGTGTGGTGCGGCTGAAAAACGAGTCTCTAAATTTCACTGTGAGTCCGAAAGGAGGCTTAAGAGTAAACTTATGGGCATTCTTGGTGAGACGTGCTCACTTGAGCATCGTTTGTTAAGATAGCGATAAGACACGGTACGTCGATGTTCGAGCGAGTCTAATGAACGCGCGATGCTGTTGTCTCGTCTATGTTTTATCACTTGCTTTCTGGATTAATGGCTTTCGCATATGTTCTCCTGTAAAACCAATTTAAGGTATTGAATAGTACCACTAACAACCTTATAGACACGTGCTTATTCAACTTAACTTTTCAGTTCTGCTCTGCAATGAATCGCTGTATGAAATTTCATTTAATGTCCCTATTCTGTGATGTGGTCACAATTCACAAATGTCTGCGATGCGAACATTGTGAAGCATCTTTAATGAGGTTTCTTGTTTCTTGCAGAGTGTCACAATGGGCAGCAGAAACTTTGAGGAAGGCAGTGCCGAGGTAGACGTGGACCTCTGCTCTGCAGTAAACAGCGACAATAACACACCTACCGAGATCAAGTGCTGAAATGCTCTTGCCAATGGTTGTTTCTTTGGGCTGAGTAATAGAGCCATTTCTCGAATCACCAAGTTGACTTTATATAGCACTCTGATCATCTCTGTCATTGAGATTGCTCGGAGACATGGATGCTATTGAAAGCGGGTGAAGAAACCCTTGGTCGTTTTGAGAGACGTCTGGAGGTGAAGATTCAATCACGAACTGTACGGGCTAATTAAGCGTCTTCGGATCCAACGCATAAGATGGCTCGGTCATGTACAGCGGATTGACACCACAACTCCGGTAGGAAAAGTAATCGATACCGAGCTAGTGGGACAATGTAAAGCAACCGACTACGTCCTCGAATGAAATGGGGCACACAAGTGTAAAATTGATTCAACCATTTGTCTGGAGGCAGCGGGCGAAAGATCGTGGTGTCTGGAGAAACTTTATGGTTGAGGCCCAGGTCCACCCCGGACTGTAGCTCCAAAGAAAAATTACAGAAACAAAAATATGACGATTTTTACAAGCTCTCCAGTACACCTTATTTTTATTCCACGACATGACAAGTAAATACGATTAAATAATTAAATTTAAATATTTAAGAGATCTTTAAGAAGGCTTAAATAATCCAAAAAACTGCTTTCTGTCAGAACGACACTTGCATTAAATAAATCAATGCTAGTGACAAAATAAAAATTTATGATTTCAATGGTCATAAAAAATTATCGACATTGCCATTGATTTGTTCGATGCTCAATTTTTCCACACATTTCATTTGCATTAGAACTCATTCATGGAAGTGGGAAAAAATTGATTTAACATTGGGTTATTCAATTATAATGAAATTTGTGTTCATTGGAATTGCGAAATTTATTTGCCAATAATATTTGTAATTTCATTATGAGAAAAATGAACAATTTTTCCGAGAAAGCAAATAGTGAAGATGGATCGAATTTATTCAGCGTGCGAAGTAATAAACTGAATTATCGGATATTAATTAAAGGTTATTCTAGATATTTTTGCTTATATTCTGATACAAATGGAATGTTCAACTTAGGAATCAAGTTAATGTTCATGAATTGGATATATTAGATATCTATTAATTAGAGTTACAATTTGAATTCCGCTAATTATGAAAGTTGGTCGATTTTGGGATGAAGCCCGGAAACGACGCACCTACACCCTACAATGCAACGAATTTATGTCTTTTCACTAATTTTTGTATTTCTACTTTAGAAAATAGAATGCAGGTTGATGTTCTGTATACAGACTTCGTTAAAGCTTTCGATAGAGTTCACCATCGACTTTTAGTTGAAAAGCTGAGAAAAATGGGTTTTAAAATTTAATTTCTTGAATGGTTAAAATCTTATTTTTCACAATTTTCCTTTATAGAAGTTCTGTCGGCTCTACCTCAAGGTAGTCATATGGGGTCTCTGCTTTTCAATCTTTTTGTCAATGACATCCCGTACTTCTTGCAGTTTTCTAATTGTCTAATGTTCGCAGATATCATATATTGTGAAAATATTTTCACAAATTTCTACAATTACGGATTGCTTAAATTTTCAAAAAGGCATAAAATCATTTTTTTTAATGGTGCATGTACAATCATCTGGAGTTAAATATTTCCAAGTGTAAGATTTTTAGTGCTTTCCGCTCATTATCTCGAATTTCGTTTGATTATAGTCTTGGTAACGAGAGACTTTTATTAGTAAGTGAAATTAAAGATCTTGGTGTTATTTTCGATTCAAAGCTGTCTTTCTCAGCACATTTGGATTATATAATATCTAAATCAAATTCCTTGCTAGGCTTTTTGAAAAGGAATACGGTAGCATTAAATGATGTTTATACTCTAAAAACCCTTTATTTTTCATTAGTAATACCCATACTGGAATACTGCAGCGTTATTTGGTTTCCCTATTATCATAATTCTTCCAACAGGATTGAAAACATTCAAAAAAGATTCACGCGATTTGCATTAAGGAAACTGAGATGGTGCGAAGATTTACCTAACTATAGGTCTAGATGTGCGTTAATTGATCTAAAAACTCTAGAAAGTCGAAGACAAACTCATAGCGTTCTTTTCATAAAGGACATACTCATTGGTAGGATTAAATCACCGGATTTACTACTTCTCATGCCTCTTTATGTCCCAGAGAGATGCCTAAGAAATAAGAATGTTCTCTTATGTCTTCCATATCATAGAACGAATTATGGTTTAAACGAACCCATAACCCGTTGTTCATTATTAATTAACTTAATTTATCATGAAGTCGATCTTCAAATGAATAGAAATATATTTAAGGAAATTGTATTGAATATTTTTAGCAAAATTAATAATAATTAAATGTAGTCAAAAGATTATGTACCCATTGATGAAATGAATAAATAAATAAATAAATAAGCGGCGTCATAGACAACACCATCCTTCCAGGGAAAGATATCCTACTAATTCTCGTACAACTTGATTGGATCTTTGGATGATTTCTGTGTTGTTACCAGACAAGCCAAGATCAGGCTGGACTTGGAGATGATAGTCTCACTTATATTTGTGCTAATGTTTTGATTGCCATTTTTAACACCAGGTCGATGGAGAGGCATGTAAGATCATCACTATATCCACATCCTGGTACAGCTGGTAGAGTTCCCAAGAAGTGTGTTGGAATGCATTTAAGATGTTTATTGGTATGGATAGCAGTCCGGCTAATTAAACTTAACTCGTTGTGTTGGTCATGGTCAACCTACATAGTTGTTTGTCAGTTTGGTATAAATTCCGAATTTTCTCATGGCCTTTTATAGATCTACTCTAGCTATGCTGTCAAAGGCGACCTTAAAGTCCATGAACAGGCGATATAATGGCACACTATGTTCCACACATTTTTCCATCGCTTGCCATAGAGTGAAAATCTGATCAGTTGTTCGCTTGCCTGCAATATTCCACAATATATCTCGGCACATAGTTAAGCCTTCATAAAATAGAGGGCTAGTAACTATGCTCTCTGTATTCGTAGGAAATACACAATCTGAATGGTGCCATGCATGGGCTATAAGTGAATGCCTAACTGGGCACAACCAAGCCGAAGAGATTTATGAGGAAACTAGAATTATTCTTCGTCTTTGTTTTGCGCTACAGCGCTACCTCGGTGGACCGATCGATTTGGATGCCGGATTCCCGTACAGCTTGATTCGGTCTTCTGATGACGCCAAGATCTGACCGGACTTGAAAGTCGCTCTTGTATTTGTGCCAATGCCTCTCTCAACCAACAGCCTCTCCATCTCCAGCCAGCACGTTCTTCCGCCAGTTGCCTCGGCTGCACAAACAAAGTTGGTTGAGCTCCACTTGTGTGCGCCCATTTTTTGAACAAGGCCTATGCCGAATGCTTTATCCTTGACTAATGTCCAATTTCACAGTGCAGCCTTATCTGCTGATTAAGCTAAGTACAGGATCAGACTTAAACTTCACTCAAAAAGATTTCGCTTTTAAACCCAATATTTAAGGGTGGTTTAAGTACGTCAAGGATTCGGTGGCATTGTAAACTATTGAATACACTAACCAAGAGAAACATGAACAAAATAGGCATTGTGATTGAATAAACAAACAACACAGCCCATAAACACCACACAAAAAGCGAATGTTCGTGCACGTGCGGATATTGTTGAAAGGTGTGTGATTTGAAATTTACGTGCCCACTGCTCTCTCAGAAGCACTGGCCGACTAAATAATTCAGAGCTTTCCGATGTATTTTAGGGTTGAAATAATGTTATTACAATAATGGCATTATCTCAGGATTGACACTTAAGTCGTGGCCATTGGTGGCCTAAGTTAAACCACTATTTAAGCGGAATCCATCACTTAACGCACACTTTGAACACGAAATTTCTATTGATTCTGAGTTTAGCATCAGATCGACACTTAAGCTCGCACTGTGAAATTGGGCATAAAAGTTGTACGTGCATTCTTTCGCGAGGTAAGTGTGGTGACATGTTTGCTTTCAGACGTCCAACGTTTGTCATCTCATGAGCATAGATAAGTTTTTTTTGGTAGTAGGGCCAAGCATAGATTAGCGTGAGGTTGACGATACCTTTTTTGGACAATGACATTTATTAGTATGATGCTTATGCTATCCGATCTTGGTAGTCCTTTAGGTCAGAGACTTTTTGAACTACTAGGGTTCGACAAAGAAGAGAGCGATGTAATACGTACGATGCTTTCTGAAGCGTTATTGTTGATTAAATTTTAAGTGTATTGATGCTCTACCACATAATCGTACACAGAATAACAAATTACCTCTTCGGTCTGACTTATTTAATCATCTCGGACATCAATTGGCTTCTGAGAAACATAATAGAAAATTCCAATTTCAATTGCAAAGGACTCACAATTCGCTAAGGTATTCCCATCCGACATCTCCTGTTCCTTACCCATGTCAAGCAATCATTCCTTTGCGACTTTACTTTCTCCAACCTATTCTCATGTGGATTCTAGCGAATGTGTTAACTCTGATCTTCCATTTGCCCTTAAAATATTCCTCTGATGACATCCTCCAACCGCATTCTATCACTTATCTCCATGGCCACCCAGGACACCCGGTCTCTCTCATTTTCTCCTTAATCCCTTTCATCTCGTTGACATTATGACTAATTGCCTTCTTCACTGGCTGTGGTCACTCCATCTTTTGCAGGCAACACGCCCCGAGGATAACAACAAAAAACAAAGCTGACAGGCAGCCCAACCCCATCCGTGCTTACTATAATATTTAACTTAATCTCTCCGTGCCTGGAGAATGCACAAGAGGGAGAGGGGAAAAAAAGTAATTCACTTAGTAAACCCCATAAGGTTATATCCTGCCATGCCTGCCACAGCCAACCGACAACCCATCGTAAATGAGGAAAAGTTTTAATTTGCATCCCATGTGGGTTTGGACTATTTCTGTTTTTTTTTCGTTTTTAATCTCGAGCACAATCTGAAGTTCCCTTCCGGTTCGACTATCATCACGAACAATGAAACTGAATTGATCCCCGCCGATGGCATGATTTCGTTCCCAAACACACACACGCACACACGACACGTGGAACATCCAGTTTCGACCGCCCGACGACCCATGGTTGCGGCCGGTAGACGTGGAACGTGGCATGGTGGAACCATGCCGCACTTCGCCCACACGAGCCAAGGAAAACTAAAACAAAAGGGAAATTAATATATTTTCTGGATGAGGTATAAATTTAAATATCTCTACACATTTGTCAGAACCTAAGAGCTCGCTAAATGATGCTAATAACTCTCAAGGTTCCTCGTGGTGTCTCGGTGGTTTTTTGGGTTTTGTGTCTGTTTTTTTTGTTCTTCAAAGCAATTTGTTAGGCTGGGATTTCCTCCTGCCCCGTCCGCGCAAGACAGCGAGACCATGGTTCGTTAATTTTTTTGACCACAAATGATGGAACAGAGTCCAGAGGAAGCTCGTAAAGTGGTGAATTTTATTATTTCTAATGTGCTCACGACTTACCAAATGGATTTTATGTGATTTTTGGTCATTGCACTAACAATAGGAATCAGTAGCAGTGGCAGTGGCAGCGGTGGCGGTGGCGGTGGCGGCGTCGGTGGAGTGGGGCCATTCGAATTGGAAGAAATAAACTTATGTAAATTCGGTGAAGTTAATAACTTAGAAAATCGTAATTAATCAGTTGATGTCGAGAGATGTTATCCGTTTTTGGGTATGGATGAAAGACACAAGCGTACGGCCGATTATGGCTCCATCCTGTTATTGTGTAAACCAATCGGAAAGGTGCGGAGCATGTAGGCTGGCGCGCTCTTTTGTTTCGAACAAAAGGTGTTGAAATCGAGACGAGGTCTCATGCTCCGCAGACTGTGGAGATAATTGAATTAGTTGATGAGTCTATTTGGTGCCTGCGTGGCTCATAATTTCACTTCTTCATCACGCGATTTCTTGCACTTGTGAATGATTAATCAGTTCAGATAGGAAAGGGAAGGTATTGAGTATAGTCACTCAGGCACATGCACACACAATTCGAGGCTCATTATGATTCAGAAATTCACATGCAAACACAGGCAGAGCTGAACTGGATTTCATTTCTACAGCGAATGCGTAATTTAGTCAGCTGATTATTCCTCCTACTCAAGAAACTACACGAGAGAGTGGTGTCTGAACAAGCAGAAGTGAAGTTGGCTGTCTGCTGGTGGATGAGTGGGTGAACTCTTCAGAGGTATACGTGGAAGTCAAAGTAATTCCTTAGAACCAGTGGACAATTGAGGCAAAGAACATAATGAACACTTGTTGGTAGCTAAAATGGATCAGTCACGGTACCTCCTTCCGCGCACTTTACTCGAGAAGGACTTAGAACATCGACGACGTTGCCAACAGATCACAATGTGCAGCTACGAGCGACCTACTTTGTCTCACATCCCCAGTCAATAGTACAAACAAGATCACAGCCGAGAACCTCTCCTGGTAATGCTTATTAGTTGGAATCGAAGGACAATAGAATGATACTAGCTTCTCAGACTCCCTGATGACCCCATTCATTCGCAATTGTAAAGTTGATAGAACTTCTCGAAAGAAAAGTGCACAGTGCTCTGATAGTCCGCTTACGTACAGCACATACGGTGACTAGATTGTGTAGACTACACATAAACACGAAAGTCTTAAAAAATCATTGGGTCCTTCGAGGATGTGTTCGTCCAGAATTTGCAGCCTGTTTTTTGTTAGAACTGAACACATTCACTTTCAGGGCAGATTGTTGGTCACCGGGCCCTATTTTGTTCCTTAAGTCGCAGTCCTCGGTAAGGCTGTCTGTTGACATACGTTCACAACTGACCACTGCCACTTGCTTAGCAACAGAAAGAGGGTCTTCGTCATTCGTACGATGAGGATATTCATTTGCTATATTCTTACGTACAAGACATAGCTCTGCGCAGCTGGATATTCTAGTTCTTTAGAGCCTGCCATTCATCCAAACTTCTTTAGGCACTTATTTTTCAATTTACCCAATTGAGGGTCACCTTATTTATTAAGGATATTTCGATGATGTTACTCCTGGATTCGACGTAGAATTGCCCTTGGAAACTGATACTACTTAGGTAGGTATAAAATTTTTCTTCTGAAGGTCCAAAAGTCTGCCAGTCTTGCTTTAAAATTCTAGTACCGTCTGCGAGGAAGGTGAATGGAGAAGATGTAACCGCGAACTTTACAATCTGTATCAGGATGAGGATGTCGACCTGAAGGCAATAATCCGTCGACTAACCTGGCTTGACGACATCGAACGAATGAAGCTCAAAGCTCCAGCCAAAAGGGTTTTCGAATCGTAGCCTCCTGGTTTGAATATGACAACCTCCGATATAAATACCACGTCATCGCGGAAGCAAGATAGCTTGATCTTGGTGACTGGTAGCACCAAGATCAAGACCAACAACGATGGAAGGCAGCGGCCCAGACCCTCCATGAGCAGTAGGCCTAATAAGTAATGACATAGGGACAAAATAAGAAGTTACGATATCTACCGCGCTCTGATTTCTGACTGGCTTTCAAAGGACGAGGTATTTCCGGCGTGCTTCGTTTCAGCATATGAAAGAGCTACAGATGTATTTTAGAGCTTCCCCCATTGAAAACTTCGCTTTTGTACCTGCAATCCTGAACCTTCAGTCTGTAAGGGGTATGTGGCGTTGTGGATAAGTGCGTCGACCCCTTGACTGCCGACGTCGTAGGTTCGATTCCTGCTCTGTGCAACAAAAATAATTTTCACGGCCCCACTTCATTCGAGTCACTGACAATGCTCAAAGAGTTGTTGCTCTGTCTAGAAAAAGCTTCTCAAAACATGGTCATTCGAAGTCGGCATTAAACTGTAATACCAATCCACTCGTGAGAGAAAAATAGCACGCACAACACGAATAGTTGCTGAGAAGCTGGGCCCCGGTTCTCTACGGGCTGTAGCACCACCCATATTTTACAATTTTTTTTTCAATAGACGCACTTTGTTCTTGTCGTCACTCTGCTGCTGATATAAACAGATGCCACTAGAAATAGTCGGCTATTAGCCGCTGATATCGATATATGTGATCCTTCTCTAGCTGGACAACAAGCTTGCTACTATTCTGAACATCCACAGGGGTAAGGTTTAGGGGCCGAAATGTTTTCGACCGGCTTGCAAATATAGAAGGCAAAATATACGTCGCAGCGTTTCCAGTTTATCAAAAATATTTTATTTTCGGAAAAGTTTGAAACCTAGCATAGATTTGATTAGTTTCAGTACATATCCATTTGCAAAATTGACCATGTGAGATGCACGACAGCTGATGACGTTGAAGATGGACAAGAATCTCGATCCACATATTGTAGCGTAAAGCAAAGAAGAAATTAAGTGAAATCCAAATCCAAAGTTTGTCAATGAACGCCAAGCACTGAAACCACTTGAATTCATCTAAATAAACATCTCCCAGAGATACTAGTTCAAGAACCCCAAGCACATCTTAAATCCCTCTCCCGAGTGGGGAACATTTTAAATGACGAACCCCCTCAGCGTAACGCACACATTAACAAGCCTGCTCGCCGAACATGAGTGTACGCGTACACTGCGTTTGCACATAATTGACAGGATAACAACTCCCGTTTACATTGCAAACTTTACTCAAGGAATCAACAACCTCTCTCATAATTATTTCCACATCCCCCACAGCCTCCCCCTCATAAGCGGCTCCTCACGCAGCAGCAAAATTAAAATGCAAGAGTTGTGTTCTTTCCTTGTTTTTTGCTTCCTTTGCGCCGTCTTTTCCATCAAGTTCTTCGCTTCATCTTCACTTTCAGCTTGTCAGACTGGCAACGTCCGCATGTCCTTATCTCCTTCTTTATAGATGCTTAGGGAAATCTCATTAGTGGAGATCGTACAAGTTGACATAGCAACACAGAGGAGGTCTTTGGGAAAAGCCTGCGAACATATCCTGTCGACTGTCGACTGTCGGTTGTCGGCCGTCGGGCGGTTCGGTCTGTAGGCTTAAATTAGTTTGATTAAGTTGATAGTCGTGTCGTGTGGTGATGGTGATGACAGTGGGCTAGACGATTACCGCAACAGCTTTAAGCCGTATAGTCCCTCTATTTGGGTCATTATGAACAACACACTGATGAGGCCACCGGCCAAGTGGGGGCGGCCGCAGCGACCACCAACCAACAGTGTGTTCGCAACCGGGGAGTACACCGTGGCGGTTGTATTGGCTAAGATCAAAGTGACTGTGATTGGAAACAGGTGGTTGGCCAGTTGGTTCTGTGCCAAGACGGAAAAAGGATGCCGCGCGCCTTGTTATTAGCGATACAGTGGCTATTGAGGTTCTTGGCAGGGTGTACACTGTACATGCAACCTACTTTCTGGTTGTTAGTCGAATGGGAAAACATGGAAATGACTTCTAATGGGCGGTGTAATGGGACAGGCAATTCGCCGAATAATCCCCTTCTCTACCATCGGCCTTGTCGTGCACTACTTTGGAAAATTGCTCGTCCCAGATATGACCAAGTTTTGGCTTTGCCATGGCGCTGTGGCAGTAGGCTTCCGTATTTCGTTTGGATTCTTTGAAGGACGAGATTCGGTTGGGAGCAGAATGAAAACACAGCCAATGTCGGGGCGAGACTCAGTTTGGGGGAATGCTTACATAAACCCGGGATGTTGCAACAAATACACACAGCGGCAGATGGCATGTCTTTAACAACGTGGAAGAATAGTTTCTGACAACGGATTACATTGCGGTAGGAAGATGAATCCAGCCACATTTATGGTCGGCGAAAACATGTCGGAAGTGTTTAGAAATGTGCAAGGCTGGGAAAGTAGAACGTCCTTTTAATTCACTGGGAACGAGCAGCACGATGTTCGCGGTTTACAAGGATGTTTTCGAATGAGTATGAATACGAAAAATACTAATTTATGTAAGCATCATGTTAATAAATGCATTAAATTCCATATTTCAGAAATAAAGTCGTATGAGTGAACTCTACAAGGAATCACACTGAAGCAGGAGGAGACGTTTAAATACATCGAAGTCCTTTTTCGCAAGTGACGAGAGGATTAATGCTGAGCGTTCATGTAGGTTTGGTCAAGCTGCGTGAATTTGAAAACAACCAGAGAGATCTGTAATCAGGAACCATTGGGTGTTAAGACCAAGGTTGAGGTTTTCAACTCAGTTTTATTCCAACTCTTAACTATAGTCGTAAAATTTGGTTAATGACCAAGCAATAAGATCGTGAGTACAAGCTGCCTAGATGAGATTTCTTCGTTCTCTTGTGGCAGTTTCTCGCCCTGATGGGGTGCGGGACACGGCAGTACGCGAGGAAATCAACGTTGATCACCTTCTTCTTCAAACAGAAAGAACAATGCATCCATGGTTCAGTCACGTGGCACGGATGTCCCCATCATAGCAACGTTCTTGCGTGCATTGAATGCGACTCCATCAGGTTGGCCACTGCTTGACAGACCCAGGAGGAGACGGTGCGACCAAGTCCAAGAAAGTGCCTGGTACCACTTGACTTAATTTTGTTAAAACGTTTCATATTGATCACAACTCGATAGAATCTGAATAAGCAAGCTTCCTCTTTTCATTGATTATCAAACTTCGAGATAGTTCGAGATCAACACAACCACTAAAGAAGCGAAAAGCTGGGAAAAAAGGAAATTATGCATGTATCATCAGAGTGCGAGGGTTCTTGAAGGCACCACAGTCATTTGACGTCCCTAAAATCACCTTGATGCACAGGCACCTTCCAATGGAAGGCGTTTTGCGAACTAAATTAGTTAGAAAACCCAACTTCCCTTTGGGAGACCCTTATAAAGCAACGAAAACGGTGATGCATCCTTTATCAAAGAACAGAAATACAGATGTATATTTATCCGACACGGTGATCTAACCAAGAAAAATAACGAAGAACAAAAACGATGTTTACACTGACTAATGTCAGGTGAAAAACTTTCTTATGCGTGTGGTAACTCTTGTTGTGGCTCTGTTCACAGACGAAGTTCGGTGTTGTTGAATCCCTACAAGACTTCCAGCTCTAAGAGGTAGTACAGCGCACACGCGATTTTCTGGGACAAAGATTGGTTTCATCTCGTTTTTTTTCCCAAGAGTAGCTGATGTTCTCTAGAGTGTTTTCCTCAGTTCTTGTGGCAATGCGATGAGCTATTGTACTTTGCCGGGACCTGCAGATCTCCTGGGAGTTGCAGTTCAATACCGTAAACCAATTGTGACGGGAAGTTTTCGGAGAGCCTGAAGTCAGCCTCTGTGCAAATGAGTTTTGCTTTAAATTCACTATGCCACCGCTCTCAACCCGGTTTGCTTGCAGGTGATGTGTATGCAACGATGAGCTGGGCATTCTCTTGATGCCAACACTGATCCGTTGCAATGCGAAGAGGGCAGTCGAATCTTAAGACCCAGTGCTGGAAGAATGCCTAGACGATTGTGATTGCAGTGGTTTCTTCTGTGGGTCAATACAAGGTCAATACAGGTTAGCAAGTAGGCGTTCCCAGATCATATCTGTAGCGGGACAACATGAGAACATGGTCAATAGCTGGTTTTACATATGTGCCTATGGATTTCGCTACGTTGAAACACAGGACAAGAGCGTTCAGCCAGAAAAAGGACCACAAGGCATGTCTTAATTATCCTATTTATATTTCCAATTTTAAACCTGCACGAGAATTGACGAAGGTGTGCTTTATTTAGCTCGACTTTATTACGAAGAAAGATGTTTTCAAACGTTGCATTTAACAGAAACAATGTCGTAGTGAAATTACTAAATATTAGCAAACAGCGAAAAAGTTCGAAAGGAAGTACTTACGCAGTACAGCTTAGTGTTTAATTAGATTCAAGAGTCTTATCAATACTCAATAAGAATTCACTGCCAACTAGGAATTCATATCGATTTATTTGACAGATCTTTCGATGGTTATTAATAAATGTAGAATGTACAAGTGGTGTCCGCGTAGAACTATCTGACTTTTTCCTTACTGCTGCTTCACTACGTGTATGCGGCGTAAACTTAGCATATAATTACGTATTTTAAAGTAAATTCAATTACCGTTTTATAAGAGGACAAAGAGGAGCACTGTGGAGGCTATGGCATAGTGGCCTAGTCTATAATGGACGAGTAAGGCACAAAAAAGGTAAATATTCCAAAACTAGCGCAAGATTTTGATTTGCGGCCATTGGTCCCGTAAATGGTAGACACACTAAAAAGTCAGTATGTCCACAGAGAGTACTCCACGAATGACATCCTGTTTTATGAAGTCGCAAGCTGGATGCTAAGCTAAACAGCGGGGCCATTTCTTTGTTACTTCGAAAGAAAAATTCTACATCGGATAGATGATTCCGTCTATGAGGATAGTGAGGACAACCGCGAACTCTACGATATGTACCAGGATGTGGATGTAGTCCAGACACAAAAACCCATCGATTAAACTGCCTGGGCCACATAGAGCGCATGAACAACAGCGCTCCAGCAAAGAGGGTCTTCGAGTCCAAGCCTCCGGATCCAAGAAGGAGATGCCGACCGACTTCGGTATAGAGATCAAATCATCGCGGCCGTGAGACGACTCTGCAATAATGACGGGAAGCAGCATGTCCAGAACCGTCAGCGATGGAAGGCAACTATTGGTCAGTAAGTAAGTGCCTGGTAAGTAAGTAAGTCCACAGAGTGCCAGGGTTTGGTGCGAATCTTTGGCAGCAAGCGACATCGTATCATACTTTTTTTCAAAATGTGTCTGGTTAACAAGTGATTTTATTTGTGATATCACTAAGTGGACACTCAAACAATTTTCTTGGTCGGTCATTTGTTTCGGTTATCTGAATTGCTCTCCTTAATCGTTTTTGATACAAGACCTTTACATTTCTTTTTAGGGGTTATTTGAAACCCAATTCATTTGGACAAGTCTAAAAACACGTGTGCAATGAATTTCAGCCACATTTATGGTTATAATCAATTTAGGAAAAGCCAAGAAAGTCATCAACAAATTAGTGCAATTGCATGGTAAGTAAGTTTTGTCTCGATGTTGTACTTGACTTCACATAAGTAAGCGTTTGTTATACACACAATTCAGTGCCAACATTGTATTTACTTCAAAAGACATGTCAACAAAATCCAATAAATCTAGTAAACCAACGAAATAGCCCTTCCATGCTTGACTTGGCAATGTACTTTGCGATGCAGTCATGTGGGCACGGATTTGTTAAAAACAGTAGATTTGGCAACACGAGGTACGCAAGAAAATGTGTACTATTAAGATTCTGATGTTGTTCTAAAAACAAATATTTAGCACTTTCTCTCCGGCCAAAAAGTGTGTCTCTAATATTCGAAATTTCTTCCATAAATAACTTGATGACATATTTTCCTTCTGCGTCTCAGCTTTTCTTTGATTATTTTTTTATATTTCTAATTAACACATTGCCCACTTCAGAAAAGACACACAAAAATTATATATTCCTCCCTCTACTCCAACCAGCCTGAATCAAGCCTGAACCGCACGAGTCGAACTGTGGAGTCCCCATTAATCGGTTCTCTTTTTCCAGTTATTAATTTGACATTAGCCTCGCATAGCGGTTTAAACGATCAGATGTCTGTTTCAGTAAATCAATAGTGTTTGATCTTAGAGAGATCGTGTCAAGAGATTTTTGTTCAGAAAAAAAAACGAAGAAGAAAAACGCCCAATGGGTCGTAAAGGAAAGAATTCAACATTGGAAAAACGAAATATGGTAATTTTTCACCATCAAAAATGTGGAACGTACATAGAAAAACTCTTAAGCTTAATGTTGACCATCGCCGAGAACTCCTGTTTGAATTGAACCAAACCGACTGTGACATCACAAACACTTAAGCTAATTAAGCGTGGTCCACATTGAAATTTTAATTATTATTGGATTATTTTTTTCTTCTGTGTGGATATTGGTCTGAAGAATTTAGTGTCGCAAGGTACCTACGCGGGTGATATGGAAGCATCCAATTGACTACCACATGATTGCGTTGTATGAGAGAACTTGACAGTCCCTTTCAACCACGTGGAGAAATGGCCACTAAAATGGAATATTGCTTGAAGAAGCCCTTGTCGTTTCGAAGCTGAAATTGTTGGTAATATTAGGTGGCGTGATATGATTAGATAAAGTTACGGACTGCCAACATGCAGCAGTGGTTAGACCAGCGTACACCCGTTGTGTAACCACGGGGACCTAGTGTTGATTCTTTCTTAGTGCTTTGAGGAAACAGTGAAGGTGATCGATACTGATTCTCATAAGTCAACCTAGATTATTGATGAGGTAAGCCCTTAAGTGACATGAACTTTAAAAGGAAAGCTGTTGCAAAAGCAGGAAGACATCGTTTTAAGTGGTCCATCGGCCTCAATTCTTCAGTCAGCTTGATCTTGTATTTGTGTAAACCAAGCCAATTCTTGAGAAACACCGTGAAATTGGCTGATTTGGATCGTTTGCTACGGGCGACGCTACGGCAGCGACACCTCGACCCACCCGTTGTCTCAGTGACACAGCAACATCACACAACCAATAAGCAGACTCAATTTTTTGCAGTAAACTTGGTATTGCCTTTCTACTAGGGCAAGATTTACGACCAAAAATTGGAGTTAATAATAATAATAATATGGGTGGCGCATAGGGGGCCAGGTGCTAGCTTCTCAGCAACCACTCGTGTTGTGCATGCTATTCATCTCTCACGAGTGGAAGGGACCTACAGTTTTATGCCGACTCCGAAGGGCCAAGTTTGAGAAGCTCTTTCTAGACCGAAGTAATCTTGGGCATTGTCAGTGACTCGAAAGAGGTGGGGGCGTGAAATTTTGTTTGTCGGTCAGAAGACGTCGAGTTTCAAGTGCATTGGGGTCGACGCACATATTTACAAAGCCAAAGCGAATTTCGGTAGAAATTTTGCAGACTCCTTCTTGTACTCTACCATGCTCAACATGTTTACTGAATAAATTGACTGACAGTTTGATGATTAATAAAAGAGCGCGTTCACAAATTCAAAGTTGTCAAGTCCCTATTCGAAAACCCCATATGTCGGTCCATACAAGTTCCGTGGTAGCGGCAAGCATGGATGGCAAAAATTCACACGGAATTGGCACTGAACTAGAGTCCTTTCTATCAAGTTCCCTACATTGGGACGTTTCTGCCAGCTGGTGTGAGAGTTACCCACCGGAATGAGGTGAGCAAGAAGGCAGTGTGCGGAAACTCAATGTCAAGCATCTACTTCTCCGAATGGAGAAAGTTATGCTTCGTATCACGTCTTCCGATGCGTGCCTTAAATGGGACTCCATCAGGAAGACTCCCATTGAAAGACCCAGAACTAGATGGCTGGACTAGATTCAAGAACTGATGTATATTCCCTCTAATCTCTCTAGTATACTTGAATGACCAATGGAACTTAGGGATCAATCACCTGATTGCCTGATTGCAGCACAATGACCCTTTCCAGTAGTCATCTGCATGTAGAGGTAAAGTGGTAATAAGTTCTGTATTACCTGCAAGCCCACCACATACAGATCATAAGAATGGTGGCTTCAACGGCTTTGGTGCTCTAATTCCTGAAAGAACGCATTGACATAGAGACTAAAAAATCTACATGGACGGCACTTCGATCTTCGCTACAGCGGTTATAGTCGGAGGCGAAGTTTCAATCACGTTCTGTACTAGTTGTGCATAATCCAAGTTAAGCACAAGACTTAGCAATTCATCATCTTAGGTTGCTAGAACTTGTAAAGCACTCCGCTCTATCGTGATGATTCTTTGATCCCAAACGACAATGGAAGTTCACATTGAAGGTGGCATGACAGCAATAACTTGTCGCGTACTAGTTGCAGAGTCTTGTTAGAGGGCCCCTGTAGCGTCACGCAAGGCGGAGTTTTGAGACACTGAATGGTTCGTCACTTCACTGCAACTTCAGTAGGTGTTTACACACAATGTGGGACCTTCGGTCTTGGGCAGAAAATGTCTCGTAAATTGTTTTTTTTTCAAGCGGGCCCGTCGGGTTAGATCGGTTTTTGATTCAGATTAGCAATCGTCTTAGCTGGCATCGTACCAACGAGGCCATGTGCAAAGGCAGAGATGAGAATTTACATACACATTACATCTACTTCATTAATTAATTTTGTATGTACTTGCTACGTAGCAACTGATTTCTACTTCGGGTAGCTTAAGCTTACTACTTGAATAACCTTAAGGTTAGTTTAAGAATTTTGCCACATTCTGTAACACATCTTCTATAACCACTCCACCGTAAATCCACTTGTGTCATAGACCGCCTCGAAAAATGACTTGAAAATAAACACATGCAGTAGCCCGCATGTGTTGACCATTGGCCGGTCACGTGAGAAATGCGAGGAGTTTTCAATTTAATTTTTTTTTCTTTTGTAACGTCTGCTAATTTTTTGTAAGTCTTCTGCGATTTTTTGGGACAATTTGCTTGACTTTCTGGAAGCATTTCATTCTCATCCCTGGTGAAATGACTATGTTTCCTATTGCTTTTTCTCACGTGCCTGTTGCACTTTCTGCTACATGTGTTTACACCTATCAGCAGATCTTAAAAATACTTCAAATTACTCACAATCGATCCAACCACTAGCCACACATTCCCATCTGTTAATGATCCTCAAAAATGTTCATCAACATTTAACATCAAATTCAACGTCAAATTGCCTGTCACCTCAGAGCTGTCAAAGTGTCTCCGCAAATTTCTATTAAAATACCAATTTTACTATCGAAACTCACCCATTTTTCCGCAATGCAATTTTGCCTTGACTGAGCCGACAACAAACCACATATCCTCTCAAGATATCATCCCGCAGCAGTAGACCGATAGACAGCGTTCACAGGAAATCATTCGAATTGTTGGCAAAAACCGCGACCCAAAAAGCAACCACCGCTCAAAGAGCACTGAATAATGGAACCGTTTTAGCTCGGCTGTGACTGTCCTAAATGCAAACAAAACGGTGCATGATGCATTTTTTTATTTCTGATATCGTCATCGATCTGAAGAGCACTCACGCGTGTGGGTGAGCGAATCAGTGCCAAGCCAAACTGCTGTGCTGCTGCTACCAGTCAGTGCTCAGTAGGCCAAGGAGCCAAGGAGCTAAGTAGCCAAGGAGTCAGGGTTGACCTGCCAAGCTTTTGCAATGCAATGACAGTGCCATTCTGGTGTGTGGGTGCGAATGCAATTGAATATGGACATGAAGCCTGGTTCTGTCAAAAAAAAAACGGAATCATCTTGTCATGTTGCCAAATGCCCGCCCTTCCTCTTTCTTCGGGGATAGCGCCGCTGGTTAACATTTTGATTACCCTCAACGGACACGACGGAACACAGGACATTTGTTCGGCAGCAGGCAGCAGAACCCACTCCCGAGTTGCGGAAATCGAGAGAAGCCGCACACAGCAACTGAGCACTGAACAACTGTGCCATGTGTCAAACTGGCTGAAATCCTCTCCTCTCCGTTTGTTTACATGTTTTTCTGTCTCAAAAGAGAGCGGAACACAAAAGAGACGACGCTGCGTGCTCTCTTCCAAAGAGAGGATGACAGTTGAATGGATGAGCGAAAGAGTAAATCTGTCCCAAAGTGTCCCAAAACTGAGAACAAGAGCACCGCTCTTCACTCCGAGCAGAATTAATTGAAGAGATTTGTGAAGAAGGTAAATGGTAAGGTAATCAATGAAAGCGATTGAAGAGGCAGGTAGGTGTGTGCAGAGGCTTATCCGTAAGAACGTGCCTTCTGCCTTCTGGTCGTGTCGCTGAAGAGGATGATGCCTTCATTGCGGTCTGGTCGGCATTTTTTTCTTCTTCGTTTTTGTTTACCTTCGACTTAACTGACCTTTTTTATTGGATTTGTGTAGGAAGACTGGCTTCAAGGCGGAGTTTACAAGGTAAACAGATTCCATTGGAAAGATTTTGAGGGTCATCACGGTGACCCAATTTGCTTCTTCGTCAATTCGGCTTGAGGGCGATGGGTTTGTGTGAGCGAGTGTCTCTGAAAGTGTTGTGAGGTACCTACCCTCATCCATCACGGAGCAGGAGTTGAGTTGGGAGATGATTTAAATCACACAAAAATTAGGTAGAATGAAAAGATGCGTGCGACAACTGCTTGAGGAATTTGGCGTATGAATAGTTGGGAATCAGATTGCATAAATTCGAGCTTGAATTCAAATAAAACAGAATTACAGGTCGCTAAGAAGACTCAGTCTGGTTAATCATTTCTTAACGTGTTTTTTGCGCAACTTGACTCGCTTCATCTCTTCGGTTTTTTACTGGGCAGTGGATTATAAAGACACGCCCTGTTGCGAGACATTTTTTTCTTTTTTATCTCAAGCAAGGAAATTTAACTCTTCAAAGCGACTCGCGTGTTCGACAAAAGTTTAATAGTTGAGTAGGTATTTCATTTTGTAGTATGCATCAAATATTAGAAGCAGGATCTTTTTCAAAAACGACGCAACTTTTAATATTCGAGCATATTAAGAGACAACAGCAAATACAGTGTGTCCTCAATAGAAGCAACTAATAGAAATTTAGGAAGTTTTTTTTGCAATAATTTAGTCAGTAATCATAGTTGAGATAAACATTAAAACTTCTCAGATAAGTAAGAAAACAGGCCAAAGCTAATTTTGAAGTATTTAAAACAAAAATGACAAATTGTTGATGGGGTCTAATTGGAGACAGATCCTTGCTGATTTCGTAAGTTTTGCAGAGCTCTATCTTATGTTACCCCTTGTTGTATCATTGTTTTCAGAGTTCAGTCGTTAAGTCAAACTCTTAGTCATTGAATTGCAGTCTGCCTGAACTCTGTCGGACTGTATTTTTGGCATCAAGTCGGTTCATTTTCGGCAAGCCAATTGTTTATGTACTCGGAACAGACGATAGAGGGTTTGATCTTAAAACAAATCATTGATCAATAATATTATAGGCGTGTTTCTTTTTTTTGACTCAATCAATAAAACGATTGACTTCTCAATAAAACGCTCTTTTACTGAGTTAAATTATTCTTTCTAAAGTGGGTACGTATGCTTACTTCCACTGCATTAGGTGTCAAAATACTCTAATGTCAAAAATAAGTGAAATTTATTCTTGAAGTAAACACTTACCAGTGTCAAATAATCGATTGATACCAACCTTTAATAAGCAAATAGTTTCCTCTGGCATCATCTATGAATGAGATTTTTCAACGCGTCCTAGTTAGTAATGACAGTCAAATTTTACTGAGTAGTTTTTACTTAGTAACTTGTTTTGTTGTTGCTTCACGTGTAAGTTCTCTGTAAGATGAGTACTGAGTTGCCAAAAACATGCTTAATATCACTGTGGTTTTATTATTTGGTTGCCTATAACACACGAAATTAGTAAGATCATCTTCATCGTAATCCACACTTGTGTTCTTCAGAAGTTGTTTTTACCAAGTTTCGAAAAGTTGCAATTACTCATGCTAACACATTCGGTGTTGCTTTTATCGAGGGTTGCTTTTATTGAAGTCACACTGTATTTAATTACCCTTGAGTCATTTCAAAGACTTCATCTACTCCGTGTCTCAGAATAACTTTTCTTAACTTCACCTAGTTATATTTTCACAGTACAAACGTTCCAGAAAAAAGCATGTAAAAAGTAATCGTGCTAATCATACGTGCAAAATCTGTATAATTTTGTCCATAGCTTGTTAATGTCAAGCTTCGAATTCTCGAACCATCACGAGAAAAAAGCATTTAACATAATTATTTTTTGAAATAGTCAGTAATAGACGACTGAAAAGTAGTATCATGGAACTTCCAATCGCACCAACAATTGATTCTTTAATTTTTAAAATGGTACTTAGACACTGTTCTGGTGTACCGGACCATAGAGCATACTCCACAGACACATTTTTCTTAGCCGAACCACTTTCCACATCGTTCATGAGTTCAAATTTTTTTATCAAGAGTGAGTTTTGGTAACGTACGACGTTAAAATATTATTAATTTAATTTATTCAAACATTGACGCCTATTCAACAAATATAGTCACCTCGTAAGCTATCGTTTAACACGCAGAATTTTTGACTAGACAGAACTTAAAGTTATCGAAGTTCGACTTATCAAAGTTTTACTGTATTTCAAAACAGTGTAAAAACTGAATTGGGTGTGCATCAACCTTCTGAAGGAAAAATAAGCTGATCCCTTGCCGTCCATCGCATAGTCAACTGACATCCAACCAAAGGCTCCCAAGTCCCTTTCTCTGCAGCAAAGTAATTGAGACTTACAATGGGGCGCAAATGTTTGTGCAGTTTATTATTGTGTTCAATTCCAAGCAAAATGGTCAATAATTTAAGCCGGACAGCTAACACCCACAAGAAAAAACAAACAAAACAAAAGCAAGTCCCATGTACTCAATGTTGCACCTTTCAGCAACTTTAAAAATATTTATTACATTTTCTACACGTTTTAATGTATACCTTCCAAAACAATTTTTACAATTGCATTTGGCGTACTCTGCAATTGCCTACAACTGTCCTCGCTGCACATTTTATCGCAATTTGATGACTTTCCGCAAAGATTTCTAGTGATAACTGTTCGCAATAATGTCGAATATCCTAGTAAAGAGCAATAATTGTCCTAAACTTGTTGGCATAAACGCGCCACTTCAAGTAGCCCTGAATAACGATACATGGAATAGTTGAATCGGTCGATCTCCGAAACGAGGGATCATGTAACCTGGAAACGGTTCCTTCAGAATATCCATAATGGCTGGCGTGCGGTTTTGTGTGCGGTTGCACCTGCTGCTGGAAACCACATGGGCAGGAAGACGTTTATCATGTCCTGTAGCGTCCGCAAGTAGCAGTGACCGTGTTGCTTCCTCCAAAAAATGCGAGTCAATCACTTCTCCCGCATTAACGCCTGACTTCGTGCATCAGTAGCTGAGCACAGGAATCTGGCGTGACATGAAATTTACGTCGTCTACGTTAGGACCAGTGACCGATTAAAGAAATTGACACAATTATTCCATGCTCTTGCGGACTATAGGGCTCAGTTGCTTGTCTCCTTCACAAACGTCAGATATGATTGACGTATTCAGGAAGCCATTCCGATAGTCTGGCCAATCTTGTGTATCTCTTGTGTCTGTATGTTTATTGTGGTGCACGTCGGCTCAGAACGAATCATTGTGGAACTAAATTTGGCTAGTAAAAGATGTGACAGCTGACCCAGTTTATTATATAACCACAGCTCGCTTAATCCGTAGTTTCACGTAATATCCTACAACAAATTTGAACAATTAATTTGACGGTCCCTGCAAAAGAGTATATTCTTCTAAATTGATTCCAAATTAACGAAACCAAACCAGGCTAATGCAGTCATAGAACCGCACAAAATATAGGCAACTGAAGTCGATAAACTTCCAAATACCCCCTAAGTGTGAAAAAGCATCTAAATGCCTCAATCTCCCCATTAGGCTTGTCCCCCATTATCCGAGTAGATCTGCAATACCCTCTTTCCATCAGAACAACCCTTCTCGCCGCAATGTAAGCAGAACTCTTAACAATCTCTAAAGTAACTCTTTAAATAGAAATCATAAACTACCCCAATTAGCATCAGTCTGTCACCGTTTCCACTCAGAGCACCTCCAAACAGTTGACGTCGATGCATATCTCAGCCCAGGCTACTATTTGTAAGATGCACTTCACACATATCACTACCACCGCACACCGCCGCATAAAATATTTTCCCATTTCCACGTCACCTTCGTGCCACCTTTTCGACGGTGGTTCCGCTTGAGGATTGCGAAGAGATTTGTCATATCTCGTGTGTGCACACGCTCAGCGTCGCGCGGTGCATGCCAAAGTCTGGTGCACCTTTGCTACACATCTCTCACTGGAACCAAAACAACTCACCCACCGTCACGGTCTTTAGGAGATGTTATTAAAGTAAATTGCCCTTGAATTAAAAAAAAAAGCAACAAAGGAAAACTGGAAAAAGGAAGCGTGAGGCAAGTTGTCTGAACTTGAGTTGTCTAATGACAAATAATCACATTATGACAATTTTGATTTGGGGGATGACACAGCCGTGCCGAGGAAAGGCGGGCAAACCAAGAACGATGTTTGTCTTCCAGAGCGGAATGACAACGACGACAATGTGCCGGTGTGAATGATAATGGTGATGTCAACAGAGACACCTAACATTGGCAAGTCACTTAATTTGTTTTCTTTGAAACGAACTCGAATTTATGCATACACTCGTGAGAGATCTCCTCCAGCGACAATGAATTTAATGGGAAAAGTTTGAACAATCTCCGCGGAAACTTCGACTTCGCATAAGTGACGGAAATGGAAGTGAACCCAGGTAAGAGCTTTGTATTCGAGAGGCGGCGGAAAAGAAACTTTGCAGTGATACGCTGTTAACAGAAAAAATCAATCAAACGGTCAAAAGAGAACTGTTGACAAGCGTCACTTTGAAGTATTGACGGGGATTGTCCCAACTGGGGAGAATGTGAAATTGCGCCAGTGTCTCCAGCGGGCGGAAATGTGACATAGAGTCGCACTGGGAAATTGACAGAAGCTTGTTTTTTCAGAGAACAAGCATGAAATATAGAAGTTTCAGGGCACACATCTGCTCAAGATTGTTTTGTTGGGCTAAGTGTAGATGGAAACTCTTCCAAAGTCTTTTCTAAATTTGGAACTCACGGCAAAGTTGACAGATGTTTGTTATCCTGGACACTCATCCAGACACGCTACTGATCCTCCACTCAGCCTGAGGACACTTTCACGAGCATGATGCAATACGGGTTGAAAAATTAATTGTTTCTCAGTAAACAATTAATGACATGGTTTAGAATAATAAGAATGATGATACATACACTTGGGTTGTGCTGATAATTTTCTAGTTTCTGTACAGTCGAGCTATTGGCAGGACGTCTCAAAGCATGGACACCAAAATGATGCTGTTAAACCCTTTCACTGAGACTGAGCCATTTAGTCAACATGCATCCCAAATGGACGTGATATTCGCTCTAATTGTATTCTCTCTGCTCACAAGTTTAAGAAAGCCATTTTGGACGGTTACATTTGTTTCTTTATAAGCTTCAATTTAGAACCAAGCTAATCCTTGCAAATTAGCACATCTGCCTTTTATTGCACACGAAGTTCATTACGAATTTTCGAATATCGAGGGATCCCTAAAATTACGTAACTGGGCTGTATTAAGGTGTGGGTTTATAGCGGAAGCTAAAAGTCTGTGGACTACATTAGCTTGGGCACACCAAGCGAATGGAAACCAATGCTTTAGCTAAGAGGGTTCTCCAAGTCCCAGGCTAATGCTTCTAGAACGAGAGTTATACCGAACCTCCGATACAAAGTCTCTCGGATGTATTACAGCCTGAGCTTGACTGGCAGCAGTGATGTCAGATCGTGGGTAATTACCCATCTCAAAATAAGCTAAAAGTGCGAGAGGGTATTTTCATAGCAACCAGAACAAAAATAAGAGTATTTTTAATTCTCCTAAATATTCATTATTCAATCTTATCAATGTAATTAGCCAAGAAATATACCCTTACTCTGAGATATATATGATTAAATTTTCAAAGAGAACTGTTGAATACTTCTTTAGACCTGAATTGGTATACGAACACATATTCATCCTGCATTCGTTCCGTGTTCGAATTTTCTTGGTGTTTTGTCGCACCTTCTATTTTAGAACGATGTCGACAAAAAAAGGAACTTAAGGAGTTTTCAAAATAGCTGGTCCGATGATGTAAGTGTTTTGCGTAGTTGATACCAGTTTACACTAACGACTACAAGGCATCACTTCCTGTGTGGAGTACTCAAACTCATTCAACATAGCGCCAGATCCAAGCATTTGGCTAATTTAACAAATTACTTGCTTATCAGGCAGACGAACCATGAAGGGTCTGAGCCTAACCAATTGCTGCCTTCCATTGGTGACGGTCCTGGGCACGCTGCTTCCAGTCATCAAGGCGAAGCTGTCTGTCTCCGCGATGACTTGGTCTTTCTACCGGAGGTTCGGTCTTCCTCTCCTTCTCGAACCAGGAGGTTCGAATTCGAAGTCCCCTTTGCTGGAGCGTTGTTGTCCATTCGCTCGATGTGGTCGAGCCACGTAGTCAAAGGATCTTTGCCTTCCGGACTACATCCACATCCTTGTACAGCTCGTATCGTGTTTTCTCCTCCACTCGCCTTCCTCGCAGACGGGACCATATATCCGACGTAGAATTTTTCTTTCGGAGGCACCAAGAATCAGCAGTCTTACTTAATGTCCAGCTTTCGGCTCTATAAAGTAGGACTGGCAGAATAAGGTTTTTGTAGAGCATGACTTTGGTCCTTCGAGTCAGGAGTTTCGAGCCCAGTTGTTTTGACAGACCGAAGTAGCATCGGTTGCCAAGGGCGATTCTACGTCGAATCTCCACTACGATGTCATTTGTGGAGTTTACATTTGCTCCGAGGTAGACAAACTCCTTAACTACCTCGAAATTGTAGCTGTCGATTGTGACGTTTTGGCCTAGGTGGTGTGCGGCGGATCGTTTTTTGCTCGACAGCATATATTTTGTTTTGTATGCAATTTGCGTGTACTGCGATGAAAGGGAATTTCGTTCAGTTCTTTCAACAAGATTGATACGGCATTGAACTCCAAATTTGTTCGTACATTACATTCATGCGAAGGTGGTTTTATAAGTTAGTGACTTTTTGAGTTTCCCGCACTGCAACTTTGTAACACTGGCATTAGTCCCGTCAAGTGTCATCTATTAATGGGGCACAGTCAAGTTCTGGGCAAGCTTCATCATAGACCTTGTATTTGACAGCCTTTGCAACACTTTCACTTGAATTTTAAGGGCAATGGAATAAAGTGAATTTCGTTGTATTTGTTGTTAAACAAAATAATCACTAATACGAAGAAGAACATTTAATAAAGGCTGCGCTGTGCAATCAATTTCAAAAACTTGGAAGTTCCATTGTGGTCGCTGTCACGACCAAGTGATGTGCGTTGTGTTCTACTAAAAGGAGTTTGAAAAGAATTGTGCGGAAGGCGAGTGGCGACTGAGGGGGTAGTCATCTCAAATAAGCACGTACATGACTTTTTTCGTAAATTTTTGGTCATGAAATGCCCACAATTAACCGTTTGACCTCTTAAAAGCGTATGTACCCATAGTCAACAAAATCTTCTGGATCCTGAAAATAAACGTGAGATGCAGATCGACACCCCACAACTGTATTCGTCAAATTCGAGGCCACAGATAACAACGTGCATAGAGAAGAGCTATACAATGTCAGTTTAGGATCCCTGCCATACTCGTCTGGTCAGGACGAAGATAGAGCGTTCTAGCTGCCACATCAAGTTTGGAAACCAAATCATCGAGACCTTAGATATTAAAAGAAGACTTAGACAATGTGAGTGAATTTTTTTTAACATCATACATGAGAAGGTCATGAAAAACTCACTTGAAAACACCAGAGGTACGATCGTCCAAAAGTCTGCACAATTATCTAGCATACGTGGCGCACATTGACGTGATTGGTCAAATACAGCGAGCCATCAATGCAGTGGGCAACGTAGTTGACCCGCCCACGGAACTAGGAGAAGGACTAACCAACTTGGCGTGTAAAATTGCATGCAGCTGGGTAAATTCAGCCATACTGCCTGGGTCAAGAACCAGCCCTGACTGCAGCACCAACAGAAGCAAGAATTTACCGAAAAAATATGTGTTATTCAACAAGTCACTGACTCATCTCATAAATTACAACAAGAACCATTTGAGCTTCTTATAGTAGCCACTCTTTATGATGGCTCGTGCATTTCACACGGCAACGTGGTTGTCAAGTGGATCATTATTTTCTTCTGTGTTCAGCTCGACTTCAGCACAATTCTAACAATAGCACTTGTGAACAACGTCTCACACTAAAAACCTTTGCACTCACTTCTTGCAGAGTAACCCACTACACACCCAGATGGCCGTATTTATTTATTTTTCTCCTCCGTCACCTCGGTAGATACAACAACATTTTAAGCACGAATCTGCAAACGCTCCAAAAAATCCCTTAACTTACGACCGCACAGCCTCAGGCTTACTCAGCTTACCAGATAGCCAGGCCCACTTCGCCAGTCAGCACTCCCAACCCATTTAATTGCAAAACACTTTCCCGTGGATTCTCGGCAGATTTAAGCGCATAAACATGTCCAGAATAAACCCGTGCGCGTCGCACTCAATTTCCAATTTCCACAACCCATGAATGACAATCGGAAGGCAGAGCCAATCTGTTGCCAGTCCGCAGCATCTGTGTTTTAAGTTTTGATCATGCAGTTCTGAGCCGTTTTCTTCCTCCTATTTTTTATCAATTTCAAGCCCATTGTAGACGAAAACCGTAAATCCTTGATGGAATAAAAACAAATTCCAATTCGGATTCTTCCCCCAGCGCGGTCCGACCAACCTTACTCAAAAGACATCTTGATACGACACGCTCCTGGAGAGCAACGACTGGCACGGCAAACGACTGCGAAATAGCGACAAAGGAAAATTAGGACACCCGAGTGAAGGAGGGAAAAAACGTGAAAATCATTAAAGATTCCCATCGCAGAAGGACGCCCCCATAAAAACCCACCCTGCTCCGATGAAGCACACAATGCACGAAAAAGGCAAGCATCGATTGTTGTGTGCTCAGCTCACGGCCCACAACCCCACAACCCCCCAACACCAACCGATGGCGGCAAAGATACGGCGGAATAAATGGTTGCCAAATTGACCATCGGATGCAGGATATCCTCAGGATTTCGTACCAAATCGAATCAAGGAAATAAAATCGTGGGTAGAAATTTCAAATTTGGTTGAATTAAAATTGCAATTGGACCCGTTCCGTTCCACACTGAATCTCGTATCGTGTCGTTTCGATGCTGAGCTTTATGGGGAATTGGCGACTTCCGTCCGGACCGCCGCGCAGCCGGGAGAAGGGCTGCTTTCTTTCCTCCTCTGCACAGTATCCGGCAAAACGATAAGTACGTCCTGGCTGCATTGTAAACGAGCGGATTGCGGTGAGGCGAGGTGAGGGGTGTAGTCGAGATTCGCTCGATTTACAGATTCCCATCGATCGGATAGCCGCCGCACCACAATCCACAGTCACCGGGTATCCTCCGGCTTGCATTTTCGTTTTCGTATCCCGACCAGCGAACAACAACAGCGAGCGCCACCAATCCGAAGCGATTTTCGTAAATTAAATGAAGGACATTTTAATTTTACGACGGGTCGGATGGGTTTTTGTTTCCCGACAACTGCCGCGCACTTAATCGCTTATTTATTCTCATTAAAATGTGAAGTGACATTGCAGTGCCCGTACAAGGGCTACGCAGAGCGACAGCCAGCCAGCTACTGGGGTGGCTCTGGGGTCGAAATTAGGGTCGTTGAACTGGATGCTTTTGACTCTTGTGGGCTTCCTTTGATTTTGACGAAGAGGAGGGCGCCCATTGTTTGTGGACGAACATAGACTCCGAAGACTTGGCGTCTTTGTCTACGATCGCCTCGGATACAGACTCACACACGCGCAGTCGATTGATGGAAGTGATTTCTATTTTGGAAAATTAATACGGAAATTCAGTCGGAATTGGCGACTTCTTTCACTCGGCGGCAGCCGGTGGCGGCTGGGGCGAACAATGGCTGATGGGAATGTCTCGATGAACAGCCGTGGAGTAGGGGCGAATGTGGCTTGTCGTTCTGTTGCTTCCTTTGTGGCTGCTCGTTGAAAAAGGTACTTGACGTGAACTATCGATAATAGGCGAGCAATTGAAAGCTTCACTACATGAAGGAAGGTGAAAGAGAAAATGTGCGTGACTGGGGGAAGTTGATATCTGGACAGATGGCTGTTTGTCGAATAAACAAAAAATAGAAAATAAGCTAGGGGGCAGAATTAACAAGGGTGAGCTAGAAAATAGAACAAATGCAAACGATGGCAAATATGAGTTCGTACGCACTGTAGATGTTTTTGCTTATTCAAGACTTGCTCTGTTTAAGGACTCCTGAGACAATGGGGGGCACCTTCGCTTGAACACTGCGGGTCACCACCACTGTTACGACCAAGCTACTAAAGGTACTCGTGCTGGGAATTGAATCCAGAGTAGGAGTCGACCCTACTACCTACTTTGCCACAGGGAATTGGACTCCTTTATACCATCAATTGCAACACCAAAAATTATGTTTGTACATGAGTACTTATAACAAGTTCCCCTCTAGCCTACGGACATTAAAAGCTATTCGAATATGATTGTTGTGCCTTTCGATTTACGCCTTAAGGTCGAGTTACAATCACGGATGGACTTTGGCCTCAACCGACGTCTCCAGCCAGCTCGATTTTCAGCTAGCTGCCACTAGCTTCCTTTTTCTGAGGTCTCTACCCACTTGTGTGCGAATGTGAGACTTACCGGCCCGCAGCATTGTTCTCAATCCGCTCTACATGATCTAGTCATCTCGTGTTTGATCTTCACTCATTAGCTAAATGGATGTCACTGAACAGCTGGTACAATTCGCTGTTATATCTTGTTCTCCACTCACTATCTATGCAGACGGGACCGAAAATCACACGAATCAATGCTGCCAGGAGCAATCCCATCCATTTTTAACATAGCCCATGCCTCTGTGCCATATATCAGGGCTGGGACGATTAAGGTCTTATAGAGCCTTACTTTGGTTGTAATGGAGAGGGCTTTGTTGATCAGTTGCTTTCTCAGCCCAAAGTAGAGTTATTCTGCGTTTAACTTTACCGCTTGTGGGAATTGATTAAGGGTCGGCGGTAAACAAAGTCTTTCACGACCTTAAAGCTATATCTGTCTATCATGATGTCCGAGATGTTGGCAGTCCTTTCTCGTTGACAGCAAATACTTGGCCTTACCCTCATTTAACGCTGAACGCATCCTCGAAGCCTCCGCCGAATACTCACAGTGGTGCCATTGCCATCGCGCTGTCTTAATTGAATAACTTCAATTTTGTCGGCATATGCGAGTAAATAGTTGAACGGACGAGTTAATATTGAAGAAGTCGCATGACAGCGCGGCGTCTTGCCTGAATCCTTTTTTGACATCAAAGGTCTCGTTAGGGTCCTTACTGACCTTGATCGAACAACTTGCATTCTCCATCGTCATTCAACACAAACGGACGAAGTTCATAGGGATGCCAAAACTAGACGCTCTGTATCGCTCAACAGGTTTTTCTGTGGCGATCTCAAGATCGATGAGAAGGTTGTCGGTATCTCCTGGGCTTCCTGTAAAATCTGCCATATTGTGAATATTTTATTTTGCCTGGTCCTGGCACCTGGTCCTGTGGACAGGCCATGTTGTTGACGGACGGCTTTAGGCGTACTTTATTGGCTCGGATACGTTCAGAAGATTGAAGCATCTGGATTTGGCGCATGATTGGCCATTCGGACATTCTTTTATTCTTGTGTAGTGTGACCAAG
Organism: Eristalis arbustorum; assembly: GCA_916610145.1. NCBI lineage: Eukaryota > Metazoa > Arthropoda > Insecta > Diptera > Syrphidae > Eristalis > Eristalis arbustorum. Next base: position 2,931,352 of record OU744318.1, read on the forward strand.
AAAATTGGACAAAAAACTTGGCTGCTATTAACTTACCGATTAAATGGGTAAAGCCGCACAGACGACGTGGTTCATAAATGGTCTTTGTGGACGGACTCCAACAAAATGTGTGTCCCATTCACATATAGCGTTTTTTGTATAAGATCCGAGGACGTTCATCACCAACGGATGGGTCCTTATCTATGTACGCAGCTTCAGCGAAGGCAAGTTGACCCAAACACTAAGACGAACTGTCAACACCCATTCGCCTAGTTCAACGCTGCATATAAGTTGAATTAAAAATAATGGGGAGTGACTGCAATAATCACTTGCGCTGCAACCATTGTAGGTTCATTGTGACCCCGTTTCAATGACCAACGGTCTTGAGAAATTTGATAACCTTGGATGGATGGAATGGTCTCCTAGTTTCATTCCAGTTAAAATTGTTTGGACTACGCCTCTTTGCTCGCCCACGGTGCCTACAGCTTTCTGTTCCGCTGTGTCCCAGTTTATGCAACGCCACATATTGTCCTTGGTTTTGTTTAATTTCAAGACATATTTCGATTTCTTCTGATCAAATCTCTTGAGTTTCTGGAGTAAAGAAGTGGACCACTTGTTGTCCTAAGACTGGATGCGGTATTTATACCACCAGTTCTTTGGGAGTTGCAGCAAATCAAATTTGGTCAATCTATGTTGTAAAAAGGGCGCGTTTTTATATTACCCTCACGTTTTCGTTACAACGTTCATACATATAACATATAATATAATGTAGATAATATGGTTGGCGCTACAGCCCGCAGAAGGCCAGGGCCTAGCTTCTCAGCAACCACTCGTGTTGTGCGTGCTATTGTTCTCTCACGAGTGGAAGGGACCTACAGTTTAATGCCGAATCTGAACGGCATTGTATGAGAAGCTTTTTCCTAGAAAGGCTACACTCTTTCAGCATTGTCAGTGACTCGAAAAAGGTGGGGTCGTTTTTTATTTTCTTTGCACAATTATTTTCATTGCACAGAGCAGGAATCAAACCTACGACGACGAGGTTAGGGTCGACGCACATACCCACAACGCCACGACCCACCACGTTACACTAACTTTCGTTACAACGTTCATATTCCCGTGAAATCCATCTGTTTCTACAAGATGTTTGTACACAACTCTCACTGAGTCCTTCAAGAGCCTGTGCGCCATGCTGTCATGTGACGTAGTCCGTTCTTGTGAAGATCCAGTAAAAGTCATAGTCAATGAGTTGAGGTAGGAAATTTGTATTTCCTGTCCTCCTTACGCTTTGCCCCCAGAAAATTTGCTCATAGACCACACTAGAAGCACCAACTTTCAGAAATCTGTACAGCGGCTCGCATCCGTAGATGACATTGATGATTGGTCAGTCAGTCAGTGAGTCCTTGTAGCGTTTGGTGACATTGAGATGAAATCGGTTAAAGTGTGTCTGGCAATGGACTGGGGGAAATATTCTAGTGACTAGTGAAGGCGAAAAATGTGCTACTTGCATTATGCATTCTTTTAATTTATGCACACCCTATGTTCATGTTTAGAATATTTCACAAAAAAGTAAATGAGCCCCATTAATTCTCGCGATTCACCCGTTTATCTCAGTCTATTTAAGATTGTGTCATATACATTGTGGGATTATCAAAAAAAAAAAAATTACCGAAGAGTGAAGTGTCGTTTTTTTCTCCTACACTAGTGAAATATATTCCTTCTTCAAGGAACAACATACAACATTGAGGGCTAGAGCATATGAAGCACGTCAAGTTCTACGTTTGATTTTGGGTCCTATTCCTGTTGATGGCAACTGAATAAGGAGATTGAGCCACTAGCTGTATGGCCACATTAATCTACGGTTGACTGGGCTGCTCAAAAATAGAGTGAACTGGTTGCCTCCGGTGGGATTTTGAAACCGCCCATTTGGAATAAAGCATCAGAGGACGACGGCATATGAAGACGACTCATCCCTAGATCACAACACTTGTTGATGCTTGTTGGTTGGACCATAGTATTGGACTGTAGCTCCATATGGTCTAGGCTCTACAGTCTGGAGTCTAAAGCATGCGCGAAGTCATAACCCTTGCATAATAACTCTGAGTTCAGGAATTGCTTTCTGTGAAGTTCCATAGAAGGCACACAGTCTTAGACAACGGCAAGTCGAAAACACATTCGCCCATTAATCACTCCAGAAGCATTCCAACAAACTTGCCCAAAGACAAATAAAAGATAAACTTTTTCATGTGTCATGTTCCTCTCACTCCAAGTCCCGCTGACCAAACATCCCGATGATAGGCACTGTCTCAAACTCAAAGACTCCCGCCGGGCCGCAGAGCAGCTTTAATTAATCTGTTTACCTGATTAAGGCCGAAATCACCATGAACTTCGGATCCCGGTAATTACCGCCAAATCACGCATCATCAGCTCCCTCACACCCAGCCACACACACGATTGTGTAAGATCATCTAGGCCCAGTTGGACATAAACAAGGATTGCCGCACGCACAAAAGGAGCCCAGCCGAAATCATCCAGTCGGTTATCGAGGGAGGTGATGACGCTCAATGGATTTTGCCAGTCAGCAAACGCCGACGCCGAATACAATAACCGGCTGATATCCTCATTAGGACGTGAGCGATGGTGGCCGTTGGTCATTTGTAGTACACACACAGATGTTGGCTGGAACATAGCCAGAGGCAATCACGCTGCCGTGCCCAACAAGGACACCCTCGGAGATTGTGGGTAACGCTGACGCTAACGCCTGTGGTGATAACACGAAACGAAGCGAAAGCCAAAACCTCACCGACAGGCAGCAACAACGTGCACCGGGCAACGTAAATAAACGCCTGGCCGTGATCCTTAAACCAACTCGCTTGGCCCCGGACCAGGACCCACAGCACATCGCACACACACAGACGGGCCCGCTGAACTCTGTGATTAGGTGCCAATTATATGTTCATTAGGCAAACGAAACAACAAAAGAAATCCCATCCTGGATGTGGGATCTGTGTGTAGTTCCGCTTTCGGTTTTGGTTTCGGTTTCGGTTTCGTGGATTTTTTTCGGCGCGTCCTTGTGATGTGGCCAGTCATGGCAGCGGTCCTGATTCATCTTCGCGCTGATGCCGAGTGATTAGCAATCGGTAAACATACAAGTTGTAAAAACTGACTAAATCGATGATGACGGTCTCTCTCTGTGTGTCTGTCTGTCTTTTGCTCAATTACAGTGCCCGCTCCCGCCAGTCCTGGGATCGAGGAAGACTACTTCCCAAGCGTCTTTCCTCTTGCCGCATGTGTGTGCACATGTCAATGTCGATTGTGTCGGCAAATTAGTGCCAGCTCGTATTTACTTGCCTTTGTGACTGTGTCATTAGTTTGAGGCTACATTTTTGGAGACTCACCACCGAGCTCGAGCAGGGGGTGGCCATCAACCGGGCGCGGCTGGAGGAGGCAGAGAGAGACAATTTGTGCCGCAAAATGCCGCAATAACAAATTGCAGGCAGGCGAATTTTTCGGAAAGGGCTTATTGCATTCCCGTAGCTCGGTGTAATGGGAACGTTTATCACTTGTATTGCGCAAATAAATCGTCCCGTCACCTCGTTACTGAAAGCAGACTGCACTGAGCTGCTCGTACTAGCTCAGCAGCTCGCATGGATGGCGTGCACATCCTGCATCCAGTGCAGTGGCAAGTGCATGCGGAATTATTTCGATGCGGAAATAGTTTACAACTTTTCTGCATTTGAGTTGCTAAATTGCACTGTACTGAGTGCTGTGATGCTGCTGTCGCTGGTGCCAGCGGTGGTGGTCGGGGTGGTGATGGTGAATTTGCTCGGATTTGCATCCATTGAGCGTAAGTGACACTTTCGGTTGGGAATATCTAATTTTTGTCACCCGCATTGTGTATGCACCCTGGGAGATGTGTGTGCGGTTGCGGATGGAGTGAGATCTCATGTATCCGCAGAGCGCCACAACCTGCGGTGGAGGGGCGAGTTGCATGAATAACAAAGTGAGTCGATGAATTTTCGAAGAATGTATTTCCTTTAAATTGAGCTCTTATCCTTACAAAGCCCTAATACAGGGGAAGACATTTTATGGCGAACGATTCTAAAAGCATTTGAAATTGAAATTACCCTTTGAGATAGTTTCAGCTTCGCCGTGGAATAAGGATCATGCGACTGCCCGATTTAACGGATGAAGGAGATGAGGAGGAAGTGAAGGTTGCATTGGAAATGACAGAGCAATACAGCAGTGGTGACGATGAGCGCGTATTCAGTTTGCAGTTAGTGTTGAATTAAAACTTTTGCGATTACCTCGATTGCTTTCTTGCGATCTGAGACGAAGCTGGGAAATGAAACAGCTGCTGTTACTCTCAGCAGTACCTCGCATCCAACGTCTCAGAAGTAACAAGGATGCAAGGACCAACTTTATGCTACACTTTATGGTGGAGCCTATTTGACACAGGGTCATACATATCATTTAAATAAAACATATTTTTTATTTAGAGATCGATATTTATTCCACTGTTTTACTTAGATCCAGTCAATGCAGGTGAATCAAAGTTGTCCCAATTGCCATCTTACAGCAGCTCTCAAAATTACCTATCACGTCAAACTGTCAGAATACTCAGTAAGGCTTGTCATTACTTGACAAACAACATAACAATTATTAAATGTCTGTCAATATTTCATCATGCGGTCGATGTTATCGCACAGTCTGAGCATGTGCACACCTTTTTAGACCAAGCCACCAACTATAATGGAGAATACCCAAAAATGTCAATACGGCGCCGACCACCTGAATTGAACATCGCTAGGGAGTTAAGTCAGTCTATTTCGCGGTTGAATCTCTGCTGAAGAACAACCTTGCACATCGCTAATTGGACGCTGAAATAATGGTCATTTTTGACTCAGCGAGCAAAATTATTTGTTATTTGAGTGAACACAATGTTTTCTGTTGTCTATGACCATTCAGTATGTGGAACTACCATTTTCCATAGATTTTCGACACAACGGAGCATTATTATTTCATATCGGCTACGTAGTAGCTATGGCTAATTCAATTCTAAGGTTTCTGAAATGAACGGCACAAGGCGAAATGGAACTTAAACCATAGACTCCTAAACATTCCCCGATCACTGCAGCGTCTTCCAAGCGTAAGTAATGGCTATTAGCGAAGCCCTGTCCTGACTAAGGTGGAACGTGATATCCCCCCGAGATGTCGGTACATTAATGGATAACCAGGCACCAATTAAAGCCCTGGTATCGTTCTCTTTAAACTCAAAAATAGTTATCGACTGCCGCGCATCTCCGAGGTATCCGAGTAGTTCAATATTCTCCGACGCTGGTTGCCCTGCCATAGAGACATCCCAAGAAACCGTAGAGCTCACGAACTCGCTAAATACGCCATCACAGTGCAAATTGATGAAATCTCTTGTAACATAGGTACGCCTGCAGCGTTCTTCAAGCTACAGCTCAATAACCTATCCACACAATAAATATATGCCAGATGGCTGACAGGCCGAACCTGCAAAATAAGGAAACAAATCTGGCCTTATATCGATCCAAAAAGTTCAAGTAGCCTGATCTCCCTAAGGCTATTAAAAATTAACACACTGCCTAATAAGCTTTCACGCAAAGAGATTACAAGATTAGACCTCTTCCATAATGACTTCCGTAAAAGCAGCCGAGACGAGGATGAGTAGGAAAATATCCAGCACCTCCTCTACGACTTTCCTGACCTCGTCTCATCTAGAAAAGTAAGTGACATCCACTCTGGAGGACCATACACTGGTGAAATTTTTTGACAAAATTGGCTAGCTATCATAATCACCTCTCCAAACTTGAATTACTCACGTGGCGCTACAATAGACCTACTATGGCCTTAGTGCAAGAATGTCACTACCTACTTACCTACCTGAGCGCCTCTCTGTGGACAATGCCGGAAAAAATCCCATACAAGCGACGCAATGCTCGAAGTTGTGAGGAAAAAATTAGCGACTTGTTATTCTAACAACGAGCGAACATCAATTAGTCAACGCGATCATGTGACTACAGATCTTACTTACTTAAGGTGGCGCTACAATCCGGGGTGGACCTGGGCCTCAACCGACAAGCGTCTCCAGCCAGCTCGATCTTTAGCTAGCTGTCTCCAGTTTCACACGCATAGTTGGTTGAGGTCCCTTTCCACTTGCGTGCGCCACCTGAGTCGCGGTCTTCCTCTACTGCGCCGTCCCTCGAGGGTGGATTCGAAGACTTTTCGGGCCGGAGAATTGGTTTCCATCCCCTCTACATGACCTAGCCATCTCAATCGTTGGATCTTCACTCTTCTGGCTAAGTCGATGTCGCTGAACAGAACGTATAGTTCGTCGTTATATCTCCTCCTCCAGTCACCATCTATGCAGACGGGACCGAAAATCACTCGAAGAATTTTCCTCTCGAAGCAACCAAGAGCTGCTTCATCCGCTTTTGACAGAGTCCATGTCTCCGCGCCATATAGCAGGACTGGGACAATTAAGGTCTTGTAAAGCGTTACCTTGGTTGCTAGAGAGAGGGCTTTGTTTACCAATTGCTTTCTTAGCCCAAAGAAGCACCGATTGGCAAGAGGTGTTTTTCGTTTGATTTCAGCGCTGGTGTCATTGTCTGAGTTGATAGCGGTTCCTAGGTAGACAATGTTTTTGACTACCTCAAAGCTATATCTGTCTGCCGTGACGTTCTGACCGAGAGGTCGGTGTTGGGTGTCCTTTCTCGTTGACAGCATATAGGTATTTAGTCTTACCCTCCGCTAAACCCATCTTCGCGGCCTTCGTTGCAATACTCACAAAAGCGCCATTGTCATCACGCTGCGTTCTTCCGATAATGTCAATATCGTCGGCATATGCGAGTAGTTGGACGGACTTTTGAAAGATTGGTGACTACATATCACTCGACTATTTTCTCTGGTATGTCAGACATATAGTCAACTGTAACCCATTGGACGTGATCGGAACCAGCACTTGAGACATTATTGAAGAAGTAACGCCATACTGAGTCAGACATTCATCATCTCGCGCTAATCGCTGTGTCTTTCAGCTTAGACTGCAGTTTAAAAATAGGCCCTTGTATCGAAGAATCAAGCATTTTTATATAAGGTCTTGCCTGGTAGACGGCCATATGCCAAACCGTAAATGACTTAGGGTAATATTTGAATTGTAAAACATTTATTGAAAATAAAAGTCAACTAAACTAAACTAAACTATAAGGTCTTGATATTCCCAGTCCTGCAGTATGGTTCAAAAGCATGGACAATATCAAATTCGGACGAAGAAATCCGCTGCGAGGGGAAAGCTTGAAAAGAAAGTGTTTAAATGAAAAGATTGAATGACGAACTCTACAAGCTGTACAAGCAAGTCAAACGACTTCGATGTTTCGGCTTAAATGGTTAGGTAAGGTTTTGACTGGGAAAGTCTTCGAGTCTAACCACGAGTGACAGCGTGATTTAAGTAGACCACGCGTCCGATTGTATGCCCAGCTGAAAGAGATCTTAATCGGATGGGACTAGAAATGCATAGCCCAAGACCCTGGAGGCATGTTGACTGAGACCAAAGACCACACCGGACTGTAGTGTCAACCAAAGAAGATGCATTTATGAAGCAGTGTGCTGGTGTTCTGCATGATGTGATATTTCATACATAACGCCTAGAATGTAGTTTCAAAATAATTCAATTTTATATTTCAGATGCAGCTAATTTAAAATTTATTTTCCTATTGGCCTTATCCGGTCACCCTATAGATATCTGCATTTGCAAAAAAAAAACTTGTCAGTTCCACCGACCCTCGGCAACAACTCCAACCCCCCAGCACATAACCAACAGACCAGCAGCAGTCCGGCCGTAGATACAGCATTTTTTTAATAAACAAATTGCCAGATGGACTTTTTTTATTAGTTCATCCTCTGGACACCCAGTAAATTTGCCAATTAAGAACCCACCCAGCCGTCCGGCAGCCCATTTAAACCTTATTTATGCATCATAGGGGAGTCATGCATTTTTTTGCTTCAGCACCCAATGCGATGAGAGTACCTACTCACAAACAGTTCAGCCCGGCAAATCACAAGAGTGTTTTAAAATGCATTTAATGCCGGCATAGAACCCCGCCACGAGCAACAAGAAAAATATAATCAGCGTGAGAGGAGCACGAGCACCGCGAAAACCCTTTGATAATCTCCTACCGATTTGTGTCCAATAAAGCGAAACAACGTGCCTCCACTCCGACAGGGGCCAGGTCCAAACTTCAATCAAGACACGTAGGGAACCGAAAACTTGAGCGTCCCCCAAGAGATTCACGCCAGACAGAGAGAGAGATTCTCGAAGCTGTGGCAAGAATACACTCAACTGGGGGTCGGTTAATAAGAAGGCGCTCTCTTGATGGTCATAGCACGAGTCGTTGTGCACATTTATGGTGATGACAGTAATTAAAGGCGACTCCTTACTTAATTAGCCGTCGCTACTGGTGCCACTGCCGTGACTTTGGTTAACCGAGAGACGGCGAGATGATGCCACGTCTACCCGGCGTCCCAGAGGGAGACAGTTTTGCGAGTTCCTTGCCTCGGGTGTTAAGTTTGAACACTCGCAAGATATAATTAGATACTTTGGGGATGCGTTGTTAACTGTTTTATTTGTTGATTAAACGAGAGGAATTCGGTGAGTTAGTGAGATTAAGTCCTCCCGCTACGTGGCCCATAAACTTTGCGAGTGATTGAGCTTGGAACTTCTAAAGTTGCCCGTCCATCCGCTATTAGGTGAGTGTACTCAGTTTAAGTGGCCGCGAACTGATGTGCAAGATTCACGCAGATTGAGTGTAGAATTCAATTATTGCCCAAGAAGCAGCGAACCAGTGACTCGTGCTTATTTCCTTGCAAGTGCGCTCCAATTCACCCCAAGACCAGACGATACCATCTAAGCAATCAGAGCTCGCGTGTGCTGCTGATATAATCTTCCCCGTGTGTACCATGTCCACGTCGTAGCTGTTAAAGCGCCTTGAACAATTATAAATCACTCATTTGCCATGCAAATCTGCTCCAAGCTTGGAGCCGGCATGCCATGAACTGAACTCACTCTCTTGTGACTAATTGGAACGCTGATCAATACCAGAACGGTCAATGCTTCGAGATTGTGTATTGCAAACCAACAGAACCTGCCGACATCGCAGAGCCAATCTTCAAAGAGGTTCACCTGAAAGTGGTAGCGTCCCGTCGTCAGATGCAATGGTCAGATACGAGAGAAGGGAAAACGTACATAATTGGCCGGCTTAATGAGGGACTCCGCACCGCTATCAAGCGGCAGTCGCGCACACACATTGATTTCACACGAAGCTATCAGCTGAGGACTGAGTTGATGGCTGTTCCTTGGGGAATCGATGCCCGGCGGGGATATCCACGAGTGTATCGACACGAGTCAAACTGCTGTAAATGAATATTCCTGTCCAGTGACCAGGCCTCAAGTGAGTGGTCAGCAGGCAAGGTGTTGGCTTTGGATAAGTGGACGACATGAAGATCTGATCTGAGCAGGAGGAGGTGCGTTTTTCGTCGATGGTCTTGGCCCGTGGAGGGCAGTGCAAGTTGGTTGAGACAATGTTTGTAAAGTTTTCAGGCGAAGCAATCAGCCTCACCCTTGATGTGGTTAAAATTGATCTTAACACGAAGGGAAGGTTATGGATGACGGAGGACTGGTTAAAATAATTTATTTTGATTGATTTATTCGAAGAGTACATTTTGCCACATGGCAGATGTTTGTGGGCTAACGTGGTGGACTGCTGAAACAAAAACAGTGACTCGGTAGCATGGTTTTGATGGTTGACATCGTGCGTTCTTAGACTTTGCACGCCTTTATTGAAAAACTTATGAAAATAGCAGAATATAAATAATGTCTTCAAGTGCTAGGAAAAGGCGAAGAATTCTAATAAAGGGTCTCAGCACGGTTTGACATCATTCTCAGATTTGAATTGTTCATCATTCGTGCGGAAGTGCTAGCAAAAAGAAAAAATATATTGCGTGGCACTATCACAATTCCTCCTTTTCTGACTTGACTTGACTCTTGTTCCTATTGACAGTTCTGCCGCTGAAATTCATTTTTCTCATGTCCCCTTTTGACATTTTCTAAGATTTCAAATAGGGCGATGAAAAAACAAATCGCTTCAGTAAGGGAACGATATATAAGGGTCAGAAAAGTTTGTTCCATTCGACACATTCGTACAAAAATGATAAGAAAGTGAACGAAAAGTGTTTGAACATTCAAATGAAATGAATCTCCGAAGTTGATCGTGCCTAAGCAAGTCAACAGATGGAGCAGGGATGATTATTTAAAGAACTATCCTGGGCTGAGTTTTATGACACAAATTGAATTAAATCTTCTAAACAAACAGAGTAGATTATTTATTATTACTCGGCAGCATCACATTAAACGACACTACTTATTGGACATCCGACAGATGGGTCTGTAGAGGACCAACGGAGATTAAAGTCAGCCATTTTGACGTACCCTTCTTGGTATTAAGTATAGGAGTAGTTAGCCCGAGACATTTGTTTATTGGTTGCATTCATCGCTGCGGCAGTATGACCCCGAATCATTTTCAGCAGGACGCCTGCTTTGTGCTGTTTTAAAAGAGTTTATCAGACTTGGACTAAACCTAAAACTAATGACAAACTCTGAGATAAGCCCTCTCACAACCTACATCTTTTTCCACAAACTTCCATTGTCTGATCACGATGAGCCTCCCGAAACACCCATAGGTAACGATGGACCAAATGAGGCCTCTGTAGCAGATTTGCTCAATTCTCTCATTGAATTGGCTATTGCCATTTCAGTCTCTTTGTAAGTCTCAGATTCGAAACAAGGCAGTTCATTAAAATATATATCCTAAGCGTGGGGAATTAGTCCTTTGAGTCAGTTACTACAAGGATCGTACTGAGAACTTTTGCTACAATAATGCTATAAATACATGAAATAAGATTGCAAAGCTAAAAAATAAACATAACAACAAGTGAATTATTGCAAGTCGTATACTCTTCCAAGTTGTCAAGGCCCCTAAGGCACCTTAAGCGATCCGTAGACGCTCAACAGTTCGGTTGGATCATCATCAAGGACTATACCCAAAATGTTGTCTCGCGGATGAAAAAGCCTTGTTTTACTTTACTATCTATGCAAGCTGGGATGACCCATGTTTTTTGTGAAGTCAGCTTGATCTTTCGAGAATAGACCTTATTACTTAACACTAGTCTAATTTTAGTGTTAGTTTGACACACTTTTTTCAAATAAGCAAAACTCCTAAAACTTGTAGTGCTGTTGGCTAACTCTCGCTGCCGTCGACAGATGGCTCTGACAGCTTGTAGAAGATGTATTACATATCTGATGTTTGGTGTCATTTGACTCAATACAGTGTCGGTCAAATCTTTGGTCCTCTTTGCGTTGAAGGTTTCTGGAGAAGAAGATTCAACCACGAACTGTACGGGCTGTACAGTGACATGAGTCTAGCCAGGCGTCTGCGGATTCAACGCCTAACATCGCTAGAAGAAGAGTTTTCTACTCCGAACAACGCAATTGAAGACGACCACGAAGCCGATGGCGCACTCAAGTGGAAAAGGACCTCAACCAATTTGGAGTGCGAAATTGGAGGCAACTAGCGAAGGATCGTGCCAGCTGGAGAAGGTTGTTGGCTGAGGCCCAGGTTCACCCCGGACTGTAGCGGCATAAGAAGAAGAAGAAGTGTCGGTCAAACATCGGTAAACACATTGGTTCATCTGCCAGCCACCGACCTAGATCACATGTGCCCTCAAACTCTGAATGCAAAAGTACACGGTTTTTGTGGTGATATGTACGTAAGAAGAAAATTGTACGGAACATCCTGTCTGAGAAATGAGAAGTACTCCATCCCAAATGAAATTTCAGTATTCGTATTCGATACGATATGCCCTGTTTATTCTTCTTATTATACATGTTTTTAGTTGAACTTATATTTTTCTAATTTAACAAAATTTTAAGTTTTTCCGAAAAAAAACTGCATACTAGAGCTTTTTGCCTCTACAAAGGGCATTCAAAAAATGAGTGTGTCAAATTGACACCAAACGTCAGATTGGCATCGCAAAACTAAATAAAGACTCAACACAAAACTAAATAATCCACACTGGATCACTGTACTGAGCTGTTCGGGGATTTGAGTTAGGTGATGTCTCCGAAACTGAATGCAGTGCGTCCTTTCTTAAAGCTGGCATGTACTCGTTCTGTTGTCATTTAGTGTCAGACCATTTTGAACCGATTCCGTATCAATGACAACTGCTTTATTGGTGGGATGATTAGGAGGATCAGTAACGTTAAAGTGTTAGTCAAGCCAGGGGCTTGAGATTACCAGATTATTTTTAAATTATTGTTTTTCTAATGATCTCATTACTTTTTAGTCTGGAACTGTGGAGGATTGTAATGCCAACGGGAGTACACCAACACTCTTGGTCCCAAAAGTACGTGGGCAGGCCGAAGGGTCACCTCAAGTACTAAGCCCACCAAGGTCAGACGCAATACACAAATCCAAGCATTGACGTGACTTGCTTCCAATTACAATAAGATGCCCTATTTACTTAACGAATTTTCCATTATTCTCATACAACTTGTACTTATTTTAGAGTCTTAATTGGAGATCAACATTCAGCCAGGATCAACATTCGACCATAGCTAGACTTCTCCATCCAGTTCGATTAGCAACGCCGGCTTGTTTCTGAAAAACATCCCGCCACTATTCTACAATTCGGCCCGAATTGACCTCAGACACATCCTCCACTTCCACTTCCCTCACATCCGTCAAGGTGAAGGACACGAGCACGCCTTGTGACGATATGCAAACTGCGGAAAAGAAAGAAAAAAAAACACACAAAAAATCCACCTTTTAACCGCACACGCCACACGACTCAAGCCAAACACACAATCACTGTTAAGTGCATTTAATGAAGTCATCCGCGAAATAAAACATCTGCTTGGCAGCTTTCAAATTCAAAAGAAGGACTCCGGCACACTTCAGTCGAGAGATGAATATAGAGAATCGGAACAAAAAACGTCCCTTCAGGTGGTTCTTATCAAAAATGTAAAATAATACCAAAGAGCAAATAAAACCGTGTCCTTTTTCCTTCGCAAAAGAAAAAAAATTCACTTCCAATCCTGGATTGTGCCCCACCTTACGCAGTATAGAGCACATCTGTTTGCCACTCAAAGGAACTAAATCACGGAATAGTTCAACGCACACACAGCCACTCGCACGGTAGCGTGCACCTTCCCGGACTCCGCTCATGTTGAATGCGACTTCCGTTTGAACCTGACAACGATGTCTGCACTGACGATGTTGCTGCCGCTGCCGGCAGGAATCAATTGCAATCCGCGCCGAGTGCTCCTGGCAAAACTACCAAACGACGCGACGCGACAACCGACGTTGACATACATACCACATCTCTCTATCCATAGTTCATCGCTTCCCTTGTTCCGTAGGATATGCAGATGTTTTCTGTGTAGACGAATTCGAGAAACAGGAAACGGAATGACACGCGCCCGCGATTTCTTTTGAATCAAGAATCCGCACTCGTGAATCGTTAGTGATGTTAACTTTGCTCGTAATACGAGAGGATGCGCTCCTGTCGATGGCGAGTGAAAAGGGAGTCCTTGCCTGTGTTTTGTTTGTATTTACTGTTTGCCTGTTTGTCAATTCTGGAGCGGATAAGGATCTTACAGAGTGCACTGATAAGTGAAATGCAGGGTTTTGGATTACGGACAACAAGGTGAATGGCGCATCGCATTCGAGAAACCACTCGTCAATTTTTTTCCAGATTTTGACAATCGGATGCTGAGACAAGTAAACACATTTGACTCGCAATTGAGTCGATCAGAGGCGAGTTGTCATGGCGAATGCAGAACAGTGGGAGTAATGATAGTTTTGCTTCGGTTTCGAAAGCAGGCTAGGGAGGAGACTTGCGAGAGATGATTTACTGACCTAAATGCAGGCAGACCATATACCATATGTTTTCTTCCAAATGACCACACTTCGCCCGGCTACTCTGCACTCTGCATTCCATCGAATCGCATCTATCCCTTAAACAATCCATTGAATGCAAAGTCGCCAACGAGCGCTGTAAACTTGTTTCATCGCTTTATTGCATCGCTTGTCCTGATTGAATTAAGGCAAAGTTAGCTCCTTCGCCAGGATAATTCAAAACTTTCCCAAAGTACAACAGTTCAACAACGGAAAGATATCTCCTTAACATTGTAGCAAATTGTTTATATTAGCAACAATGTTCTCAGTTTTGCTAACACCGCCACATGAAATGTCGCCTTGCTACTTGTACCGCCACCCGAAAGGACTTTTCAATTCGCTCTCACTTCGCCATTAAAAGTTCAAAAGTTATCCCCTCCCGCTTGTGCCTTAAACTTTTTCCGTTCCCTTCTTCTTCTTCTTCTTCGCTTTCATCCTGCTGCATGAATACAACAAGCTATCCAATGGTTGTTTCGAACAGCTTAAGGTGAAGCCCTATTACACTTAACGGCAGAAAGAAATGCAACCCCCTGTGCCATCGAAAACTTCGCCGTAGTGCCTTCTGTTCATCCTCTTTGTCAGAAGTCAATGCAAATTTATGCAAAGCTTAAGTTTTACCATCATTAAGCGCACCGTAAATGTTGCTTTGAAAGCGCAAATCAAGTGTCCTTTGCCGTGGGCATGTAAGACCGTCTGCGAGAGTTCACTTCACGTCGTGCGTTGTTTTACAAAACATTTGCTGCAGCAACAACCACTTGGCATAACATTCTGTCGAGGATATGATAATGGATCTGGTCGCATGGTGGTCCAGTGGCATCCTTTCAACAATCCGACACAGCGACAGAAATGTCATCGCCCATTCAGGTCGCTATCTCTTCAGTGTTCTAAATATTTCACTTCAATTTGTCGCAAAAGAAACACCCAGAATCCATCCTTTCCTCGCTCCTAACATCTTACCTGATGTCCCGGGCGATATGATGATGACTCTCTCCCTTCATCAGATAGGACAGAGTCCCCCGACACTGCCGGTTAGTGCGCTCCCGCTGCGAAGTTGGCAAAATGTCATTATCAACGAGCACACAATGGACTCCTTTTTCATTTCTCTCTGTTTTGTAGTCGTAATAAATGTTTCAAATCGAAATGGATCATCGTCGTCGGGTTGTTGTTGGCTTGCTGACCATGCCGAATGTTGTTTGTAATTTCCCATCTCACTTTTCGGACCTCAGTGCAGGGCAAATATGCCCGGTGTCCTTGTGTGTCGGAGTTTGCTTTTTATCTCTGCGGGAAAAAACTGCATACAATGGGAGTGCGGCGGCGGGCGGTAATATCGATTCGGGTGGCAATTTTACACGTGAACAGCCACCACAAGCGGATCAAATGATCGATGGTAAATATTTTCCCAAGAACAATGGCCGGGGCGTATCAAATGCGCCGCACACCGGAAGTGAGTTTAGGGAGGAAATTATTGGACATATTGATGATTTGATTGTCGATTATTACTTTTTTTTTCATTTTTTTCCCTGGTTTCGGTTTATTTCCAATTCCGGCTCAGACATGATGAATGAGGAGAGCGCTTGTTTGCAGTGAATCATGTATTTTGCACAAACTGCCGTATTGAGTATGAATTTACTTATTGGAATGGCATCATACTTTAAGGAAGGAAAGTGGCTAATGGATTGCAGAGCAATATAATTGCAGCCACCAGAACGCGAGACTGGGGTCTGCTTTTCACACTTTAATGAAGAATACAAGCTGTGCCATTTATATGTTGTGCTCAGTGGCAAAGTATCGCTTGTTTTAAAAACAATCTATCAATGAGATGTGACTATATATTTAGATTTGCTTTTCCATGAAGCCTCATAGTAGAGAAATGCCAACACAGATTTAACATTAACTTTAGCGCCTTGTTTTGACATATTTGTAGTTTTTTTAATGTAAGATTTGGCTCAATGGGGCCACTCTTGGTCACCGCACGTTAAGACTGGTTGAAAATAGTTTAAAAAATAAGAAGTTTGTTATCAATACTAAGTTTTGATTTACGATTGATAAAGGGACATAGGATTTTAATGATTAGGTTTGCTTTCTAAACCGTGCTCAATATATTTTCCAAGTGTGAGATTTTCAGCAAAAGCAACTCCGAAATACTTACTGCTTTCAGACCACTCTATGTTGGACGAGTTCAATTGTAGGTCTGTCTGAGGTAGAAATGGTTGTGTGCGTCGAGTAAATCGCATAGCCTGAGATTTATCTGCATTCGCTTTGAATTTCCACCTGAACCACAATAACTGAAACGCATCAATTGCATTTTGTAAAGAAGTTAGCGTGTCCTATCCTAAGATGTTGGATGAGAACAGGGCTGTGTCTTCAGCTAACAAAGCTAGGAAAGTGTTACCATTAGGTACTGGTATGTCGGACATGAAAATGTTAAATAGATTGGAAACCAATACCGATCCTTGAGGTACGCCAAAGTGTGTGGTAAATGATAATGATTAGCAGAAATTATTAGAAAGCTAAAGCAGAATATTTAAGACTAAATAGGGAGCATGCAAATAAAAAAAAAATGTATGTTTTCAAACACATAAAACAAAAACCTTTCCAAGAAATTCTTTCTCATTATAAATGGTTTCTGCAATCTTTTGTCGCCTTTGCCTTTTCCTATATTATATTAATTTTAAATTAAGTAAATCCTTTCATCTGGTGGCCCGTGACGTTGTGGGTATGTGCGTCAACCCTAACCACGACTTCGTAAATTCGATTCCTGGTCTGTGCGACAAAAATTATGTTCACAGCCCCACCTCTTTCGAGTCATTGATAATGCTCAAAGAGTAATTCCTGTCAATAAAAAGCTTCAAAAGCTTGGACGTTTGGATTCGGCACGTCCCTATCACTAGTATCAGAACAATAGCATGCACAACAGCTGGGCCCTGGCCTCCTTTAACATTTGTGTAAATAATTTGCTTTGGTAGTAAATACACTAAAAATGATTTTGTTTATATTTAACACATTCCAATTAATAAGAAATATGTGGTGGCCCGTGGCGTTGTGGCGTCGACCCAACCTCGAAGTCGTAGATTCTGTCGTCAGCCCAGTAAAGAAAACGGGCCCTGAGTGACGTCACAAAATAAAAAGATGGCGGTTTTGACAAGTTGTCCAGCATATCTTATTTTCCTTACCCCATGATTCGCTTTTATATCATTGAGTAGAAGCTCAACAGTTGAGCTAATTAGATCGACAAGGTTTGCTCTTCTTGACATCGTAATTGATATTTTCTTAATGACTCTGGACTCTCTGAAATGCAAATTGAAATAAAACACATCTGGCGTATTCATCAGTTTCCCATGTTCACAGTATCTTTGAAGTATGTCAGGCTTCTTGAATAACGCGTCAAATTCTTTCAAGCTTCACGATTTGAACTGCATTTTCAAAAAAATTCTAACAGTTTGTAAATGTTTCTCCGGTGTGAATCTATTCATGATGAACTGTCAAACCAAGCTAAGCTCAAAGCTTACGGCAACTGCACCGCCTCTTCAAAAATACCCTTTATGTATGTCTTATACGTTGTGAAGGGTTTTGGAGGAACGTTTTTTTTTTTTGTGCCTGGGTGCTTAGACCTTGCCAGTCCTTTACCATTTGCACAAACTGGAGCACTTTCCATCGTATAGCACAGGTTTTTTTCATCAAAAATAATCATTTTCTGACCCGCATGATTGACTAAAGGGGGCAAAGCACGCACTGGAGATCTCCCGGCCACTCGATTGTCCGTCATCGACTATAACTCATCAGGATTTATGCCCAGGCGCAAACATGCGAGTTTTTGGACTTAGTCCAACCCCATGGTCCTGTGTCTGCCAAGGATGGAGTCTTCCTGATGGAATCACATTTAAGGCACGCCTCGGAAGACATGATGATGGGCACACTCGTGCCATGTATCCGAACAGAAAAATTAAATATGCATTCATTTTCCTGTGACTGTATAATATAAACGATCGTTTTTAAAACTGCCATAACTTCTACTAAAGAATGACTTCCGCAATCAGAGCGTCCGATGGAATTGCGCATATTTAAAAATTCAAAGAATATGCCAAGACTGTGGTTGTCACCGGATACTCAACATAGATTCACTTCTGACCATAGTAAGAAAGTGCGAACTAATAAAATTCCGTACTTTCGCCTTAAGTTTGCTCTGATCAATTAATGTTACATTCCATAATCATTACAATGGGTCTACAAAGACCTAAGTGCGGCGGGCTATCGGCTACAACTCTACAGCGATTAAGCGAGATAGCAAACGAAACACATGAATAACAATATACCCAAAAATCAAATTTCGCATTAAGTACATCGTTCCCACGTTTGACTTAAAACATTCCGCCTACGTTTTACAGACACTGATTCCTGCAAAAGTGATTTCTTATCTAAATAAAGCCAAATCCACGGAATCAGCCTAAAGCATGGACAACATGAACGTACAGTGACCACAGTGAACCAAGTCGAAGGTTCAGCTATTAATCCCTTATTTGCTTTCGAAAACAGCTCACCTCTGGACTTCAACACTGCATAACAGCATTTCTCTCCGAATATTAATTCAATTCGGTCCATATTCTTTCCACCCTAGCAAGAGTGCACCCACATGGCGTAGCATTGAACCGCATAACATGACATTGACATCCTTTAGAGTTACTTTCAATTACAGTCGTGGCTTCCATCAGCCTTGCATGTCCTTCAACAAACAATTCAGTTCTTTATCAGTTGTCCGCCCAATGCATGACAGTAGTTGCTCGTTTTTCATTTTTCCCATAATGAAACTACAATTACCGTTGCATGTGCAATCCTTTGAATGCAATCAAAAAGCAATCTCACAAATTGCACTTTTGTTTATCGACTAAATGAATGCAATCGATTTATGCACTGCAGTGACTGCATGGCAACCTCCATTTGCGTCTGCAATCGAAACAGCAATTCATGTGGAATGTGGATTAGCCATATGCAGATACGGTGGTTTTATAAAATCGCAATGGCCGGTGCCCCCCGTATTACTTTCATATGTTCCTCCATCGCACGGTGAATACGATCAGGCGAAAGCACTCCACACTAAGGTCCTCTGTGCCTCGGACTAGTCGACAGGACAAAAACACACGTACGATACAAAAAATAAGACAAAACAAACCAAAAAAAACTCCAAACTCAAATCAATTAACGAAATTGTTTGCCATTGAACGTGTTCCCGTTCGGGGTGGGATGAATCGAAGTGCTGAGTTGTGTGCACAAATGGCCGTTATTATCCTTTTTGCGGAGGTAAACATGAAATCGTTAGAAAAATGTGTGCCACAGCAGTGAATTTCAATTTTCAATTTGACGATTGTTTTCGGTGTGTTTGCCTGTGCATGGGATGTACACAAATAAACGGGATTGTATTGATTTTTGTCCTTACCTTGCTCGGTTGCTCGGTTTCGGGGGAATTTCGGCAACCGGTGATGATCATCATCTGACGTCGACATCACTTCGGTGGGCTAATGAGCAGCCGATTGTACCATTGATTGATGCGATTTGTTTGAGTTTATGGTGACTCTTGGCTGAAGTGGCATCGCAATTAAATGAAAATGAATGCTGCTATGGTTGAAACGATTTTAGCCAGAGAACGAATTGAGTTGGTCTCGGGAACAATTATTGCCATAAACGCGCTTCCACGGTGAACGATTAATATTGAGAGAAACGCTCAAATATTGGTTGGGTTTTCATTTGAGCTGGTGATGTGGGATGATTTATGTGATTTATACATCCAAGCTGGACTTAACTAAAGCTTAGAGAATTGTGTAGTTTGAGCAGTTCCATATTAATGAAATCGCTGTTGACAGACTTTGCAATACAACTTGTGTGGTTTAACATTGAGGTCTTATCAAATGTTTTGCTCGTGAAGATGTTTTCATCAGTACCAAATACCACCACACTGTCACCATCAAACGATATATACCTGATTATTCTCAAACTACAGTTTGTTTGATACGATCCTACACGACAAAAATTAAAGAAGAAGTTGTAATAATAAAAAAATCAATTGTACTCCTTTATTTTGTGTATTTACTTGAATGCTTTTCAATTTATATGCTCTCTTCAATTATCAATATTTGCTTTGAGTCTTCGAAGCATGCTTTCTACTAATCTTATCAAACATCTCTATAAATCTTCTTCTCTTATCAGGCAAACGAACCATGAAGGGTCTGAGCCTAACCAATTGCTGCCTTCTATTGGTGACGGTCCTGGGCACGCTGCTTCCAGTCATCAAGGCCAAACTGTCTTACATCCGCGATGACTTGGTCTTTCTACCGGAGGTTCGGTCTTCCTCTCCTTCTCGAACCAGGAGGCTCGGATTCGAAGACCCTCTTTGTTGGAGCATTGTTGCCCATTCGCTCGATGTGTCCGAGCCAGTGTAGTCGACGGATTTTTGCCTTCCGGACTACATCCACATCCTTGTACAGCTCGTAGAGTTCGCGGTTGTGTCTTCTCCTCCATTCGCCTTCCTCGCAGACGGGACCATATATCCGACGGAGAATTTTTCTTTCGAAGGCACCAAGAATCAGCTCTGCAGTCTTAATTAATGTCCAGGTTTCGGCTCCATAAAGTAGGAATGGCAGAATAAGGGTTTTGTAGAGCATGGCTTTAGTCCTTCGAGTCAGGAGTTTCGAGCCCAGTTGTTTTGACAGACCGAAGTAGCACCAGTTGGCGATTCTAAGTCGAATGTCCACTACGATGTCATCCGTGCTATATACATCTCTATAAAGTTCGTATTATTCTTGATAATTGTTTGACCGTCGAGATCTTCTTTCCTTGGAGCTTTTTTCCAAACATTTTCAATAGCATCCGGCGACTGTGATGGCCAATCTAAAACATCGACGTCATTTTCTTGTTTCCACGCTCTTCAGAAACGACTGTTTCGGGTCATTGTCTTCTTGCATTAACCAATTTTCAGTCCTTCTTTTAAACCAACTTCGGATTTATGCTTCTAATAAATTTTGACCTTTTTAGTCTCGTTTAAGTTATTTGCAAACATGAACAAACTGCCAAATCCTTATTTTGAGAAGCATCCCCAAAAGTGCCGGGTGTTTCAATGTTTAATTTATTGGATTTTGTACACCAGGTACGAGTGATAGGAGATCATGCCCAAAAGAAAACTTCATCCGAAAAAATAACGTTGTTTCAATCTCTGTCCAAATTCTTTTTTTATCTGCTAATGCAAAGCCACTTCCCAATCATTCATCATTCAGTGTAGTCGGCCTCCTTTACCCCAGAAATCGGCTGAGAGTTTTACTGAGAGTTTCACTATTGCAACTAAGGTTGAATGTTAGTTTTTCAACTTTAAAATATTTATTGACTCATAAAAACCGTCCAAACACATAATAATAAAAATACTCCTTGAGCATTATCAATGACCGTGAAAATAATTTTTGTCGCACAGATCAGAGATCGAACGCCGGGGCCACCATGCATCAAGATCCTAAAAAATAAACACTTAGATCACAATTATTCAACATAAACTCCACTTCCTAACTGATTTAAAACAAAAAAGAAAAAAGACATCAGAAAATTGCAACAAGTCTCAATTGAATCTTCCTTTTCGTTGCCATATAGAGGTTTTTTTCAAGCATTTGACTGCCAAAATAGTCACAGATTTCGGAGACATGCTGAACGATGTTTCCTCGAAGGGTCTTCTTGAATAACTGCAGCATCAATTTCCTGCAGATAACTTTTTACGTCTGAAAAGCACTTCCTGACCGACTCTTCGGTGACTGTCGCCTGACCTTTTTGGGAGTCCATCTGGTTATCTGAGTGCCACAATAACGCTTTAGGAACTCATAATACCAAGTATTTCCTGGTAGACTGTCTTCGAATTGTGCTTTTCGACTTGCTTCTAAAATTATTACTGCCAACGTGCTTAGCAGGTCTCTGCACGACTAAGCACAGTATCCGGCCCCACTTGTCTTGGCTAACTAATTCGAAAATAGAAGAAGTGCTTATTGTACCATGCCCCAAGACATTTCAATTCTACTTTACAGAGTTCAGGTTTAAGCCCAATTGAGAATTTTCGGCGACTTCCTCCAAACACATTATACACTCAAGAAAGCTCTCCAAATAGAATGGGGTCGGGTACCCTATGACTTCACCCAAAACCTCGTTTGTTCCATGCTGTGTAGGCTACCTGATGTCCTCAAGGTTCGGGAAGTTCCGACAAGCTACTAATACCCACAGCGATGCAATAAACATTTTTTTAAGAAGGAGTTCGATGGATTTCGTGGCTTTAATAAAATAAGTAACTTTTTTGTTGTAAAGGCCAAATTGGAATTACTGCTATACGTCATCTTTGTTTTTTATTACAATTTTGAAATGTCAAGTTTTTGGCCAAGTACCGGTGGTACTGAAGGCGAGCATTTGTGTGTGTTGTACGATGAAATATTTCGGCCTGTGTATCTTAAACGCTCGTGACAAGAAAATAGTACGACTGTAGTCTGCAGTCTATTACCAAATTGTTGCCAATGTTCCAAATGCTGTGTCGAGTTGGTGCTACATTTGAGTAATATTTGACATTCATCGACTAAAATTCGACCACACCCACGGTCCATATCGTACCATATCGCGCACTAACCGCCAAATGATCGTAAGTGACAAAATTAACATTTTACAGGAGAGACTTTTTTGTCTGAGCTAAAAAGCATGCTTAAGTTAAATTTAGTTTTTTCTGTAATTTATAATTGGAATGCTTTGTTAAAAAACCAGTGATGCAGAAAGACGCGCATTCGATTAAACTATCGAACTACATTTAGTCATTTTTGCTTAAAATGTCGCTTGCGGATAATTTGGCGGTTAGGGCACCTTGAAGAAATTAGACAGCTCCGGATCATACAGAAGTCTATAATCTACTTTTCGACCCACTTCAAAGTAAATCACTAGAACCCATATGATCCGTGACACCAATAAGCTCTAACACGTCGGACAACATTCCACCAACAATCCCTCTACCAGACATGCACAAGATAAATTTGACAGCGCCTAAGAAACGAAATAAACTGGTATCCTTCCATACCCTCGAAACACAGGCAAATAGCAGGTGGTATCCATCACAATTTATGTCCACTCAAGTCGCGAACCGGCCCTCGCTGCAGACGAGTGACCGATGAACATCGCAGATTGTGGCCCAGCAATCAATTCCAGTGCACCCAATACGCACTAATGAAGATTTAATTGATTTGCTTAACCCATCAATAATCGTGTTCGATCAAGGTGGTCCTCCGTGCCATCCGAAGGAGAATGAATCAATTGCGAAAGTTATTTGGGATACCGAACTGATTAATTGAACAGGTGTTCAACGACGATGACCGCCGAGATAATGGGACGCGTAAATTCTCCCAGGACAATGCGATTTACATTTTTATGTGGTTTTACATTTCATTGTCTGCGCATATCCTGCCCGAACAAGATTTCAATTTGCAGGACAATCAATGGCCAAAGCAGTGCCCATTCAGGGTGTTCTGGGCTAAAATCAACATTGCATGTTGGGAACTTAATCCCGCATTGTGTGTGCCTCTTCGGCACTACACCTACCCATGCACGAGGGTGTACGTGTGTCCGTGAGGATCAAGCAAATAATGCGGATATGTCCATTTGCAGGCAATTCCATTGAGCAACGGAGAAAGGAATCTCCGAAAGTAACCGCAGCAAATGCCGGACTAGCAAGACACATCACGATTAGATACTATTCTCCTTTTGTCCACGTTCGGTTCGTATCTCAGTGCACTGTGCAGTGTATGGGTTCGCATCCTTTATTTGGCATGCAGACGAGCAAGAATGCACCCTATTCCACGTCCCTGTTATCCCTTAAGCACTGGACGGGTGCCCGGACACACACACACTCGCTCGCAGACTCTCCCTGAATTTGAGTATATCCGAGGCTGGCTGATATATTGTTATTACCTTCCCGAATGCCGCGATAAGTACGCAAAAGCGATTATTTACTAGAATTTCAGGATTATTACCCCGTTCTGATGGGCGCTCGCATGGGGCTGTG
Source organism: Eristalis arbustorum (assembly GCA_916610145.1). NCBI lineage: Eukaryota > Metazoa > Arthropoda > Insecta > Diptera > Syrphidae > Eristalis > Eristalis arbustorum. Next base: position 2,955,421 of record OU744318.1, read on the forward strand.
ATTGCCCTGGATCAGCCACTGTTGACTGTGTCCCGTATAATGCTATTGTGGCGATAATGCGCTTTGCCGATTTCCAAAGGATAGCCATCGGAAGAGTTAAAATTAAAAGCAGACGAACGAAAAAAACGCGAAAGTGCCCTCCAGTGCTTTCGGGGAGGGAATCCGATTTGCAAAGCAAACCTTGTGGCAAGTAACCAAATCGGTCGTGTTGGTTCGCGTCCAGATTTTGAACTCGGATTATAACTGAAATTAATTGGACACTGAACGGATTTCGCCATGATGGAATCCAGCGGCAGCGTTATTAAGCAGCCCCTGTTTGAGAAGCGGAATATGCCCCCAATACAGTCGATTAAGGCGCCCCTCCGAAACGAAGCTGCAGGGAGGAGGCAGGCAATGGGATAGTTAGGCGTAAAGGAGCTTAAATTTATGAAGCAGATGTTGGCATCGCACTAGCCGTGGGGTTGATGAAGCGGAATTGTTTATGCAGCCCCATTGCGCACGAGGCGGTGGTTGCATGATTCGGAATCGATGTGTGGTTGAGGGCAGTTGAGGGAAAGGCCACTTGAAAGACTGGTGGATGGATGGATGGAATGTACTCGTTGGAGGGTGAAGGACTTCAAGGCCGTCCTCATCACTAGATCACCTCTGGCGGGGACCTTTGAAGCGTCACACAAGAGCTTCAGTTTCTAGTCGCACAGAGTGTACTAGCCCGAGGATAAGAACGGCATAGATAAGTGGAATCACACAGTTCTAGCAGTCACGCCAACTTCCGCTGTCATGGCTTAGAACTGCACTGTGTGCGGAACTGCTGTTCCTTTGTCCTTAAAACTCTCAAAAGGTCAGCAAGAATCCAGCACAGGTCCTGACCTTCTTTAAAATTACACTACCAACCAAAAGTGTTCAAACGGAAATTCTTCAATGAAATGCCCCCGACAGACACAACTCGGTTAACAATCAAGTATGGACATACCACACGCATTCGCAACGGCCCTTTGGAGACTACCGTCCAGCCCGTAGATGGTCCGTCTTGGTGACGCTCAATCAAGCACACAATCCTTCCTCCTTTCGCGTGACAAAGACGTCCCTCTCACCAGGCGACAGATGCGCTCGCGGTGCACGATGGAGAATTGCGCACGCGCAGCCATTAGCAACAATTCATTGGCATTTCATGAATGAAAGGCCTCTAATTAATGAGAGAATTACTGAGTGACTGATGCAGCAGAGTGCATCAGTTATTAACTGGATGCAGCACACGCAGCAGTGGCGCGTCCAGATCCCATTTAGGGACTCGATCGTCCGTCGCCATTGGCTGCCGCTGGAATCTCCGCTCAGGTGGCACAGTATGAAAGCGCAGTTGTAAATGCGAACGCGAAACATGATCTGGTTTTGTTATCATTGAGATCATCATAATGCGCTTCGTTTTGAAATAAAAACACACAACAACAGCAATGTCGCCTGTGCCTTAGTTCTGTTGTGTGTCCTGGCTGTGCGATGGAGTAAAACAGAAAAAAAATAAGTATCACTCAGAATGTGACGTAAAGTTTATTCAATTAACCAGTTCCTCCGACTGATGCACTTGCTTGCAATGGCGGGCGTAGCGTGTGCAGAGACGATGCCTGCCGAGGTTTGGCGAGTGCCGACACTCGCTCCGCGATCAGTGTGCATTTATTATTTATGAAAGGACACGAGATATTCATTCTGGTGACGTTCTTAAAAATGCGGGAATTTAATTATGTGCACCGGACTGAGCCTGCTGCTGCTGGTGCCTTGCTGTTGTAAGCCGCATAACTTCGGGGAAACTGCTTGCAGTTGATGAAGCCAGATTCCAATGGTGACTTGGTTAGTTTTTCTCTTGGGGCTTTTGCGGCCTTCTTCATCGCCATCCACCCCACCGCCAGCATACTATGTTGGTGGAGTTTTTACGCTCCTGTCTTGTATTTGTGAAGTCATTAATGCTGAACAGATGGACGACGATCGATGGCGATCAGTTCTGATCGATCGATAGGTTTTTCGTGCGCTGCATAAATAGCAAGGAGGCGCGCGCGCGCGCTCTCGCTCTTTTCATCAACCTATGTCAGACAACTGGCAACTCTCGTATCGCGCATCTTCGCGTCTTCCGTATACACGATCAGCGATCGCGGACAACCGTCCATTTAAGGATTTGTCACGTGCGATCTTTTGTTACAAATTCAGTAATCATTCAATTGCGTATTATGCATGCAGGGGAGAGATGTCACTGGAACCTGGGGCCGCCAACAGCACCTTCTGGCCTGAGTGACTGCAAAAAGATCCTCTGATGCACTGGGCGGCGACGCGGCTGATAGCCGTCCATCCGTCCATATATGGCCGGCAGTGGCGGGTATGCAGCCAGCAGTTGTTAGCTTAACGAAGAGGGGCGCCTTTTGTTGACCATAAAGACGGCCATATGGTGTTTGGTCAGTTGCTGGCCATACGCAGACTGCGTACTGGCATGCGGCGGTTTGTTGATTTTTTTTTGCCCTGGGCTCTTCAGTTTAATTGCTTTTGCAATTACATTGCACTTGCTGTGTAATGCTATGTGAGATATGATCTATATGCGATTGCCGACTTGCTGATGAGGATGATTCGAGGCGGGCGCAACTTAAGTGGCTTTTACTGTGGCAGTGGGAGATGTCCTTCGGGACTTGAGGGGACTTTCACATCTGGGATGGATCAGCTCATGATCATTGATCAAAAGGAGCTTTTGGACATGGAAGAGAGACATTGAGGGTCTCCAAGGTACCTTTCTAATTTTTGTTTTTGTGTCATAAAATTAATCATGTTGCCTTTCTTATTTCTAACAAGCCAAGTGACAATACATCAATCGCACCCTGCCGCCTTAAAAACAACAGAAAACAAATGAAATGCCTCATCATCAAGCTGAAATGCAAATCCCTTCAACAATCCCATCAAAACCACTACCCAAGTGCTCTGTTAAGAAAATATTTGGCAGTCAACAGCACCAGTAACAGCAACAGCAAAACGGCAAACCAAAAATCAAGTCCCAAGCCAGAGTTTGCCAAAATTATTAAATACCCGTCGCATGAGATTTGACTGAGCCCTCAATGGTTGTTGTTTGGTAAATAAAAATAACAATCATCATCGACGCGTAAACATTTCGTTTAGCCTCAGTTAAACATCCGCACTGTGTTCTCAGGTAAATTCCGCATCCTTCAGAGTTCAGTCGACGACGATGGTGTGTCGTCTGCTCCTTGCAAGCGCTGGCTGGCAGCTTCTTGTCTTCTTCGTCTCGAGCACGGTGTAGTGAAGGGCGCGTGCTACTGCTCTTTGGCAAACACGAATCGCAAAGACCCCCACGTACATCACCTGGTCTAATACAGACTAAACACAAACAGTTGCACCTGCCTTTGTGTTGTCCCATCCCGAGTACAATCAGAATGCGTGTGTTTGTTCATTAGCATGCTTGTTGTTTAGGGCGGTTTCCCTGGTTTCCGTGTTCGCACTGGTATCCTTGGCGGTTCTGCTGTTGTGTACATTTCGTGAAATCAATGAACTTATGGCCGCGTAACCCCCAACACAGCACACCACTTGACGATGTTAGTATGGTAGTTGTCGAAAAAAGAAAATGAGAACGAGTGGGTGACGGACTCGTGCGGGGAGGATAATAAATTTCGATAATTATTACCCCAGAGCATGTAAATCGCTTGAAACCTACACGAAAGAGTGTTCTAATCAAACTTGATAGTTTTGATAAGCTGAAGAACGTCTCTAGCCTGTGCAGGGGAAAGTAACTGGGTATAGTTACACGGTTCTATCGCATGGATTGCCCTCATTTATTGCAGCCTTCAATAGGCCGGGGCGGATGTATGCAAAGCGAGAAAACAAGTGTGGGCAGGAGTGGATGGAGGTCTGTTGTTAATCGATATCGTTAGTAGGAAGTAGGAATCCTGGGTTGATTAAGGAATAAATATTTCGTTGAAGGATATGCCTTGCCTCGGTTATAAATTGAGGCTGCTCTTGAGAACATTATGATATAATGTTGCGAATCAGGAGAGAATTAGTTTGTTTTGCTTTTGTTTCTGAATCTATTAACTCATTTTATTATGTTTTGTTACCATCGTACGTATGCTCATAAATGATATGGAATTCTCCTGCCAAGTTTATGGTGGATACTTGATGTAATTGGAATGCTTACAGTTTAAGCCGATGACGTCTTTGCAATCATTAAACAGAGGATCACGACTATTTTGTAATACTGAAGTATGATGCCATATGATATTACATATGGAATTGACTATAAAATGGCAACGAGAAGAATGCACCCAGTTTTATTTTCACACGGTTTTGAAATAATACATCACTCACGCACCCATTTTTACACGATTTTTTCTTGAACATATCCACTGTGTAAAAACAGAATTAGATGTGCTGTAAAATTAGCAGTTTCCGCAATTCTACTTCGACTTTTATGTAGACCAACACAAATCAAAGAATCTTTTAGATTGCACTTTGGAAACTGGGTTCGGGTGGTTCGAATGGGACATATAGCAATGAAGTGGAGGACATCCTCTCGTTCTTGAAGGTTGCAAAGGTTGCCAAAAGTGGGAGTTCTGGACGATGCGGTACAAAGCATAAACTTATCAATTGACGTCTTATTTCAAAGATTGTGTTTATCATATCCGTTGTCAAATTTGCCATGTTCTGCATGAATTTTTCCAAACACAGCCGGGATACTTATGAACTACGAAGCAACAAAACAACAGATTACTTCAAAGTTTCTTTGTAGATCTGCACATCTAGTAACATCTTAGGCATTTAAATTAAGAATACTTTTTTGTCATTCCCTCTTTTTTGTGAATGTTACGTGAACTACAGTGAACCCACGATAGTTTTGCCTTGTATGTCTTAACCGGTAACCCCTGTACTCCGACATGCTTTTACTCTAAACGCGACTGTAGGTAACATTTATTTCGAAAAATCTAGGCAAATGTTTTGTTGAATCTAAGTATGGATTTCAATCGACCGCAAAAGTCCCTATTTTTTACTACTAATTTTACCATACTTTGATCGGTAAATTTTCGGATTATAGGAAGCCCCATTACAGAAAGTTCGGGTCTGAGACACCGTTTCTCAAAATTTTTACCGGATCGCTGCTGGTTCCCTGTACTGCCCTCTGTATATTGCTAGGACTTCTAAAACAAAATAGAATAACTAATAAGCCGTTGGCGAATAATTAAGACAGATTTGATTGTTCGAAATTTTAGTAGAGCCATTGGTGGTAGGTATTGTTCTACTACCTGCATGAGAATCCACTAAATCAATTAATTGAGGCAGCGACAACATTGATATATTTCCGTCATATTCCGTGTTACGAACTCTATCATCTGTCAGAATATGTAAATGAAAATAATAAGTAAAACTCCGTTCAGCAACGCTATCGATCGTCCAATCGTATAGCTTAATAATTAATTCATTGACGTAACGCAGTTCCCACGTAGTAGATTTGGTTCAGACATTGCCTTCCATTGCCCCATTTGACAAATAACAAACCCCATGACCAAGTTAATTTTTGATGCAACAGTTTACCCACATATCCATGTATTCATTCAGCATCAGAATGATGTCGATTCTCGAAAAAGCGATAAAACGTGTCCTCAATAAAGGAATTCCGTCCTGCCTTCCTTCTTTCAGAAGCTTAAATAAACATATTCACGGAAAACAGGGTTTCTAGGACACTCTCACACTCGAATTATAAATGATGCAACAATTGGCAAACGTGCTTCGAATCTGATTCCCCAGATTGCCTGCTTCCCAACCGAGTGATAATGAGCCTATGACTTCTCAGCAATCATCATCCAATTCGTTTTAGGTCGTGTTGTTTTTTTCTTCTGATTTTTTTTCCTCCTCTCATTCTTTCCCGCCCAGGGTGATCAGGTAGGCTACTTCCACATTAGGAGCTAGGAGCCCACTTCCCAGGGAATAATTGACTTTTTGAAGATACCGTGGAAATCCTTTCGTCATTCCCTCGTTCCCTCTGCGAAGGATATGCACTCTTGGTTCGGTAAAATTTGATTGTCTTGAAAATTTCTTGCCGACTATGATTTGTTTTGTTAAAAACACGTAGACACTGGAAATGTTATTCTTCTCAACAAACAACCACCGACCAAGAGAGACTCAGCGTTTACACTAAACAACGCACCATGGTGGGAAAATACATTCGCAGCCCATCGGTCAGGTATGTGTCCTTAAGATTGACACACATGTTTATTATTAAGGCGTGCAGCGTACTGGTGACTGACTTTGCACAGTTCCACTGATTCAATTGGCAAGTATCGGCCCACCTGTTGGATTTGTGTAACTCAATGGTGATTGTGCGTGTATTATCGGCTCTGCGCACGGGAATTCCAGCGCAATCTCAAACATATGGAGACGATGTGTTACACCTTAAAAATGGAATAACCCTGAACGAAGCGAAGGAAATTCCTCATCTCTCACGATCTGCATTTCTCACGATCTGTTTACTAACAACTCCTGATGGGATTTTAAGAATGTGATTAAGAAGGTCCGTGTCAATTGTAAAGTGCATTTGTCGACACGATTTCGAGGGCAGACACGTTCACAGAAGGGACGCGACGGTTGCAAATTTGTTCTGTCGGTGATGGGAAACAACACTAGCAGGGGATCCAAAATGTGCACTTACCTTGAAGTGCTCCGGAACACATGTCTGTGATTTGTTAAGAGAACCATTGAAGCACTTACCACATTGACAAAGTCCTGAAATGTTACGTATCCGGGTCCGTCAGGTACTTTTACTTTCATGGCTCTTTCGTACAAAAGCTCACGTTTATTCATAGGCACTTGTGACAAAAATTCTGGGGACTTTAGAGCTGCTATGAAGTCATCAACGGGGATTTCGCCAAAGCCCTCTGGATCAAACTGAAAATATGAGAAGGAAACGATTGACTAAAATCAGAACGAAAATATACGGATAGATTGCATTTTGAGGTCGGATAAGATGTATCTGGAAATTGTAGTGGCATTCTATTTTGCCTACACTTGAATTTTGTGTCAATCGTATGTGAGCTTCTTGGATACCTTAAGGTCTACCATTTTACAGTTTAGCCTTATTTTCTATAGCAAGCCATCATTGCATATAATTATAATCATGGTCAAGGTCATCATAATCGAGTTCATGCTTTATGACCAATATTTGTGTTTCTTTGTACGCGTAAATTGATGAACTACAACAGTTTGATATTAATGTGATGGTGCCCTTAAAAAACTAACAGAAATCGGGATGGTTGCTCACTTCGAGGTGGATTTGGACCTAGTTTCTCAGTATGGTTCTTAATGAGTTCAGGGATAGGGACATGCGAAGCGAGTGACGAGTTCAGAGACAAGAACAGCGAAGTGTGAGCGACTGTCTGCCCTTATGAATTAATCGGAGTCCATCTGCAGGGAACATTTGTTGTGAACGAGCCCTTATTTTTTTGTTTGTTTGCTATGACATCTGTGAAAAATATTTAGTATACATAAAGTCTCAATGACAGACAAAATCATATTTCTTCATCGTGTTAAATTTGTCGAATTTTGTACCAGAAAGTGATGATTTGCGGAAAGCATTAATTTTTTGTTTTCATTTGAAGAAAAGTGCTGCAGAGTAGCATCGAATGCTTGTCAAGGCATATGGTGATCATGCTCTATCAGAAGCAACATGCAAAAGATGTTTTCAACGGTTCAGAAATAATGATTTGAGAGTGAGAGTGAGTGAGAAACGAAGAACGTGGATGACCACCCAAACAGTTTGAAGACGCCGAATTGCAAACGATATTTGATGGAGATGACACTTTGAGTCAAAAGCAAATGGCAGCAATGTTAAATGTTGCACAACAAACAATTTCTGACCGTTTTTACTTTCCCATTAATAATTAGTGTCTTTTTTACACAAAAAAAAAAACGCTAATTTCATACCGGTACACCTATACGAAAATGGAGACTACCTATTTTTGCAAATATTTAAATTTAGCAACTCTTATCTCTATCTGATTATAAGCATAATCAAGCTTTCATCATGAAATAGATGATCGGGTATCTTCGTTTGGGGTATATACGTATATCAAGAACAACGACGGTAATATTAAACTAATTTTCTTGCGGTGCAAATGCAACTAATATGTTGCAATGTTTATTAATACATTAAATAGAATTGAATGAATGAAATGTATGGTTGTCTTTGCCTACGAATTCGCGGAATATAGCGTGCGTATTTGCTTATATGGTCTTCTAAATTATTGAATAATTTCCGATTTGAGACACAAAATCACATGAGTATCCAAAATATGAGTCTTTGTTTTGGTATTCTGAGGTTGAAATGCACAACAGTCGTATTTCTTCTTCTTTGTGTGGCGCTACAGTCCGGGGTGGACCTGGGCCTCAACCAACATGCCTCTCCAACTAGCGCGATCTCTGGCTAGCTGTCTCCAGTTTCGCACACCAAGTTGTTTGAGGTCCGTCTCCACTTGAGTGCGCCACCTTAAACGCGGGCGTCCTCTGTTGCGTTGCCCGACAGGTTCGGATTCGAAGATTCTTCGGGCCGGAGCTGTGGTGTCCATACGCTCTACATGACCTAGCCACCGTAGGCGTTGGATCCGTAGACGCCTATCTAGGCTCATGTCGCTGTACAGCCCGTACAGTTCGTGATTGAATCTTCTCCTCCAGAACCCGTCAACACAAACAGGACCAAAGATCGTGCGTAGAACTTTTCTCTCAAAGAGACCAAGGACTTCTTCATCCACTTTCGAGATTGTCCATGCCTCCGCGCCGTATAGCAGGACTGGGATGATCAGAGTCTTATATAGAGTCAACTTGGTTCTTCGAGAGAGGGCTCTATTACTCAATTGCCTCTTGAGCCCGAAGAAACAGCGGTTGGCAAGAGTTATCCTACGCTTGATCTCGGTACTGATGTTATTTGTACAATTTACTCCGGACCCGAGGTAAGGAAAGTCCTTGACTACCTCGAAGTTATAGCTACCCATTGTGACGCTCTTTCCAAGACGTCGATGTTGTATGTCCTTTTTTGAGGACAGCATATACTTCGTTTTGCCCTCATTCATCGCCAGACCCATTTTAGCCGCTTCCAACTCAATGTTAGCAAAAGCCTCACTGACGGCTCGCTGAGTTCTGCCAATCACGTCAATGTCATCGGCGTATGCTAACAATTGCACGGACTTCTGGAAGATCGTGCCTCTAGTGTTGGCGTGTGAGTTTCGTTCGGGGGTTGAAGAAATCAAATGACAGCGCATCGCCGTGTCTAAAACCTTTTTTGACATTTAAGGTCTCGGTGAGTTCGTTACCGACCTTGATGGAGTAGCGAGAGTTCTCCATCGTCATTCTGCACACCCTGACGAGTTTGGCAGGAATGTCAAAACTAGACATGGCGTTGTATAGCTCGTCTCTATGCATGCTGTAATAAGCGGCCTTGAAATCGACGAACAGATGGCGAGTGTCGATTTGCATTTCTTGGGTCTTTCTGCCGTAGTGTAAAGATTTGCTCTATTGTGGACTTTCCTGGCCTGAAGCCACACTGATACGGACCTATCAGATTATTACTGAACGGCTTGAGGCGGGTAAGCAAAATGGCAGAGAAGATCTTACACGCGATGTTAAGAAGACTGATCCCTCGATAGCTGGCGCAGTTGAAGGGGTCTCCTTTCTTGTGGATCGGGCAAACGATACTGAGATTACACTCGTCGGGCATAATAATCAATAGAACAATCGTATTTGTCGGATTGAAAACAGCTGCCTAACTGCCAGATAAAGGTCGCCAACTTAATCAGTTCTTGTGTATTCCAGATATAGCCCAGACTCGTTGTCTCGCTCTCTCTTATTAGGTCTTATGAGTTGTCAACTTTTTGACAAGACGCAACGCACACAACGAATTCCATGGGCTTGGGTCTTTACATAGACTGTTAAACGGCTCAGTCTACGGCAACTCTGTACTCAAACTGAAGTCTAACAAAGTTGCGGACTGTCCGCTGATAAAGTAGCTGGAGATGATCAGATAGGCAATCTCAGTATTGTTTGCCTAATCCATAAGAAAGGAGACTTCTTTAACTACGTTACTTGTAGAGGAACAACTATCCAAAGTATGCTCGCCTGCACCCGTGTGCCTTCAAGCGAGGGAAGTTCGGTAATGATTGTGAGTTTGTCCTTAATGGAACGGCGAGATTTCTTCAGGTTCTTAGGTCTCCTGCACAACCAAGAGAGTTTGATAGGAATGTCAAAGCTAAACATGGAGCTTCTTCTTCTTCTTCTTCTTTGTGTAGCGCTACAGTCCGGGGTGGACCTGGGCCTCAACCAACATGCCTCTCCAACTGGCGCGATCTCTGGCTAGCTGTCTCCAGTTTCGCACTCCAAGTTGGTTAAACGCGGGCGTCCTCTGTTGCGTTGCCCGACAGGTTCGGATTCGAAGATTACAACATGGAGCTGTATATATATATACGCACGCTGTCATGTAATTACTTCGAGTGGAGAGGATAGTGCAAAACTCACAACAGGCGTCATTCGTACAGAAGTGGGTACAACTATTAGCATACGCCGGCGAGTTTAGGATGATTGGCTTAACAGAGGCTTCGGCTGGCATTGGGACGGAAGCGGCTAAAATAGGACTGTCGGCGAAATGCCATGATTAATAAAGGACATACAACATTAAAATCTTGGACGGAGCGTCTCTAGCAAGACAAAGTATCAAAAGCGGATGAGAAAGTGTGGTCACTTAGAGAAAAATGTTTAGGGTGCTATATATGAGCATGTTTGTGTTGATGGAATCTGGAGGTGAAGATTCAACTACGAACTGTATGTGGGCTATACAGTGACATGATTCTAGTCGGGGATTTACGTATCCAACGCCTAAGATTCCTAGGCCATGTACAGCGCATGATGAAATTAGCTCCGAACGGATATTTTTTTACTCCGGACCTATGGCGAAACGCAACAGAGTACGCTTGCGGCTGTGGCGCACACAAATTGAAAAGGATTCCAACCAAATGACCATGCGAAACTGGAGAGAGCTAGTCAGAAATGGCGATAGTTGGCATTTCAAACCTAAACTATCACTTATAATGACCACAATCGACTGTCCTTTGAAAGTCGTTAAAACCGATTTTGACTAGGTATCAGAAATGTGTCTCGACCAACGTATTCAGGGAGTACCACCTTCCATGCCGATCGGTACAGCCTACCATCTTCTCTATAGTCACACAATTAAAACCACTAATGACAAATGGCTAAAAGGCACCACCTGCCTTAGAACAAAAGAAATCTGGCCATCACTTAGCCTAAAACGGTCACTCAGTTAGTACTCACTATGACCTAACCTAACATAACGTATACATTTGCTGATATGAACTTAGAAGCCAAAAATATGCTCTCCTTAATTGGATGACTTTAGTTCACGAAAGGACTCACTTCATAGGGTATATTCAAGTAACAGACGCAAGAATGAAGTCGTTCTTGACACCACATTAGACAACTTTGTTTCTTGACACCAATCAAACTATTTAGCTAACTTTAACTAACTGATTTAGTTTCAGTTTACTCAAGTTGTTGCAGAGGTAGGCCCGTAGATCAGATCTAATGCCATCGATGCGAATGGCAAGAAACAGCCTGAAAAGAGACGGATATGATTTTAAACGAGTATTCGCCCTCATCTGCAGCTTCTACCAAAAAAAATGTATATAATAAAAATATGGGTGGCGCTACAGCCCGTGGGGGGCCAGGGCCCAGCTTCTCAGCAACCACTCGTGTTGTGCGTGCTATTTTTCTCACACGAGTGGAAGAGACCTACAGTTTTATGCCGACTGCGACCGGCCAAGTTTGAGAAGCTTTTTCTAGACAAAAAAAATATATAGAAACTACAATTTAGTGTGTCTATGTGGCAGTGTCTTTTTATGAAACCAATCAGTTTTCTGATTAATGGAGTATTTCGAATGAGTGTTAGATACTAGATGTGTCCCAGTAATGACGCTTAAGTACTCAAAATAGCTGCTTACTTAGGAAACAAATAACATTAGTCTGTTGAAGATTTCGTTGTTCTTGGCATCTGCTCCAGCATATTTGAGTAACATTGCCATTGTTTGCCATAGATGACATTCGTTTTTTTTTATACAATTACTTTGAACGGGTAAAACGGTCACATTTCCTATAAACTTGCTCAAGTTATCCAACTTGATTATAACAAAAGCCATCACGCCTTGTCTAAATTATGCCACGAATTAATCACAAGCATCGGTGGTTCAGTGGTAGAATGCTCGCCTGCCACGCGGGCGGCCCGGGTTCGATTCCCGGCCGATGCAATTGATTTTTTTTTTTTTTTTACCAATCTGTTGTTTTTATTTCTCAACTCACCATGTCAAATAAAAGCTTCCATTTCTGCAAAAGAATACAAAAATCAATTAGTTAGCTCTCGAGTCAAGTAAAATCGTCCACTCACATCTCGAAGGAGTTCCCTTCGCAGTTCAGCCTCGTCGAACTCCGAGTTGAGATCTGTGTGGTCCGTGTCGTACACTCCATCGTTAACGCACTGAAAGTATGCAACACAATAAGCTATCTGTCACTGTTCTAACTTGAATGTCAGTCGGTACCTGTGATAGTGTTCCAATGGAAACAAAGGACCCGGCTATCGTCGATATATGCTCCACCTCAACTGGCAGTGTTTCCTGTTGGCTGGTACTTGTGTTCTGATTCGGATTATCGGTGCCACGCGAACTGCACCGATCAAATCCCGTCCACATCCTTACCGTCGGACTATCTTGTTGGTGATTTTAACTTTTCCATTCAAATTGAATGTGATTACTGCAAATGTCGTTTTCAATGGATAATAAAAATGAAACTTCGTTAACTCTCTGTACACATTGCTGGCGAGGTCTTCCAAGTGGTTTGGTTTGTTTTATGTTCGGACGGTTGATGAAATTGAATATTATTTATCCTGAAAGTATGCAATGAAATTGGTTTGAATTATATGTTTGGTTTTTAGAGATGAAGTGAATATTGACTAAGTGGAGTTGTGTGACTGGGCGCAAGTGTTCTTGGGGCCTAGCGTCTCAGGTTCGATTCCCAGTAATTGCAGTGACTACTTTTGATGTGAGTGGTTTTACACAAACTAATTTCCCGCCTCTGCGTGTTGTTTAGGGGAACTACTTTGATGTGGTTCTCCTTCAACAAAGGGGCCAGAACAAACATCCCGATTAATCATAGATTATGTCCTTTGATGACTTTCGTCTATTTCATGCTCGGGAAACACTTTTTGAGTGGATGGAGGAAACATCATTGATATCTATTTAAGCGCCTGAGTAGTCATTCACAGATGTTATGTGCACACATTGTTTATAAATTCAAACATTTGTAGAACCAGAAATAGAGAGACTTTTCATCCACACTGACCTAAACACAGACTAGATCAACAAATGCACAGAACTGCAATAATTCCTCTTCAGCTGCACCCTAAATATCAAATAAATTCTCCCCGCATAAATAAATTACAACGATTATCATAAATTCGTACAGCGATTTGTTTAACACGGTCCACTGTAACTGAATTTTAATTAAACTATTTATCAAAAGCGAAATGAACTTAAATTTGCACACAATGCATTACTGTTGAAGTTGTGACCGTAATGCGTCCAATTGACTATAAATTTTATGACAAAATAAATTTACACACTAGCACATGAGATTTTGTGAACACTACGGACGTGTTGGACTAATATGTTAAATGATTCAGTGGCAAATAAATTATTGTACTCCAGAGTAAAGTTTATTTATTTGCCTGCACTTGAATGAGGTAACACAGCAACAGATGAATGGGTTGAAGGTATACATGAGCGAGTTTATGCGTCAATATTTTTGTTACTGGCATTTGACGTCCACTCTTCATAGAGAATTTGCAGATAGCATACAACCGAAGGGACTGTGGGATTTTGCATTTCAGAAACTACACTTTCACACACAACAGTGTTTGATTTCCATTTGGACAAAATGGAGAATGTGCCATGCATTCGTGCGTTGATGTTAGTGATTGAATTAAACAAGCAAAGACACGACGCAAAGGTCACTCACATCATTTTTGTCCTTTTCATTCAACCTACGTATTGATCAAAGGATCCAAGGCATGAACAGAAGATGAACGATGAAATAAAATATAACACAAATGTACGTACAGGACGATATTAGGAAGGAAGTGTTCGCTTTATACACAAACATGACAATTGTCCCAAGTGGGGTACACAACCGGAAATTGTGCATGGAATAAATATTACAATTGGAAGACCAATACTCAAACATACTAAAACCCGTGTCCTCCACAGAGGGGGCAGCAATACAGTCTAAGCAACAGGAAAGCTTATGGCAACCAACAAGGCCAAGCTAAGAGGCTGTAATGTACCCCCCTTTAGAGCAGGTACCCTCCGTAACAAACAGATAATTTGATTCGTTTTGAGGATGGGCAATCCATTCACATCACGAGGGGGAATGGGACAGTCATCGAGTCAGGATCATACACTGAAGATTCTCAAACGGATGAAGGCTTACGAGTCTCACCTTCAATGAAGAAAACTTCATCATGATATGTATGGGATGAATAAGCGAAACTAAGTGAAGCACTTAACCAGTAGTTTGTATTTCATTATTTGGACTCTATTGACAGGCAACTCTCCAATAAGAGTTCCTATTTATACCGCAATAATTCGCGGGTGTAGACTATCGCACGTGATCAAGGGGGACGAGTTATTTGACTAAAATGCCAAGATTCCTGTGGATATCGTCGTTTTCTCACGGCGCATTAACTATAGTTCTAAGTATCTTATTTTGAAAAGTCTGTATAATGTTTATATTGCTTGCTTTAGTACAACCCCAAAGTTGTACGCCATATGTCCAAACAGGTTTCAGGATTTGCTTGTATATAAGCTTGCTTTGTTATCAATATTTAGATTGGAATGTTTACCAATAAGCCAGTGCATATCTTTGTATTTCATGTCAAGTTCTGCACGTTTTTTTTTTACGTGCTCCTTCCACTTGAGTTTACGTCAAGAGTCATCCCGAGGTATTTCGCTTTGTTACCGAAAAGTATTTGGACATGGTTTAGGAACACCGGCAATTTATCAACGTGCATATAAGTAAACTTGAGATGGACAAATTTGCCTTCGTTAGGGACAATTCGTCAGGAGGTCATCCATTCATGTATCTGATCAAGTGAACGTTGTAATTTTGATGTAGAATCATCTACCGTTTTCCCTGTTACCATAATGGCAGTGTCGTCAGCAAATGTGCATAAAAGAATTTGTTCTTCTTGTGGTAAATCACTCGTATACAGCAGGCATAGCAGAGGGCCAAGAACACTTCCTTGGGGTACACCAGCATTTGTATTTTTAAAAGCAGAGTATTAGTTTCCATGCATTACTCGGAAGATTATATCAAAGAGTAGTTCGCTAGATAGAGATCGGTTAAGTTTATATTTCAGGCCTTTGCGCTAAACTTTGTAAAAAGCTTGGGAAACATCAAGAAATGCGCCTGAACAAACCAGTTTTTTTTCAAATGCTTTTTCTACTACATCAGCTTTACGATGTACTTGGTCAATAGTTGAGTGTTTACTTCTAAAACCAAATTGGTGATTTGGAATAAGCTGTTTTTCTTCCACAACGTATAAGCAGAACTTTTTCAAAAAACCTAAGATATTATCGGGAGATGTGAAATTTGTCTATAGGACCTTTTGTCTGTTGGTGGTTTCTCTGATTTTGGTACTATAATAACTTCGGCCACTTTCCATAGACTAAAGCTCTAAAGTAAACTGCCCTTCGTTAAGTTTTAAATTTCTTAAAAATTCGGAAACCACGACGGTGATTTACATACATCGAGTGGACGAGGAGCATTCACTTTGAGGTTCGATTTGGTAGAAGAGCTTACTTTGTCTCTCTCTTTTTACTATTATATATTAAAATATGGTATATTTAGTAATCATGCAAACGATATCCAGACAGGCATGCAAGGTGTGGAGTGATGCCTTCAATTCTGTCATCAATCTCTGTTTGAAACAGTGGTCCGAGAATGAAACCTTAACGTATCCTTCGTCCCTCAAATGTTATTTACCTAGAATGGAGGGGCACGCCTTTGGCAAATCAGCAGATATCCCATCGCCACTGAAGTTAATCAAATTAGTTAGTTTTAT
The DNA here is from genome assembly GCA_916610145.1 of Eristalis arbustorum. Taxonomy (NCBI): domain Eukaryota; kingdom Metazoa; phylum Arthropoda; class Insecta; order Diptera; family Syrphidae; genus Eristalis; species Eristalis arbustorum. The sequence continues at coordinate 2,971,619 of OU744318.1, forward strand.
TTGCTAGCATGCATCATCCATTTAAATAGCAACAGACGATTGTTTTTTTGTATCACGCCTTGGTCCAAGTTCGTTTTTTTTTTTTTTTTTTTTTCTTTGGTATCTGTAGTTTTAATTGGCAAAGAAATTATTGCAAACAACCCGACGACTACGACGAGACGATACAAACCAATGTCTGTGCAGACACACCATGTGTGGCGCAGAAGTGTTTGCACAAACATGTGGTAGCTATAGGTTACTATAATCACAGACACGTCATTGCAGCGACTTGTCTGTGACCCATAGGGCTTGCTAAATTTTTTTAAGAACTCCTTGGAAATTTAATCTTTCAAAAATGTTACCATTAGTACTGCACCTGACTTCATTCATATAAATGTTATACCCAAGCAATCATAGATGTTGAAATTCAATGGTTTTAAGTATCCACTAATGGCTGCAATTGTTTGAAAATTAGCGTGAACTTACATCTTTCAAATGAGTCTTCTCATATTTATATAATGAGTATTGTTTGTATCCATGAAACCGTGTGTTCATCGCTCGCACCAGTCACATCCGTTCATAGCTGTTTATCGCACTTCTTCTCTAGAATCTGAGGATAGCAAGGAGTAAACTCGGTGGATTCATTAACTCCTCAAGAAACTCAATACAACAACCCTAACTATACTATACGACTTCGATGAGCATCAATACAAACATCACATACAAATTTAGCGTGCTTAAACTATTCTTCTTTTTCTTCTTTGTGTGACGCTACAGTCCGGGGGAACCTAGGCCTCAACCAACATGCCGCTCCAACTAGCGCGAACTCTGGCTAGCTGTCTCCAGTTTCGCACACCAAATTGGTTGAGGTCCTTCTCCACTTGGGTGCGCCACCTTAAACGCGGGCGTCCTCTGTTGCGTTGCCCGACAGGTTCGAATTCGAAGATTCTTCGGGCCGGGGCTGTGGTGTACATACGCTCTACATGACCTAGCCATTTTAGGCGTTGGATCCGTAGAAGCCTTAATAGGCTCATGTCGCTGTACAGCCCGTACAGTTCATGGTTGAATCTTCTTCTCCATAATCCGTCAAGACAAACAGGGCCAAAGATCGAACGTAGAACTTTTCTCTCAAAGAGATCAAGGCTTTAACTATTCTAGTGATATCTTAAGCCAAAATGGTCACTCAGTCTGCTAAAACTCAACAGACCCTCATTGAAACACCATACACCATGATAAGCCAGCTAAATCGCTGCATTAAGCACCAATGTTAGGGTAAGTTAAACCGCCTGTTGCCTAAATCTGTGGCTACAAGGCGTAACTACTAAAGTCGAATTTAGACGTTGAGATTAAGGTTTTGATGTCATTGAGCGTACTAGAATCTATTTTGTGATAGAACTGATTCCCGACTGTGCCTTGTTGCCACAGATTAATGTGACTACCTCTTGCAGTCAGACGCTTTTAACCACCATAACCGCAGTAGAGTTCCTGGCTAACCAAGGTCAGATCTCCAATTCGACTTCCAGTGTAAGCAAAGTTAGTACGCTCCCGCTGTTTTCAAATCTGTTCAAGTCTTGATTTGCCATTGGGATCAAATGAAGACAGACTGTAGTATCACAATGGACCAACGATGGTCTGAGTGTGCCGGCAACTTCACTGGCAACCCAGTGTCCACCTAACTAACGTAACGTAGCTGTTAGAAGCCATTGCTTGGGCATTCGGAATCAGTGAGGCTGAACCACTGTCGTCAGTTCTCATAGAGACTGCCAGATGATAGCAAAACTTTTTTGGCTTCAAATCGAAGATATGATGCTTAAGTCATCACTAGAGCAGAACGACGACGTTGAAACATCAATTTCAACGGAAGCCAGAAAATAGCGCATACATTTCAAAAGAAATTGACAGAAACAAAATAGCCAAGTGGAGCCAAATAACCAAGAATTGAGCAAATTTGATCCCTTCCTAAGTGCACATCTTAAATGTCTATAAAGCAAACATTCCATGTAGTGTGACATGGCGACGTGCTGTGTGCCCGAAATCAGGCTAAAGGGTAACTGGATTGTCATTGCTGATGGGACTAGTATCACTGTTGAATTCATGGCGAGAAGATATACAGTTGACTTCTGTCAGTTAAGAATCGTTGGATAAAAAAGGCTATGAAACAGTTAAAAACTGTAAGTACAATAACACGATTTTGAATTCATTTTAGTAGGGTTTCCGTGGTTGCACTAGGTCAACTATTTAGGCGACCTCAAGCCGATATCAAGGAAAACACTGACACGTTATTTACGACGTTACTAGAGATCGTAAAGAGTTTTGGAAGCACTTAATTGCACTGCATTCACCACTAAAGTGGTTTTGATGTAAGGGTCTGTGATCAATGTGTTCAACGACGCTGTCACAAGTCAAAAATCATGTATCCTTGATTAATCGACTGTGATGACATAAAGCTTCGTTCAATGAAAATCAATTATATGTCAAAGTATCCCGCAATAAGCCAAAGTGCTGTTGTGTAAATTAAAAACAATGCTGGCCAAAGAAGGTTTTCCTTAAAATCAACAACTCAACCTCAACTGTCCACTCGTAAACTCCCTAATTCAAATTCGCACACCTTAACATAATACGTTTCGTAAACAAGGCATACCCACAATCCTCCTTCACACACACCACGAGAGTAATTGCTTCGGTCATACCTAACCCAACTAATTTCCATGGTGTAACGTCACACAAGCACAAATTTAGCGCAAAAAATAGTGATGACGTTATTCATGCCATCAAAAAATATAAACAAACTCACAAAATAAACACATAACCACCTTCAGCAGCCGTCTCTCAAGAATGTTAGTCACATGGGCTCCTTAAAAGGTTATTGATCTCCCAGACATGACTAAGGGCAACAACAAAACCATTTCAAGTTTAGGCAACGAGAGCAAGTCAAAGCCATTACTTCTGTGACATCGACGGTGTGCTCTCGTGAAACACACAACCACTCTACACTCACACGTGACTCAGCTGGCAGGAGCCATTGCCAACGTCCTCTGGCGAGCGATGTTTTACACCCTCCAACGGGCGGACCACCCCACCCACTCGAACACCCTTGAATAATTGACGGAAGGCAAAGGCAAAAATAATACAAGCATAATCACACTACGGCAGTGTTGTTGCGATATTCAGAAATTCCATCTGGCGCAGAATCCCAACAATTACTATCGCTGAATGGGGGATGAATGCCGTTGTCGCACGCACCATTGAAACGATTTGCAAAGTTTAATGGATAATTTTTACAGCTCCCTACTCCTACGTTAGGTGCCGAGAGTTTAAAACAATCATAATCGCTGGTAAAAAAATCAATAAATCACATCACTTTCACAAGTCAGAGGCGCCTCGTGCACCAGCACAGCCACAGGCTGGCCAACACAACACAATGCGGTTGCCGTCCAAAACACGGCCCGGATTGCCGCAGTTGTCGCGGTTTCCATGGCACCGCAAGCACTTAGCGAAATTAACAAAAAATATTTGTTCAACATTTACCAAGAGCAGCACTATTTATGGTTAAACTGAACTGATTTGCCGACTGTTTAATATCCATTCACCGGTAACAGGACCAAACGCGTGGAACACCCCCAAACGAGTTCGCGGCAAAATGACAACTACTGCCCTCTCACGCAAACAGGGTTGTCGCAGCGACTTCACGTACGAAGGGTTGAATGAACACGATTGCGAGGGGTGAACGGTGGTGAATGAAACAGGGCACGACGGGCCTTAGTGTTTACCATCGAGTTTCCTCTCCGCGAAGTGGGTGGCTGGGTGGGTGTTTGACGGTACATGCGCAGAGACCCGGCATCCATTTGTGTTCTCTCCAGAGAGTTAGTCCATGGAAATGCGAGCAAGGTACTCCCGTCTCACTCCAAGCTAGACGATTCGATACGGTTCCGATGCATAAGACCTGAGTTGCTGCACATGCTGCATAATTTAACGGTTTTGTTATGCGATTTTTGCGTTTTGTTTAGCCTTTCTTTGTTACCGATTTATGATTTTTTTTTTCTTTTAATGTTTCAACTGATTGAGGGTAGTTTTTGCTTCTGCTTTGGGAATTACAATCGGTGCTGGGTTGTAAATTGCCGCGCTTGTATTGCAAGAATGCAACGATATTCATACAATCGTAGCGTTTAGAGGTGTCTGAGAAGAGCTTTACACATGTATGCATGATGGCTTATTGCAACTGCTTAGAATTTTGAATTCTTTTATTGGACTTTATGGAAACGACACCCTTTTCTGATACACATTGGAAGCCAGTCAACTACGGAGAAAAGACTTACCTGCATAATGCGACTATTTAGACTTGAAAGAGTATAGAATATAGAGGGTGATTTTTTAGCTATTATCTTTTTGGCAACACTGGTTTAAACAGCTGACTCACGTTTCGTGTTTTGTTTCAATGTCAAACATCTATAATTTAACCATGAATCGTCTTACAAACGAACAATGCTGGCAAATTATTGAATTTTATTATCAAAATGCGTGCTCTGTTAAGAAAGTTCATCGCGCGCTTCTTCTTAGTTAAATCGAAGTTTAATCGAAGCTCATTTTTGGCTCAATGGGTACGTAAATAAGCAGAATTGTCGATTTTGGAGTGAATATCCGCCAGAAGCATTGCAAGAGCTACATTGGTAGCCAGAAAAAGTCACAGTTTGGTGCGGTTTATGGGCTGGTGGCATCATTGGACCGTACTTCTTCAAAGATGATGCGAATCGTAACGTAACTGTGAATGGTGCGCGCTACCGTGAGATGATATCCAAATGCAAGAGCTGGATTTGCATGACATGGGGTTTCAACAAGACGGTGCCACATGCCACACAGCACGCGCAACAATCGACTTATTGAGAGGCGAGTTCGGTGAACATTTTATTTCACGTTTGGGACCGGTCAACTGGCCGCCTAGATCGTGCGATTTAACGCCTTTAGACCATTTCTCATGTCATGTCTATTGTCTATACAGACAAGCCCGCTTCAATTGACGCATTGGAAGACAACATTGAAGCATTTATTCGTGAGATACCGGCCGAAATGTTGGAAGGAGTATGCCCAAATTGGACTAAGCGGATGGACCATTTAATGCGCAGTCAAGGTCAACATTTGCATGAAATAATCTTCAAACATTAAATTATATGGACCGAACTATAGATTCAAATAAAGATATCATGCATTTTTCTGAATTTTATGTGTTTTTTTTTTTTAAAAAAACTTTCCTATAGCTTTTAAAAATCCACCCTTTACGTGACTTATGAAAGCTTGGAATGACAAATTCATACCTTATTCCCCATTCATCTGAATGGCTCATATTCCCCATCTCGCTACACCTCCGTCAGTCAGATCACCAAAATTCTAAAGAATTTCAAAAGACTACTCTTAATTCGTAAGGTCCAGTTATAATTGAGTTGACTTAAGCTTATGGCAAGACCGAAGGAAAAGTAACCAAAAACGCATTGTCAGACTTTAAAATGCCCACAATTGCTCCTAGAAGTTACAGCTGTCACTTATAGAGCGATTCTTTTCGCTCTCTTTCTCAAGCTAGTAAATATGAACGAAACTTAACGAAACTAAGCAAAGTGGTTATGGTTATAACGATCGCAGTGTGCTATTGTATTCTATAATTATGTTTACTTAAGTCTTTCTCCACCTATTAAGGAACGGTTTTAAGTTACGTTGACCTCAAATTATAAGTTAACACTCAACAAATGTCATGAGTCATGACCAAGTCTGCAGCCTCTTGGTCTTCTTTTTTTTAAATGCGTTATCTCTATTGAAGCAAAATGTTATAAAATTCCAGATCCTTAATATTGTTCATGATTACTTCTGCTCAGGAGTGTTTTTCTGAATAGATGCACCAAGCACATAAACATGGAGCGGATCGTAAAGGATTACACAAAGCATTTAAACTAGGAGTTGGTTATAGGTGATGCACCAAGCACTTGAACTTGGAGAAATTGCTGTAAGAAAGAATTAAGTAAAAGGCGTTAAGAAAGTTCTATTATCTGACTGATATTTATTCACGATTTGTTTACGTCTTTTATACTTAAATCTAGCTTGCACTACGAATTACAACTATGTCTTAACCTAAATTACTGCCGTTAATGTCGGCTATGCACGGTCAGCATAATGGATCGATGGCTTGACCCAGTGCGTAGGAATGCATTCACATATTTATGTATATTTATCCTTATTCGCTGCGTCTGTGAAGAGGTTTAATGTTACATAATACGACTTGCTTGGTGTTTGTGTTGCGTCCTCGCAACTTGTTAGATAAAATGATAATAATGATATAGATGGCGCCACAGCCGGTAGAAGGCCAGGGCATAGCTTCTACACATCAGCTCGAGCTACAGTTTTTACTACGAGAAACCGAACGACCGAAGCTTGAGAAGATTCTTCTAGACAGAAATACTCTTTGAGCATTCTTAGTGAGTCATTAGAGGTAGGGACGTGAAAAGTATTCCTAGTCGGCACCAGGGATCGAATCTAGCCACGTAGGTTGAAGTACGTTGGGGTTGACGCACGTACTCACAACGCCACGGACCACTACGTATAACTTGTACACTAACTCAAACTTACATACATTAACTTAAACTAGGTATAAACTATTTCAATCAAAGAATTTAATTAAGGCGGCTAGAGGCTTAGCTGTCTCTAATGGTACTGAGAGTTACTGAACTTGAATGTATCGTTGACCGTACTTATGTTGTGATATACAATCTTGTTATGGTCGTTAACTATTCTGCCCATTTCGTTAAGGCTCCTGATGTAGCTTGTAGTGAGAAAGGTGTCATCATAATGTTGAGAGTTGGACCATTGGGGATGATCTCAAGGTTGTTGCTGAAGTTGATGGTGAGCTAGAAGTTCTGTCACTCTGTCTGTCGATTCTTTCCATATCGGCGCTGTTGTAAAGAGTTATAATATAATAATATGGGTGGCACAACAGCCCGTAGGGGGCCAGGGTCTAGCTTCTTAGCAACCACTCGAGTTGTGCGTGTTATTGTTCTCTCACGAGTGGATGGAACTGGAGAATGAGTTCTGGTGCGAGCAGTCTTATTCTTGTTTTAAATTAAGTGCGGAGTAAACATTTATTCAAATCGTCTTCAGTGCATCTAGTACGGCAGACTTTTCTCCAAATTTTTTTAATAATCACTTTATCGCAAAAATATATTTTCACTACAGGTAAAGTACCGGTTGAAGAAATAAACCCAGGCAAAGCCGGGGACGAAATCTAGTATGTATATACCATTTGCAAACTCCGCTTTAAGTATTTAATATTGCATATTCTTAGGTGCTACTAAATCAAATCCAATTATTTCAAACTGGTTTATGCGTAAAAGATGTTTTCTTTTCTTATTTCCTTCCTCCCTGTGTATATAATTATACTATTAAGGGCAACGCATACACTTCTCGCCAAAGTGTAACAATCAGGATTCTCTTTAAGTCTCTGTTCCTGGATTAATTTGGGACACATGACAAGGTTCTACGTGGGATATATGGATTTGAAGTATTCGACCGCGAATTCGTCAAGAATTCAAGAGTCAGGAAGGCGAAAATCCATCACACGCAGGGGCAACAACGCGAAGAAGAGAAAAACCAATGCTTCCATCGCGAACGAAAGACAGCTTTGTCTTGGTGTTTAGAAGCAGAGCTCCCAGGACGGCCAACGTTGAAGGCAGCGTATTCCTTAACAAACACAACCGAAAAATGTCTACTTTAAAATTATAAAATAAAAAAACACAATAGTTGCTTGAGCTCTAGTTCTCAAAAGCATGGAATTATTTGTTTATTCACTTTTTCGTTCTCAAACAAGTTGGAGTGATCAAATTTGTTGTTCAATTTTATCACCGGAATGGCTGCAAATAAAAAAATCGAAAGAATAAACAATAAAAATGATGAAGAGATAAAAAGCAACGAAAATTCATCAATTGAGGAGGATGAGGATGATGACGATCCTCCGCGGCAAGCACAAAGCAAACCAAAGGTATAGAAAAAATAAAATTGAGCTTGTTATGAACTAATAGGAGTTTGTAGATTGATGCGTTGCAGCTAAGAGAACAACGGGATATGTGCTCCGGAGGCAGACGTCGTCGACGCTTCGACCGGCGTCCCGAAAGACGGTCGGAAAAACGATCACGCTCCGCTCGTCATAGGAGAAGCAGATCCCGATCAAGGCGTCGCAGTCGTCGTTAGGCAATGTTTGTTTTTTTTTTTTTTGTGTATGTACATAATTAAATTTTTTGTAATAAATTTGGAGGTCTTATATTGATTCACAGGCAAAAATGTTGTCTTTTTCTTCTACAAAAAGACTATGCTTTTTAGTTCTAAAATGTGTTTTTGTGATGGATAGCTGCCGCAGAATGCCAACTCCGCCTATGGTTAATTTCAGAACGTCAGCCGGCTGTGCAGCGCAATTGGCACGCCGATGATGATGTGATATTGTGTTCGAAAAGTCCTCGCCACGTTTTTAATTAAAGTTGGAAAGCAAGCATTTATTCGAATCCCATGTTTGTATGCATGATGACTGTGCGCTCATTGATTCTTTAATGCTCCGTATTTTCTTCCTATTCAATCACATGAGCCCTTATAACCTTGATATGCATCCACTATGATGCATGCATCACATCAAGCATGAGTTCTTCTCCCTGAACAACAGGATCACCGGCAAGTCAAAACAAAATACATTTGCTAAATTAAATCAGTTCATGTCCTCGTTAGACATTCTCCCGTTGAATGAAAATGGGACTACATATAATCGGTTCCATGACGAGTTGTCTGCTTCCCCAACTACAGTCGGAATATAATGCGACAATGTCGCAAGGATGAACAACTAAAGAATCCACCGCAATTATATGTCAGCAGATCCACCAAATGGGGAGATATGCCACTCTCCACTGAGTTTCCTTTGTTTCCTCTGTGAAATTAGCTTATAACCCTCTTGTCCTTCCAGTTGGGTTGGTATATAGCATGACGTGGTGTTTTATGAGGTAACGACCTTCGCGCCTTAAACGCTGACTAGTCGTCATCTTTTCCTTACCTTTCTCAATAGCTGTTTACTTGTACAACGAAAACAAACACGGCGGCGACAGAGTATTTACATCCAATATGCAACTAACTGGAAGCGATGACGTTTCCACACCACTGACAAAGAAACAACCGTTTATTTAAAAAGATGTGTATATTTAATTTATGTTTGTATCTTTAGCGAGCACTCTTTCAAGTGCTCGGTTCCAAACCGATTCAATGACATTAACATTTAAAAAAGAAAAATTATTCATACATGAAATAAAACATAAAACGCGTAAAGTTTTCTCTCTTTACATACTTTTAAGGTTAGGCTATAATACCACAACGGAATATTATCATTAAAATACAAGACACAAAACAAACAACAACGAAGGGAACATGGTATTGAATTGATTGTTGGTGCGAGTGCGCAACTGCGAAACTTGTAAATTTAATGCGAAGAGGTTTATATAGGGAAATGTTCTGGTTTCTTTTAGTTTTTACATGAAGTTCTCCTTGTTTTCCTTGTTGTAGGCGGTTATGACGGGAGAGTTCTTGCGAGACGACGGCTTCCGGCTATTCATTTGAGGTTTCAAACTCGCCATGTTGGTGCCATCTCGATTTTTGGCATTGATCTCCTTGGGCTTTTCGATGGGATTCAGATCGATGGGTGTCGAGTTAAGTATGACCGCCGGGTCTGATATATCAGCAGCGGTTTCACTGTCCTGAAAAAAAACGAACCAAGTGAGATCTCGGCTTGGCGTAGGTGAGTGGGGGACTTACCTCATTTATTGTCATCTCCAGGTCGGACCAATCGTTCTCCTGTCGCAACCGTTTCACAATTTGATTGTGCGGCGATGTGGATGCCAACACCCGTGGGTAGGAGAATTCCCGCTTGGATGGTGTTTGACCTGAAATTGAATTAAAGACGCACATAAGTTGGGGGTAATTGGCAGCAATTGCAACTCGACTCACCAGTTGGAGCGTAGGTCTGCAGTTCGCTTGTCCGGAATGTGTTCAGATCCTCTACACAATGCTTCATCTGGCTGTTGTAAATTTTGGCGTAATCCCGCACGTTGTTCTGCAGGGACGTGGTGAGCGCTAAGTTTTGGATGTCATGCTCCTTCAATCGCGTGTTTTCGCTCTTAAGGAGCGTCTGTACGACCTGGCATTCACCTGATAATCCAGAGGCAGTTTTTTCTTGTATTTCCTTGAGTTCTTTTTGGTGTGCCTCCACGGACTGTTGGATTTGTATGTCGTTGCTGTTCACTGATAGCTGCGCCTGTTCCAGGCGTTCGACAATTGCTTTGTGTGTTTCATTATGTTGTCTTTCCAAGTCTGCGACCACTGTTCTGCATTTTTCCAGACTGACTTTCGTCTCTGCATTGAGGGAATCACAGTCTTTTTGGAGATCAACTAGCGCCTTCTGCCGAAGCCCACAGAATTCGTCAGCTGTAGTCTGTTCCGCAGCCAAGGAGCTATGTGCCTGCGTTTTGCACAGCTCCAAGTTGTCTGTGATTCCGGTGATGTCATCGGTTAGAGTGCCATCCTCCGTCTCCATTTGTTGCATTTGCTTAATGAACTCTGAGAGTGCATTTTGTCGACGCATGGCTAAGTCTCTTCTTGTATTCATGTTTCCAAGCAGTTGAGCAATCTCGGCGTCAAGCGATGTTCTCGATTTCTCTGCGATTCCCTGGAGACGTTGCTTTAGGTTGTCTGTGTGCGCGGATAGACTCGCTTGGTTCTCGGTGATTCGCGCAGTAATCTCTTGGTTCGCCTTCTCCAATGAGGAACCCTGCTCCTCGAAGAACAACCTAATGGCACCAAGCTTCTGCTCCAAGTTGGTCTTCAATTCACTCTCTTTCGATCGAAGTTCTGTAAACATTTCTGTCACTGCAGTGTTGTGTTCCCCGCTTGACGAGGAGAGCGCCGACAGATGTTTCGCAACACATCCCGTCAAGGACTCAAGGGATTCCGTGTAAGCCTTGCTGACTGAGTCAATCTTTCCCATGGCTTCTGTGACGAATTTGTTTTGCAATTTTGTACTGTTGTCAATCTCCTCAATGATTATGTCTGTGTGCGAGGTATGATCCTTCTTTAGGTTGCCCAGATTTTCATCCATCATCTCGAATGAGTCCTTCATACGATTCGTGAACTGCTCGCAGACGCTCTGAATCCTCACATCGACGTCCCGACGACGGTCTATGGTGTTCTGCGGAAGAAAAGAAAACATTTTCAACAAATAAATTGACAGCGAGGACCATCGCGATGACTTACAAGTAACTGAACTGTATCGTTGGTGGCAATGTCAGCGACCTCAATCAGCTTCGAAGCTTGATCGTGCAGAATTTCCTCGGTTTTCACGTGGCTCTCCAAAAGAACTTTCTTTTCCTTGTACCGTCTCTTGGTTGTGGTTAAGACCTAAACAGGAAGAGAATGTAATGCGTTTAGATGAAGGCCCTTGTTTTGCTGCCGCAGTCAAACCTTTTTAGTAATTTGGAGTTCACCCTGAGTCTTCGTTAAGTCCTTTTCCTTCTTCATCAGCTCCTCAGTTTTCTCCACCAAATTCAGGCTTACTTCGTTGAAGAGCCTCTCCTTGCTGGCCATCTCATCCTTCAGTGCCTTGAGGAGCAACATTTTCTCGTTCAGTTCACGATTCTGCGCGTCCAACTTGTATTGCATGTCGTTGTAGGTCTCCTCAGCGAGGTAGATACCATTCTTGTCCCGTGCAGCCATTAGATCTCTTTTCAGCTTGTCAATCTCTTCTGTGTACTCCTTGAGTACAGTCTTCTTGGTGAGCTTCTGATTCACTTCCGGACGATTCTGAATGTTTTTCGCTCGGTGGGCGTACTCGAGCGTACTAAGTGTCTCCTCGAGATCCTTATGGCCGGGCGAGATGGTGGCAATTATAGACGTTTTCGTACGACCTCCAAGCGACTCTTGCAGCAGCCGAGTGAGTTTCGACTCGCGATAGGGAATGTGAGGGGTTCGTTCGACCAACGCCGTGATAACCCTGCCCAGAGTCAGAAGAGACTGATTGATGTTTACCGTCTCCCTCGTGCGAATGCCCTTCTCGTTGCCAGCTTTTGAGACATTCTCACTGCCGGCCAAATCGACAAGGTTCAGCTTTCCGATTTTCAGCATTTCCTCCCCGTCAATACCGTTCTCCTTTATATGAACCAATATTGAAAACACTGTGTGAGATCTGGACGACTGGGCATTCATCAATGTTGTGGCGGTTCTTCTGCGTTCCTTCCCTTTCTCCAGCAACTTATACACATCATCTTTGCTGTGAACCGGTATCTCCTCAAGGCCCTGAATGATGACGGATCCCTTCTTGTTGCTGTCATCGAATATACGGATTTTTGTCGAGTCCTCTGAAGCGAGCAGATCACACAACTCCTCATTGTACAGCTCCAAGTAGGATATTCTCATTGAAAACTCAAGCTCCATCATACGTAGTTCATCAAAGAGATGACTCAACGCACGAGGAATGATACCAACATCTGTATCCTAAAAACAGATCGTAAGCTGAAAATGACACAACTCATAAACTCTATCAACTTACATCTCCCCATGAAGATTTCAGCTCAGCACACTCAGTGCCAACCATCGTATGGGTTTTGCCAGTTCCGGTCTGGCCATAAGCGAAGACCGTACAGTTGTATCCAGAGAGCACTTCCTCGATGAGCGGCGCGACAACAGTTTCGTAGACCTCATGCTGTTTGGAATCCGGGCCGAAGGTGCGGTCGAATGTGAACTTTTTTGTTAGCTTTGAATCGGAAATGTGACGAGCGACTATTTCCCGCGGCGGATGCACTTCAATTACTTCTGATGACCTTATTCCCTTCTCTCTAGCATTAATTGGTCTAAATGAGACAGAAATTCCTTTAGTTAAATGAACAATTCGAATTTATTTGAAAGACTGTACCTAACGCGCACGTAGACCTGTATATTTTGATTTGGCTTGTTTATCTTGGTGGTTTGATTCGCCCCACTAGAACTGTTCATTGTGGACAGTTTTCAATGCTTTCTTATGCTTCTTCGAAAGAGTTTATATTGCTAACGAAATTCTGATAAATAACACCAGAGAATATATCAGTTAAGTTAATATTTTTTTGAAAAGATTTTGCGGGACGCAAACTAAATGCTGTCAAGTTTGAAAATGCACAGAAAAATCCGTTTGGAAAATACTGAAGTTTAACTTGGACACAATGCGACTTAGGGACATCTATCGTTGAACATTTGAATTAGAATTAAGTAATACCAAGTTTGCTTGCAAAATGGTGATTTTTTGAATTTTGGAATTATTTTGAAATGTAAATGCATATTATATAAAAGGCAAATTTCTACTTTAATTTTTTTCAATAAGAATCTCCCTTGAAATTGAACATTTGTTTGCTTCCGTGCAAAAAAGCGTGGCGTACTTCTCTTGGTAATTTGAACATTTGATAAGAAAATTGTTATACTTTTTATTTTTTTATTTGAAAAATGTCTATGTTCTGTTGAGAGAATCAAATCAACGTTAATTTTTCATATACAATGTCATCTTGCACTCCACGGATGTGTAATCGGTAAAACCCCATTGAAGATATGTACTGAATTTTTACATGTGTTCACGACATTTTGCAATTGTAAACTTTATTACAATACAAATCAATACTTATAGTTCCCTCTTCCAAGTTGCTGTCTTAACAACCAATTTATTTTGCGCAAAAAGTTGTCCGCAATTATTTATAAAAATAAATGCAATGTCTTCATCGACGTTCTGAATGCTTTCATCCTATTGTGTTTTCGTATCTGTCAAACAGTTGTCAAAGTCTCGAAAAAAGTGTACTAAAATTTGATACAAATACATCCAGTGGCTTTCATTTTCATATTTCCATAGTCACTCGTCGTGTTTTTATAAATATCAACAATGTCTGACGAATACGATTGTGCTTCTAGAAATAAATTAAAACTTAAAATCAAGGATAGTTCAGAAAAGAAGAAAAAGAAGAAGAGCAAGGACAAGAAAAAACTCCAGCAAGCAGTGGCCTCAACCTCGGCATCAGAAGAGTACACAAAACCCCCGGAGAGAAAACTAACAAAGGCAGAACAATCGTTCAAGCAAATGCAAGAAAAGATGGTACGTTAGCTTGAAATTAAAATTAGATTAATAGCACACTAAAAATTTTATTTCTTTGGCAGCAAACTAAACGAATATTGGAAAAAGCATCTCTGACGCATAAACAGCGTGTGGAGAAATTCAATGAACACTTGGATTCGTTGACAGAGCACTTTGATATTCCCAAGGTTTCATGGACAAAATAATGGGCGGAGATTTGGTCCTCTTCGTGCAGCAGATTGTTCGGTGTGGAGCATACAACTTACTCTTTATTCCATGCGATAAGATATAACATTTTAGGTGTTTGATTTATTTGTAGGTTTAGCGTTAAGACAGATTTGTTCAGAATCTTTGTAGCAGAGTATAATACAAAACTAATAAAATACTTGTAAATACATTCAACGTTTTGCGTTGCGATCTGAAAGAGATATCAGATTGACTAATGAGGTCATGGGAATCTATTTTCGAATATAAACAATAGACTGATTCGAAATATAGTATGATTTCATAAGACAATGGTGGTATTGATAAATGAGATATTTCGCTGCCAGGGAATGTACAATCGTATGTTGAAATAGAACCAGACGACAGAATAATTTATTGCCAGAGGGAACACGCAACAGAATGTTTGAGAATTGGGACAGGAAGGGTATGTTCGTGGGTAGAGGAGCACGAGCATGTCTCACTTAGGTTCGTGTGGACACATTGTGATGCCCAGATGAGGAATGAATTTTTCATCACACGAAAACGTTTATAACATCTGTTTTACGTCCAGCCAGCAAGATATCCTGATGAACTTCAATAAGGGAAGCAAGTAGATGTTTTTTAGTTTAGTAGGTCCTGGAAGGAGAATTAGTCCATGGTCTGGTATGTCAAGTGACGGAGGAGGGGCCAGTGTCGGAGATAGAAGTTTCCTCCCTCTGGTCAACATCACAACAGCCACTGAAAACGAAATCATGGGATACTGCCACTTATATTTCGGGATACTTCAGATGGTTAGAGCACCAACTAACGCTCTTAGTAACTTTTTGCGACATTTAAGGAATTCGTCGCTTTTAGCTCTATTGAATTGTATGCATCTTTTAATATTGCATAGCTTCAATGGCTTCCGAGTTGTCTTACAGGTGGTTTCAGTGTCCCACTTCTAGTATGTTATTTTCCACTTCTTCTTGACATCTGACAGAGAAGGGTTAATTCGGCCCCTTCTTGGTAAGTTCATGCACGGAGTGATCGAGTGGTGAGGGCTGAGAAGTTCCAGTTCCACTAGCTTTGACTTGATTTCTATTCTCGAAATTGATTTAAGGGCTGTTTAAGCGTCAATTAGATTAGCAGTATCAGTCATGGTATTTCCATCATTGGTATCTTCCACCTCCAGGAGGCCTGTCATACTGCCATCATACTACACTATTTCCGAATTAGGGATATCCAATTAGTGATGAATGAGTCCTTTTGGCCGGGCAAACGTTAACTCCACGAATGACATCTTAATGGAGATCCGACGTAGAATCGCAATAGGCCAGTTGCCTATGCGTCGAAACAACGGATCAAATCTCTTGACTCGAAGGACCATAATGTTTCTAATGATCATCATCATCATCATCACTTTCTGACCCGGGTGATCCATTAAATGGGTGGCGAGGGTAATGCACTTCCTGATGGAGTCGCATTAAGCATCGAAGCAAAACTTATTCCGTTCGGATAAGTAGCTGCTCTACAATGAGTTCCCAGCGTACTGCCGTGTTTCTTACCCTATCCCGGCGAGTTACTCCCACGCAATCACGAAGAAATCTCATCTCGTCAGCTTGTATTTGCGATCTTATTCTTTCGGTCACTATTAAAATTTCATAACCATAGGTAAGATTTAGAACAAATACAGAATTGAAAACCTATAACTTGGCTTTGACGCCGGACTTGGCCTTTCTGATTACAGATCTTCCAAGCTGTTTCAATATTGATCTAGTTTGACCAATCCCACAGGAAATCTCAGCATTACTCCTCCCTTCACTCGTGAAAAAAAACTCCGAGATACTTGAACTTCTCCACCTGCTTCAATGGGACTCCACTGTGGGGTGCAGTGAACAGTTGTTCTGGAAATTAAATGATCCTATGGTTCTAAGATTCTTACTATAAAACTATTGTTTTGGCAGTCTTCCTGTATCGAGCCGTTCGACGTCAAGCAAAACAGCGGATATATGGTGTGGAAAGCAAAAATCCGGCGACATCGTTCCAGCAACGAGGGAATACGAGTTCGAACCTCCTGCTTCGAGGAGGTTGGTCTTTATGACTGGAAGTACCTTATCCATAATCGTTCATTGCCAGTATACAACTTCTTACATGAGTACTGCCTCTCGTCCTATACTGTGCTACGAAAGGTGTCAATTGGACACCTAAACTCATCTTAACTCAGAGTCCCTCGGTCACGAGATCATACCTCCTTATTTCAACACACGTTGCAAATTGTTTGCTCAATTTTATTTACTTATGAGTGGGAGTTCTAATGCTGACTCTTTACATTGAATACCATCGATGACCATCAGCCTGGGCATGTTCATATTCAGTTTCGTCCACAAATATTGCTGATTACTCATGCTTTTCGTTTGCAACCACAACACGACGCTGTTAATGATGAACTCTGCTAAAATGCATCGCTAACATCCATTGCAAGCATCTCTTTCAACTATCGACAATATACGACTCCGCCAACAAAGAGCAGCTTCTCATCTACTTGACCAGAAGCCTTCCCAACAAACTAATAGCCGAACAGGGATGACAGCGCGTAACTTCGATACAATCGAGTTTTGTCGATCGACTCGAAGCAAATATTTTCTGGCAGCAACTTGTGATCAATTACAACTTTCGCTTAAAATTATTGTCAACTATCTGTCAAATCTGACTAAACAGTCGATGCTACTCCATTCCAAAATAGGTGCTGTGAATGTTCAACGGCACCGAGCCAACTCGATTGTTTCGTGCTGACACCAGATTACATCTTTGAGTCCAAGAGGTAATTTCCTTAGCACCTCGTACCTCCGTATGAAACAAGCAGATTAAGAACCATCAAAACTATTTTATTCCACTACACAAAACGGTGTACAGCGCTCACAAGCACAAAGTTAAAGTCCAAAGAATGGAGTAGACAAACGACAGCAACGATACTGTCTGCTTCGCAGACAATCAACAGAGGAAGAGATATTTCGCTGATTCATAACCGAAGGTTCCTTCGTTAATATCCAGCGATTCATAGAACAAAATGCCTCCAAATTCAAAGAAATACAGAACGCTTTGTTTTTATGATCTTATAAAATTTATTATCCAAGAAAGGATATAAACACAGTAATAGGCTCCACCTATTTCAAACAGCGATTAGCTTAGTCCTCTTCTTCTTCAGCTGCTCCGCTGCCACCTTGGTTCTTCTTCATGTTCTTCCTCTTCACGCGTCCTGGGCGGCCACCACCGAAGGGCGACTTCAGAGAGAAGTCAATGTGCTTCTGCGAGTCTAGACGAACCACGAAAGATGGAATGTTCACCACCTGTTTGCGGACACTAGAAAAGAAAAATGGTAAAGACAAAAGTTAGTCTTACATCCAAAGGAATTCGCCGGCCGTTTGCGACTGAAACAATCTGTTTATAATCAAGTTCAGTGACTTACGATAGATTTGCTTGGATAGCAAATACCTCAAGACGTTGAAAGCCGGTACAGCGTATCGCTGTTCGACTTCCAAGTGGTCTTACTGAACAAACCATAATAATCTCTCAAAAGCAGGCATCGCCGTGCCCAGAAATATGGATAATTACCGGATATGTCTTTGACGGATCAACACACGTGCATGATGGATGGACTTGGCCAATCCCAATTTGAAGACCTGAGTCTGAAGACGACGCTCCAAGAAATCTTCGATTTTCAAACCCAACACGTAATCGAGCTTCATGCGAGTCTCGTCCAACACGCCGATACGGACCAAACGACGGAGCAGAGCGTTACCTAACAAGTAGATGTGAGAAATTAATTGTCAGTTTATTACTTGCAACCAGGAAGTTGATGATCACTTCAGTTTTTTGTTATCAACAATAATGTTTCTGCCAAGAAGTGTCAGAATTAAATGTTTAGTATTAGGATCATCATATTCATCAAACGAATGTACACGAATTTATTTTGAAAATTACCTTGGAACAATCTCTTCTCGTCCTTCTCATCCAAAGTGAGGAGCTCACGAGCGGCTTTACGGATCTTGGCAAGAGCGTATTTCACCCTCCAGACCTCGCGCTTGTTACGGAGACCATACTCGCCGATGATTTTCAATTCCTGATCCAAACGCGCCTTTTCATAAGGACGACGTGGGGTCACATAGGTCTTCGAGAAGACGGATGGGATACGTCCGTTCACCATTGTACCACTTTTTTAAACCGACTTCTAAAATGGAGAATGAAAAATGGAGGTTATTAGACGAATCCATAAATATTTCGCACATCACACTATATTTTCAGCTTTTTTTTAATCAACAATTGAGTGCGAATATTAAACTTAGTAATGCAATACAAGGTTTGTATTTTAATTGCATAGAATATTGCAAATTTAAGGAATTAAGAGGAGATACGTACGTTCGGTTTGACTGTTTTACGATGAAAGAAAGAAATGTGGTAGTTGTCAAGAGCACGTTGACACAAATGGAAATGGAACGGTGCCCTACTTCATATGATCTACTACTTTCGATGGACGTGTTCAGATAGTCATTTGTTACTGATTGTGTTCGATAAGTATGAAGTTGTTGTGAAAGTCACAAAATATTTTAACGTTTCAGTACGGGCGTGTGTTTTATTAATTAATAGTCTTCTTTTAGTCTAAGTTGAATATTGATTATCAAGAATTGTAAAGAAATAAACAAACAATTTTTTTAATGGGTTTTGATTCTGTTTTGAAAAAATCTTAGGGGTGCTATTACCGTTTTGGAGAGTCACTTATATTTATGAGTCTTTTCTACTTTAAACTAAGTGGTAAACATTTTTTTTCTGATATTTTCAATGCTGCAACACTTCGTGTAGGGCTGCTTTAACACACCCTAATTTCAACAGCAATTCCCTTCGGTTTCTCTCTTGTGGATCCAAGCCTCTTTTACACATGTTACTAGTACTTTCAGTACCCGTCACTGAGAAAACAAGAATGAAGCAATCTCCTCTGTAAAAACAGGTTAACTGTAGTATAAAGCAAAAAGGCAGATATTATTAGCGGCGTTCACATTTAACAATTTTTCGATGCGATTTGCTTGTCTGGCAGACCAGTGCTGCCACCCTCACGAAATTTGCAAGGTCGAAATTGGAATAGTAACTTGTGATTTGTGTGACATTTTGCTTCTAATTCTGCAAAATGTACAAAACCGATCAAATAAACACAAAATAATGAGACCTCATGGCTTCACTTAAGTTACTTGACTTTAAAAAGGAAACTATCAAGTCTCCAATCTCTGTGCTCGTTAAAAACACTCTTATCCAATTGATTATCGAAGACATACTGCGAATATTAAGCTCGTTTTTTGTACGCGTATACGTTAGTTAGTGCACCAGGTTGGGTGCAGTCAGCAACTTTGCCCTGTGTACATAAGCCCATGCCCCTCGACGCTTAGTCCTAAGCGGCAAAAAAAAATGCTGCCAGACTCATATTTTCATCAATCGATAAGTTTTCAATAATTCCATCAACATTTCGTTTGAATATAAATTGAAAAACAAAAATGATTCGCAGTAAAAGAATGTATGTGCTAATTATTTAGTCATACTTGTAGAATCAATTGCCACATACCAAAAGCAAAAACTGTACAAGCATTTAAAATGAATAAATATTAGTGCTTGTGCAACAGGTAACAACGTGCCCCATAATCTGGCTGAAGTAATGCAAGAAGTTGCATCTTATCATACTAAATCATTGCTTTCTGTGCAGCAATAAATACCACTGAGCCTGATTATATCTCATGTCCCGCACAAATTTTGTTACCAATCTCGACAACAATCATGTATGAGCGCTCGAGTGAGTTCGTTAACAGTGCTTAACACATGTCACAGTGACAGTTCCCACAGCTTCAAGCCAGCCAAGTCGAACGTCATAAATCTTACCAAACATCATTCCGCGTGCAGTTGGTCCGCTTCCCCAAGTCTGCACAAGTTATCCGCCAAAACAACTACCCCTGCGAGGCATGGCACATGCTCTCCACGTAAGGCTCCACGAGAAGAAAACACAACAAACACCAGTCTGCAAGACGAACACGTTGTGTGCGCCCCACGCGATTGGCTCCAAACGATTCCCCCCCACTCACACATGCTCACACGGTGTCTGTATCAGTACAGCCATCTGTTGGCTATGCTGTGCAGACTACAGTGAGAAACTCATTCAGAGCTCAGAGCGAGAGAATGAAAAAAAGCAAAAAAAACATACATAAAAACTATGGAACTTTAGAAAACGAGGGAAAAAAGGCGAAGAAGAAGGCAAACGCACACTAAAAATAAAGAACTGGTCGTGTGTGTCGGTATGCGTGGCTGTGTGTGCGCGTGTGTGTGTTGCGTTGTGTCGGTGTGGTATTTTGAATTTCTGGTTTCGTTGGTTCTACTGACAGTTGTTGTTCGGCGGTTACACAAGCAAGAGCGCCCTCTTTCGTCCTCGCGCGAGTGCCTGTCTGCGACAACGTTACGCGTTCGATTCGCCTTTATCTCCTCCGTTGTGGATACCACCTCCACCCACTAAGTTCTTCCGCCGCCTTCATCAGCTCGTCGCTGTCGTCTTCGTTGTTGCCGCTGTTGTGTTCGTTGCCGCTGCCGCTGCCGCCGTCGTTGTCGTCATCGTCTTCAGTGTCGCCTGTCCTCACCATCATCATCTCGTTGTCGTGGTCGTCAGTGTCTACTAATTATTTATAGTCGGTAGTGCGATTGGTGTTTCATCAGCAAACTCATTCTGATTTAACTGATAGTGAAAGGATTTCAAGAATCGGTGTCTACGCCCCCGCCCCAGACCTCCACCGCACCTGTCCGAAGCTGAAGATGCGAATCGAAGAGTGAAGAAAAATACTGCGAAATAGATTAACGAAAACCTGAAATTAGGTAATTTAGTGACCGTTACGTTTCTATTTTGAATTCAGTTTACGCGCCGTGTGGGGCTATAAATGCGAGCCAAAGATACATTTTCGAGAATGCGTTGGGCCATGCCATGCAATGCACACGGAAAAAGCATGCTGGCTGCTGGGGCATCCTCCCCGTCTATTTATACTTGAACGTATTTTTACGAATTTCGTTAAATCTCATCCTCTGTCCGTGATGTGTGATGGCGTTTGGCCGCCGATGCTGCAATTTATTACGAACGCCGCACACGGAGAGACGTGAACACAAAGAATCTACATATCGTCTTGAAGTTGTGTATATTTTGTTTTTTTTTTTGTGACGATGTTCTCTTCTTGTCTCCTTTGTCGATTGCCTTCTGTGGGCCTCTGACGGATATGTTCACCAAAAGCAGGGCTTAACAAAGACAAATCTGCGTGCCAATTGAGGGGAACATCACATGGTCTGATAGGCTGTGGGATTGGTTGCGATCGCGTGGGGTCTAGAGAGGTTTTGTCTCGCGAATTCTGAAGGCGCGAAGAAGGGGTGTCCTTTTGTTATGTTTTCGTCACGCAATCGTTAAATCTTGTATCGGTTCAATGTGTTATGCTTTGCAAAGTTTTGGTTGCTTCCATTGGTTGACGTAACGTTAAGACTTTTATAAATGCGGCCTCGTGGTCAGACGAATTAAACTTGAAATTAGTCTTCCCTTGAAACGGAGCCGTAGAACTTAGGAGGGTAGTGTGGTGTCTTAAAGCGGTTCCAAAAGCCATTCGAAGTCAGCAATAACTGCCCTGTGTTTAGAATCCATCAAGCTAGACATTAAGTCATGAGGCTTTTGTTTTTGATTTCGCTCCTTCAATTTCCTTCACATCATAGTCTAAATGAATTAGACCCCAAAACAAGTGACATCTTTAAAATCTCATTCAAAAAAATGTTCAAAAAATCGATACCATTTTAGTCCCAGGACCCGTGTCGTTTATTGCTTGCACTAAGATGAGTCTACACTCAGCCCTCCCAACCATCCAAATCCATGTCTGTGCGAGCAAATTAAGAAAACTGACAACAAGATATCGTGACTCGAAGTGTTCGTCGACATGCCTTACCATTCAGGTGAGACTGGTACAAGACACGAACAGTGGCCAGTGGGCTCGCTTGCTGTAATCCTCATGCCTCGATCACATTATTTGGCACCGTTTGACCTTCATGCACATCTTTACCGACGACAGTGACAAATGACCAAAAATGAGTTTCCAGAGTCGACCAGGAGTTTCGTTTTATATTTCATTTTTGTTTGAAGACATATTTGGTCCCTGACCAGCACAGATTTGCCACGGAGTTTTCTTTGAAGTGGTGGCCCGTGCCGTTGCGGGTGTGTGCGTCGACTCCAACCTCGACGTCGTAGGTTCGATTCCTGCTCTGTGCGACGAAAACAATTTTCACGACTCCACCTCTTTCGAGTTACTGACAATGCTCAGAGAGTATTTCCTGTCTAGAGAAAGCTTCTCAAACAAAGCCGTTCTGATTCGGCATAAAACTGTAGCTCCCTTCCACTCGTGAGAGAACGAGTGACACGAGTGGTTGCTGAGAAGCTAGGCCCTGGCCTCCTACGGGCTGTAGCGTCACCCATATTATTATTATTATGCTTTTGAAGTGCTCTTCAATTCTTGTGTCAGGTTTAGCCCAAGATCTTAATTCAAAATGTAGTCCAAAGTCCCTGCGTCTTGGACTAATTCTGGTTATCATCCTTTAATTGACACACCAAGCTCCCAGTCCCACTTTCACTTAAGACGGTTTTGTCTTTACAACGCTAGCTTGTCCGCGGCGTCCACATTAATGGCAAGCTTCTAAAAGGACTAAGAACGAGAGAACGCTTACTGATGAACAAAAGTAGTACGAACTTTACGAAACGTCACATTGACATGTCGCCTTTTTTTCCAGTAAATTAATATTCATTTATGACGATTTGTGGGTGTTCATCGATCCATGTTTCTTAAACTCCAAGTGACAGATGGGAAATGACAGATTCTTATTGGATGAATTTTGAGTACAGAGTCACTTCTTGTAAGAGTTGTTCATTGATTCATGTTTCTTTACCTCGAAGTGACAGTTAAGAATGACAGATTCTTGTTGGATGAATTTTGGATACAGAGGCACCTCTTATAAGAATTTAAATATTGTTTCGTTAAAAGCCTTTAAATTGTTATGGTCCTCTCTTAGTTGACCCAATTTTTCTAATTTGATAAGTTTACAAGAAAAGGTCTTAGACACCACACATTCTTTCCCAAAAAGTCACCACAACCAACGATCACCATCTCACTGTGTCCACATCCCTGATTCCACATCCATCATGGATCGCAGACCATTTTTTACCCCCCAGTCGAAGTGAAGAAAAAGGTTGCTCTGCCCTGGTTTAGGCCGTCCAAGGCATATGCATAAAAAGTTAATTTATTTTTTCTATTCTTTCCATCTCTCCATTTTTTAAATGATCTTTTTTCTTTATTTATTTCTTAGTGTTATTTTGTATTGGTAATCAGACGTCTAAAAATAGTGGCCACCACATGGGTGTGTGTTGCCTCTTGAAAATGAAATGGACACAAGCAGACTCCGACTCCGAGCTGTGTGTTTGTTTTCCTTCGCGTCATTGTTCCTGATCTTCAAGTTGTTCGCTGTTTGTTGCCTTGTTGCCTTTTTGCTGTTCGCGTGTTCGCCAGCCCCCTTGGGGATACGCGATTAAAAAAATCGGAATCTGGCCAGCACCGAAATGCCATGGACATAGCCAGCGGCGGCTGACCAGCATCAGCGTTTGCTTGGTTAATTTCGTTTTCATTGCAAAAATTCTTCCTTTTCATTCAGCGCTCACATTCTTGCCGCACCGCACCCAGTCGCACTTGGAGTCGCAGTCTGTGGTGAAGGCCTCAATGGATAGGAGCCCGGCTGAGATGCCATTGCATAAGAACACAAGCGACGCTTTGTTCAGGTTCTGCTGATAGCTTGGAAGTGCATCGACGCTCTGCCGACAAAAGCTCTGCAATTGCACCAACAATTACCCAGACACAACGACGGTGCAGAAAAAAGTCTCAATTATCTGACAGATACAAGCCCGAGTTAAAACGAGTTTTTCCTGCCCAGCCCAACACGCGCGCGCACAAGTGCAGGCACATGCATGCCGTGGTATGAGTGCGGCCAAGAAGTGGTGAGAAACCAAAGAAACCGTGCAGACGAAGTCAAGTCTATGCACAGGCATGGCACACACCGGTCTGAGGCTTGTTGGTCTAGGGTTTTATGGTTCGCGCGCACACACATAGGCCCGCTCACGCACCGCTGCAAAGGTGCAGCTGCATTAGGGCCTCGTTGTTGTTGCTGCGCCGTTGAACCTTCTCTTTGTTCTCCACCTGACTGACAGAAGGTGAAGGAACTCTGCACAACAATTATGCTTCTAGTACACGGAGTTTGTTGTGTTAGCGGTTGCCAGTTCCCGGCGCGTTCTGACCATTTGTGAAACGTAAAGTATTTGTTCTAGGAAGGGTCGTGGACTCTAGCGCTCGCGATGACAACAATAACGAGCTTCACGATCACGGGGACACAGCTGTGACGGACGAGAAGATCAAAAAGTTGAATGCACTAATAGAATACGGACGTGGCTGGGATCGTGTGCTGGGTTATGAAGAAGAGTGCATGAGAGTTGCTTGCATTTATGCCAGGAAGCTTAAATTGGTTGTGTGCCCGTTGCTGGATCGGGGATGTTGCTATTTGCTTGAAAGTAAGAATGTTGTGTTCTCGATAATGGCAAACAGTGTCGTTTGTAGGACTCACTACCGACTTCGTGAATGTCGTGCTGGAGTTTTAGAAACTGAGAGTAATTCGGTTGGAAATTGATAGTGTATTTGAAATGATTTATGGAGGTGCACATAGTTATCCAGTTGAATGTGAGGTCATTTGAAAGGATGTTTTAGTAAAAGTGGTTTGACAGTAGCATTTTCATCTTTCACGAGAATGGTTATTCAATGAGGTTGTTCGTGGGTTAAATGCTTTCTTCTTCTATATATATACGATCAGTTTACATTTAAAGTGTTTTTGAGAGGAATTGTGGAATGTTGTACAAAGGCTGGTATGCCACAGGGATTACTTTTGACTCCGGTGGTTTTTATTATATTCATATATTGTCTATTGTTCAATATAACTGTTTGGTTGATAACAAGAATCGTTTCAAGTTGTTCTTCGTTTGTGGAACAGAAGCGGCAGCCATGGATGTCCATCATTGTCTATTACCAGCTTCTGTGGGTTGATCACATACTTGACATCGTTGGAAATGCTACAAAATGTTTGGGTTGTCTTGTTGCAGCTGATTTCTCTGAACATCCAGCTGTCTTCTCGATTACCAAATCATTGCAGTGTACAAGCTCTATGAAGCTCTATCCTGTCTTAACAACACTGTCGTATCAATAACATCGTATCATTTCCGACAGCCAGGCCAAATTAAAATCTCTGAGCTCAGACACATTCAACTCCATGACTTCACGTAATTTTTGCCAGTCCCATAATGAGATGGGCAAGTATTTTAACATCCTACCTTTGTGGGACTGTGGTAGGATGAGGACGAACTCGCTAGAAAGTGTACACATATTTTACTCTTTCCGGATAGACCATCCAAGCCTATCGCTGCTGTAAGCATCGACTGAAGCTGGACCCGATGCTCAAGTAAATCGTAGATGTTCAAGTGGCACAGGATGCCTCACAACTAAACAACTCTGGCCTATTCTAGATCCCAAACGATCACCTGATTACATGGAGATTAGTCCATTATGAACAGGACTAATCTTAGAACCCTCATTGGCGTTTTAACAGAGCATAGCATCATTGGCACTCACGCGTCTAGAATAGGCCTTCCTTATATTGAATTTAGCAGGAGCCGCGGAATATTGTACACTTGTTATGCACTTCTTTTGGAAGCCTAATACTTCAGAAACCTGGCCGAACTAAGCAACGTAAATGTAGGTCCTCGTCTTGGCTTCTTCAAAGGCACAAAATAGGCAGCAGGTAGCACAATGGGCTTAAGCTGGCCTAAGTGTGGCTGCTGTCCAGTCGTACAACCACTTCCACCTAACCTAAACCAGATAATATTTTTAAAAAATATCACGAGGTAAGAGTAAGAGTGGTAGGAGTCAACTATTTGTGATGTACGTAGACAATGATTGAATTCTGTTTGAGATCTGTGTTTGGTTATATAATGTGAGTGGCACTAGATTCAGAAGCATCTGGCTTATCAGCAACCACTCGTGTTGTGCTTCCTATTTTTCTTTCACGAATGAAAGGGACCTACAGCCTCATGCCGACTCCGAACGAGCAAGTTTGAGAAGCTTTTTTCTAGGCAGGAATGCTCTTTGAGTATTGTCACTGACTCGAAAGAGATTTAACAATGAACATTATTTTTGCCGTCCAAACCAGGGATCAAGCCAGGTTTTAGTGCGTTTGGGTCGACGCACCACAACGCCATGGGCCACCAAATCAGTGTTCTGTATTGGCACTCAAAAGAAGTTGCTTGCATTCTAGTACAAAATTGTGTATGACGTGTGAATAGGTGTAAAGGTCTGTTCCCGTACTCAAAATAAACAGTACAAAACAATGAAGATCCACTATAGTCTGTTCCCGTATGACAGAAATATGGGTTTTATGTTAAACGAGTGCTCACTCGAGAGTAGTGGTACAGCAGTCAGTCACTTCAATTTAATATACCTATAGATATATGTTTAAAAAGATGTCACGGGTATTTTCACCCAAACGAAGTTACGTGTATTCTAGTACAAAATTGTCTGTGACGTCTAAAAGAACTCATAAGAATGGGCCTTAAGTGAGCAAACTATTTATAAGACTTCGGAAAAATCCGATTTACATGATCAGTCAAGTCGGACTCGAATATGTCCGTCGTCGTTGTTTCCATGGTCAGAAATGTCGTCAGATATAATTTCCCGAAATACCAAAGTCGAAGAGATTAGTCAGTTTGTGTTTACACGATCTGATTTGAGTTCGTAAACCCATGTAAACCCCTAAGGCAATTTAATTTGATTTATACTTCGTCTACAATAAACTATTCATTTGTTTTTTGAAAAGCTATGTTGTTGCTATGTACCTATTTAAAATGACTGTAGACAGTTTTGTTGTTCGTTAGTGCTTGACAAGACAAAAGACTTGCTGAGTAATTGTGCAGCTTTGTCTTCGATTAATGCAGCTGCAAATGATTCGACACCATCAGACGCGCATCACAATGATGCAGTGGGTTCTCTTGTCCAACATCTTCTCTGGAAGGGTTGGGAGCAGCTGCACATAAGTTTCTTGATACTTAAGGTACCCTTCAATTTATTACTCATCACATCGTTATCGAAACATGGTGTCCTGTGTCCGAAAAAATGCTTTAAACAGTAATTTTCACAATGTTTCGGTCGCGCTGGCAACAATTACTGCGATAAGTCGCACCTACGCCTTATTCAAAAAATGTTGATCTGGCATAATATTCCATTTTATAGGACTTCACATTAAGTAGGCAATTTATAGGACTTCACAGACAAGGGTGTTCACCATAAAAAAAGATGAGTGCGTAAGCTTAGAGACTGGATGCAGCCTTAATCGCTTAAAACTTTACGGCGCTTAGTGCTCGAATTCCGGTCATATGTGCGTGAAGAATCGACTTAACGTAAAATGATGGGATTATCAAATCCGTGCCACGAACTGCATCATTCTCGCCATAATCTCAATTCCGTCACACACTTCAGTTTAGCATCATCATGCCAGTTACTGCATTCTTTTGGCATGATTAATGTGAAAGGTTGCAAGGTACCACATTATTTCCACGCAATTCGGGTCAGATGAAATGCTTTGTCACTTTGTACTTCCATGTGCCACACACTCAAAGCATCCGGCCACTGATGTCCACAGTGGTATGACCCAATTATTTCGCCAAACCAAGATCAACACTGAGAAGTGCTGTGCGATTCACAAATGCACCGACTTCCTATGAATCACTCGGTGAATCGCGCTTCACCCACCACAACACTCATTTCCCCTTGACACAAGGCAGATCTCGTTTGAATTTCCACCCTGAAAATAAACGCGTAATTGAATGCCTGCTACCGAGACGGAAAACCCCGATTCATAATCACAATCGAAATTTAATAACAGACTACGAATTTTCAATTAATTTGGCTTCAAAGGGGAACACAAAGTTTTTGCACTTTAAAGCAGCATCTGCAAAGGAAGTTCACCTTGAATACCGAGCACAGGCACCATCCAGTCGCAGGTATTCTTCGGGTTCACTCAGACGTGAAGTAACGAAATTAATCCCAAATAAAGCAGAACACACAGCAAACCTTTCCTGGGGTTCATTTTGATTTGCTCTCCCTTCTCGTCTTGATTATTTGCTCTTGTATCTGTATCTCTGTCATGGATTTCACCTACTAGCCGAAATTTCAAGGTAAAGAATCAAGAATTATCTCCCCAGCTCCGATCGGCCCCTCGTTCCCGGTGGCACCTCGCCTCTGTTGATTCTAATGAAGACTTACTCCACCCAAACTCGTGCGTTGTCGACGGTCGACAAAGGGGAAGCCAACGGCAGGGGGGATAAGACCTGGAACCTGAAAATCTCACAAAAGAAATGCTTCATGCTTGCGGCACTTTTTTGGATGGACGATTCGGTTTGGTCGCGTCTCTCCTTCGTGTTGCCTGCTGGTCAGGTCTTTTGTGTGCCCAAGCGAGTGTTCTCCCCTCTGCCGGTTGGTTTATCTGTCAAGACCAGGTGTGTGTGTCCCACAACACCTCCTTGCCGCTTGCATCACCCAGCAACATGGCATATGACTTTCCTGCCCCAGCCGAGTCAAATATTTTACTTCCCCTCCCCATCCAGCGGTTGCCCCCGAAAGTGATTCGTTTCGTTATTTAGTGTCGTCACCGTACTCTTTGAATAACATTATCTGTATCTTTCCGTGTGGAGCTCGCTGGCATCCAGATGCGATGTCACTCAGGCGGCTTCAGATGTTGAGCGAAAACTTTTTGGTTGACTTCGCATTTTCCTCTCACAAGCTTCACCTTACACAAAGAGGAATCACAATTGAAACTTGTATTGGGACACCCTCCGAGTTATTGGACACTTATTAGACGACTCCCCTCAGACACGGCCCGCGCGCCGTTTTCGCGTCGCCTCCAGGTGTCTCGACGCGAATGGCGTGCGTGGGGGAATCGATTTGTATTTCAAAGCATGTCTGACTCTGTACGCAAATACACAAAACATCACCACTGATGCGGTACATTGCCTTCTTTTTTTTCTTTTATATTTCCAGATTTATTTTGCCGAACCATCCGCCCATTCACACAGATCACACAGGCGAACGAGGGAATGGAAAACAATAATTAATCAATCAAAAGGAGAAACAAAAAGAGACCCGAACACCGAGCCAATCCGAGGAAGTGTTGTTCATATCATTTGTGTTCTTCAGCAACCATCGCTCGTGTTCGAAATACTCGTCTACATTATTTTAAGAGAAAATAAAGCAAACAAACAACAAATACTCAAAAGCGCACACGTCCTAGAATTAAAATAATATTGTGAATAAATTACGAAAACGAATCGCGCACAGTGACGCACGGTTAACCTCAATTTTAATAAGAGAGAAAAAAAAAATAATACATATCTTCCAACAGATACCAGAGCTCTTCGTGTGAGCGGTGTTATCAGTTTGAATTTGATTGTTTTGGTAAGAATTAATTTGAGGAGAAATCAATATTAATCAAATAGTGGTTTGCATGAGTGCCCGAAGTAAGAGTGGCTTTTTGTTGTATATCAAAAAATCCGTACGCAAGCGCAGTGCCAAGAAAATGAAATCAATTTCATGATACTATAAGTGGTCTGAATCAGTGATATTGAATTACTTAAGGATGCCTTCGACACCGTACGATTTGGTCCAGGATGACCAGGATCTTAGGATACCGCTGCATGCTGAACAGGCCTTCTTAAATGGGATTACATTTCAAGCTAAGGTGAGTACATTTTTAAGTTTCTTCTTTTGCTGGTAGTAGAGTGTTATATTTAACAAAGGTTTGTGCATTCATCTATAACAATTCAGTGAAGTATGTTGGTGTAAAGAGATGAATGGAATATTTTTCGCACAGCTTGTTTAACGGCAATCCTTTGGAAAAAAATTTCGTTTTACATTGTGTCGTTTTACAGGGTGTTCCAAAATTCAACTAAGAAGTAAATAGAAAACAGGGGCTTTGTGAAAAAATATTGCAAATGTTTTATAGAGACATGTTTGGAGTAACATAGAGGTTAAATGGCCTCAACGGCATGCTTAGTTCTCATTTTAGTGTCACTTTTGTATTATCTTGAAGAGGTAGGCTGAAATAGTGTATGTTTATTTGCCATCAGGCCATCGAATAGTTGATGCATGCTTTTATACCTAATGAAGGAAGGATTAACCAGCTGAATTTGGTCAGAAGATGGCTTTGTCATAGGTACATATAGGCTGTTTGAAAAAAGATACGTTAGAAACAAGTTCGACTTTTTTCTGAAAGAGCATCGAACCAATGCTACAAAGTCATTTCAATGAATGTCCTTAGTGCAGCACAGACAGCATTGACTTTAACCAAAACGAAGATTAGACTAGAAATGTATATGTAAATGCGTGCTGCCCATTCCTTGTCTTTACCCCTGGCTTTAAAATGCGGAAAGACTGACACATTTTTTTCTATTTGTAAGCTACGTAAAATGTAAATACAGTGCGAATTTAATACTGCAACTTTTTAATAAAAGCAGCACCTTAAATCTTACCGTTGTTGACTCAGTAATTGGAACTTCTAAAAAAGGTGAATCGATAAAAGCAACTGTTGTTTCGTGAACATTTTTTCATTCTCTTTTTGTATACCTTCCTTGTTAATTTGTCTATATCTGAACAGACAAAAAGGGTGTATTGGCACATTAGGTCCGAAGCGAAGGGTCAGATCTAACGTCTAATTTAAAAGCATATAATATGAGGCAAATATTATGTCTCTTGGTTTATTCACGGTACAAAGTGGAGTCTACGGTAATATAGAAGTGCTGCAACCCTTTGATGAAACCAAGCATTTATTATGACAAGGATGATATGTTAACATTGACGTCTTGTGACAGACCACCCGCGAAACAATATCGCCGATTTATGAATTGTTTCAAAGGCTATCCCCCATTGATTGGTCTCAGGATATGCTATTAGTTCACCGAAAATGAGACCGATCTGAAACCGACATGCAGCAAATAATAAAAATGCAATTGAAGAATCCCAGCTGCATGAAATTAAAGCAGGGTCTTGAGTGGTATTTTGTCCCATTTTTGGCCTCTAAAATCCTAAATTCGCTTATTGCAACAGGCTTAACAAATGTCACTGCCTAAAGTTCTATTAGTTGCTTTTATTGAGAAATCACTGTATGTTGTAAAATAACCTAATTTTGAACATGTACTTACCCAGGTTCTACTCAACCGTTTGGCAAACAAAACTGTGCACATTTAAGCGAAATTACCTTTCCAATGGTGCATTTTCATTAACTTGAATTTCATTTTTATTTTGGACTTCATGACTAAACTTGTATACTAGACAAAAATTTCTACTTCTAACTTACTGGCCCTCGGCGGGCACTCTAAATCTAAACTCTAAACTTAATCTTAAACTATGTATTTCGACTTGACTTAACAATGTACACGATTATAACTAAGGCTGTACAGGTTATGACTAAGAAAATGCTCAAAAAACTTAATAACTGAACTTTTATAAATTATCAATGGTAATGTACCATGCCATTCCATTGAGTAGAACGGTGTATAAGCGTACGACAATAATAGGCAGCGCGTATTTATACATAGACTCCCAATTTCTCAAATTTTACAACAACAGCCTGCCTCTGCATCAAAGCCAACCCACTCGTAAATTCTTCAGATCTATCAATCAAAGAAACTAGTTTTTAACAGCAGCATAGAGGGTACGAGCTTCTTCAATAGTAGCCTTCCATCGCTGATTGTCCTGAGCACGCTCCCGAAAATCATGAGGCCCAAGGCACTTTTCTTCTGTGACGACTTGTCTATACTGGAGATTCGGGCTTCCTCTCCTTCAAATCGGTATTCGAAGATTCTTAACTCAGCGCTTAACTGAAGATTGTGTCCATGCGATCGATGTGCTCTAGCCAATGTAGCCCACGTACTTTACATTCCGGACTTCATCCACATGTTGATACACCTCGTAGAGTTCGCAGCTGCGTTTTTTCTCCGTTCTCCTTCCTCGCTGAAATGATACTTTTCAGTTTAACATTGCAAATAAGTGCTTTTTATAGCATGATTTTTGTCCCCAGTCCTACAAACCGAAGTTCCACCAGTTGGAGTGGACTGTTTTACGTCGAGTCTCTACTAGGATGTTGTATGTGAAGTTCACATTTGTTCGAGGCCTCGAAATTCTAGTCGTCGATCGTGACGTTTTATCCCAGGTGTTCCCAGTCGAAAACGTTAACTCATCTAGAAAATTAAACAAAAATATATTTCCAAGCACGTTTTCCTTGGAGTGAAATATCACATTTCTTGCAAATGCAAGCATTTGTGGCCCACAATGTTTACAACCTAGATCTTGTTTTTTTTTTCGGAAGCAATAAAAATTACTGGGTCAAAAACCGTCTAGTCATCTATTTTGTTTCTTCCGCGAAGAGGATGTTTACACAAAATTTGACGGATAAACGCCGCGGCGTGTTTACGTGTTATTCCTTAGCAAGCACGCAGTGATGCACCAAAAATCATTTCGAAACTAAACGCCACGAATTTGTGGAAGTATATTTTAAGTAAGGGCATATGACTTATCTAAATCAGCGTTGAGCAAGTTGAAATGACTCCATTATACACTGAATCCTAGAAATTCACTACTCCTGCCTAATCACGCAGACACTCAGACTGCACTTACCAACTTTTATCTCCATTTTATCTCCCCTGAGATATTCCATTAAGCCGCAGTTAGTTAGAACTTCTTAAGACCACGTGGATGCCAGCGTACTTTGATGTTAATCTTCGCAGATTAATGCTGTCCAACTGAATTCGAATGACCACACACGACCTCTCCGAGTCTGTACCTGACACCAAAGTTAAGTAATCGAAGCAACTCAGACGATCTGATGTAATTGGCACGTCTCTCCGAGAAACGTGAAATCCCCCCTGATTCACGCTTTAACTGGAACTCTGTGAAATCGCAGAAAGTCAATGCAAATCGATCGCCCAATGATTCACAAGCGTGTGTCCCCAAAACGAAAACGGAAGTAACCTGGTGCCGGCAGAGCAGTCGGCCCTGCTTGGAATTGAATCACGTCGAACTGTTATTTTTTCGTTCCTACGCTTTCCAATTAGAACGAGCTGCCGTTGCTTTTAAGGTGTTAGTGTATCTCAAGGGAGCCGCGTGGCTTGGTAATGCATTGCATAGCATCGTTTCTCAATGAATGACAAATTCCGTCTCCATTTGATGACCGCTTGAGTGACGCCATTAACTCGTGCACGAACAAGTGAACATGATTCACGAGAACTCGTCTCGTTTAATTCGTTTTCCTTTGTATCATCGGAATTCTCTATCTGTAGATGCATTAGCATTCGCTGAATCTGAATCTGAATATCTCGGGGCCAAGTTCATGTATTCGCTGGTAATTCTAGAATGTATTCCACTGCATTCACATGTGGATATGGATGTTGACGCTTTGTTCATACCAGCAGCGTAGCATAGTGTTTGGGTGAACAGATCTAACCTCACCTGCTTTGAGGTGGTGCTTGCATGGTGTAAACCTCTGCCTTTGTCATGCATGACTGGCTACATGTGCACGGGGAGGGGGGCTTTGTTGAACGGATGAATTACTCAGCGACATTCTTTTGCACAACCACTGCGCCGCGCCGGTGAGCGGGTACGGCACAGGTTACATTGCATATCTATGTGTGTACCAAGACAGAAGTATGCAGAATTTGAATATCGTTTCGTTTGTAATGCGAATTAATCGCTGTTAAACAATCGATTTGTTGAAAGAGCCTTAATGGAAATCTTCTCTCCCGCCATTCAATCTTTCGTTTTTTTTTTTATTTGTATTCAGAGTTGGTCTCGCTTTTCGCGTATTGAAGATTCACAGATAGATTTCTACGAATTGAACGTCAATTTGCATAAACGAACGGTGATTAGATTTTCCTTTTTGCAGGTGAACTGCTGCCTCTGGTGGGATTTAACGATGAAATGTCAAGGCGTCTGTCGTTGCACCGCCGAGATGTTGATTCTTCTTATGCTGCTTGATATTTGAATGGATTTGTGCTATTTTCCACGGCGCTTTAATGGGTCGATATTTGCTTCAAAGTATTATACAAAATTTGGTTGGTTTTAAAACCAAAGACGTGCCATACTTGCTGGGAAGAGTGGAGTGTTTTCTTTGTGGGGTATTATCTACAATTTCTTTATTTTTTTTCCAAGCTCAGCTTAGTAATCAATCACATTAGTCTCGCGTTATTCAACGCTTCTCCTGAGGGGTGATTCACAGCTGACGAGCGGATAGTTTTTAGATGAGTCAGGGCTCAGAGAATCGGATTTATTTCTGAGCGAAATTAAATATTGGCCGTAAGCTGGTTTTAAGTCAGCAATTCCATCAAGTGTGTGGTTGGTCATCAGAGAAGCGGTCGGGTTTTGCTTTTATTTCTTCGGGAATTAAGCCGGTGACAGAATTGATTCTTTTTGTGGGAATAGAGAAGTGCTGGAAATATCGCCTGACATCATGAAACTCATTAGAAATTAATGGACTTGGTGGCTATTTGTGAATTATGAAAAGGAGGTTCTTTGTTAGAAGTCAACTCAGTAGGCTTCATTGTCAAATCCCTTCGAGTTCAGTGTGAGCATGTGTGGTGGATGGTATTCCTTTGGGTCTCAATGTTTAGGCGAACAGCAGTAATTAAGAGCTAATGGCTCTTATGTGGTGTGTTTCTTTTTCCAAACTTCCAACAGTCAATGAGGTTCCTCCTGAGTCTCACATCAATAAAACCGCGAACCAAGGCCGCAACTGAACCTCTAGCTTCTACTCATTTGGCGATTACCCAAGATAAGCCTTACAATAGCGTGCCGAAACGTGCTGTTTACAACCGAAAATGGCTTCGCCGCATATGTACATACAACCATCAAAATTTGTTCTATCGTCTCCTAAAGAATCTGTCTACTAAGTCAGTGATGTCAGATCGTGGGTAGTTATCAATTTTGTGGGTATTTCTCATTTCGAAGTGAGCTAAAAGTACGAAAACTTATTTCCATACCAACCAGAACAGAAGTAAGGTTATTTTCTCAAAAGTATTTCACTATTTTATCTTTACTCTGAAGGAAAATACCTGAATTCGTTGTTAAATTCCATTTCGCATTTCCATCCACTGACCGCTTCTTCAGATGTGAGTGGTTAAACAAACACCGATGTCAATGTCGACAAAAAAAAAAAAAAAAAAATAGCAAGCACTTTTAGACAAGCTGGTTAGATGATGCAAAATTGTCTGCTTAGTTGAGGCCTGCATTATTCTTTCATGCGGCTCAAACTTCCTATGTGGAAAAGGCAACCTCCTTTGGCGTAGTAAAGGAACAAACACCTGCGGCCACGGTCGTTGCATGTCACGGGCGAAGTATTTCAAAACCTTCTTCGATTAATGAACGATGTTTTCCCTGATTCCCGAATATGTCACACGAAATACGTAATGTTAAAACCGACAAAATGCGCACAGTAATGAGTGTTTGCTACTGTGGAAGAAGAGTTGGTCGGTATTTTGGAGACTTTTTAAAAGACTATTTTTTTGTTTTTTAAATTCTGCAATGCAATGGCATGGGGAAAGGGGTTATTTTTCGTAGATTCACAAATGGTGAAGCACATATAAAAAAATATAAAAAGCCCGCATTTATTTGAAAACTCTTCATTATCTACCACAGGTGTCCTTACGTTTCAGCCAAATAGTCGAAAAATCTTCATCAACTACTGGATGTGCTAATTTTCATGGCAAAGGTGGAGCCGGTCTATGGGCTATGGGACAAATGATCCTAGGGAACCTTAGCTATAGAGGAGGTGTTACAGAATGTGGCAGATTTTTGCGAGAATATATAAGTACAATACAACGAAGTACAAATAAGTTGCTACCTAGCAAATGCACGAAAATTAAATTATAAAGTAGATCTACTACATTGATTCTCATCTCTGCAGCTGTCTCCAATTCCACAGTTGGTTGTCCTTCTCCACTTGTGTGAGCCATCGTTTAAGTGGGCGTCCTCTGTTGCAGTGTCCCACTGGTTCGAAGACGATGACTCTTCGGTCTGGAGCAGTCTTTTCTTTGGCCTAGCCAACTTCACGATTCTAATTTTAATATTTCTTAAATGAGCTCAGACAATTTTCAATAAATCATCCAAGTGCGGATCGACTGCCTGGATTCTCTAAGCGACAATATAAGATATGCAGTTTTTCCCAACACCGAGCTAGGGATGTTGAAACAATTAAAGACAGGGAGTGCATAACTCACGAGATGTGATGTCTAATTAGTCGTTCAACATCGGCTTTATTGAAGCACTAATGTTGTGTGCAAAATGCACTTGACCACTGCGTCATGACGACCACATTTTTGCTCTGTCTTTACAAGGTTGTAATCTGGTTTGCTTTGAAATCACTCCAAGTTCAAGGTCTAGTCAGCTATTATGAATCATAGACTAAGCAGTCAAGATTTACTCTCTGACAGGGTGCAACATTTATTTACGATGAATCGGACTAGGTTGGGTTAGGTAAGGTTAGGTTAGGTTATTGGGCCGCCAGCGAAATTGCCATTGTGATACCCAGTGCCGTCAATTTGATCGGATTAACATTTTTTATCCAGAGATGAGCATGTTAACTTTGCTTTCACTGGGATTCGAA
The DNA here is from genome assembly GCA_916610145.1 of Eristalis arbustorum. Lineage (NCBI taxonomy): Eukaryota > Metazoa > Arthropoda > Insecta > Diptera > Syrphidae > Eristalis > Eristalis arbustorum. The sequence continues at coordinate 3,008,754 of OU744318.1, forward strand.
CGAATTCGGCGACCCCTATAATCAAGGACAGGTAGTCAGGCAAGCCAACCAACTGCGCCATCCAGTGGAATGAATCGAACTACTGGTTTCAAAACTTTCTGATCAGAGGTGTAGTTCTCTTCGCAAAGACATTCTTTTTTTTTCAATAAAACATCAAAATCAAGGGCTATAGAGATGGATGCCTTCTATTCCTCTTGCCCCTTAACTTTTTCGACGCAGATTTGTATACCGTTATCTAACCAAATGTGAATGACTTTCAAAAATTCGTGAGTACCTGTCAGAAAGTCTCTCAAATTCATCGATTGACAAGGGGTGAGTTAGCTTATATCTATAGTTCTTGATTTTCGAACACAACATTAGAAGAATTGTCATGACGAAAACATTTCGCCTTTCATTCTCATTTCACTCAAAATGCTCTGGCTGTCAGATTAAAAATGGAATAGATTTTACAAACATGGAGGGTCCTCAGTATATAATTCGTAGACAGGAAACCTCATCAATGTTGCATGATTTTCATCCATGCTTCGCACTGGCCCCTCCGTCGTTCAGCGGTGGCATCATTATAATTCAATGCCACCGACAAAGGTCTAACCTTTGACAAGGGTAAGGTTACTTTATTTGTGACAGTTTTTGAGACTCACCTGGCGCCCGCTTCAAACTAATCTAAAATTCAATAAAAGTCACAATATGTTCGTATTTTGCAGCGTCGCTGCTTCGTCGTCGTCGCGCCGCCAATCCTTTCCAGTGGTTGGCAAAATCCATCCCCGAACATGGGTAATCTCAGCTTTGAACTTTGCTGCATGCATTATGTAAATTTCCGTTTCCGTTTTCAGTTCAGTGTGTATTCCTAGTTTGTTCGTTGCCGGTTCCCCGTTTGAAAGTCAAACAAAGGCTGAACAATGCTAAGCAAACGTTCTTCTCCAAAGGGGTTTTGTGTCTGTTTTTTCTTTCGGCATTTAGTTATCCGTCATGTATCGCTGTTTATAATTCGCGGAACACCGTGGAAATATGATTTAGGTTAAGCCATCTGATGTGGAGATTCCATGCATATATGCGAGTGATTGCCGGAATGAGCGCACATTTATTCCGACCTAACCTCTAGTTTGCATGTTTGTCTGTTTTCTTGTCAGTTTTAGGCGTTTGGCCGTTCTTTTGCGCGGAGTTTTCTTCTGCGAATCTCTGTTTATCGTGAATCCATCTGGTGGTGATATGGTGTCGCTTTTTTGCAGCGCTTCAACGTTCGGATTTGTTCGCTGTCTGCGGTCTGTGTTCTGGCGATTTAAATATATGCTAACCTGGGGGGTATTGATCTATTTTTGTTTTTAATGGATCTTCATTAAAAAGGTCGGGAATGGTTTTTCGTGTTATTTTACTTCGCTTATTTTTGCGTTCAAAATGGAAAAGTACCAATGTTTTGTTTTGTTGTAGTGTTTATGCTGAAATTGGTCTATTTCGGTTCAAAGTCAGATGCGATTGAAGGGAATATTTGTACACATTTTCCCTTTCTGTTTCCATTACTTATGGAGGGCATTGTGTAAATGAGCATTGGAAAATCGATTTGTGCGTTTTGATTGATACGTGACGCAGGCTGGATATGTGAGAGAGAGTGTGCTGGTAACTTGGTCGCATGTAGCCACAACATCGGACGTTCTTAATACGGTGATTGGTTGTGCTATTATACAAGGAAATTAAGGGAGGAACATACCTGATGAGAAAGTTTCAAAGCTGAAAAATCTCTAGCACTCTTAACGCAAACACCCCAGCTGAGGAACTTAGTAGATGGTTGCACATTGGGAAAGAGAGACGAAATTCCGCATCACTGGGTATCAAAAGCCTCCTCATTGGGCGTCTCGGGGTTAGCGTCATTATCATGAGGGTGCCACATGCACCCGAACACCGCTTCTAAAGATTTCTCAAGCCGAGTATTGTGGTCATTGTAAAGACAAAGGAGAAGTATTATTTGTTTGTCATTCTGCTCTGCTATAAATGGCTCTGAAGAGAAGGAAATGAGACTTATAGCAAGATCTGGGAAGAATCCCGATTTTTAATTGATGGATCTTATGAATCCTGAATCCTTGCTTGTCTGTGTGAGTCGCGGTTATTAATCTGAGAGCACCCGAACAGTAACCCATATTGTGTCATTTAGGGAAGATCTGGCTTCTTGATGACGATCTGTGCTTTCTTTTTGCTTTTGAATTCACAGAAAAATGTCTTGACAAAGACAGATGTCTCTCTAGAGTATGCTGGTGTTAATACAACCAACCGGGATCACATACGATTTTCGACCAAAACGAGAGCATATATGTATATAAAGGTTTTTTCCAAAAATTACTTGATAACTTTTATTTAATAAAAAAACGTCGCTTCAAATGGTCCATCGGCTTCAATTCTTGAGTCAGCTAAATCTTGTATGGATTGTATTGGAACGCCGTGGAATTTACAGATTTGGGACGTCTGAACGCAGCGATATTTTCGACACTTCGACCAACTTGTTGTTACACTGATCCGACAACATCACACAACTAATATATATGTACTCAAATTGTTGCTCTAGACTTGTTATTTCCTGTGTTCTAGGTTGAGAATCACGACCGAACATTTGAGTTAAAAATGCGGTAACCGACTTCGAATTTTAGTAGAAGACGAATCTCAGTTGCAGACGTTGCTCGTTCGTGTACTTTTCCATGATGAAAATCTTGAGCCTACTGACTAAATTGACAGTGACAGCTTGATGATTAGTGAAAGAGTGCGTTCACAAATTAAATTCAAAGTTGTCAAGGGTCTATTCGAAAACACCATAATATAAGTGGTATTTATTTAAGTTCCTTTATCTGAAGAGCTTGCTGTGACTTACACTTAAGATTTCGTACCAAAATAAAGCCATATCGTAGCACCTTTCACGTCCATTTGGGCTTTTTGTTGCAGAGATTACAAAATCTTCGCTAAATTTCATTGCGAGACTAGTGTCACGTTTCGTCCACGGTCGATTGAGGAGAAAATCAGAAGGAAAAGGAAAAAGTGAAGCAAGGTGATCAGGAAAATGGTGCTGAACACTAGCGGGTCGGTCTTCCTCTCCTTCTCGAACCGTGAGGGTCGGATTCGAAGACCGGCTTTACTGAAGCTCGATGTTGCCAAGCCAGTGTAGTCGACGGATATCTACCTTTCGGACTTCAGACTACATGGCACAGCTAAAAAGTAAAGTAAAGTTCGCTGTTGTGTCTCCATTCGCCTTCCTCGCAGACGGGTCCATATATCCGAGGTAGAATGTTTCTTTCAAAGGCTGCAAGAATCAGCTCTGCAATTTTACTTACTATCCAGCTTTCGGCAGGATGAGAGCATGATTTTGGTCCTTCGAGTCAGGCGTGTTGAGCCCAGTTGTTTAGACAAACTGAAGAACCATCGGTTGCAAAGGGCGATACTATGTCGGATCTCCAATCAGATGTCATTCGTGGAGTATAAGGTTAGGATATTGGGCTGCCAGCGAAATTGCCATGCCCACTGCTGAGACCATTGTTGGCTCATTGTGATACCCAGTGCCTTTAGTTTGATCCAAACAGCAAACGGTGAATGGACTGGTTAGCTTTTGCTTTTGCTTGGATTCAAACCTGGGAGCCCTATGTGGAGTGTAAGGAACTAATAGGTGCATTTTATTAGCAAGTGGCGACTGTAGCGAAGTCATATCACGAGCAACTATCATGTACACGGCTCCTTTTCTTTCGAGTCATTGACAACGCCTCTGTATGTTTCTCAAACTTCACAATTCTTAGTAAGCATGTTGGTAGCTGGTCCTACAAACGTAAACAAAACAATAGTACGTACAACAGAAGTGGTTGGTGTAGAAGCCAGAGGACTACCTCGAATTGTATAGCAATACATATTATTGGTAACTCAGTAAGCAACTTCAATAAAACTGTCACCCTAACTTAGTTTTGAAGGGTGTAGTTATATGCACTTTCAGGTCATTGTGCAGAAGAAGCAAAGCGTCTGTTGCATGTCTAATTTTTGTCTTCTCAGACTGTTCTGTAATGGAAGTCCTTAATCACTTTTGCACAGGATATTGTGTCCGTCGAGAAGGAATCAGTTAAGACGAATTTCTCTCCCATATTTTGGCATTCTCTCCAATTTTTTCATGAGAAAAACCATAGTCTAAGGCGAACTAATTGTGAAATTAATAATTGTAAAAGTCGGGGAGTCCACTATATTGTGCATTTTATGGCCCGGAAGAACAGTCGGAGATAAACATCTACAACCTACATAAAAACTAGATGTTTATTGAAGTCTGATTAATTCCTTCCTGGTTAGAATTTCAAGCTATCGAGAGATTCGTGGTTCGAGTTCCCGAAATTCTGATGACATCACGATTCTGGCAATGGACTAATAAGAGGTATATGTGGGTCACGCCGATCGTCGTGACTGTCACGTTTACTTACTTGTCGGTTGACGAACTCCGGTTCATAACAAAACCAAAGAAATATAAACAAAGACAAATTCTAATGCTCATCTTCTCCTTCAACTTAAGAAGGTTCTAATGCCGTCGTAGATGAGAGTTGCCGCAAGCTATGTGGACTTGAGCTTTATAAACACTCTATCTACATCTCAATTTGCTGACAGTTTTATTGACAGCAATAGATTTGTTACTGCTTTGTGTTTACTGACCTAGCCCGGTGAAAAGCGAATAAAACATGTCTAATGTGTGCTGTTTTTATAACGACGTGCAAATGTATGACTCAACATCAAAGATTGCGATTTGAGTCCTTAGCATGCACTTTAAATTAATTCACTTTAATTAGTGCCGAATAAGACAAACGGCGCGCCTTTGACCCTCCGGACAGTTATTTAACACAAATTACTTCCACGTTGGTCATATATTTGTGCATTAACTACCTTCAGCCCTCATTACGACCGTGATTATTGCAATGATTACGTCTCAAAAACAAACTGAAGGGCAATCAATCAATCTCGTAACACATGCACCCCGATGCTGTGATCAATAATTACTCTCCTCGACAGCAGCGGTTTTCTTTGTCGCCGGCACACCTATCAAAGTCCGTTCCACTACCGCAGTGACTAAGAAACGTACCGGATACCGACGGTAATAGCTTCCTGTGACATGTCTATTCATGACCACCACCTCATTAGTTTCGCACAGAGTAATTTCGGAATAATTTCGTAGAAGGCTGATGTAACTCAGTCATCTGTCTGGTACAGGCATTTATCATGCCTAACCATATCTCAAATCAATTGCTCACGAAGTAAGTCACCCGAGGACCAGTGACACATGTGCTCGCACTCGCACTTCCCCCAATAACCCCATTTGTACAAACGAAGGGCACACAAGGGGCTCCTCGAAATAAAATCTCTGTCTGCTGTGTATTTCAGTGATAAATTGATTACTAGGCATTGTCCTGGCATTAGCTAGCCTCTGTGACACATGACAACAAAACTGTTGACAAGAATAAATCAAGCGCTGGCGATACGCAGTGCGTTTCCGGTGACTAATTGCTTGACCGATTCCCAAACAAGTTTAGGGTCAAACACCGATTTATCGTGCGGAGATACTAGCACTCTGTGTGTCTACTCCATCACCACTGTTTCTGTAGTCAGGTACTCGTATATTTCGTTCGCTACGATGGTCAATTTATGGAAACGCCTTTGTGTCGGAGGTTAATCTGTGGTGGTGGTGTGCCCGGGACAGTCGCACTAAGCCGAGAAGACACATTCCACGATAAGTATCTGTGTGTATTCAATTTCAGACGATATCTCGCCGTACAAGCAAGTGTCTCTGCAGAGCAAGCACTTAATTTGTGTTCGGTCGCTTTTGTTTTAAATTGAGTTCAGTGGGCCTCGGCGCATTGAAATTTAATTAGCGCTTAAGTTTATTGCTTTGTCATAAGCTCTGCGCTATGATATATGTGGAACCGTGATAATTAATCGGCACGCGCATGGGTTACAAGTCACAGAATAACTGCCGCTTTATGATTATTTTGTCATTCTGACAGAAAGTGGAGCATTTAAGTGATTTGTCGTCAAAACGATATCGAAATGCAATCGAATCGGGTGAACGACCTTTGTTTGACTTGAATTTGACTATCGGACGACACTGAGGGAATGTTTGAGCACCTGTCGGGGGGCGATCAATTTGTTCACAGTCTTTGACTGACGCAATGGTTGCTATCTTGCGAATAGTTTTGCTGTCGCTAATTTAATAAATAGTGAAAGGGTATGTTAATAGAATTAGCGAAAAATGAACATTTGATCCGCGATAGTCTAAAAATATAACATAGGCAGTATGCTGACTTGAAGTCATTGGCGGAAATATCGTTTCTAGGAAAACGAAAGCCAAGCAACATTGTTCGGTGTCGTAAGTCAAATTGTTGGTTGTTCTAGTTGAAGAGCATCCCTCCTGGATTTTCGGAGTTCGCAGTTATAAATTGAATAATAATAATGTCAGGTCAGGGCCTAGCTTTTACATCAACCATTCGTATTGTGCGTTCTATTGTTCCCTAACGAGTGAAAGGACCCTACAATTTAATGTCGACTCCGAAGGCCTAAGTTTGTGAGACAGATATTAGTCTTCAGTGACACGAAAGAGGTTTTGACTTGTGTACGAATCGCACCTAGACTCTAAAGTGCGCAGGAGTCAACCCACACACCCACATCCAAATGACCGCCACATGTATTGGCAATAATTGACATCGTTGGCCAGTGAGATCTCTTCCAGCTTAATGTTCTATACAAATTATAGAATATACTAATTGGACTAAATAAAGGATATTTTTGCGGTCCATTGGCAGATGCCAACATTTCTATTGCGAGCAACCTCGTGAACAGTGATTAATGCGATGAGCAGTGTCCATATCATGTCCCGTCAGCAAGCAGGAGTAAACTCAAACCACATTGATGGAATTAAGAATTGTGGTATCTACTCAAGGGGCGTAGGAAGCTTTTGAAATAAAGCAGAACCTTAAGAAGCCAGTTCCGGTCTTTTCTCTCAAAAACACCCGGTCCCATCCAAAAATTCGATAAAGCCCTTACCACAACCCTCCGAATTATGTGAGAACTTGGATAGAACAGCTTGGCAAAAACTGTATTCCATTTCTATAACATCTTACAACAAATCTTTCAACATCTATTCCTGCATAACTTCAACGAGCTCTGAACTGTCTGAGACAATTATAAGTAGGTCTTTTTACAAGAACTCGGAAAGTCGTCGTATGGAAAGTCGTCGTATGAAATGAGTTTTTTTTGAAAATAAAACACTAATTATTAATGGAAAAAAGTTATTAATGGAAAAAAAAAAACATTTTATTCAAAGTATTGGCATTGTTTTCTACACATTTTGACCGCCTTTCTGGCAATTTGTGAATACCACGCCAATAAAATTGTTCGTCTTTTAAAGCAAACCGATCAGACACCCAATTTTCGACTTTTTCGTAGGAATCGAAGTGCTGCTCAGCCTATGCGTGTCCCATAGATGAAAACAAATGGTAGTCGGAAGAAGCCAAGTCTGGTGAATACGGCGGGTGGGAAAGGTGCTCCCAGCCAAGTATTTTGATTGTATCCTGAACCGGTTGTGCTTTGTGTGCTGGTGCATTGTCTTCAATTCTGGTCGTTTCTCGACCAATGCATGGTTCAAATTGATCATTTGTTGTCGGTAGCGATTAGTATTAAAGGTTTCACCAGGTCTTAGGAGCTCGTGGTACACCACACCTTTCTGGTCCCACCAAACACACAGCATTGTCTTCTTGCCGAATCGATCTGGTTTTGCAGTCTATGTTGATGGTTGTCCCGGATTAATCCATGATTTTTTCCGTTTAGGATTCTTAAAATAAATCCATTTTTCAACGCCAGTAACAATCCGATGCAAAACCGATTTCCTTACGTGTCTTTGAAGCAAAATTTTACAAGTGTTTTTTCGGTTTTCCATCTGTCTATCATTCAATTCATGTGGCACCCATTTTCCACACTTTTAGATGTTTCCCATAACTTTTAAACGGTCAGAAATTGTTTGTTGTGCAACATTTAACATTGCTGCCATTTTCTTTTGACTCAAAGTGTCATCTCCATCCAATATCCTTTGCAATTCGGCGTCTTCAAACTTCTTTGGTGGTCTTCCAGGTTCTTCATGTCTCACATCAAAATCATTATTTCTGAACCGTTGAAACCATATTTTGCATGTTGCTTCCGATAGAGCATGATCACCATATGCCTCGAAAAGCATTTGCTGCGACTCTGCAGCACTTTTCTTCAAATGAAAACAAAAAATTAATGCTTTCGGCAAATCATCACTTTCTGGTACAAAATTCGACATCACTTCATACGGTATAAGACGATCATACATTGATAAGCATTTATGCTATTCTATTAATTATCCAACTGTCCGCATTCAAAATACGGTGCTGGAGATACCCGTCCTTCCACAGATAAAAATGTAGTCAGCTTAGGTGCTGCCCACAAGAACCGCGAACTGCGACCGCGAATTTATCGAAATAAGCTACTTTTATGAAATGTAATACTTCTGGTATGCCAAAGTTGCATCGCGAGTGGTATTCAATGATGGTGAAAAGAAAATGTCCATGAGAAATTTGTCGAACCGAAAATGTGATCCTCAAAGTGACAGACGCGACCCACAAATTCACGACTGTGAAGTTCGCAAGACTCGGTTAATTTATCCAGAATCCTTTCGTGAGTACGGCAAAATTTACACATCGCGAATCCACCAGTGATATGCGGACATTAACAAGAGTTGAGGTCAACTTGATGCACTATAGCTAAAGGTCCATTCATATGAGCGGCGAATTGCCAACTCTAGGTTGGGTTAAGTTGTAGTGGCTGACTGCTATAGAGCAGTCACACTTAGGCCAGAGTAGGCTGTGATTTGTTGTACCACGCGGATTTACTTCTCTTAACGCTGGAACCAGTTGGTTCTGCTAATGAAACGATTTAGTTGGCCAATGCTGGCACTTTTTAGCTCGTTACGGCCGCTGAAGTAGTAGGCTCCACGGCGCAGGAACCTACGACTGGCAAGAGCACTGCAGGAGCAGAGACGATGAATTTCCAACCCCAAGTTTAAGAAACAATTTTGCAACAAGTTCGACAAAAATCTGAACAAAAGTTGGTTTAAGTATCCTAATTTATGATTTCAAAAACGAATCATTCTCTGAGCTCGCAATACACAAAGAGCCAAATGCAATCCACAACTACCAGTCTGATTGCACCCTTAGTTCTCTGCGAATGAAGTCAAACCCATATGAATTAATTGTCAGGGTTTACTAAGTTCACGATTCGTGCCGACATCATATAAATGGTCCTTAAGCGAGAAGCTTTGCGGATCGCGAAATGTACCATACATTTGAAAACATCTCACCGAAGCTTTTTTCGATTTTTAAAATGTTCAACGTTCAACAAGAGATGTCATTTGCATTGAACGACCCAATAAAACTAAAATTCTAATCACTGCTTATTGGAAACAAGAGCCACTAAACTGTGTTAAACGGTACACACTTCACGAATACATTTCAAATAAACCTGAATTGCAGTCGTGCCGATATGGTGAAGGTTGTCCGTGACAAGTTGCGTGTGTGAATTATAAAATTGGCTTAAATTGCAAGACTGTAAACATCTATGGGAATAAATCCCTCGAGGACAAGAACTGTAGTAGTTGATCACACGAGAGTGGACTTTAACGAGTTCTCAAATCGAAGTGTGGAAGGAGTGGCTTCTGGGGGGACACGTAGCGCGTAGTTCATTCGCCATCTATCAGAAATCACATAAAGTTTGTCTCAACCCTCAATTGCAGCAGATTAAATGTGTTGTCGAAAATCCCATCAAAGTTCCTAATTAAGTTGCAGAACACAATCGTTCGTGGCATAATGTACCGCAGTCAATAGCTGAGCGCGTGGCCTAATCAAAGTCAAACTTTACTCTGTCAGGGCATGAGATAATCTACCAATAACATACGTAATTTCAGATGATTGTACGCACAGACGTGGATATGCCCCCGCCCATGGCCAATAGTTGCTGGCAGATTCGGAATAGGAACGTCTCATTAATTATCGAGTATGCCTGTTACGTAAATCACTGCCGCACATACTCAAAGGAGCCTCCACGAGGGGCGGTTTTGCGTAATTGGCAAAATTTAATTACCGACATTTATTAGCCTTTCGCCTGGCATTATCGTAAAAAGGACCTCGAATGATTGCGATCTAATGAATCCTGCGGAAGCCATACGAAGTTGCCGAGCCGGCTCCCATTGCTGGCCAATTTACGACACATTGCCCGTTTTATGACGGCATTTACTCGCAAACATAGAAATTCGAACAATTAATCCGGGTTTGTGGCCAAACGTGATTCGCAACATTCAATTCGGTTTCGCTACAAAAGTTAATCGAAAATTCTGCCACGCCAACGCCACACGAAATGCACTAAAACTTGACTTCCGCATGTGTGACTGATAAGACCGCAGTTCAGTCTCGTAAAAACCATCTTGTCCGGGGAGGGGAGAGGCGGAATCCATTATGTATGCTCCAGCCACCAACTGTCGTCCTCGTGCCGCAACCGAATGAAGATATAATATTCGTTTTTCATCCGCAAAATGTGATATTTTACAGATGAAAAGTGTAAATAGTGCCATAAATTCGATTCCATCCTCTCGGCTCCCTGAGCGTCCTCCAATGAGTCCCTCATGAATACTCGGCAAGAACAAGGACTGCACCAGTCGAGGGGGGAGTCTGCAAAAAAAAGAAAATGTTTAAGGGTCGTCGATGTTTTCCTCGTTTTTTTACCTCAAATATTCCGACTCGGGCTTGGAATGGGGAGCATAGACGCCGGGTTCCGAGACCTGCAAAATGGAGTTTTGTGGTAGTTTGGCAAATGGGAATTTATGATTACACTTTGTTTACGCATTGCGGATTCATTAATAAATTTGACTCCAAAGCTCCTTAAGCTAATATAAACAACCTGAGGGATCAGTATTTGCTTTTTATCTCGCAGAACTCTCACGGATAAATGTTTCAATTTATCATGTGCGTGCGTTGTGTACACTTTATTTTGTGCTGCTGCCATGCCTCGGGTGCAGGAGCAAGTTGTAGAATGGGGAGTGAAGAGGAACTCTCTGCTTTTGGGAATAGTTCGGATATTCATCAATTCATTCATGTGTGCCATTCAGGAAAGATACATTGAATATTTTTGCACATTTTTTAAGTGCCCATGGGACGGCGTAGAGAAAAAACTATGTTGTCTGGTGGGAGCATAGGCAGGTGTGCTGCGCTGCGGAGAATTTAATCCTCACAAATGCTGTGCGCCTAGTCACGGCTCATCGGTTCAAGTGAATAGTACATCTGTTCCTAATAAATTGTGCCCGCTTTTCGTTTTGCTTCTGTTTGAAAGTTCAATGGGATTAGTGAATGCTTAGCGGTGATGTTTGGTTAAATGGATTACTTTCATCTCTGAGAGCAATTTGGGCAAAACGGCTTTCGCGTGGATAAAAACACATTACCATCGGCGAACTTGTGATGATACTCGTAAAAACCAAAAATTATGTTCAACTTTTTGCAGGAGGAACGGGTTTGATGAGCACGCTTCCGATTGAAGCCGAAATCTGGTTCAAGGTTTACACTTTGTTTTGCTTGTGAAGTTATGATGTGACGTCAGTGATTACGGAAATGATCTCGATATTTGTTAGCTTTATGGTTCTGAGCCAAATTCGAGAAGTACTGTCGTGGGTTAAGTGGAATGTGTTTTATCCGCTGCAGATGGTTGCATTTGCTTGGGTTGACGTAGTTGGACGAGTGTCTTGGAACTGGAAAGTAGTTACAATAGCTAATCTGTGGACAAGATGATCGAGCAGGCATGTGCTGCCTGTCAGGCTTTAGGGACTTCGTAAGTATTTGAAGACAGTGTCACCATTTGCTGAACACAGCTGTTTAGGAATGCCTAGTAAGTACAAATACCTCTAGCTAAGTGTTGCTAAAACTCAAATCGAATCTAGACTCTAGACAAGCGACCCTCATCGTAGGTTTTAGGTGGGAACAAACTGCGAGTGAGGTTGAATTTAAAACTAGTTTGTATGTCCTCATACCGATTTCACCTCTACAATGAGTACACAAATTAGCATGCAGACATATTTCGGTAGTAGGGTAGGGGTCAATACGAAGAATCAACTGAAAAGAGGCAAGAAGCTAAACCATGCATGATTTGGTTGTGTTACTAGAGGACTTTTTTGTCTATGAGCTTTGTAAGTGACCGTGGTGCAGAGATCCCATGCATGGATTGTGGGAGAAGTCGCCATGGCGGCAGTCAGAACACTCCAACGCGGTTACTACAATTGTTGCGTGAGCTATGAGCCTTCACTTGACAATGTCGAATTGGAGCTGTATAGAATAAAAGACTGATCGTGATGCATCGTCAAAGTATCACCAACTGCTTCTTTACGTATGGCAAAATTGGCCAAACATTTCATTTGATTGACATCGACAGTGCCGCGCGGTCCCAACGCGTCTTAGTTGAAACTTTCAAGACCAAACCAGCTGGTCTTATCGTGAACTAGGAAAACTCAAACTTTATGATGCCGAGCAAAAACCGGCGGGTCGGTCACACCACCTAGACCAAAACATAACACTTCGCAGACTCACAGAAATGTACGCATGCTAATGTGAGTCTTTAGCGAGCACTGTGTCATTGATTATTGGCACCTCTCACAGCCACTTATAGAAGTTGCAGAGACGATGAAGAGGTAGAATTTATTTCACATTTGCATATCCAAAGAAGACTATGTTTCTGGAGAAAGACTTCTGCATAGAGGTGGAATACTTCTCAACTCGAGTCCTAACCTGTTTAGCCTAGAGTGCCCGCCGAGGGCCAGTAAGTTAGAAGAAGAATTGTACGTCCAACTAGATTTAAACATTTTTGTCTAGTATGTAAGCTCTTCTTGAATTAAATAATAAAAATGAATTAAAATGAATGAAATGAGTCCTAACCTGTGAAGCAACGCGAAGGAGGACGCTCGAGACATATTTGGGACGGAAATCCCTAGAAGAAGCTTAATTTTTATTGATACGTTGCGCGTGCTCTAGGGCTTATTAACACCCTTAAGTGTCCAGATGAGAGTCAGACACACCAGTCAAATGTAACACCACGGGTCGAGGGTGAAGAGGAGGTACCAGTGCACATTGGTCTTAAATGCCTGCGGATTGTAGTCTATGGGAAATATTGGACTGGAAAGAGCATTCCATATTCGTGCAGTGCAGCTGGAAAACGAGTCCCTATATTTAACTGTACGTCCAAAAGTAGGCGGTGTTGCGGGTGAATTTATGGAATGCAGTCGGTTAGCTCACTTGAGCACAGTTGTTAAAATAGTGATAAAACACGGACAAAGAAGGAACGGTACGTCGATGTTTAAGCGAGTCTAATTAACCCGCGATATTGTTGTCTCCCATAAGTTGTATCGTTCTCTTAGTAGGTGCAGGGTGATCTTGGGGCACTAGACCAGACATGAGTGTAATACCCAAGTTTTCGGCGAATATACGCCTTGTAAATTGAAGTCAAATCATAGGCTTTTTTTGCACCGATTAATGCATCCTATACCAAAAATGATCATCTCGAAAATGTGATCGTTCCAACTAAGTGTTGTCTTGATGCACATGCCAAGGATGGAGTGTTTTCCGGTTTCATCGACACAAGCTTTATTGTGTGTGCCGGAGATTTGTTGGTTGAGACCCACAACTGGATGCAGGATTTGAAATCCTGAAGTTCGTACAGGGTATTCATCATGAGGTTTGATTTATAATGTAAAAAATGTTAAAAATGAACTTAAAAATTGTATTACGGGCTAAAAGAACAATTCATGGCATTTCCTTTTTGCAAATGATTTCATGTTAAAGTTTACCATGTCTACGCCTGAGGTGTTAATATTTGAAGGGCCAATTTTGGAAGACACGTTCGAGTATAACAACTGATACCTAGCGGATAACACGAGGAATGTTGGCTTCCAAAGCGTCAATCGTAGCCGGCTTATTCCTGGAAACCTGAGACTTAACATATACCCAGAGAAAGTAGTCCAAAGGCCAGTTTACGAAACGTGATATTAAGTGCTCATCACAATTATTTTCACAACAAGTTCATTGGTTCACGCACTGTAGCGCCTTCTTGTTGAAACCAGAGCTCATCATATAACTTGTATATGCCAAGTTAAGCTGCTGGGAAGGACGGTCTTCGGATGTCTTCCCGTCCTGGATGTTGTTCAGCCGGTCGAGTATCATCCACTTATGTAAATGGTGACTCCAATTTGCGAATGGTAAATGGCAGTAGTGGTTTCAGTACGTCGATTATGACCATCGTAAGATAAAATTTCTCACAGAACACTGATTTCGGTAATACAGCTGAACAATTTGGAGAAGTTGTTGTGGTGTGAGTCTTTTCATGATTACTTACCAAACGATTCTAGACAAAAATGACAAATCAGTTTGATAGGGGTCAAGCGTGATCCGTGGAAAAAGCCTAGTAAACATCACGTTGAATCACCCTTTATATGGACCAAAGTTTCAGGGAGCAAAACTGTCACCCAACAGGTCTGGACCAAAGTTTCACGGAGCAAAACTGTCACCCATCAGGGCTGCAATGAATCCAACTAGTTGGTCTAAGTGGGTTGTAGTTTAACCGTGACAAATTGCAACCTTAGACAGCTTGAACATTAGCTGGAATGACTCTTGTTGGCTTCAATTGTACGAGCAAAGTTTGCCCAAATTTTTGGGGACAAACTCAGGATATGGCCACACAAAATGTAATAATATGGGTGGCCAACAATAAAATGGCCGACTCCGAACGGCCAAGTTTGAGAAGCTTTTTCTAGACAGGAAATACTTTTTGGCATTGTAAGTGATTTGAAAGAGGTGGGGCCGTGAACATTTTTTTTGTCGCACAGACTAGCGATGGAACCTACGACGTCGAGGTTGGGGCCGAGGCACGTACCCACAACGCCACGGTCCACCACATAAACATATGTATTTGGTATGTCCTAATTCCGAACACAATGAAAGTGTCTGGAAAGTTGCATACAAACATGACTTGTAGTCTCGGAGCTTGAGCTTCACGAGCGCCAATGTTTTTGGATCGCAGACTGAAATGGCCTCATTTGTACATGCTATTGTTCACACAGGTAATGCCTCGAGGAAATTTTAACGAAAATTAACTCATCAAAAACCCACAGGCGAGGTGGTCAAAGAAATTTAAAACATCTTCAGCTCTCCATCCGAATTCAAGAACTCATGATTACCCGGCGTCGTCAGGCAGAATGTCACGATGAGAAATGCCTTTCCATTTTGATGATGATTGAAAAGCCTTTAATCATTTCTCAGAAATATTTTCCCCAAATTTAATGGTTTTTCTCCTTATTATTCATTCATACTTCTGTAACTCTCCCAGAACAGCACGGGGGATATTCATTTTCTTTCACTCTGGCCTTAATTAATTTAATTCTGAGTGAAGCAATGATGTCTCCCATCATCAGTCTTGTCACTGTGACCATCTAAGTCATGTGAAGCCATTCATTGAAGTAACAATTCCCTTGCCGCCGCCCTTCATAACCACTGCAGGCACAATCACAGTTGTACTCACTTACTTCTGCGGGAAGACAGAAATATTAATTAAACACATTCATCTAGGACGAGAGTTTTTCTTTTGTCTGACTGTGACTGTGACTGGGACTGCTGTTGTTTTGCTTTTAATTTCGCTTATTTGCTCTTCCTTGTGAAGTTCTGTTGTTTATGTAGTCTCTTGAATCTCTTAGACACAACCGCATGTTGCATATAAGCAAAGTAACCTCGATCAGCAGCAACTTTGTGTTCTTCAAGCGTTTCCCCCTTACGGCGGTGTACCTTAAAATAGAATAGCACATGCGGTGCTCCCACTAATACGCACGAAAATGGAACATGTACTCTCTAGTCTCCAGCACACGGCAAACGAAAATGTGAAAATGTGAGGAAAATGAAAACGAGAAAGTTCATCGTACACCGAGCGGCTGTACAAATTTCTTTAAAATGGAAACATCACTGATAAATAACTTATCCTCTTTCATCAGGGCGCATGAATGAGAGCTTGGACAGGACTCGGGCGGTTTGAAAAGGGTCGACTTCTTCGACGAAATTTAATATTTCATGCAGAGGCGTGTTTGAAATGAATACACTCTAACAGGGAATGAAAGTGAAAACAGATAAGCAAAAAAATGCTCGTATATGAGGACTCTCGTCCCTCCGCTCGAAGGTTAATTTATTTATTCAAACATGGGCTTTTCTGCATAGCAACATCTGTCATCGTATCAATTTTGAGGTGCTCTGTGAAACGAGAGCGAAATGTTTTTTCCCATAGGTCACCGGGGAGCAGGACACGACCCAGAACACTACGTATTCATTGCGTTTGAATATGTTAATCAATTTATCTCGATGCAAAAATATCGTGCTGTGATAGGGGAAAACAAAAACTCTAGAGGTGAAATCACATTTGTGAGGGATACGCGTTTCAATGTTGATTCAATCAATGGCAATATGAAGTTACCAGTTTTCGGAATTTGATTTGTTTATTTTTTCTTTTATTCCTCGAATATCATTCGTGGGAGCGAGTGGTTGTTTTTATTTTTACCGAGTTCGAAGGCTGTGCTGGCTAATGAGGGGGATATTAAACAAAAAAACTGGCGGAAAGGGACTATGCTTGGAGAGGGCTTATATTTCCGACGCATGTCAATACATTTTTTTTCCCGTGTACGTGGTAACATGAATCAGTTACAAATGAAACTAATTGAATTTTGTTGACCGAGTTAAAGCGTTGCATAGTGATTTTAACACTTTTTTCAGAGGTTTTATTTCAAATTTGGCAGCACTGTTTGTAGTGACAGTCGTTTTGACAGTTGAAACTAGATTCACTGAGAGTATGTCTGACCGTGAACATTTTCACAATGGACGACTGCTTGGACATTTTACGAATATACCGTCTATACGATTATATGCCATTTTGGGTATACGCCATCCGTTTGATTTTTTCAACGTCGTATTTCAGAAGGTCATGCAGAACTGACTCAACAACACAAGGCATCATCAGAAAATTCCGTGCCGTTGCTAGGATAGGCTGACGACATTCAAGTGATTGGACGAGCACAGCCGTCAATGAAGTGTTTGGGTTATTTGGTGTTGAAACGGAGGCGGCAAATATGGGTTTAGCGGTGAATGAGGGCTAAACGAAGTATATGCTGTCGTCAAGAAAGGACACACAACATCAACGACTCGGTCAGAACGTCACCATAGGCAGCTACAACGAGGTAGTAAAGCACTTCATTTACGAACAACATAAGTAGCGAGATTAAACGCAGAACAACTCTTGCCAATCGCTGTTTCTTTGGGCTCAAGAGGCAATTGAGTAGTAGAACTTTCTCGCGAAGGGCCAATCTAACATTATAGAAGACCTTAATCATCCCTGTCTTGGCTTTATGGCGCGGAAGCCTGGACTTTTTCAAGAGCAGATGAAGAAGTGTCTCTCGAGTGTTTTGGTCAATCTTTGGTCCTTCTTGCGTTGATGGTTTCTGGAGAAGAATATTCAACCACGACTGTACGACCAGTTCAGCGACATGAGTCTAGGCACCTACATATTCAACAACGAAATGGAGAACGACCACGAAGCCGATGGAGCACACAAGTCGAGAAGGATCTCAACCAACTTGGCGTGCGAAATTGGAGGCAGCTGGCTAAGGATGGTGCCAGCTGGAGAGGCCTGTTGTCTGGGGCCCAGGTTCACCCCGGACTGTAGCGCCATTAGAAGAAGAGATCTGCGTGACAGTTGTTCAGGTACGGAGTGGCGACGGGATTGAAAGTCTGAAATATGTATGTTCCTCTTAGAATAGAGTAGCAGCAATATTCAAATCATACTGAAGCAGAGCAAAAACCAGCGGTCTCGCAAGAATTCAGTGTACGCAAGCTAGTTTTTCTCACATGACTCAATCTAGTAGAAGTTTCGCGATTAACTTGCAGCAATGGTGGTTTATAAAAAGTACCGATTTCGCATACGAAATATTGGGTACATTCTTTTGTTGATTGTTCCAAACAATTATTGTCCTGTAAGTCTTTTTACTGACAAGAAAGACGCGACATATATTGATTGATTTTGGATTCGATCGTAATTTGAAATAAAAGATGACGAGCCTAGCTTTTACTCTTCGGAGCTTATCTTTATTTTTGCCACAATTGAAATGTTACAAATATACTGTGAGAGTGTTCCGTCCACCGAACGTCTACCCAGTCGGTATTTCCCCTTCTTCGTTTCAATGCATTGCACTATTGACGACAAATGCCTACTTAGCACTTCCTGTTTTTGTTTATCGTACTTTGCCTTAATTAGGTCAATGTTGCAATGCTCGATCATTGCACTTGGATTTTGTTCATTGGAAGTATGAGCGCTAGCATTTCCGATTGATGGGGCAATGTTCGGTTCTGACATAACTCGCGTGATACTGCAGCGTGTTTGTGCACCACTCAATTCATTTGTAAGTACTGCACCAAAAGAGAGGTTTGGGGCTGTGTGATTGTTACTACAGCCAGCCAGATTTATTCGAGAAGTCCAATATTGATTTGCTTAGGTTTTCAAAGAAGCTGGAGTCTAGGGCAGCAGAGGAGCCGGGCTTAAGGTGACGCACCCAAGTGGATAAGGACATCAACGAACTTGGTTTACTGGAAACAGCTAGCCAGAGAGAGGCGCTAATTGGAGAGACCCAGGTACAGTTCCCCTTCGGACTATAGCGCATTACAAAGAAGAATAAGAAGGAGCCTAGGTTGGCTTTTCGAGCTAAGGCGAGTGCAGGGAAGTTGGAGTTAAGTTTTTTTTCTACATCATCTCGGCAGCTTCTGCATAAATCATTAGAATCTAGTCTTTTCGCGTGTAGACCTAACAGGCAGCATCCGGTATTCCCACTGCGATGCTGATTTTGAACATATTTAGGAAGATCAGACTATCAGATCGAGACTGGGCCAGATTTGCTTGGTGATTCGGCAAGGACTGCCTGCATCCCATCGGGCATCGACTTTTAGTTTTTTCTGATTATTGAGTTGAAAGAAGCTAAGGGAGTGTCTGTGTTATCCATCTTAACAAACCTAGCAGCATTAGTGTCGGCCATCAGGAGCACCAGCAGGCTTGCTGAATAGAATCGCGTAGATCTATTTGGTAAGGCAACTGTGCTAAACTATTCTGACTAAAGTGTAAGTCCAGCTTGTCGGGTGACAGCCACTTTAACTTATTCTAACCCTCATAGCACAGAAAACTATGCTTTCTTCATATTTCCTATAGAAAGTCTCACTTAGGTGGTTTCTACAAATTCCTCAGTCCACCTTTTCACTAGATTTCTTCTAATAACACCACTTACCTTCGACTGCAAACCACACACGAAAAAAAAATAAAATAAAACCAAGTACAGCTGTTTATTCAAAACATGGTGACGGATGTGTTTACATCGTTCGATGGCGAAAATAAAAAAAAACCCTCAGGATTCCAATTGTTGCATGTACACAAGTGTTTACGAGTCCATTTCTGTTTAATTGGCGCCATTTAGGTTGAATTTTCAGTCGAACTGCGGTGCTGATGTATTTACGACATCGAATCCGCTCGCCAATCAACACACGATACGAAATAAAATCGATGGGAATCGTCTAGTTAATGAGGATGCCTCATTAAACTTTTAAAACTTCAAGAAAAAAAAACCCGAAATGAAACTGCCGTACTTAAGGCACTAAACACCCACACGAAAATGCGTCCGAACTTTTCAAGTGTTGTTGTGCTGTGCTGCCAGGCGAGAGGGAAGACAGTGAGAATGTAAACCAAACAGCCCTCATCTTCCTTGAACTGATTTTTCGCAGACTTAATCAATTCTATTCAAGAAAACAAAACCAGAATAGAGAATAGGAGACGGTTGTGCCGAGCCCGGAGCACTCATCAGAAAGGACAGTCAACTGGTTATTGGAAAATTTATCTATCAAAGGATTACCGCCGCCATAAACAAAAGGCATTCACAGCTGAGCGCTGAAAGCTGAACGCTGAGCTCACTGCTCGAAGAGTTGGATACGCTTCTTTCCTTTTTATTGCGTCTTCAAGGGAGGAATCCTATTCGTCTTCATTCAACAATGAGATTGTTCTCTATTCTCCGAGATACGCAGACATCCTGTCTGCTGGTTGGGCCTTGGCCTGTGGGCGTATGCAAACGAGGATGGATGCGTGTGTCTCTTTGATTAGGGACTAAGGGATTAAAGTCGAAACTCTGATTTTGGGGCACTCTTTGTGTGTCTGCGCCTGCAAGTGGCAGGTTGCTGAAGGAGAAAATTAAAGAAGCTCAAAAAAGGATTCCACAGCCCGCATGGATATTATTTAGGAATTCAGAATTCCTCCCGAGTGGAGAAAAGTGCCCGGGACTCGGGGAAATATTTTTCTGCGAGTAATGATATTCGATGGAAATAAATTTCGCTGCCTTTTGTCTTTCCTTTCATGCGGAAGTTTATGCACGAAAAGTTGTGATAAGGGTGACAGAGGTATCTCCGTTGCCATTGCCTCCGGCGGGTAAGTGTGTGTCGGACCGTAGTTGTTTGGAGCTTACACAGCAGCCACTTCCATTCCTATTCTGGTGACGCGCCGAAAGCGAGTGTGCATTTGGCTGTGGATTATGAAGGCTTCCTGAAAGTCGCTGGCATTGTGGCGGGAGTGTAGTGAAGATAGGAGTTTTTATGTGGAGGGCTGTGATTTATTGCGCTACTGGAGAGGTCTTAGAAACTAATAAGTTGGACTTTGTTTTTGGGGGAGAAGTTAGGAAGAAGTTCGTGGAATAGGAAAGCCGATGCACAAGACAAACGCTTGCATGGGAAAAATATAAAATTAATAATTTTGTTCCTTTCAGCTGTCGCTGTGATGTAGGTTGGTAGGGGTTTTTCTTTGCGTCACACTTTCTGTGTGGAGAGTTTGAATAGAGTCGTAAATAGTTTTGTCTGGATACGTTTATGAAGAGCTTAGGTCTCTTATTGGCGTTTCAGACTGGCTCTTAATGGCAGTCTGAAACGATTCGCCATAAATCATCAGCTAACATAATTGAATTTCTTTTACTGCTGGGCACTTAAAATGAGGGTTGGAAAGTATATTGTCTAAATTTGCGTGACTTCGAAAAACTGTACGTAGTAGTTTAGATCAATCTAAAAATAAGACCTGTGCCTTCAATTCGAAGACATCGAGTTAGGGAAACAACTCAAGAAAGACCATCCGCATTCAACGAACCTTGCTTGGCAAACTGGTGGCAACTATCAACAGATCTATGTTGTCTGTCTATGTCCACCCCAGACGACCCACAAAGAAGTAAATTGAAGGATTATTGTTACAAATATTGGCAGAAGTAAAGAATATTTTACCACCTCCTTTATTTGGCGGACTTGGACTTAGCTTCCCTAGCTACACTCGTGCTGCGCTGCTGTCCTCTCATAAATGTAGGAGGTAGTAACATTTTACTTTAAATGGCGGACGGGCAGACGTAGGAAAACTATAAGGTTCCAAAGGACTGCATGCAAATGGGCATGGCATAGAGAACTTTGCTAAATTATTGTACGTTATACAAATATTTATGTAACCCTCAATGTTTATATGTACAATTATAAATACAAATCCAAACTGGACTACATTTGTTTTAATGAATTTGAGGGTTTATGGAGCATTTAGCTGTATCTATGATTCTGCGAATGACCTCTATGCGACTCTGTCTTGGGCCAACCTGATCACATCTGGCCATGATTTGCCGGCCTCTCGATGCTCCTTCTCCACGGTCCGTCGTCACGTTGAGTGTGGTCGACCGCGACTACGCACTCCTTGTGGTGTTTAAGAGCGGCCTTTCTTGCTATGTCCGTTTCCGGCTTACGTAGGGTATAGCCTACCCAACTCTACTTACGTGCTGGATCTCTGCTGAGATGGGTTTCTGTGACGCGCTTCTCAGCAACTCTTCGTTCGTTATCCATTCCGGGGAGAATACCTTCAGGATTCGTCTTAAGCATTTATTGACAAAGACCTGAAGCTTGGGAACAATGACGGCGGTTGTCTTCCATGTCTCCCAACCGTATTTTACGTCGGAATTAAAAATTCAATTCTTGAGTGAGGTGGAGAGCTGTCTGGACCACTAGATGTTTCCAAGCGCGATGTAAGCGCGGCGGACTTTGTCTATACGAGAAAAGACGTCAGTTTGTGCACCTTCATCATTGCACAAGTGCTGCTGAGGTATCAGAATTTGTTAGGCCCGGCTAGGGTGTTGGATAACAATCAAATGTCGTCGAAGTAATCGAGCTCGTGGCATTTTTCCGTCACCGTCCTGATTGAGATTTGGCACCACCGCGCTGTCAAAAGATTGAAGGTGAAATTAAACCGTCTACAGACAATGGAAGTATGGTTATATTTTCTCCGGTCTTGGTCACGTTCTTCTTTACTAAGCGTATTATGCACGTTTGTGAATTTGCATGGTTTTTTTTAGTGAAATAAATGGAGTTATTTTGAATTAGAATACCCAAACTGATCTCTGGAATTATTTAGAACAGACCATTTGATTTATTTGGAATCGGCGTTGTTGGTACGGTCTAAAAAAAGGTCAAGGGCAACGATATATAGCAGGGGCGACATTTGCCGTACTCCTCTTGTGTTCGTGAAGGAGGTAGTTTCCTTACCCTTTACTGTGTTATAGTCTTTGTGATCTTAAACGAATTTGTTAATCAGAAGTCGATTCAGCCGTTTCCACCCTTGCTGTCGTTATTTTTTCCAATTTGAACCACACATAAAAATGCGATACGTCATGAATCTTAATGCTTAACATAATTTTAGAACTCCTCACTCCGCATCGACAGTCGAACAGTTTTAAGCGCCATTAGACGCTAATCATAAAACTGGTTTAGGCCGCATGTATGGTTGTTAAATTGAATCCGAATCGTCGATTCATTATTTCCTCCATTAAATGTTACACATAGTTGACTCTTTTACGCCGGCAACTTGAAGTTTTCCTTCACGTTAAAATCGTAAAAGAATCAATACCTCGGCATGCAAGTTTTGCATGAGTTTGTTGCCTTCGTATAAAGTGCTATAAAAATTCTCGCTTTACTGTCGAGCCCGCTGTGATGTCGTTGAGGGATAGGCATAGGTAGGGATGTGTTGGGTATTTTTTCAAGCGTGCATGAGTTTGATATTTTTATGCGGATTTCATGCTGTCAAGCTATTCTATTAAACGCTTTAAAATTCTTAACGAAGGAGAAGTTAAAGGGACATATGAAACGTAGTTTTGATTATGTTCGCCATGAATGATATTTTGTTTAGAAACGTGACGCAGGAAAGAAAAGCGGTAAGGAATATGTAATATAAGCTGGGTGGGTGTAGTAATTTGAGAACGACAACAAGTAAGAGTTCTCACAGTTAAAGCACATGTTTTTTAATGAAATATTTCTGCAGCATCTTTCCCGGGTTCTTGACAATAATCTCGTTTACACACAACTCTGAGAAGAAAGAAGATGGGTGCGACACACAGAAAGTCAATTGAAGTTAATTGCCGAGTGAAAACCCCGAGTTTCATTACATATCGACTCCGTAATATCTCGGTAAATAGCTGTGGTAGGATAGATTAGGTTCGAGAAGGCCAGAGTAGGTCCATTGTGCTACAACAGGGTCGAGCCGATTCTAGTCCGCAAACTAGTTGGAACTTTTAATGAAGCGATGAAGGTGATCGATGTTGACTTTCTTCAGATCCGCCAGGTTGTTGAATTACATCGCACCTAATTGACAGAATTTGCGAGGGAGAGGGCACTGCAGTTAAGGAGGAGGTTTTCGATGGTCATCTGCTCTTCCCCATCTCTGCAGCTTCTGGAGAAGTCAATGTGAGGAATGCCTAATTTGGATGCATGTGAGTCAATGGCACAGTGTCCGGTTAACACGCGGATTAGCAATCTGAGATTCGGCCCGATCATACTTATCATGTAGCAAACACGTTTAGGATAATTGTCTCGAAATGAGGCATCCAGAGCCAGTGGACCATCTACGTTTGATTCGGTTAAACGTTTTAAGCTTAAGTAGATGTTTAGTTTTAGCGACAGGCAAAGACGGCAGATCGCTGTCCGGAAAGAGCGGTGAAGTGATGCCCTTTATAACCAGTTAATCTGCTGTATAATTCTCTGGTATGTCACTGTGTCCCAAACCCACATGAGAAGGATGCTCAAAAGCCATTTCGTTAAGAGAAGGTCGGCAATTAAGGAACATCTGCGAGTTAAATGTGACTGCGGTCAGAGATTTGATCGCTGCCTAGCTGTTCGTACAAATGGCAATCACCCCTATCGCGAATTCCATCGTATTCGAAAATGGGCCACCATCTCTGAAAAATCTGTCACGTAGTAAAATTATATTGAAAAATCTGCTACAAATTTTTGTAAAGGTTGCAATCAATGATTACGAATGAAGTGGAAATTTGTATATTTCATTGTTTTTAAATCAGAACAGAGTTTCCTTGATCGCTATCGTCTCTGCTTGGAATACGCTAGAATGATGGAAGTTCATGTCCTTGGAGTAGACACAGCACCCGCTCCTTCGCTCTTCTTCGTTCCGTCTGTGAAAATTTGCAAAGTTCCGTCCAGCGTCTGATATTCAGACTTTGAATGAGTTCTGGAGGGCATGCTGATTGAAAGTCACGAGTTTTCGAATATGGACTTCACAACTTTAAATTCGTTTTGTGAACGCACTCTTTCATTAATCATGAAACTGTCACTGTCAATTTATTTAGTAAGATCAACATTTTTCTTATGGTAAACTACACAAACGAGCAACGTTTGCAGATTCGTCTGTAGGAAGTGATTAAAAAAAGTCATTTCTATGGGGTTCTCAAGAATTGCACATCGGTCAGACCACATTACGGCGTATTTTAGTATTTTACATAAGGATCTTGGCTTACACCCATAGCAGATCAAGATGACTCAAGAATTGAAATCGATGGACCATTTGAAGCGATGTACGTTTAAAAAAAAGTTGTCAAGTCCTTATTGGAAAACCCTTCACTTTTCGAAGACAAACTTAGTTGTTGTGACGTCGCCTGGCAGGGTTCGGGATCCAAGCTGCTTCCACATGTGGAGCGATTTCAGCCGAATGACCGTGATGGCAGCCGCCTGTCTGCCGAAGAGATCGATTGGCGTAAAATGACTGTGTTCGACCTTTATTTTTTGAATATAACTTCGTATAAATATTGCCCGTGAAAAGGTTTAATTTTTAATTACTGTTTCCAGCATTGAGTACCTAATACTGGCTTCTAAATCCTGGGTAATAGGTAGGTGCTGAATTTGATCTTGCGGATGGCAAGGATAATGGGAGAGACATTCATTGACGTTGTTTAGCCCGTTTTTTTTCATGATAATTTGTTAAACACAGGTGAATAAGTTATTAAAAAACAAAGAAGAACATGAATTAAGTCTAAATCGTCGCGGTTGAAAGTCGTCCGTGCATTTGAGAATTGTCAAGAAAAAGCTTATCAGACTTGAACAGAGTCAAACTTGAAACTATTGAGTGACAGCATGAGGGACCTCCAATAAATAATGTAGTTAAAATTCCCTGCTACCGCGCTGGTCTTAGACTGAGAAGAAGAAGTTGCCAATTGACATAGTTTAAAAACCGTACAGAAATGAACCCACTTTGTTTTCCTTATCAAAGAAAAAGTAAATCTATATGCGTTCTTAGACGAAATGCACATATTTGTACGTCTTTCTTTCAAACTGCCGAAGAAAACTAGTTTCTACACATTAAACCAGACCAGAAGCAGTGCTGCTGTGTCCTCAAAATACAAAAAAACTAAATTCTTGTTTAAACTGTTGCAATCATAAATTCAATAATTTACTACTGACACTTTAAGAACCAGTACAAGAATGTGGCTAAATTTAATATCTCCTCAGCCAAAAAGCAAACTACGAACGGGCAGTGCATTTCACATGCTCTCAGTTGTCAGCGAAAATCACATCAGTCGGCTCGCCAAGAAATGCATCAAACAATATTTCAAAAATTTTAACAGTGCACTAAAAGTTAGCACAGCGACTAGAATGTATTCCAAGGCTATAAATACAAGCGCTCCCAAAATTGCCAATTTCTTCTTACCTCACCTGTATTTCTAGGGAAACTATATTAAGACTCACCGAGATAGCCGAGTTAGAAACGCCAGATTCTGGGTGTCGTTGTGGTCCATTAATCTTCGGTTGTTTTTATTCGCTGGATCGTGTGTTTTGTTAGTGCTTCCTGAACAAATTAAAATAAATAAATAAACTCATTAATTTTATGCTTAGAATTTATTTTTACAGCTCAAATAAGACTTTAATTGCTTTTCACAGTGTTTTCTCAGTAAAGTGAAACTGAAAGGATGAGCATTTATTTTTTATTTTTTTGCGCATCTATGCTGTGACGGCATTAATGTTGGATTTGCTGTCTTACTAAATTTCGTGACAAAGTTAAGAGCGTATAAAATCTGCGCGGATATTTATTTTAGGTTTATTTATGCTGTGGTCATTTTTTTCCTTTCAGCAAATATGTGAAAGATCAAAGTTATCGAAACGGAGCTTAACTTAATCAAATTAATACAAAAGCGAGGATATAAAATTTGTATGCAGGTTAAGCGTGGAAACTATTTGTTTTAAATGAAGAACATAATATAGTGCGGGACATGAAACCGTCGGCAACATTTAATTTAGGAATTCAACGCCTAATCTTGGATTTTATTACTTTTCGGTGATAAATATAAATATCTTGACTATTTTTAAAACGCGCATGTACTTATACATGTTGAACCACGCAAATATGGACACGAAGGACTGACTTGTGTTTCTGCATTGTGTTTTTTTAATCTTCAAAATGCGTTGCTGTACACAAGAGCCGGCATTTGCGAATTTTGACATTTCATTCACAATGCAGTTTTTCGTTTAATGTAGACAGTCGCGACCGTTTCATTAAGGGGATGGAGAACTCCTCATTTGAGCGTCGTGGTGGCCTGTGGCTTTGGGGGGATATGCGTCGACCCCAACCTCGACGTCGTAGGTTCGATTCCTGCCCTGTGCATCAAAATTAATTTTCACGGCCCACCTCTTTCGAGTCACTGACAATGCTCAAATAGCAGACGAGTGGTTGCTGACGAGCTAAGCCCTGAACCTCTACGGGCTGTAGCACTACTCATATTATTATTATTATTATAATTTAGTGTACAAAATTTAGTTCTGAAAAAGGGTTGAGGGCTGCAAAAAATAAGACGGCGGCTATTTGTTTGACTTGCCTGATTTAACACAAATATTTCTTGTTTAAATATCTGTCATCTTTGTGCGAAAGAGGATCTTGATCCTAATGCAGGAACGCATGGATGCTTCTAATGTGTCGTGCCTCGATCATGTTCACCAATAATGTTGGTATTGATATTCTCCAGCAACGGTCGTCCACCGAACTCATTGAATGACAGCCCCACCATTCCCTTCCTCCTTGCATGATGTCCAATTTCGGGGTAAACCCGAAGCTCCTTTTCTGCCAAAGAGACTTTCCAATGGACACAGTATCCTCCTATACAGCAGTCCCAGTTTTCTGCACTTGTGTAAATGCAGATAAGACTGACTAGAAGCATTGTCATTGCACAGCCTGTGAGTCGAATCTAACATCATGCAGGACTAACTAATTCTCTAAACGATTTTGGCGTTCTTGTTTAGTTTTCGATTTTACCAAAGCTTCTGTGTCGTAAAGCAAAGCATGGGATGATCAATTGCTCATTCCAAGTCAAGCTGGCTGAACAAGAGGCATCAGAGGCAACTCTGAAACGCAAAGAAGCAATGACGCTCTCTAGGCTTTAACTTACTTGTTAACCATGGGTTCTTCTTCAATGCTAGGTACTGCAAAGAGTGCTTTATTTTACAGCCAAAGGACTCAAAATTGCCAGCACTGTTTCCTGTGACGGCTGATTTGAAAGTTCTTTAGTGTTTTGAGGTTAGTTTGCTTGACACCGGATAAACGTTTATGTTTAAAAATGATCTACTTCGGGACACTCAAACTAAAATCATTGTCGAAGCACATCCAGAATTTGTGGTAAGTTGTGGTAAGTTTGGTACGCTTTATTTGCGGGTGAAGTCAGTATTCAACCACAAATTGTATGGGCTATACTGAGCTTAGGGATAACTTAAATTCTGTCCGAAAAATCTTCAACTGTGAGCCTGTCCGGTTGATTAGCGAAACTAGAGATAGCTGCCTATAGATCGTGTTGTTAAAAGAGGCATTTTGGATTAGGCGCATGTCATTGATTCATTGCCTTCAAAAAATATGGTCAAACGTTGCAATCAACAATTAGAGAGAAAATTGATTATCAACTTTATCGTGCGACCTTTCAATTTCAACGCAAACATTCCACGTTTTTGCCGAAATACATCGTCGGACCATTCCCAAAAAAAAAAAAAACAAATTTTTTAGGCCCGCATGATCCACTTAATGTGTCGCAGGGGTAAAGCAGGATCGAGCGATCTCCAGGTCAGTTAAACTTCCGCTATCGATTCTAAGGTCATAAGGTCCAGGTGCAACCAAGCGAGTTAAGTGGCCTTGGGCCGACCACCTCGTCCTGGGTTTGCCAAGGGGTCGTCTTCCTGATGGAATCACATTAGTATCACAAAATGCTCTGTCAAATAAATTCAATTTCCTGGTGTTTTATTTCAATCTAAAGTTGTCCGCCACTAGTACACGCAATCTCTGATTGTTGATCGGAATCCGTTTGGAAATACATGCTATTTGTCTTAAAAAACGTTTCTCTTCTGAGAAATTGAAATCGAATCGCACCCCAAAATAAATTCCTTTTTCTTTCCGTCTTACACCTTTTCCCCCCACCGTCAACGGCGCATCATCCATTCAACTGTCACCTGAAAGAAGAAAAACACGTTTAATTATTCAATCCAAAGAACCATTAACGGTCACTTTGGTTGGATCTAAAACCATCCGAAAATTCCATCAATGGCTTTTTGCCGAATCCCGCATTAAGGCTGTCTAATTAAAGAACTAAATCACGGGGAATTCCATGCCTTGTCGATTTGTTGTTCGTCCTTAAATTCAATCAATTGCCTTTTTTGCCGGTCTCCTTTATCTGGCACAATTGACAATGAAATTCCAATTAATTTCAATTAAATTCCATCATTCTCGTTTATCTACGATGAAATTATACCTAAATTCATTTGAATATTTTTTCGCTCGGTCAACGGTCCCGCTCCGCTTCGGTGTGAGCAGCAAGGGATGCCTTCCATAATCCAGTCGCCATTTTTCATTTTCGGAATCGTCGAGGAATGGGTGCAAACTTCTGTCAAATGGATTTAGTGTCAATTAATCATCGTCACCGGGAGGAGCGCTCGACTCTGGGAGCTGTTATAATTTTTCTTTTCGCATCCTTTTTTTCTGTTTGTTTATGTGACAGTCAAGGGTAGCCCACACCGGCAATTAGTGAAATCCCCGCAATCCATCATCCTATCAAGTTTCGTTTTAATGACACAAAAGATTCAGCTTTCATCTTTGGCTTGGATGTTGGATTGACGCCCGAAGCAGGCGCAACAAGGGTTGGAGCTGTCACAAGGATAATAAAGGCAATTAAGCTTTGTCGAGAGTAGTTTGGGGAGAACGCCAACTTCTTGCGTGGAATGGAGGAGCAAATTGTTTACCAGTTTGTTACAAGTCCTTTCCTTCACCTTGTGCGAATGGGAAGTCAGCACTGAGGGTAACCCTCATTAAAAGGGCTTGGTTTGGATCTCAACACAAAGTTGTATCCATCTGTTGCTGATGCCACACACTCGCAGCACTACTCTCGGTTATGAATTTTGTCTCATTAACCACACATCCTGGCGAATTTGATGGCGTCAGGCAGCCACCACATGAATCCGCATCATTAGGCAGAGTCTGCATGTCGCAGCATGGAACCGAAGCGAAACTACGGCTTGATGGCTCGTTCAGGGACCGTTTGCGTGCGTGAACGAGACGCGACAACACACACTTCACACTGTGAACATGCTCCTGGCACTTTGCCGAGCAAGGATAATAATTACTCGCGGTGGGTGGTGAACAAAAAGTGTGGTTGCATTTGCAATGTGGCTTTTCGGTTCTGCGAGGAGTGTCATGAAAGGAGTCTATCTGCGGATTGTTGCTGTGCCTCATTTTTTGCAGAATCTGCTTGCAAAGCACGCCGGCTTTGAAGAGCTCGCAAAAGGAGATGAAATATTCGTTTGCATCAGTGCCCCGGCAGAGACAGTGCGACGAGACCAAAACCAAATCCAAGGATGACGGTGGTTTCCGTGGAAATTCTTTGAAAGAAGTTGGTTGTCTGTGTTGCAATTAGTGACTCGCTATCAGGACGTATTCATAAGAAAGGGTATTCCACAAACCGCCTCCTTTTGGAGCGTTGTCAAGTCATGGTCGTCTCGGCGGCATGAAGTGCTCTTAGTTTCGCAAAGTTTCCCTGCCGTAAATGACTCCCTTGAGTCGTCCCCCAACAAAATCGGGTTGGCTCTTCAAGGAGCGGTTTTTCCGTTGAAAATGGTTAGCCAATGATTTTGAGGGCTTCCTCAGCAGTTTTGTTGAAATGTCCATCGGGGAATGTTAAGAGTAATTTTCGAAGATGTGTTTTTTAAATGTTAAGTGTCCATCCAGAGATAAGCATGTCATTTTAAATTCAGAATTTATGGCAATTTGTGATGAGGTATCTAGAGGAAGTGGTAAAATTTAGTTGGGAAATATTATGCACGCTGGGGTATTTTCGAACTAAGATAATTTAACTCATTGACCTTGGTTGAGGAATGACGAGGAAGAAAAATGGTGTGTTGAACGGGGTCACATTTGGTCGTTCAAGTGGTTGATAATACTTTTGTGTGCACTTCGGTGTTGTGTGGACTTACTCGGCTGGATGCCGCAATTGCTTGAGTGCCTGCCCTTGGTTATAAGAGTGAAAGCAAAAGTGAATATAATTCAGTCACCCTTTGCCGTTTGGATCAAATTTACGGCATTGGGTATCACAACATTGGCTGCTGCCATTTTCGATGGCTGCTCAATAACCTAACCCACTTGATCGTGCCTATTTCCGTAGGCCGGTCCAGTCATCGGAGACTGAGCCACGTATGCTAAATCGTACGTCTTTTGGTTAAACCAGAATAACGTTATAATAAATTGTTTATACTTGATGGTTAAGTTTAGCAGTTAAGTATGTGGTTGGGTGGAAAACATCTATGTACGGCCGTGATGTTTGGCGAGTCAGTCTCCTCACTTAGGTTACGTTGGGTTGACATGTCAAATTGTTTCTGACAATTGGGTCTGACTTCAGCTTGATCCCTGTTTCCTGCCTGTTGCGTTTTGACCAAATCTATCTTTTTGTCATTCACTTTCTTTTTGACATCCGATAGGAGAGGTTCAATGTATAGGGTTGTCTGTATTAGGTTGTTTACTGACAATTAATCTGCTGCCTGATTGTCGGTTGTGTCCCTGTTTACCGGGAACCGAGTGCTGCCTGGTGAGAACCTTAAGCTCTTCGAGGCAGAATTCTATCAGCATAGTAGAGTAGATTTCCTTTGACGAAATAGCTTGTCGCCTCGCTTAACTAAAAATAATAAAAGTCGTAAGCTACATCGTCTTCATGAGATCTTAGCCTATATAAAACTCTTGTAGCGACTACCAAGTTAAATCGGCAGGGTACTATTTTATGTGTAAGTGCAGAGTTGATCTATAAGCATCGAGTTCAGCTTAGAAGATTGGAACTATGGCATAGAGGACACCGGTCCCAACACATTTGTTTTAATTTGAGCCATCTGTTTGTTCTTGAAGATCCAGTAACTAGGATCTGATGCAGGACGATGATGATCCAGTAACTAGGATCTGATGCAGGACGCACTCATGCGTGTTATTGTACTTTCAAAAGTGAAGTCTGGACTACTTTTTTTTTTTTCTCAAGAAACAACATACAACATTGACGTCTTGGAGAGACCGCCCGATGTATAGCTTTAATTTGGAGACCTACCTCAGGTCAGCAGTAAGCAGTATGAACGATATTAGTGCCGAGATCCTACTCAAAATAAATCCTGTAAACCGCTTTTGGACTTAAGCAATTAAGTAATAGAGCCAAACTGACTTTATATAAGACATGAATCATCAGGAATGGTGGATCGCAAAATCTGTGGAATAAGTCCTTGGTCCCATCGAAAGAGAGTTCTGCCAGTGATATGTGGTCAAGTTTTTGGAGGTGAAAATTACATCACGGACCGATAGGTCTTAACAGCGACATGAATCTTGTCAGGGTTCTACTGCTCCAACGCCTAAGGTCTTTAGGCCACATATACCGCATGGTCAACTTAGTTTGAACTACGAACCTGTGGAACAAAACAACGAATGATGCCCTGGTCGCACCCAAACGAGGCGGACCTAAACCAACTTGGTGAGCCTAAGAGATCACTCTAGCTTGAGAGACTTGTTGGCTGCGGCTGTAGCGCCACACGAAGTAATGAAAGAAGAAGTATGCTTCCAATGTGCTTGTCTTATGGCTAAATATTTTCCTGTAGATAAGTGCGAACATAGGTCGAACTCAACCTCATACCCTTTTTTAAGGCCAAAACTTCTCATGATACTCCGACAATGCTCAGAGGGTATGGTGAATAGCGCCAGTGAATAAATAACATAGACTTCAGGATAGGTTAATTCATGAGTTAAAGACACGGTAAGCATAGACATTAGTGCAGTTTAGAAGAAGCTTCTTGTCTCGTGTGATTTCTTACATTTATAATAGCTCTGTTAAAAATTAAAGAGAGCCAAATATATTATACACATATAATTGTCTCGCTCACTGTAATATGCTAGTGCGAGTTGACATCTTTCACTCAGTTGCTTTTCTTCCTTCATGCTACTCGCGACAATGAATTATAAATTTCATTTTCATTGAATAAAAATATACTGAATTTTAATTAAAGGAGCCGTGTTTATTTGAACCATCGGGTTACATTTCTTAACATTTGGTGCCGAAACCCGGAACGGCTCGTCGGGAGTATAAAAAGGAGAACGAAATTTATATATTTTAACGCGTTGTATCACGTTACCGCAATGGAATTGGCGACACGTGCGGCCTACCGAGGCCAATTAACAAAGATCGTAAAGGCAGCATCTGATTACTTGGTGTCCGCAGAATCGCAGTTGGATGATAAAGCAGATTTCGATGCAATCGAAGAGGAATTGACCATCTACCTCCAACGCCTTAGAGCAGTGAATGATAGTTTCGCAACGGTCAATCGAAAAATCGTCGAAAAGGATCTCGTCAAATCGGAGTTTGAACAAGAAATTATAAAGACCGCCGAGTATGAAGATTCTGCAATAACAACGCTGTCGCGTTTAGAGAACCGTTTGAAAAGATTAAAGGAAAAAATTCGTCCAGCGCCGATAGTAGGGGCGGCAGAGGAAGAACCGCATCCAAAGCATGTTCAAAGCAACGTTAGTCTTCCTAAGCTTAACCTCAAAAAATTTGATGGCAATATGAAGGATTGGCTGCCTTTCTGGGAGCAATTCCGCTTATCGGTGCATGAGAATGCATCCCTTTCCGGCACAGAAAAGTTTAATTATTTAGAGTCCTGTCTTGTGGGTGCCGCCAAGAAAGTTATAATGGGATTTGCAGCATCCGAAAATTGCTACGACGCCGCTATATCATTGCTACAGGAGCAATACGGCGATGTGGAACGGATAATTGATAATCATATGCAACAGCTTGTCTCACTTCGACCAGTGCATTCTAGTTCGGATGTTCATAGTCTCCGAAATCTCTACAATTGCGTTACCACTTGCAGAAGATCATTAATTGCTTTGAACGTACCACCTAATCAATATGACATCATGTTAAGGCCAATTCTTCTCCGATGTTTACCTGCGGAAATAAGAACTAACTACCATCGAATAAAGGAAAGAAACGATGAGAAGAGGGAGGGGGACATAGAAGATGGAACCACAGACTTATCTTCGTCAGTAACATCAGCCCATGGACACATACACCGAATCATGGAGTTTTTAAAAACTGAAATAGAAGCAATGGAAAGGAGCAAGATAGCTAGTTCTAGTACACAAGGGCACACGAAAACATCAAGCATTTCTACTGCGGCGAGTTTGGTTACATTGAATGAAAACGATAAATGTATATTCTGTCTCTCTTCTTCCCATGCTACAAAGGATTGCGACTCCGATATGACATTAGTTCAAAAAAGGGACATCTTAGCTAGAAATGGTCGTTGCTTTCGATGTACGAAAAAGGGACACTCATCTAAAAGGTGCAGAAGTGCTAAGTGGATCAAATGCAACAAGTGTAAGGGTAATCACATTACATCAATGTGCGATCCAAAATACCAGAAGAGTTCGACCATATCTGTAAGGAATGCAAGTGCCGGCTATGAGATGAAAGAGAAAACCGAAGCAGCATCCTCGAATCTAATGTGCAACACTCAGAGTGAGTACAATAACGTTTTTTTGAAAACAGCACGATGTATTGGAGAAGGACAGAGAGAGACAAACGATATTTTGCTGCGAACTGTCATCGACGGTGGTAGCCAAAATTCATATATTTGCGAAAGTGTCGCAAATAAGTTAAAGCTCGCTAAAATAGGAGAAGTTAAATTAACCGTCGTACCTTTCGGATCGACATCAAGTCCACCACAGAAGACGTTGTCGAAGGTGAAGATTCGTTTGAGAAGCCAATACGACACTCGGTCAGCAGTGGAAATAGAAGCATTGGTTGTACCCCAAATATGTGTTGATCTTCTTGATGCTCCGAATGGAAAATGCTTGTCTTTTGTTGATTTCAGATTAGCTGATAAAATTTGTATTAAAAATATTATCGCAGAGGACGGGTTAAGTATGCTGATAGGCGCAGATTATTACTGGGATGTGGTGACAGGAAAACAAATACAGCTCGCTAAGCGGTTGAAGGCTGTGGAGACGTTATTTGGATGGGCAATACTGGGCCAACATAAGCACTCGAACACTCGACCATACGGAGGTGGAACAACATTCTTCGTTTCAAGTAAACTTTCAATGGAGGAGCAGGACAACTTGGCGATGATGTGGGCGCTGGAAGCTATTGGAATACAAGGTGAAAAGGCGGAAGGGATATCATTGACGGAATCATTAACCCAGCAGTGCGTTAGGAGATTGGAAAATTGTTATGAAGCATCCTTACCGTGGAAGGATGACAATTCGTGTTTTAGTGGTGCCAGACAGGAAGCTATTAAGCGTGTTGACTCCTTAGTTCGACGACTTGCAAGACAACCGAATAAGTTGGAAGAGTACGACGCGGCTGTTCAAAAACTTCTCAAAGAAGGAATTGCAGAACCCATTAACGGAGTGCCATCAAGGAGGACATTTTACCTTCCTCATCATCCTATTTATAAGGAATCCAGTCAAACCACCCGGCTACGAATTGTTTTCGATGCCTCGTTTCACACAGAGGACCACCCATCGCTAAATAGTTTTTTGGTAACTGGAACTAATTTGCTTGCCGATGTTCATGAAATTTTACTCAATTTCAGAATGGAACCATTTGCGCTTGTGGCCAATATAGAGAAGGCATTCCTTCAGATTTTGCTGGCAGAAGAGGATCGAGATTCCCATCGATTTGTATGGTTTTCATCCATTAAAGATCGAGTCTACCAAGATTATCGAATGACACGCGTGACGTTTGGTGTTTGTTGCAGTCCCTTTTTGCTCTCTGCCACTATAAGACACCGTCTGCGACTGTATAAGGACAAGTATCCAAGTACTTGTAAGAAGCTATTTGCAGCGCCAGCTGTTCAACCGTTTGCCCCACTGCCGAAAGAGCGTATCACTTTGACTCGACCATTTGATAATGTCGGGGTCGATTTTGCGGGCCCACTGTTCTACGCTATGGATTCCGATAAACCTATGCAGAAATCCTATTTGATGATTTTTACGTGTGCAGCAGTTCGTGCGGTACACCTAGAACTAGTACCAAACATGTCAACCGAAGGATGTTTGATGGCGATTCGACGCTTTATTGCCCGCCGTGGAGTTCCATCAGCCATTTACTCGGACAACGCTAAAACTTTTCGTCGAGCTGCGTTAGAACTGAAGGATGCTTCGGGGTTGCCAGATGACGGTTTGTTGCAAGATTTTTTTTCTCAAAGACGAATAAAATGCCATTTCATCGTCGAAAGAGCGCCGTGGTGGGGCGGCTTTTGGGAGAGGTTAATTCATACTATCAAAAATGCTCTCAAGGCTGTTATCGGGAAGGCGAATCTTACTTTTGACCAACTGAGAACCTTTCTGGTCGAAGCTGAAGCTGTCATCAATGAACGTCCAATCACTTACGTGTCCGGTGATCCTTTGGATTTGTGTCCACTTTCACCCTCTAAATTTTTATCTATTTCTTTTTGCCTAAAGGAGAGCGACAACATAGCCACGGAGAGTAATAGTGACATTCAAGACCTTTGGAAGAATCGTTTTAAATACATTAGCAAAATGTGGCGACGTTGGCGAGTCGAGTATTTGCAGACACTACGGCTGTTTCACACAAATATTACAAAAATGTCTACTACGCTAAAAGAAGGTGACGTCGTCCTATTGTTTGACAATGCAAAACCGAGAGTTCATTGGCAGTTGGCTCTAATTCAAAAGGCGTTTCCTGGGAGAGATGGGCGAATACGATCTTGTGAAATCCGGTGTAGCGATGGCAGAATTTTTCGAAGACCAATTCAATTACTCTATCCCTTGGAACTTGGCCCGGCGGAGGGTGTTAAAAATTAAAGAGAGCCAAATATATTATACACATATAATTGTCTCGCTCACTGTAATATGCTAGTGCGAGTTGACATCTTTCACTCAGTTGCTTTTCTTCCTTCATGCTACTCGCGACAATGAATTATAAATTTCATTTTCATTGAATAAAAATATACTGAATTTTAATTAAAGGAGCCGTGTTTATTTGAACCATCGGGTTACATTTCTTAACAAGCTCTTAAAGTAATTCTACAAAATGAATTATCCTTCATTTCTGCACCTCATCGGACTCAGTTGGGCTCATCGCCTGACATTTCTAAGTAGAACAATAAATAGAAATGGCAAATACTTTCTCTTGTTCAAACAACATTGTTTACCTAACAAAAAATTGTGTCAATCCAATTGACTGTACGGTGCCACCATCAAGTATCCAGTCCAGTACTCGTAGTCACACTCTTAGATCGCAGATAAATTCCACCTTTAAGTGCTCTCAAGACCCATCAACAAGAGTTAACTCAAATGACATTTTTCCCCCTCAGTGGTCTTCCATCAGCAGACAATGTCCTAGAACAGCCATAAAAGACCACCCACTTGCTTTCAGGTGATATCCCATCATAAAGACATTCCTAAACTACAATATAATTGCCCAGAAAGTACCATTCCTATGGCAATAAAACAGAAGCTATTTCAATTAAGATTAATGGTCTTCGAAAGACTCATTTCAATCAATTCAACGGCGACGAAGACGTTGTCTGCGTTGTCGACTAGACACGGTTCGGATGGCTCGGTGTGACCGTGCGACGGTGCGGCACTCGATAAAAGATGGAGCAAGATGAAACAGTATTGCTGGACACTTGGTTGGAAATGCAATTATCTTAGTTCTTGCCATTCAAACACGCACACACACACTGGCAGCCAGTGAGGCAGACTAAGGAGGAAAACTTCATCAAAAAGATACTTCGCATCCATTCTTGTCATCTCGTCTGGTGCCGTGCACTTGCACGAGTATCAGAAATCAAATTGAAAGTAATAGAGAGTCGCATGGATTTCGTACCGCCACCACGCCGCCGTCCCTGCTACGGTTGCATTCAGTTGGCCATTATTTAATTCTCCACTCTACCCTCGTTCTTGTTTCCAGTTAACAACATTTCCAACGTTGTCGTCGTCGTTGTCGTTGCCGTCCCTCCGTCGCATCCGACGTAGTCGTCCTTGCAGACGATTTTAATATGATCGTCCATCATCTGGGTAGTGGATGGGGCCAAATTGACTCATTGAATCGGGAGAAATTCTCTCGGTTGACAAGCGACCGCCGTTCACCCTGCGATGCTGGTCGCTTATCCCGTCACAATTCACAGAACTAGATAAATAAATTTAATTTAATGCAGAACAAGTTATCGGATGAGGCCTACACTCGAGGCACGGCGGCAACTGCAGCCAGTCCCACATTCGTCGGTGTTGTCGTCCAACTTGACCCAGAACCGCCTCAAAGTGTCAACTGGCTGTGCTTCGATCTCAATGCCACTGGGTGTCTGTGTCTATTTCTGTGCCCGCCTCAGTGTTGAGTAACACTTTCGACCGTGTTGTCAGTAATTACTTAAAAGCTTTCGGAAAATCCTCGTCTGTAGGTACGAGTATAGTGCTTCCTCTCGTTTCGGCTGTCCAACTCACTCGTCTCGGCTGTGCATTGTTTGAGGGCAGCCGTCTGCACATTGCACTATCGGTGCAAGGAAGGAACGCCTGGGGACGGGGTCACAATGACAACGGCTTTTGTAACCTCTTGCCACTTTCAGTTTAAATTGGCGTCGAGTTTTGTTAGTTGGTTTGCCAGGGTGCCATTCTGATGTTTTAATGAATGTGTGTGTGTTTGTGTATTTGGGGATGCTCTGGATGGGTTTGGATGGCGGTGGGTGTGTGTGCATTGCTCGCTGATGCTCAAATTTGTGCAGAGTGCCTTTGTCGTGCAGAAGTGGGGATGCTTACGCTTCTGTTGTCTGTGAACTTCTTAACTCATTAAGATGTCTGTGGAAATGAATAAAAGGTTGTGCTGGTGTCACAAGAACGAGTGGTACTTAACCTTTGACGGGGAAGTGGTTGTGACGAAATTACATTTTAATACATAATGGAGGTGAGTGCCTCTGACAATGATGCAATCAATTTTCGCACTCAGTGTTGTCTGTCGCTTTCAGATGTCGGTCTATACGGTGTTCGAGGGATAATTATCTGGCTTATGAATGCGTCCTACAATCT
Source organism: Eristalis arbustorum (assembly GCA_916610145.1). Taxonomy (NCBI): domain Eukaryota; kingdom Metazoa; phylum Arthropoda; class Insecta; order Diptera; family Syrphidae; genus Eristalis; species Eristalis arbustorum. The sequence goes on from OU744318.1 coordinate 3,047,796, forward strand.
GTTCAAGGCGCCTTTGTGTGTGCTGAAGGAGATGTTTAGAAATGCTTAAGGGTGGGTTCCTTTGACTAGAGTCTGTCAAGGGGCTCTACACTTGGAGGAGAGCTGTTGTACACAAAGAAGAGTATGCATCTTAAAAGCTGTGCTTTCGTGAAGGATGTGATCTCATAAATGATATTTCTGTCATTCTTTCTTTATTATCCCAACACTCCAACATAAAGGCGGATGACGGTGCTTCTTAACAAAGAAAATTGTGTAGACTAGATCCACTGTAGATGGACTACAGAGAGAGCAAAAAACTGAATTCGGTGTAAAGTGAAGTTTGTCAAGGCAGTGAGAAAAAATAATGATTATAATTTTAACTTGTAAAAGAACACTTCACAAAGTGGTGCCGTGAATCAGTGTCTTGCAATTCGTATTATGTGACCATAGGTCCAGCCTAAATTATAAAAAAGCAACTGCATGAATGATGCTGTGCCTTAGACCTATTTGTACCAATAAGCGATGTGACTATATTCGGGTTTGACTGTAAATGTCAAATAATTGAACTTCTTAAAGTCTCCAAATAGGCGCTTGTTTCAGTGTTAGTCTCGTGTTTCGGACCAAATCTCTTGTCGTCCAGCCATTTCTTCAGGTTGGGAAACATGAAATAATAATTGGGGCCTGGGGGTTAAGTATGGAGAATTTGTTGCATTTATGGTCCAGTGTGAACAATTTTTTTTGTTGAGGTGCCTACACTCTTACTTGCATAACGCACTTTGTTTTCGCCGAGCGTGCAAATTCCATCCATATATTTTATCGATTATTTTCGTGTACACATGTACATTCGGTGTTAATTGAGCTAGTATAAATATAACGGAATTCAGTAAATCACTTGTAGTCAACATTGAAATTAATGTTGCAGAATCCCAGACTAAAAGTCGTAGCGCGCCAAAAGACTTTGAAGGCAGTTTCAATAAGACACAGCCCACCGAACTATACACGTTTCAAGAAAGGAAGACGAAGGCAATGAATCCATAATGAATCCAAACCAACTAAGTGTACGTAAAGCCGGTAATTACGTGGCGTCCATGTGATCAAGAGGCTATTCCGCATATACTGTCAAACTTCGATAACTCGAATTTTCACTAAAGATTGAATTATCAATATTTCGGTTTGAACTTCTTAAAGTCTCCACAATAGGCGCTTGTTTCGTAGCGTAGGTCGTAGCGCGCCATGTGATCAAGAGGCTTTTCCGCATATACTGTCAAACTTCGATAACTCGAATTTTCACTAAAGATTGAATTATCAATATTTCGGTTTGATACTATATATTGAGACTAATGAATTGCATTCGGTGCAATTGTGTAGTTGACTTATTTCTCAAGAATGACTGATAGAAACGCAATCATTTATTGTTTGAAGTCCTCCACAACTTTTGGAGGTAGGAGTAGCAACTAAGCAAGCATAGGAAACACTCCTAAGAACTTTTAATAGTGTATTGTATTTTATTCTCATCATGTTCTCAAATTGTCCATTAAAAAAATAGTTTCTATTTAAAAAAGAAATAAACATGGCAATGCTTTTAATTCTAAATAAAAAGACAAGTGAGGATTATTTAATTGAAGGGCTTGGATGGCTAAATGTATGTGGAAGCTTTGACAAACTTTGAAAACATGTCCTCAGTCTGCATTTATTGAATATGCAACGCATTCGTTCAACATTCGATCAAAATGATATTAACACGGGATGTTATTCAGTGGAACAAACAGCAATGCTAATTATGTCGATTTAGTTGATGTCATTTTGTGGGTCTTTCTGGCTAGTGATCGGCCACTTATAGCGATAGAGTAGTAGTTGGGAACAACTTCGTCTTTTCCTTCGGAGTTTCTTAACTCGTTGGAATACGTGATAAATGCTTTGAACAACTGGAAATCTCCCTTTAAATTATAAGGTGAACTCGATCGACTTTTTTTGATGGTACATACGCCCGACTGTTGTCGTCCGGAATGTTATGACTATAGGAAATAGTCAGGATTACATCCTAAACAAATAAATGCGCATAGTAAAAAACTCCAAAATTTGATTCATAATTTAGTACGATCTCTTCGTGTAATAGAGGCAGATGTTGGTCCTAATTGAACCTACTCCGAAGCCGACACTGCACTGGACCACTTAAACTCAAAAATTGTTCCATTGTACTATCAGACAGCAACGTACATTTACTGGAGCTTCACGATCATCAGCAGGTGCTACTGTGATGACGAGCCAACATCCTCAACTCTAATCCCATCAGCTTCAAATACTTCAGAGTTGATTTTTGAATTCAACATTAATGCAATTCGATGAAAGAGAAAGAATGTGCCCCCATCTTCGAGTGGTGTGATCAACAAGCTGCAGAAGTGATTTTGCAGTAGCGATAAGAATAGTTGTCAAATGTGCACCCGGAAAGAGCACAGAAATGAGCTTCACAATTTTCTGGAATATTACAATGTACTGATCAGTTTAAATTCTCTGATCACTAACGTCTCACGCGTCGTACGCACTTATGTACTAACTATTGAATTTAACACTGCCCTTACCCTTAGATCCTTCATTGGAGTCTTTAAATGAGATTAAACCTGCTTTTTTATTGAGAATTTTTTGAAAGAGTTTATGTAAAGCGTCGATGCATATTGTGTTCTTTTCGACCTTCTCACAAATTAACCTAAAAAAGTACATATGTAAATGGGTAGTCACGTACGTCTTGTGTTGAATCTTATGTGAAATCTTTCGAAAGCCTCTAAATCACAAGGTCGGTTTAGAATTGGCTGAGTTATGTGACATTTTAGTTTATTTCTACCGAAAAAAAGTATACATTTAATTTTCATTCTGTTAAGAATGGCCGTGACCTACAAACTCATGTGCCTATATTTTATATCCATAGCTATGATCATTCGTTTCTTAAATTGAATTTTTTTTCTATTTTCCAGGTACGTACATTATTTGGATTGGTATTCATTTCAAATCAAAGTGAGTTATAAATTCGTAAGTAAGACCGACTAATAAATCCATGGAGAACCACTTAAGGTGGCACCAGTCCACCCACAGCATCTGCTATGAGATGGTAATCTTCTCTGCAACGGTGACTAATTGCAGAGTCCTTATTGACCATGAACATATATCTCACATCGGCTCCTTAGATGCCTCCCCACTTCCGATCACTCAAGCAAAATTAATTTGAATCTTGACCCACTCTAAAACTCAAATTACCCCCATTCAGGGTTATGTCCATCCGTTTAAGTGCACGTACGTTCTTCACTCGAAATCGGTCATGTGAGATTTATGAACGACGACGACCAGGCCATCAATCATTTGCAGCATTCCCCCGGACGGAAGGGATGATGTTTCATAGACGACTCTAGAACGTCCCCGTTCCACTTAATGCTGTTTCTTTTTTTATTTCTCCACTGGGAATAATTCGGTTAGCAAGTCGTTGCTAAAAGTGAAAAAAAAGCCTGCCTTTAACAGCAACCTACTGCTGCCTCCGCCCATTACCTTCTGCATGCAATCAATCTAGAAAGTCATCAAATTTTCCATTAATTACCACAGCTTACTGCACGTATCCCAGCGAAGAACATGCCCAGACAACAGACAACAGAAAATCACAAGTCACCAATAGTCGTCGGAGCCGAATGCAATGTCCGAAGGCGGTAATTGCTTTTTGGTGCGCTGCCAGTGATCGAAATGTACGTAATAGCTGCGCCATCGAGCTCTGGACTGGACGTTAAAATCGAGAATGTCTTCCAGCAACGGCAGAGGCAAACATTTTAATGATGCGCCACACAGCCATTCTGCAAATAGGCAGCAAAGGGTGTTTGTGGCATCTAATTGGCACCCAAGTGCTGGTACTCGCTGGAATGACGCTCTGCAGCGGGCAATAAAATCCCATGCATCGCGAGGAACTCTCTCAACAGGCAAAACAATAAACACGGACTTGCACGGCACGTCGCCGCTGCCATCATCAGAGGAGACATGACGTGTTCACAGGTCACGAAGGCATAATTCCGCGAGTCCATTTCCGCCACCAGCGCTATTCCCACTCAGCTAACGACCAATCGTTCCCCGAGCCGGACTGGCCAGTTGGCTACGCACAGGAGTGTGCGACTACGACGAACCGATCGCCATCATCGTGTTCGCCCCTCGGGAACAATACGGTGTCTGAGGAGAGGCGCTCGCGCTGGTGTGTGTGTATCGTAACTAGCGCCCTAGGGGAAGATTCCACAGCAGAAACTGTTCAAGCATAGAGCGCCGCGCCGTATGCACGCTCCATTGATTTGCAGCGGAGAGATCTTTCACCTGCCTGCTCCTTGGCCGAATCGGGTCAGTGCAACGCGGAATGCCCGTATGTGTCCCACATGCAAATGGTCAGGTCGTTCCGAGACAATGGACGCGTCAATTTGTCGCGCACCAGCATGCACTCTATGGAAATTAAATTGCGGAAATAAGTAGGACTAATCGCCATCCGGTGCGGCAGGCCCCGGCGCATGCCGTGTCGAGATGACAGCCCGCCAATTGGGTGTGTTGCCAATTTTGGCTTCGGAGGCAGTTGTTGCAGGCAGCATTTCATTTGGGAATGAGTTCGCCGCTGCCGATGCAGATGCAGTCGAAACGGAAATTCGCCATGAGTCACCGTGATAGCTCGGGCCACCTGGATCTGCAGTTGGCGCTCGGCACAGCACACGAGTGCAGATGTGTGCTGTATCTGCTATCTGGGTATGGGAACCATTTTATTTATGCTCACAGAAATTATCAATTATCTGGATTGGGTTTCCTTGTTATTGTTGCCGTGCCGTGCGGCGTACGGGAGTAATGGGAGCGCTAGCTCGCTTTGAGGTGCACCGCCTTGGGTTGGAGCTACGAGTTTGGTGCGACGAGTTGTGCTGCTGCTGCCGTGTGGACGTTTACAATGAGAACTTGTTGTGCTTTTTTTGCAGCAGTTAACATAATTTACGTTTGATTTGTTAATGAACAGAGAAGAGAGACGCGACTGCGAATTGATTCGACGGGGAGGCAATTTAACGTTGCACTGAAATGGAATTAAAGTCAATCCGAAGGAGAATCATTGCATTCTATTTCATTACCTTCTCAGGCTGTTTTTATTCAATCAGTGAATTGATCTCTAGTCAACACAAGGGGCTTGTGTACTCGATTTTCCTCATTTCACACGCAAGGAATGAATCTCGGACAGAGCCATGATGCCGCTGGCGTTCCACATTTTCCGTATCGATAAATCATTCTCACGTTAGCTTCCTCAGTTCGTCTCAGGCAGTGTGGTGCACCGAAGAAAGGACCGTGTTGATTGGTCTCGAATTGGGACAAATTTAATTGATTTACAAAATATCTTGATATAGCTTTTCTCGTGGAATGTTTTATTTTTGAAACGTCCTTCGATCGCGTGACGATCCGATTTCATTTCTTGCGGAAGTGTCACCCTGTTGTGGAGTTGCAGAATGAGTGCTACATTCCGCAGGATGGTGAAAGTTAACAGTCACGAGCTGCAATCGTCGGTAGTGAAGTGGCGAATGCCTTTCACCTCGCTTCCCCGAAGTCGAAATTTTGAAATTTTCCGAACATTCATTGTAAAAGTTTGATTTTGACAAATTTTAAAATTTCGTCACCGAGTTGACGTGCTGTCGCTGTTAATTGCAGTCGTTGGAAACGCTGTGAAAAACGAGCTATTTGTTATACCCCCGAAGGCCTAAATTTTGAACATTTTTCGAACAGCGCTGCAAAACTTATTCCTTATTTCTGACCAGGCTTCACATCACTTTTGGACTTGATGATTGATGAAATATTCTGCCCCAGCGAACAGGCCTTTATTGGCCATAATTTAGGCAGATGTATTTTGAGCCATCTCCATCCAGTATGAGGGACGATGGACAAGACTTTCGTCCTCCCGACCTGAGTGAAGTTACGACGTCAATTGCCAAACTAAAGTCCGAAAAGAGTAATGGAGCCGATGGACTGCCTGCAGAGCTTTTTCTGATCAGCTGGTGATGTTGTGGTAAAAATGTGCCCGGGATGGAATCTCAGCATCGGTTGGGCGATCTTGATGGCATGAGGGATAAATCTGCTGAACATATATGTGTAAGATATTTTCTGCCGTTGTATGTAAACGCCTGAAACCCTACGTTAACTGATTGGTCACTATCAGTGCGGATTCACGCCAGCAAAATCCACTATTGACCAAATATTCACAGAATGGCAGATCTTGGAAAAGACTCAGGAGTTTCAAGTTGATACCCACCGCCTATTCATCGACTTTAAGGCCGCGTATGACAGTATTTATAGAGACGAGTTATACAGCGCCTTGTCTAGTTTTAGCATCCCTGCAAAACTCGTCTGCCTTTGGAGAATGACGATGGAGAATGCCCGATGCTCTGTCAAGGTCGGTAAAGATTGTACTGATGACCTTTGACGTCAGAAAAGGATTTAGACAATTCGACGCACTGTCATGCGACTTTTTTTAATATTATTCTCGAGAAGATCGTGCGGAACTCCAGAGGCACGACCGTCCACAAATTTTAGTAACATCATCCCCGAAAAAATCAACAGAGGCACTATCTTCTACATATCTGTGCAACTGCTCGCATATGCCGACGACATTGACATCATCTGAAGAACACAACGGGCTGTCAGTGGGGCGCTTATGAGTATCGGGAAGGAAGCGGCCAAGATCGCGTTTGCGGTTAATGAGGGCAAGGCAATGTATATGCTGTCTACGAAAAAGATCCACCAACACCGACGTCTTGGACAAAATGTCACTACAGACAGCTACAACTTCGAAGTAGTGAAAGAGTTTGTCTACCTAGGCTGCAAAGTTAACACAGGCAACGACATAACCGCGGGGATTAAATGGAGGATGACTACTTAAGACCTTAATAGCACCAATCCTGATGTATGGTCACTTCAAAAGGAAAGTCCTTCGAATTATCAGAAGCAGTGCACAAGGATGTTTGATCTTTAACAGGGGGCCTGAGTGACACCGAGTTATTGTAATACAAATAAGTGTCACAGCATTTTTACTTAATAAATGTCTCGTAAACTGCGGAGATAAAACGGAGGAACACGTTGGCCAACTGCTGTATTTTCGAACTCGGGAAACCACTGAGGAATAAAGCCATCTCTCGAAGAACCAAGATATCCTTCTGTAAGACCTTGATAGTCCCACATCTGCTGTATGGCGCAGAAGCGTGGACACTAACTAAAGCGGACGAGGATATTCTTAGTCGCTTCGAGAGAAAAGTGCTTCGAATTACCTTCGGTCCTTTATGCACGAATGGTGTCTGGAGGAGGAGACTGCACTACGAGTTGTACGGCCTGTACAACGACATCGACCTGGTCAAACGAGTTCGAATCTCTCGCCTCAGATGGCTAGGTCACGTCGAGCGAATGGATACCAATGCTCCAACCTCGAGGGACAACGCGGTAAAGGAAGACCACGCCTACGGTGGCGCACGCAGCTAGACCTGCATAAGTTGATCGTGCGTGGCTGGAAGCAACTAGCACAATACCGGGCTAGATGGAGAGGCATGTTGGCTGAGGCCCAGGTCCACCCCGGACTGTAGCGCCAGCCAAAGAAAGAAGAATATCTCGCAAATAATACCAGCAGCCTATTCCAATATTTGCAGTGTAATCGTTGTGTTGAATGTCACAAGCCTTACACACATCTTACTGCAGAACATGCAACTTATGTGATGCATGATCTTTGATAAACACCCCAGTTAAAGGACAATAAATCTGTCCTTATTTAATATTCTTTTACACTTTATCCTTCTACAAATCGACTGTCCTGCTGCAGAGCCACAATTCGAATGCGTGTTCTTCTTCGACTTTATCCTTCTACTTCTCTCCCTCATCATCATCCACTCCAGCCTCCCATAATCGCTAACAAATGAAACCTTTGCACGAAATCAGCTTCTATTATTTGTAAGCCACTTCATCTCATACACACCGAGCTACATTCTGAATTCTGTGACAGCATCAAAGCAAAGCATCAGCATCATCGTATCCATGAAACATGCATTACCCAGCCTCCGCGCGAAGCACTTTTGCGTCAATCGCTTAATTATTAATCGAAGCTTCCATTAATTTTCCCATTGAAGATTTTCGAGTAAACATTATCACATTCATCAAAAACTTTATTGAATTACTCGTCACGATTCCGCTTCAAGTACATACATCCATCACAAGTCCTGAGCACACAAATGCGCTGAGTTTTTCCATCGATTCCTCTCCCTCCGAAGCTCTTTTTTCGCTTTTTTTGAAAATATGTGTTCCCTTCCACACACATGTGATTACTTTCTTGATCTCAAAGAATCAAAACATTTCCATTTCGATAATTGAAAGCACGGCAAGGCTGGAACCGGTGCTGAATGAAACGAAAAGAAAAAAGAGCACATACACACACAAATTTGGCCATCACGACGCGTGTGGATGATTCGCATTCGATTGCGATGCCTATCTCGGCCGAGCGGCAAATTTCATTAGTCCCCGTGATTGATTAAAAGTCAGGGCTCTGGATGATGTGAGGGCGGCGAACGGAGCGACATAATGCCATTAATCGTGTTATGGTGCCGGCTTCGGCAGCATTTGTTCACCTTTTCTGTTCACGCATACACGCGTTCGTGCCGTAAACAGGCGTCCGTGTGCCTGGCGATTGGTGTAGCAATAAAGTATTCGATTTGGACGGTCGATAGGCTGATGTGTTTTGGATTCGAATGTGCCCAGCGTATCGGCGTCATTTGCTAAGGGACACCTCATTGTCAAATCAATCATTTGATTCTTAAAATAGAATGTTTATCGTTTATTGCTGATCGCCTTCGAGGGTGCCGTTTGCCCACCATTTCAATGGATTCCTGAGGACACAAGTGAGACGTGACTACAATTCTGTGTTTACACAACGTGAACGTGATTCAAGATGTGTTTGGAAATTGATTCGGGTGTGCTATCACATTTCCTCTCATTTAGTCGCTTGTGTTGTGGTCCTGGTGCCGGTGTGGCCAAAATTGACAATCCGTCAAAATGTATTGATTCTGATAAGGCTGGCACTACAGTTCGGGGTGGACCTGGGCCTGCGATAACAACAACTTCATCTAGCCCGATCTTCAACTAATTCAGGTCGCTCCTTCTAGCTGCGTGCTCTACCGGAGGTATGGTCTTCCCTTATGGTGCTATCCCTCGGGGTTGGAGTCGAGAGCTCGTCGGACCGGAGCATTGGTTTCAATTCGCTCTACCCGACCACATCATCTGGGACGAGAAACTCGAACTCGCTTAACCAAACCGATGTCGCTATAGAGTTCTTCGTTCAGTCTCCTCCCCCAAGCTCCATTCGTACATACGGGACTAAAGATAATTGAAAGCATCTTCCTCTTGAAGCGACCATGATCTCCTCGTCCGCTTTAGTTAGTGTCCATGCCTCTGCGCCGTACAGCAGGACTGAGACTTCGTCGAGAGTGGGCTTTATTTTTTTTTCCTCCTGGCAAGCGCGACCATCCGTTTTATCTCCGCGGTGACATGATTGCTTGCGTTAATTTCGGAGCCTATGGAGACAGAGCCTTTCACTACTTCGAAGTTGTAGTTGTCTATAGTGATATTTTGTTCAAGACGTCCGTGTTGGTGGATCTTTTTCGAAGACAGCATAGCACATCACTTTGCCTTACCCTCATGGACCGCAAGCGCCATCTTGGCCATTTCCTTCTCGATGCCGCACTCACAAGCCACAGCCCGTTGTGTTCTTCCGACAATGTCAATGTCATCAGCATATGCGAGCAGTTGCCCTGATTTGTGGAAGATCGTGCCTCTGGTGTTGACATTTGAGATTCCGCACGACATCAATGTCTCGTTAAAATATTACCGACCTTGATAGAGCAAAGAGCATTCTCCATTGACATTCTGGAAAGATGGACGAGTTTTGCAGGGATGCCAAGAATAGAAAATGTGCTGTTGCTCTATATAAGTATATTGTCACGTGCGGCCTTAAAGTCGATGAATAGACAGCTTTCAATAGTGGGTATCGCATTGACCAATCAGGCTTTTGACGTAGGGCTTCAAGCGTTCACACAGATCGGTAGAAAAGATTCTTATACGATATGTTTAGGAGTTACCCATCCATAATTAGCACAGATCAGAGGGTTTCCTGCCTTTAAGCATAATTCCAGGATGTTGACTATCCATAGTATATTAGATGTGGCACTTACCACTGAACTAGTTAACGACGGTGAAGTTGGGTCAAGAAGTAGTTGCATCTGATCAAGAAAACAAGGCAGATTGGCACTGGGGTCTCAGTGGGCCTCAAACCTAACAGGTGTAGTCATTGCAACGTAGACTTATCTGAGGTGACTTAATTTGTCTTGTGTCTGGGACAAGCTTTCACTGGTGCACCTCAAGGCAGTCATCTTGGTCCTCTAATTTTTGTTTTTTTTTTTTCATTTCGCTTTGAGAACTTCGGCAACTTAAGAAATCATTTAAGAAAACGTACGATTGCCAGTTTTTGTTGCCTCCAGGTACTCCTGAAGCTCCTGATAGCCTATAGCTTTGTGACCATCGATGGATTTTGCTCCTCTTTGTTGGTGATTGCTATGTTATCGCTGCTTTCGGAGAAGTATAAATGGATGATGCCGCCAGCCCATAATCAATTCCAAACACTGACTGTTTGCACACGGCTTAGAACCGCTGAATCTATTTATTGACTCTGAAAATAACAAACTCTTCATCTGCTTCGAACACTTAGTCTCTTAATTATGGATGGCAAGCCGGCCTACTTGTCCTTTTGGCAGAAAATATGCGGGTTGTGTGTAGTATTAGTCTTTTGGGCCCGACCTTGACCGTCGTGTGTCTGTTTGAGCATAGTCAACAACCTGAGAAATCGTTGCTTTCGAAGAAGTGCTGACTTATAAGTTATTACTCAATTTGCTAAGGTGGCTTGATATCTGCTTGGTTGTGAAAGTTAATTGTTTAATGATTTTGCAAATCATCAAATGCAAAGGCCCCCGGCTTAGTGCCATTAGTATCTTCATGCCAGAATAGAATTTGTAATTTAAAAGCAGCTTACTGTCCACTTGTGTTCGAAAAAATTGATTCTCATTCGATTCCCCGAAAGAAAATCACTAATGATTCCTTCAAATCAAACGTATCCTGCCAGAGAGCCCACATAAAAAGTCCTCAAATATTGACCAGCTCATAAAGTCATTAAACAGACAAAATTGGAGCAAAACATCCCTGGAAACAACTTAAAGCTACTCTCATCCCCATGCCGACTGCGATTTGGAGTGTTTCATTTTTCAATGGAAACGACTTAGTGCTTTCTTCGTGTTGTTTTCAATGACCTCGAGGCATTCACGCAGCAACAACAGCAAACAATCGCTGTTTTTCGCCTTGAAGGGAAATGTTGAGCGCTTCCTGTGGAATTACACAATCATTTTGTTTTATTTCCTTCAAGGTGAACATGTCGTGCCATTTGTGCTGCTTTTAAATTTTTATTTATATCTATGAAACGATGTTCCCCCGAGAGATCGATGTGAATGAATGAAAAACGAATGTTGAAATAATGTTAGGATGTGTGTATATTTTGTCGATGATATCACATCCGTAGGCTCTTTTTGGAAAATGCCTCTCTAGATTTTCCACTTTCCAGAGACCGAAGCAAGCACATCGGTGACATTGGGGGAAGTGAATAGGCAATTAATGGGATTTAGTTTGAACTGTGTGTTGAGTGCGTCAGTTAAGTACGTCAGAGTGGCAAGGGCTGGTGTCCTGATGTGTCCTTGATCAAATTAATTCGATTTTAATGGGACTGTGGATGGGCGTTACTGCCTGAAATTGTAGTTCTTGAAGAGAAAATTAATCGACGACTCGAACATAAAGAACTTGTGCATAAACTAATCGAACTCATCCTCACACCAATCGCTTCCCTCGTCATCTCCCACCGTGGCACAACAAATTGCCAATCTTATCCACTTCTTGCCCATGTCAGACTCTGTGGCCAAGGTGTTACAATGTTTGCTTGCCATCAAGTCAATCAGTCAGCATCTTTCGCCACTACCACCAGGTGTAACACGTCCCGAACGGAGATCATCTCCCGATTGATTGAATTTAAGTTTCAAAATAATTCAGACCCGAAAACGATGTCAAATCATCATCACAACAAATCTCCCGAGCGCGTACTTCCTTCAGAAGCGTTCGACCGAAGGCCGGTGGCATCTACGTCTACGATAGTGAAACGCAAACAGTGTTCGCGGATGGAAATGAATGATTTTGATTTGGAAAATGAAAACAAATAAATTCTAGTTTTATTTTCGAAGCGAACTCATCGCGCACACGTTGGAGCTGTGAGGTGTCTGCCAGACATAAATTCGTACCGGCTGGTGGATATATCATGCAGTAAGTGTTTGAAGTGAGCAGCACACAAAAGGCCGGTGACACGTGTTTCTGCGGTTGGAACATGTTGTTAAAATTAAAGTGTCAACAAGACAGACAAATGGGATGGCCGCTAAATGACCACTAAACTGCGAACTTTGTCAATAAATGTGTCAACTGATCTAGTCGATGTCGGGAATTGAAGCAGAGGCATAATTTCAAATAATGTCAAGGCTCCCTGAAATGTACATCCAACATCCACATGTGCAACCTATTTCATTTCCCTCGGCAAGCTGTCCATAATCTGAATCCGATTCCGATTCCCATGCTGGCGCGTCGAGCAACACCCCCAACACCCATTGGGGGACATCAATAAAGAATAAATTCATAGAAGAACTGGCGAAGCCAAAAGGTTGACAAATTATATATTTTACGAGACCATTTATAAAAATTATGACATTCTCTTAATGACGAAAATATTAATAATTTCATTTTATTCACCGTGTTGAGTTTGAAAATGTGCCAACTAAATCCAATCAAAATGTGCGCTCCCTTTCCACCTTCCCGCCGGCGCAAGAGCATATGTTGATCGCGAAAATTGTCGCGACGAATATAGGAAGCAGCCAGACAATCTAGCACTTACAGACACATCCTGTGGGTGTATTGCACTGAGCAGTCGTAATTAGGAAAATCTTTCTGTGTCACCATCACGACGACCGCGACGTCATGTCACCGAGCGCGAAGAGAGCGAAAATTAAATTAATTGGGTTTCACTTTGATGTCACATTAGTGGGCGCATATGGCCAGCACCCATGGATAAAGATCACAACTGGTCACTGACATTATTCTGAAAAACGAAAACATATTCACTCCGTCGGCCATATTTCTCCTCAGTCCTCACAGCGCACAGACAAAACGAACAAAATGGTATACGTTGGTCTTATAGTGAAATTGAGAAAATAAATCATCTGTCTCGACAAAAACGAACGACAAACAAAAACATAAAGAAGGATCCGCGGATCTATAATCTGGCGTTAGGTATTTGAAAAATTTCAATTTCTAAACAAGAAAATATTATTATAGGCATTGAAGAATGTCATCAATTATACTTTCATAAGGAACTGAGGAAAAAAACAAACTGCGAGGCGTATAAATTTTGTGTAAAACGATGGAGGAATTCGGTGGAAATTAATTTTTTTCCTTCTTATTTATTTACTTTGATAAGGCGAAATGCGGGGTTGGGCGAGTGGATATTGCAAGCAGAGACAGTGACCCCGTGTGGATTAAAGTGCCACTCACTGCACGGGGATGCCGTGTATTGCGGCGGTTTGGTGGAGGTAGCTTGGATCGACCGATTATTGTTTAGACAGCCTTAGGTATTAAGTAGGATCATGTCATCCACATTTGGGTTTTGAAAGGTGTGGAAGCTTTTTTTATTCATTGCGTTGTTTGAGTATTTCTTTTGTAGATGGAGTTTATTTATTTACTTTTTTATTTTATGAATTGTACACAATGCACATTGTACACATTTTTTCTGCATTTATTTATCACTTTTTAAATCGGTGGCCCGTGGCGTTGTGGGTATGTGCGTCGACCCCAACCTCGACGTCGTAGGTTCGATTCCTGCTCTGTGCGACGAAAACAATTTTTACGACTCCACCTCTTTCGAGTCACTGACAATGCTCAAAGAGTATTTCCTGTCTAGAAAAAGCTTCTCAAACAAAGCCGTTCGGATCCACCCATAAATCGCTCTATATTGTTAAATTAAAAATAACACGGGCATACTTTACACAAAAAATAAAAAAAAACACGAGTACGACTCATTTCATCATCATCTTGGTGGTACCAGTTTTACATTTTTGAAGCTTTACTCTAAACATTCGGTTTCTGTTGGCTAGTTTTTTTGTTAGCAGATACACTCGTCGGGCAATGACTACTGGCATGGGTGCGTCATCTTCTGGTTATGGTTACATACATTCAAATGACCAACGCGATAGAACTCACTTCGTTTCCCATTCGATGACTTTTCAACACTTCTCCTTCTTCACTCGTCCCAAAAACTTTCCAAAAGTATTTTTCTCGCAGCCTAAAGTTTGTCTATTGTTTGCAAAAACCCAATGCTTTTGCGTAGCCCCATAAATTAAATCCAGCCGCTACGATTAGGCCTATTTAGTTGCCCATTTTACATTATCAAGCAACCAAAGAAATCGCGAATCCATAAAGGGTAGTGCCTTGCGAAATGTAGGAACGATTTGTTGAAACCACAGGTCTTACGGGTGAATAGTGTGGACGCGTGACACCACTAAACTAAGTTGGAAATCATACACAGCTTCATGCGACGAAATTGTTTGTTGATGTATTCTAACATACTTACTTAAGGTGGCACCACAGTTCGGGGTGGATCCGGGTCTCATCCAACAAACGTCTCCAGCCAGATCGATCTTTAACTAACTGCCTCTAATTTCGCATAGTTTGTTGAGGTCCCTTTCGACTTGCGTGCGCCACCTCATTCGCGGTCTTTCTCTACTGCGTCGTCTGGAGCCTTGGATTTCATTCGCTTTACATGACATAGCCTTCTCAATCGTTGGATCTTCACTCTTCTAGTTAAGTCGATGTCGCTGAACAGCTCGTTCAGTTCATCGTTATATCTCCTCTTCAATGAAGACGGGACCAAACTTCGCACCAAAAATTTTCCTCCCAAAGCAACGAAGAGCAGTTTCATCCGTTGCCTAAGCGCCATATAGCAGGCCTGGGACGATTAAGGTCATAAAGCGTGTTACATTGGCTGTTCGAGAGAATACTGTCTTTATCAATTTTTAAATTAGTTGACGTAATGCCCACAGCGTGTAGATTCACTATTTTTGTTTTAAGATTTCACAACTTCAACACAGTCTCTGAGTGTTGTATGATCCATATTACATGGCAAACTTAAGACTTAAAAAAATGCAGTCTCTGATGAGAATTGGACTTGTGGTTAAACAGGGGTGTCAAACCGGGAACAGATATTGAACAAGTTTGTGTAATCTTTTTTAAGGTCTTCTAATTATTTCTAAAATTTTGTGTCGGTTTGTTTTAATTTTTAGTTTGCTTAGTATTTAGTGCAACAATCCGTCGTCGACGTAGGATTCAATCAACAAGTACAACGTTTTGCCAGCGTTCTCTAGTTTGGCGCATTAAATTGATTGATGGGTTAAGTGACTGACTGATTGATTGACTTTTGCAAACGTGAATGCGGACGTTTCCTGTTCGTATTTCAATGGAAGGCTCTTAAAATTCTGCAAGTTTCCACGAGTCTTTAACTCTTGACTTTGGCAACATTTAGTGCCAGTATCAAGCCAGGGTTAACCTGATCCTAATTCCTAATCTCGAGCACTTTGGGTTTACTTTCGAGCTTCAATATTAATCATTTCTTCAAAAACATCTATTACCGACGTCAGTGAGAGTCTAAGTAGTCTGAATAAAGTGGCAAACGTTGTACTCCCACAAATATTCGCAATAAAAGGGATCCCCCTCGTCGATACTGTTTAAATTTTCAGTTTTTGCCACTGACTACGGTTAAAGGAGCAGTGTCCAGCATCGACCACCCACGAAGAAATCAATGCTCCGCCCACGTTCCTAGACACATCCTGTCCATTCAGACAAAGAATGAATTTTCCCACTCGTATTCGTCTTGATTAATTTCGCTTCATTTTAAATCTCCTCTTCTAATAGTGCTTCGAATTTGTTTGATCAAAGTTTCTGCCTGAATGTTGAGTCCCTGTGTTGAATATTCATGGGAAAGTATACACCAACGCCCTTCGAGCTGTGTGCAGCACTGCCCACGACCGCCCTGTCTAGACGGAAAATTTGAAAATAAATCATTTCATCGTCGTGGACGAATTTGAATGTTAGTAAGTGGCTCACAAATGCTAATTGAGATGTATTCATAGGAGGTACTAGTTATTTATAGGTGCAAGGAGAGTGGTAAGCTCAACTTCACTTACATATTAATGGGCAGATAATGACTCATTCAAAATTGATGATTCAATGGACCAACATACATACAGTCTCCTATTGTCGCTTTAAATATCCTGCCCAATGTACTGTGTAGAAGTCGTAGCCGCTCAGCGCCTAAATAATAATTAATAAATTGATTTAGTCTCTTGTCCTCGGCTTCAAATCCATCCCAGGTGTAAAAAGAATACCTTGGCACTGTTTCCACCTCGATTTGCATAAACAAAATTGACATAAAACCGTCCTCTGTTGAGACATTCTTTTGGCAAAGCTCTTATTTGAACATGACGTTCTGGAACGACCTCCCTTCGAAAGATTTCTGCGTCGGTTCTTGGGTAGTGTCTGGAAGAAGGGTGATAGAAGGAAAAGTGCAAATCTACACAAATTTGTAGGCGAATACGTCGACTATATTGGCTCGTCTACGTCTGTACCCCAATTTTCCAGCTAAGAGGTTCTTCGAATTTGAGATTCTCAGTTCAAAACAGAAGTTCTGGTATAAGAAGCATATGCAGGAGAGTCATATATCTGGTCTGGTCCAGTCACCATTTGCCATTGGCATCAAATTATGTATGCCAGTAACAATGTACCATAAATGGTCTAAGTGTACTGGAAGTTGTTTGTATGACACGGCGAAATTATAATGCGTGAGGTTTCCTTATCCCCGTCAATAGGGGATTGTCACTAGTAAACAAGGGGATTTAATGAGATTTTGAGATTTGTGAAGCTTTTCGAGTTCTCATGTCTCGAGAAGCAACTGCTCAATATTGAGTCCCTCGAGAAACAAGGCAGTACGCGAGAAACTCGATGTAAAGCAGGTGACCCCTGGACGGAAAGGGCTACCCTTCGATGGTTTGAGCCCGTCACATCAATGTCCACTTTTTTGCTGCGGCTTCCGAAGCGTGCCTTAAATGCTACTCCTTCAAGAAAATTACCTTTTGGCAGACCCAGGACGTGGTGGTTGAACCAAGCCAAGAACGCGCTTGATTGCCCCTGGTCATAAATCCTGTTGAGTTAGAATTGAGTCAATTGGCGATCTTTTCGTGTTTGTATGGCGCTATAATCCGCGGTGGACCTGGGCCTCAACCAACAAACCGCGGTACTGTTGTTATTAGTACAATTTACTTCGGCACCGAGGTAGACGAAGTCCCTCACTACCTAGAAGTTATAGCTGTCCATAGTCACGGTCTAGTGAATGGTTAGCCGTTTCCATTTAAAATATTAGCAAACGCCTCATTGACGTCTCGCTGATCTCTCGGCTGTCTTCAGTTGTACGGACTTCTGGAAGGTCGTGTCTCTTGTGTTGGTGAGTGAGTTTGGACAACCTTATCAAGTACGATGTTGACTAAATTACATGACAGCGCGTCGCCTTGCTTAAAACCCTTTTTGACATTGAAGGTCTCGGTGAGTCGGTCTTGATGGAGCAGCGAGAGTTCTCTATCGTCATCCTGCACAACCTGACGAGTTTGGCAGGAATGTCAAATGTAGACATTGCGTTGTATAGCTGCTGTCTACACACGCTAGCATATGCGGCCTCGAGGAACAATTGGGGGTGGCGATTTGCACTTCCTGGGTCCAGGAACTGTCGTAGTATGAGGGTCTGGTCTATTATTGACTTTCCTGGCCTGAAACCATACTGATATGTGCCTTTCAGATTGTTAATGAACGGCTTCAGGCTACAAAAAAGGTCTTGTGTCTCCGTAGTTTGTGCCATCATCCTTTCTTGTGGATCGGGTGAAACGGCTTGGAGATCTCTAGTGCGCCCTTTATCCTCGCAACGCCTTTGGTGATGATGATATACCATTGGGTTTCTTATTTGATGACTGGCTGAGTCGTGTAGAAGTTATTGGGAAAACTTTTTTTGCCTTATGGTTGTAGGACTGCGAAAGGATTTTGTGAATAGATAACAACACAGTGTAGTGTTCTGTTCTGGGTCAAGTAAGGCATCATTAAAATGGTTGGTGGTTCCCTAAAATTTGTCGACGTCGACTTTTGGTTATTTTATTGGCAATAATTTATTCACCGAATCCACAAAAAAATATATAAAATGAAGTGGGCGCGTCAATAAAATATACTCCCCTTAAGGCAAGACAACCAAAGAACCCCACAAAGACTGTGAAATTCTTGATCGCCCTGTATTCGTCGATTATTTAATTCGCAACCGGTTGCTGGAAAGAATGAAAACTGAAAGTGCAGATCTTATGTAAGCCTGTCAACTCATTAGTTCCGATGGCTGTTGCTTTAATGATCGGCAATTACGTTCTAAGCGACTTGTCCTTGATCACATAATTTTCTGCACGAATTTCATGCATCGTGCTGCGAGCGTGAACCCCACTTGACGCTAAGATGACTAGTCCGTCTCTCATTAGAATTGATTGTGTCATGTTTCAGATAATCTGCGTGTGTGTGTGAAGAAATAGCACTCGCAAGTTTCCGGTTTGCTGGACGGTGTGTCATCTCCAGAATTTCTGGTGCGTCCATACTCCGCTTATTCCAATGACTTGCCAATGCAACTTCGGCATTTTAGCGCGCCGCAGTGTTGCGTGTTGGCTTACATTGCACCTCGTCACTCGATGACGGCATGGCCACTTAAAATTCCAACTGAGTACAATTGAGTAATTGCTAATGACTGAGTTAGAAATTGAGAAAACGACGAACAGTTGCTAATCTTAATGAGCAACGCAATCACTTTTCTTTGCCTTCCGGCGATGTACGGTGTGAGTTATTAAGGCGCTCGTCGCAACATCCTGTGTATCCTGTCGGTAACCCTACTCCAACATGCACCACTGCTGATTGCACATGCAAAAGCGAAACTCGTTTGGCAAACTTGTTGCACTGCAGAGTACCAGCAGACACCCACAAAGACGAAGTTAAAATCCCTGCTTATCCGACAGACACTTGCAGCAATCACTTAAGCAACACTTTTCGTGTTACTCAAGTGCTCGTACACCCGGACTGCCTCTTATGCTTCGGTTTACGTAATTGCGAGAGCACATGACACCGGTGTGCGAGTGGCTGACGAGCAGCCAAGGCGAGAATCATTTAGAATTCATCAGGGAATTTTATTAATTTCTCACGCAGAAAATTTAATTTGCCGGATCAATGTGCTTTCAATTTGCAAATGCAAGCTGTCAGCGAGTGTGCGTGTGTGCGCTTTTCCCGGCATAATTAGGAGGGAGGGCTTTGGTGTGTGCGGGAGTTGATTGAATTTCCCCGAACAAAGGGTGTCTGAAAGGTATCGATAGGTGCAGACAGTCGGTTGAGTGCTAACGACACCTGAACGCGGGGTAGCACTGAGCCAAATGAACAGGGGATTAATTCCGAGTGAGTGTGCACCGTTTTACCGAGATTGTTAATTTGGATCCAGCGATTTGGGTATCAGCGCGCTGAACTTAATTGGGACTCAGCACGTTGACTGGGGATTAGGGCATGAATGGCATTAGACCTTAAAATGAATTTGGTGCTTATTTTATTGATGTGGGGTGACAGTTTATCAAGAGGAGTTAAGTTACCGTTAAATTGAAGGCAATGCATTGGTTGATGAAATGGCGCCCAACGTTGGAAAAAAATACAGCATTGCAATAATCCTACGTGTGAAATTCTCCCATGAAAAAAAGTTGAGGCAAAAAGTGCTACAATGTCCCAAGGGTAGCAAGAACTTTTGGTCATTTGTCAAAAACATAAAGAATTCCACCTCGTCCTCAATTCCCACGCTCATTTACAATCACATTCCAGCTGTCAGCTCTTTAGACAAAGCCAATCTGCTTGCGGCGCATTTTGCAGCCAGCTCAACACTGCCAGATTGTAGTTTGTCCCCAACTGTACTCGAAAGCGTTGGTTTCACCATGGGACAAATTCACTTCCGCACTCGTACAGTTGCAAGAGTACTTAAAGATCTCGACGTGCACAAATCCGTTGGCCCGGATGGTATTCCCCCAATACTTCTGAAGAGGTGTTCTTCTTCGCTGGCAAAACCACTGCGTAAGCTTTTTCATCTATCCTACTCTTCAGGTGTCTTTCCGAGTAGATGGAAAACAGCATTTGTCCAGCCCGTCCCTAAAAAGGGCGAATCTTCGTCACCCACCTCGTACCGAACCATAGCACTTACGTCCCTTCTTTCTAAGGTCATGTAAACGCTGATAAATTGTCAGCTCATGAAATATCTTGAATCAAGGATGCTTCTTAATGACCGACAGCATGGCTTCCGCAGCAACAGGTCGACTGGTGATTTGATAGCTTATCTCACCGATAAGTGGAACCAATCTCTGCATAATAAAGGCAAGACAGTCGCGCTTTATATTTCTATAGCATTTTACAGAGTTTGGCATCAGGCTCTTGTGTCGAACCTCTCGAACCGTTCAATACAAGTTGTTTTGGATGGGTTCAAGTCTGATATCCACAAAATAAATGCTGGTGTCCCTCAAGGCTCTGTTCAGTCTCCGACACTCTTTCTCATTTTTATAAATGACCTCCTGTCTGCCATTTCTAATCCAATCCACTCCTTCATTGATGACAGCACCCTCGGCTTTTCATATTCGTTCCAAAATTCATGACCCTGCCCTTCGGACGTAGTATTGGAACGGCAACGTATGTCAAGCACATTGAATTCCGATCTGGACAGCGCAGTTAACTGGGGTAAGAACAACAGAGTGGAATTCAATGCTTCCAAAACTCAATGCTGTATGCTGTCTCTAAAGAAAATCAGCCACAATCCATGAATGGCGCATGTATCGACGAAACCGGAGAACTTTCCATCCTTGGTATGTGCATTAACACAACACTTAGTTGGAACGATTACATATTCGAGGTCGCCAAAAATGCTGGGTTTCTTTAATCGATGCAAGAAATACTTCAACCCCTCTGATTTGGCTTTAATCTATAAGGCGTATATTCGCCCTAAGCTTGAGTAAAACGCTCATATCTGGTCTGGTGCCCCCAATACCACCTTGAACCTACTTGATAGAATCCAAAAGCGAGTGATAAAACTTAGAGGAGACAACCATATCGCGGGTTCATTAGACTCGCTCGAACATCGACGTACCGTGTCTTCTTTGTCCGTGTTTTATCGTTATTTCAACGAACGAATATTTCCCATAGACTATAATCCGCAGATATTTAAGACCAATGTGCACAGGTAACTCGTCTCCCTCTCTTCCTTTATACCATCGGCCCGTGCTGTGTCTTGACCGGACAATTAAGGGTATTAATAACCCCTTGAGCACGCGCAAATAATAAAAAAACCGTGCAACGATGGTTTAATTGTCTCTCTACAACTCTATTACCTAATATCTCAACAGAACATCCGTGAAACCGATGGCAATTAGGGCAGTTTTTTGTGAGAAATGGCGCCCAACCTTGGACCTTGCTGAAATCTTCAGCGTTCATCCATCTTCTTCAGAGTCCCTTAGTCAATTGATGCAACTCTCTATTCGATGCACATTAGCTGCGAATGCACCACCAAACACAAGCAATCAAATTCGATTTGTAATGCTCTGTTGATTTATGTGGTCTGCTTAAGCCGCCATGTCCTTGTCCACACGTCGTTCGCCCCGGTATTTTTGTTTTTGCACATTCAACAGATATCCCATTTCGAAATGAAAACTCTCCTAGAACGTGAGATCCATTCAAAAGCAATACATCTTCAAGTTGTCACCCTAAGAGTTCCGCACAGAATCTAAGCACTCGAAACAGAGTCCTTGGGTTCCGCTGACAAGTCGCAGCAACCGGGAGATAACTGACTGCGAACCATCTACACTTCACATCGGAAATGAGAATCCTTTTGTGATAGTTCGCGCACCATGAATGGATCCTGTGCACTGTGCCGGACACCGGGCGGAAAGGAAAATAGAGCGAAACTGAGAGAGACGGAAGAGCGGAAGAAAAAAAAAAATGATTCCATTGTTCCACAAAGGAGAAGTAATATCTTCGTTGTGTCACATTCATACGAGGATAATCCAGTGTCATGTCAGTGTCTCGTTGAGAGATACGACCGACAGCCTTGAACTGCACACCCGCCCTCATGCGGTTCCGCCCAACGCGTCCTCGAATGGAGACCATCCAAGGCAACACCTTCATCGGGAGGAGAGGAGAAATCCCAGAAAAGGTGAGTAGAGAGCAGATCCTTTGAATTCAAGTGGAGGAGATATTAATATCTCGGTCCGCTCAGTGTTTGCACTGAATGTGGGATTAGCATTAGTGGTCTCGGTCTGGAGGATTTCCCGGTGAATTGGATCCTCACCGAGCGCACGTAAGCCACCAATTATGCCCGAGCGGATAAATATTCTGATTTCATGTGCTCCGCTTTGAATAATTCTAATTTAAGCCGGGAAAAATGGGGGCAAATGTTGTCGCAGACATCCTTCGGCAAACTTTAATTTTCCAGCTAGTCGTCGGTATCACGTTCCTGCAGACGCAGAGCTGCAAGCGACAACCCATGGGCGTGGGTGTGTGCATTTCATGGCGAGTCCTTTGCCGAGCTTCTCCGTTGCACTCCGGTTCTTGTCAGTCGAGTTTTTATTCAATAAGCGAACGTGAGATTATTTGCAATTGATATTGATTGGCGAGTGCTTTTTTTCTTGTCTGCGAACCTTTGCTGACCCAAAAGTGTGCACAGCTCGACGTGGCTGGTGACGGCTAATTCAGTGCTGTGCTCTGCTCAGCTGGAAGGAGAGCTCTTCGGTCACTTATTCATCCACATCATCGGATGGGTGGGGCATGGATGATGACCATCTACGGGTCCGTCATGTGGAAGGACTGAAATTCATAACAAATTGATGATGGAGTGGTGATGCTTTGTGGATGCATTCATCGAGATATTTAATTAAAAGACCTTTTGTCGAGTTGCCCGAGTGGCTGCGGTGGCATTGTTTCATTTGTAATGGTCGAGTGGTCTCTTTAGCATTCCCCTCGGTAACCATGGAATTGGGGTCCGGCTATTGTGGGAACGTGCAATGGAGTTTATTTGAGTGAGCTCGGATTTTATAGAGTGATGGACGGCTGTGTTGGCAAACCACAAATCTGGTTGAGACTGGCGGGGAATGGTTTTTGAGGTTTTGGGGCGAATGTATATTTTTTTGACGATTGGCGCCAATGTTTTGGAAATGTTGAGTTCACTGACATGTGTCATGAGAAGGTCGTAACAGAGTGGATATTTGTTTGAACCCTAGAATGTCCTTTCATTTTATGGAAAGAAGAAAAACAAAACGTTTTCTCCTTGTAATTGGGTGACCATGATATAGAGCTACACCTTCAGACTGCTTCTAGTCATTAACTCTCTGCGACAGACGTGGACAGGCACCACAGAAACGAAGAAAAACTTGTGTCGCATCGTAATTTTTTTAAATTTTGTCTAGTAATTTGTCTTGCGCCCGGTGCCACTTGGCCATTATCTTCGTCTTTCTCTGCTTCTTTAAACAAGTGGATTGTATTGAAAGACGCCTTTAGTCAGAGTATCTATGCTTCTTCCTTGGAAGTTTTCTTTTGATGTCCCCCCCGTTCTCTGCATATCGCCAACCTCTGTAGGGTAAAAACGGCAGTACAAGCGGCATAAGTGCTGTTTAAAGTAGCTCTGTGCATTTGCAAATAAAAACAATAGAAAAATTCGTTCTCGCAATCGCAGTTATTCGAACTAAAATTGAGCTGAGTCGATTGATGATTTTTGATTACTTGTACGTACGATTTCAAACGTCAATGTGTGTATTCGCCGATTCTTCAAGTCGGAGAGAGAAAACATTATTATTCGATTGCTTCTAATAAGACCGAATAAATCGCCAATCGAATTCAATTTTTAACAATTGCCAATTTATGCCCGTCGTTAGTTTAAAGCATTTGGTCCTTCGAGCCGGATTTTTTGACTCAAATTGTTCATATAAGCCGAAGTAACGACGGCTGGTTAGGGCGATTCTATAAATAGATCTACCAAGGATCATCATTTGCGGAGTTCACTCTGGTGGTGGTATGGACAGATTCCTCGGTTACCTGGTATCTTTTGTGTGTGCTGCCTTTTTCTAGCTGCTCTTGGACTGGTAGAATCTTTTCGACGGCATAAGTAGTTTTCTTTCTCAGTTACCTTAACACAATCTCTTTTGCCTATTCTTTAGTGGCCGTGAAAACATCTACCACGACACGTTGGGAAAGCGGGGCGGTGTAGATGGACTTATTCGAATAGAATAGTGTCTGTCATGATGACTGCCGCCTTCTGGGCTATCAGTAGTATTGCGATCTATTACCGTGCTGTAGATGTTCGCATAGCACGCTGGACATTAAGCTGGGGTGTATGTCTAAAGGTTTTTCAAGAAGTGGATGGCATTCTCAAATTCTGCATATGTTCTTCTTCTTTGATTGGCGCAACGCGTCTTTCCAGCCAGCACGATCTTTCGCCAGATGTGTCCAGCTGCGTCCTCTGTGTGCTTGGCCCAATGGCTCGGAGTCTAAGACTCTTCGGGCTGGAGCTGTCATTCCCATCCGTTCTACATGACTTAGCCATCTTAAGCGTTGGATCCGAAGACGTTTAACTCGGTGCATGCCGCTGAACTGGCCGTACATTCTCCAGACGCTATCAACGCAAACAGGACCAGAGATCGCACGCAGAACTTTTCTCTCAAAACAACCAATAGCTTTTTCATCCGCTTTCTATAGCGTCCATGTCTCTGCTCCGTAGAGCAGGATATGCATATGATCCAGTGCATGGCAAAATATGTTAGACTGATGCTTGGTTGTTTTCCAGTTCTTTGTTAGCAGTACTGCCTTGTTCAACAGCTTCATAAGCATTTGAGTTTTCCGATAGCTCATCATGCAGTGAGACATTCACTATACCCTGTAAGCCTGTAGCGTGATTAGCTTCACACCTATATGATGTGCCTGTCTACCTTGCAGCTTTGTTCCTTTAACGCACCTCGTTTAATGCCACATTTAATGTCTTTTGTTCACATTCGCCATTTTTCCATTGATTTCTTGTCAGTTGTGCTTGTCGTTCAGATAACTTAAAGCAGTCTTAGTTGTCCCCTAGCTGACTCAGCGGCAATATCGCATACCACACGTCGTTGGCGTTAGAATCTTTCAGTAAATTGTCACTCTGCAGTGTGCTCAGGGCCCAAATGACAATAGGTACTCCTGATGGCTGCCGTTCATTTTTGTCATTGGGCAGGCAACCACTGAATTGTTCTTCCAGTGGTGACAGACCAGTGTGACCATTTGCCAATCTACATGATCGCATATTTAGGATATTTGGCGAGCGCATGGTTGGCAATTCGAGCCGGTTGCCATAGAGCATAGTCTCAACCTTTGAGCCTGTGCGGACACCCAACATCGGGCCGCTCCCAAGATAGAACCGTAGTGGAATAATAATAAAGACATATTTTCCCTCTTATTGAAAAGCCGTCGCGGCTCGTTTGAATGTGCTCCGCGGACCCCTGAGATTCTCACATCATGTGCGGTTGTCTCCAGGTGTTCATCGGCAAAATGTTCACCTCGCCCTTCCTGTCACGGTGCCAACAGTCAATTCAAAAACCTACAAGCAAGTCCTCCTTTTTCTCTGCGTTGCCGTTTGGGGAATCGATTATCGAGCATACAACAAGGACACACTTTTCACTCGCGCCCACTGCCCGGTGGTATGTTAAATTGTTGTCGTGACCAAACAAAAGATTTGTGCGCTGCTATTTCTAAGCATCTTTGAACTTTGAAGCAACTTGAAGAATCCACAGACTACGGAGCATTCCCCGAGCACAGCAGGAGTGTCTGCTATTGAAAGATGAAAATTCCAAGTGTGTTCTTGTGCACAAGAAGGCCAGAGGAGTCCGATTTGGATTTGTGAAGAGCAGAGCAGGAGTGGCTGGGAGGAGCAGGTCAAGGCCGCCGGCCCTGGGCCATAGGTGCGTTGTCATCTCCGAGTGCATCTGTCAGTTATGTTCGTGTAGGTCGTCAGTTGTCTCTTGTCATCTATGACGAAGCAATTTATTGCCCCCTACTCCTGGTTCCAGTCCTCTGTGCGTTGAAGAGCTCACAATAAATAAACCGTGACAGCTCCTGGTGGTGTACCCGCAGTGAGTAATAGCACTCGAGGCACTCGCGAATGCTTAGCATCGTGCCGTTACCCGGTAGTTCACCGCCGTGGAGGAGGGCGCACAAAGAACGCAGATGAACGGGAACGTTCCATTCAGGATCTTAGGAATGTGTACCTTGAGAATTTCTATGGCAGCTATTGTGGTGCTCGCAGGGATGGCGCGGCGCGACAGAAGCAAAGTATACTTCTTATCGGGACATGATGAGATTCCTGATGTTCCAGCATACTTGTCATATGTGAACACCACGCTCGCCTCGCATCCTTCCGCCGGCCGACCGTGTGCGAGGTTTGTGTAGTTTAGCAGCGTCCTGCTATGGGCGTAATTATGGTAAACATTTACCTAGAGTAGTTTGGTTTTATTGTTAGTGTTCCAATTTGTGCGCTGCGTTAATGGGGGCGGTGGGAGGGGTGTGGGTGTGGGTTGTGAGTTATAGGTATTTTATTCACGTTCGCACCTCCGTCGCAACGGGGGGGAATGGCTTAAGCCAGAGCGAAAGTATAAATCTGTCGGATATATAATCCGAGGCGAACACGTTTCATGTTCGTTTTCCACTATTGCCGCTTCGTTAGTTGCTTCCACACAACATTCCGAGGCATTTGCGCGCAGTGCGGTGGGATGGACGGTGGAGGTGGCTGGTGGAAAGAGGGCTCCTTTTCATTTCAATTTGACTCCTTTGCCAGTGGAATAATATTTGCTGTTCGTGACATCGGAGGCAACGAGCGTTGCTGTAGCTGTTGCCGGGACAAAGTGTTTTTCCACTTGCAAGCGATGGGGCGGAATGATGACAATTGTGAAAAATGGTTTCTGAGGAAATCGCATGCAGGAGTCGGCGAGGGTGTGTAGTGTGGTGGTTCTTGAGGTTCGAGTAATAATGATGGATAGCCGCTGTGGCTGGCTGCATTTTAAAATAAATGAATTTGCTAATAAGGAGGGAATCATAAGCAACAGGAGGGTGCCGAGCACATGATCTGGGCGGCCTGAATTGCTCGTGTTGTGTGTGTGGTGGACGTTTGACAAATGTGCTCTTTTCTTTCTAATTGGTTTGCTGGGGATGACTAGCAGATGTCGGAGGCGAGTGCTTTGCCCTTGCTGCCTCTGGGCAGGAAGGAGATGTCTCGAACAAAGGGCGGTTATTTTTTTGTGGGTACAATGGCTTTTGTCTTTTGATATATGCTTCGTGGTTTAAATGAAAAATTCAGTCTGCAGAGAATGATGCAGGAGGAGAGCGCGAATGAATGAATTTTTTGAAATGAGTGCGAGAGAGTGTGAGAAATATATTTCGAATGAGTAGCGTGCTCAATCATCAAAGTAAGCAAATGTATTGTGTTCGGCTGACAGGAGCATGAAATATTATTTCCTAAGCCATGTCCATTGGAATCCCTTACTAGCAGGGCACAATGGACCCAATTAGTTAGGCTAAGTAAGCCGTGTCCAAACAGCACAAGCGAACTCGTCAACCGAACCGTATCTGACACAGAATATCATGGTGCGTTGATATAAAAAAAAATTACTGGGTGCCTTGCGCAAAGCATTACAATCGATTGTCTACCTCTTAGAATCGTCCTTGGCAACCGGCGCTACTTCGGTTTATTAAAACCACTGGGCTCAAAACTACTTTTGACCTGAAGGCCCAAAATGATGCTCAAAACGCATTTATGTTTTTAGTCCTGTTTTATCGAAGTCGAGAGCTGAACGATAAGCAAAACTGGTAAGCTGATGCCTGGCTACTTTGAAAGATGAAAGTAACATCAGATATATGGTGGCTGCGAGCAATTAACCGCGAGCTCTACGAGCTGTTTTAGTGTGTAGATGTAGTCCAGTAGAGTTGGCCACATCGGATCCGTGGATAGAAATGCTACTGGTTTGAGAATGAGAGGAAAGACCAATTCAGTGCGGACGCATGATAGCTTGGTGGTTATCACAGGAGCCCAGGATCGTCAACAAAAGAAGGCAGCGATTACTGAGGCTCAGACTCTGGGTAGATTTCCTGAGAAGTAAGAAATGGAGGCATTACTTCGCGCACACAAGGAGGTTACATGAGGTCAATAAGCTAGAGTCTCTTCTTAACCTTAACTCACGAGGTATCATCGCACTGCTATGGGTAACTCATCTATCTCATATTTTGAAGGCTTTGTTGTTTCCGTCTGTCCCTCTTCGATAAGTGCATATGAGTTGTGTGGGAATACTTAAATATGTTTTCTTTTCCTCCGTAAAAAGGAATAGTACCACAAGCTTCGTGTGAATCTTTGAATCCACCAAGAAGGCCAATCAATGCCTGCCATTTAGTTTTTTAAAAATTATTTCATGTAAAAGTTGACCACGACTTCATGTGTTTTGAGTGATTCCTACGAAGTCCCCAATTTTGAGTTACTTTTCGAGTAAATAACATGTCGATTGTTGCCTTTCAAAGCTGTACCTGACGTTTGCATATTGTTAAGCACGAGTGAATGGTCATATCTTCACATGCGTTCAATCGTAGGTCCCAAATGAGCATTAATTGCTCCCAAAACTTGTTTAGGTTAGGTTAGGTTAGGTTATTGGGCTGACAGCCAAATTCCCAGCACAGTTAGACCTATATTGGTCCATTGTGATATCCATTGCCGTTAATTTGATCCCCACGGGAAATGGTGACTGGACCAGTGAAAACCTGATAAAAGCATATTAACTTTTGCTCTCACTGGGACTAAAACCGGGGACCCCTATAACCAAAGGCAGGCACTCAACCAACTTGCGCCATCTAGCCGTTAATTTCATTTCTCAAATGAAGCTCGTTAAACAAAGCTCGAAATCTTTGAACGACGGTAACGTTGTCCTCACGGTCATCTTTGCATAAAATTGGGATAAGTGGTTCTGCGCAGCCAAAGGTCTACCGCAACGGTCCATTGCCAACTCTTGCATTGCCATTGGCCCAGACTGTGTTTATTAACCAACCACGAATAAGTAGGCAGTTGTTCGTTCTATGATGAAGTGGTAATCATGACTGGGTTACATTCACTCACCCGAAAGAGAGTCATTAGCAAAAAAACGTGACATTGAAAAAAAAGCCACCCATTACGGGAGTACAGGAGTTTCGGCACGAGCACATCGACCAATGTAAGGCAGTGTTGGGATAGCTAACTACACTTACGCCAGAGTAGGCCTGTTGTTGTGAAGTGATGTAGATGACTGATATTGATATTTCTTAGCTCTGTCATGTCATGTTCAAATACAAGGCTGAATAGTGGCTGAATGTTCGGGATTGGAAGCTGGATTGTATAGAGGGTGTTAAATGGTCTCCTCCTCCTCTTCATCTCTGCAGCTTCCGCAGAAGTCGTTGGAGTTGATACCTAGTCCTGAAGAGTATATACCTATAGCGCAGTGCTCAGTTATAAGACCAATAAGAGTTCTGAGATTCGGCCTGCCAGTACAAATTTACGTCTCTGTGGTGACCCGTGGCGTTGTGGGTATGTGCATCGGCCCCAACCTCGATGTCGTAGGTTCGATCCCTGGCCTGTACGAGAAAAAATGTCAATGACAATGCTCGAAGGGTACTTCTGTCTCGACCAAGCTTCTCAAACTTGGCGGTTTGGAGTCGACATAAAACTGTAGGTTCCTTCCACCTAGCCTTAGATCAAGGCCTGGTCCTTTACGGGCTGTAGCGGCACCCATAAATATTTATTATTCACGTCTAGATGTTTTTAAGTCGTAATTTACAAACCAATCGCTGGACCAAATTACATCCAATTCATGGCAGAAATTTAGGCGATAGACCTCCAAAAACAGACAATTATTAGAATTTACCGATTTATGACATAAGAGTTATATTTACCCCACTTTAAGCAGGAAGAAATCTCTGAACATTGACTAACATCTATTCTCTTTTCTTTTCCAGGTACGTAGAGTGTTTTGGCAACATACCGTGAGTAAGTTTTAAAACCATCAAATGCAGATATTTCATTGGTAAGATTTTAGTTAAAGTCTTACTTTTTGTTGGAGGCAACAATTAATGGCTAACACCGCAAGTTTCTTCATCCTGTCATCTTAGGACTGCATTATTAACGGGCTCTCGTTGCGGTTGCATATTCTGTTGTATGTTCTCTTAGTTGGATATTATCGCGATTCCCACTGAGTTGTGAAACCCGAGTACCCTTGCTTCAAAACGTTCACTCATCTGTGAGAATGACGAAGCTAGAATTTAATATTTTTTTAACTTTTCCAAATAGGACAGTTTACCAGGAGATAGTGAAGAAAATTCTGCTTACATGAGTGGTTTTGTCCTTCAAAGCATACCACAGTTTCGTCATCGTTTTTGTGCACAGAAACTAAATGACGATGGACACTAGAATCATCCCCGCTGAATTTATATCGTCCATGGTCGAACAAGTGTGAGTTTTTTCCTGAAAACGTTTAACTCAGCCCAACACGGAGTGACCAAATGCTTCCTAAATGCTGTGCACACTCAATCTAGTGGAATGCATGTGGATGTGGACGCATTTTTTGCGTTCACACCAAACCAGAGCTTGTCTTATCGAGCCGGTCATGCATCCCAGCTGCTGACTGCATTGTCTGTATGCTTTAACGGTGATAAATATTGCACATGTTCGACGAATTAATCCGACTTATTGTCTACTGATCAGTGAGTCCAAAAAAAAAATTCATTTTTTCTAATTATCCTCCTCCATCACGAACAACGAACTCATCTGTGCTGCTTACATGCCCCCATGACTTGCTGGTGAACACTCTTCTCAAAAGCATTCAATCAGTTGTGAACTAATTGCGCCCATGTCGGTTATCCTTCCCCGATGGTAATGGCTTTCAAATTTTGCATCGACTTTCCACCAATTTACATCGTGAACGGCCCATGAAAACCAATATCGCAGCAATTCATTCTGCGCCATCAACAAATTAGCAGCACAACAGCCGATTCCGGCGATCGATTTAAACGTATCGCGCTCCAAAGTAGCCCCCGAGCACGGGCACAGGCGGCGCAGCGGCGTCCGACTTCGCACACAACACAAATTCCGAGAGGCGGCAAATAATTTCCAATTGCGAATTGTATAAAACTTATTATTCCCCCGGAATAACGCAGCAAAGTGCCAAACATTACACAGAATCGCATGTTAACCCGCAGTCCCATGCCGCCATACCACGCGCACAGGCCACTGAGCTAATTTATTGTGGACGGCCACACTCCCCACTAGCACGGGCCATCGCACGGAAAATGACGTCGGCAGTCCGGCTGTGTGTGCTGCCACCTCGCCTGCTGATCACGGCGATGATTGTTTTCCGATTTCCATTTCATCCCGACCCGGACCACCATCCCTTCCATCCTTGCACCCTTCTGGTGGTGGGGTCTCTCCTGTTTCCGCTGACCGAACGAGGGGGTGGGCCTGGGCAAACAATCCGCATCGAACATTACGGGTCTCGTTGGCGGTGGCAACGGTGGCGGCGCGGTGGTGGTCGCCAGTCGGCGGAGGCACACTGGCAGACTGTGCAAATGTTAGCAATCGTTCAAATCATTTACATTAATTGAGTTTTATTTGAAAGAAATATTTATCAATGTTGACCGAGCAGATGTGGGGGAGCGGGCCTTTAATTAATGCGTCCCCATTAGCTGGGGGAGGATGGTTGAGAGTTTCTGTTCGGCGACCGGAACTCCGTCTTTCAGTGAAACGGGGTGGCTTAGCAGCGGGGATCCTATTGATTGCCTGCTGTCCGCCGACGAATCGATGGAGATGTGTGTAGAGTACGTTTCTCGTCGCCCTCCTAATTACAAAATCAACTTGTGAGTGTGTACACATCGATTGGGGTGCCGGTTAAGATGTCGGCGGGTGGTGAGCATTTTTCACTAGGCCCAAACTGATGTGGAGTGCGCCATTGTGTGCCTTTTTTTCACGTGGGAAAAAAGTCGGTTCGTAGTTCTGCTATTTCTGGAAAGCGCACAAAGGACATACACTTCGGTGGGTTTTAAAGGGGATCTCCTTTAATTGGGGAGAAGTGAACGGTTGGAACTTTAAAGGATTTAGGGGTGGAACAAGCAGAGCATTATGTGTGCAAATGAGTTGGCCGTTGGCTCGTGTGCAAGATGAGGAAAGTCTTTGATGTTGATAATCCCGAAGGTGACTCTCTCGTACAGCAGTCGGTTGAGTGCATATGTGAACACTTCCACTCAACTAATTGGATGTTGTAATTTTTATTTTGTGTCTGAAATCGGGTGTGCTTTTGTATGTGTCCATGATGGTTGCCATGGCCTGGGATCCTTACAAAGAGGAAGAAATAACTTAAAGAAGGCTTGTGTGGGTGTCGTCATTCGATACGTTTAACTGAACCATCAATGTGACACTGAACACATGAGGATTCTTTAATCGGTTGACAGATTCTTTTCATTGTTTACATCACTCTTAATGTATAAAGTTTGTCAATATTGTCCGTGGTTAACATTAACTGCTTACAAACTATAGACCTAAGGGAAGTTTGGTTCTACTCCTCGTCGTTTGAGCTTCGAGGTGGAGGGTGTACAGGGTTTCAGATATACTTAGACCTTTAGTTGAAGTCCACTAACGCAATGCCAGGAGATCAAGTTTCTTGTACTAGGTGGAATCTCCGAATGGAATAATTTTCATATTTTGAGTCACTCTCTAGAAAGCCAGCAAGGGATGACATCGTAGATGTAGTTAGAAGTATCTTTGATTGGCGAAACAGTCCGAGGTGGACCTGGGCCTCAACCAACATGCCTCTCCAATCGGCACGATCTTTCGCCAGTTGCCTCCAGGTGCGCACACCAAGTTGGTTCCACTTGTGTGCGCCATCTCGTGCGAGGACGTCCTCTGTTACGCTGTGGAGCTGTGGTGTCCATCTGCTCTACATGCCCTAGCCATCTTAAGCGTTGATCCGAAGACGCTTAACTAGGTGCATGGCGCTTTACAGCCCGTACAGTTCGTGGTTGTATCTCCTCCTCCAGACGCCATCAACGCAAGCAGGGCCAAACATCGCAAAATCATATTGGCAACCACACTTTAAGTAAACTGGAGGCACGACGCTCCTACATATGCTTCTTGATATAGTGACGGAACCCAACTCTGCTTTTATGGTACTGTCTCTTGGTACCTGATATATCAACGCGCTTCTGCAGGACCGCCAATACTTTATTGATGGTTTTGTTTTGCTATCACTGACCTACTAGCATCGTCATGGTTAGGTTATTGGGCAGACGGGCGAGCAGCATTTACACCTTCACATCATTTCTGCAAGTAGCCCAGCTATGTTAATCATTTCTTTGAAAGTTCCTTCAGGTCCTGGAATAAGTGGTCTCCAAGTGTTCTGTTTCTTGACTTAAAGAGATTGAGCAGGTCAGCAGATAGTTTACCTTAATGACTCGTGTCCTTATGACTCTTATTATCTTATTATCAGGCTGTCTTTAGAAGTTTAGTCTTTTCTAGCGATGTTGTAAACCATCCATGTTTGTACGTGTTACACATTTGCACATTTGGTTAACATAAACCATGTGATTGTTAAATTGTCTACCTTTAGGTCATTTGATGCCAAACGCAAAACGTGTGCGTCGACCCCAACCTCGACGTCGTAGGTTCGATTCCTGCACTGTGCGACGAAAACAATTCACGACCCCACCTCTTTCGAGTCACTGACAATGCTCAAAGAGTATTTCCTGTCTAGAAAAAGCTTCTCAAATCTGGCCGTTCGGATTCGGCATAAAACTGTAGGTCCCTTCCACTCGTGTGAGAACAATAGCACGCACAACACGAGTTGTTGCTGAGAAGCTAGGCCCTGGCCCTCTATGGGCTGTAGCGCCACCAATATTATATTATTCTTATTATTATTGATGATGAAATGTCAATTCTTCATCGCGCACCACATGAATAGTCACTTACTCATCAGGCTGACGAACCATGAAGGGTCTGAGCCTGAGCGTTTGCTGCCTTCCATCGGTGAGGGTCCTGGGCACGCTGCTTCCAGTCATCAAGGCCAAGCTGTCTTACATCCGCGATGAGTTGGTCTTTGTTCCGGCGGTTCGGTCTTCCTATCCTTCTCAAACCAGGAGGCTCGGATTCGTAGAAATTTTCCTTTGAAGGCACAAAGAATCAACTCTGCAATCTTGCTTAGTGTCCAGCTTTCGGCTCCATAAATCAGGAGTGACAGAATAAGGGGTTTTGTAGAGCATGACTTTGGTCCTTCGAGTCAGGAGTTTTGAGCCGTTGTTTTGACAAACCGAAGTAGCATCGGTTAATGAGGGCGATTCTACGTCAGACGACCACTACGATGTCATTCGTGGAGATTATGTTCGTTTGCCCCGAGGAAGACAAACTCCTTTACTACCTCGAAATTGTAGCTATCAATTGTGACGTTTTGGCATAGGTGGTGTGCGGCGGATCGTTTTTTGCTCGATAGCATATACTTGGTTTTGTCCTCGTTGATCTTTAGACCAGCTCGTTTCGCCTGTTCCTAAATGCACTACTGTTGCACTCTTCAATTTTTAATACGTACATTCTGTATTTTTTAAAACTTCTTTATTATGTAGCCATACATCGCAAAATTGAATACGAAAATTAGATACTACCATAAGTGCAATTATTGTGAATCAAAAGAATTGTGAAATAGACAGCAAGGAGTACTTTTCACTTGTATTTAACCACGATTTACACAAAATGCCCTAATTCATTTCAACGATGCTCAATGACATTTCCAAGGATATTCGTAAGAACTGTTCACATTGCGAACTCTGCCCACCCACTCGAAATGGCGGACAGAGTTTTATTGTTTCGATGACGCGACTGTTGAAATAAATCCAGTTTCTACGAAGTTCTTCTCTCATACTTGCATTTCCCTGAATAATAAAGGACAAAATAATGTTCCAAGAAAAAGAAAACGCCCACACTTGCAAAACAACAAACAAACATGCATTGTTTGCTACGCCAACGCTGACTAAACTCTGGTGAAGTTTTCAGTTTCTGTTAACCTTTCGGTGTAAGCGTGTTCATTCACGGAATTCTAAGACGTCCCTTCGGATAAGGAGTCGCTTAACGATTTTGCATTTTCCCCCGGGCATCGATGAGATCAAGGAAACGCATTCACATCAAATTCAGTACTGAATTCTGTACTCTTACCATTAATTAATTTTGTCCGAAAGGAGGTCACCTAGTTCTTGCTCATTCACAGCCATTAAATTCCATTCGCCAAGTGGTCTCATTCAAAAAGGCTTTCCACATCGAAGAGCGCCCGCCACCACTGGGATGAAGTGCCTTTTCGATCCGAACTCGCCCGGTTCCTTAGAAGTCCCAGTCCCCTCAAGAACTTTCCATTAAATCACAATGTGCCCACGTAGGCCGCTAATAAAAAAACCATGCTATACACCGCTTAATTTGGCAACAATCCCCCGCTGTACCATTTGTGCAGTGAAATCCCGAACGGAACATTAAATATTAAAATAAATTTGCGGGCCACCGGTCCAGGGGTCGCGGCCGAGGCAGCCCTGCTATCACCGCACACTCCGATTAACTATAAATCTAATTCACCCAAACGCACACGCTCGCCCGCCCCATCTCCCATTCGTCTACTCGAGCCCGCCCGAGGGAAACCCGAACCGGAAAATCTCTGAAAAGTTTTCGTGTTTCACACTCGACATACATGACACGACGTCGACGACGACGACGAAGACGACGTCTTCGCCCCAAAGGGAATATCGCGGTGGCGATGGAGGCGATGCGGCGATAGCGCTGGCGATGTCAGTACTTCGGAGGCGTTACGTGCGACGTGGCCTGACTTCGCCAGCCACCCCGGGAGTATCTATCAAAACAATGTAATTTATTTATTCTCTCAGGTCGATTAATTATCTCTTAAGTTGTCTTGTGTTTCTTTTATTTATTTGTGCTTACGTTGCGCAAAAAAATCACTGATACACGGGAGCAGGAAAAAGTTTTACGTTCGCTCTCCTCCACGGTGGCGTCTAAAGAGGCTGCCGTCACGTCTGGCAGGTGATTTAATGGCGACATTTTATCTGGATTATGATGAAATTATTCCACAGCCACATCTTGGGGGGATGGTGGTGGAGTGGGTGGAGGAAAATTCAAAATTCGCCGAATGGCGCTCATAACGCGACTTCATTTTGGCGTAATAACTGGAGCGCATGGTTATTCGTTATTCGGTGTCACGTGCTATCGGGGACAACGTGCCAGCGTAACCTCCGCGTGTTCGGTACGACGACGCGGCGTGTCGTGGCTTTGGGGAAGATGAACTCTTCTATGCTGTAATGGATGGATCATGAATTGGCAAACACCAGCGTCGTCTGCCATCAAACATCTACAGGATGATGCTGTGTCATCGTAATGCGCTCCCTTAATGTGTTTTGTTGTGGGTGGCGGTATGGCATGTGTTTTGAACGGTGATTATGGTTTTGTCACGATAAACAGAATCAATCATATCATCCCAAGAGGGGGCGGGAGTGGTTGGTGTAAAGAGACGACTTATTGGGCTCATTGACTCTCCATCAAGTTTGCTCGTTCCAGACGAAATTCCAGTCGCTGGTTTATCATCCGTGGAGAGCTGGTAGGGAGGGAGAAGGTACTTTGACGGTTGATGGCGCCACAAAAGATAGGTAAAATGTTCTGAACATTAAAATGGATTGGTAGGGAGGGGGTTTTAAGGACGGCACTTTAAGTGCGAGGGATTTTTAAGTGAGTCTCAAACTTCGGTTCTTGTCTGTTGAACAGGATGCTTTTCTGTCATGAACAGTCAACAGTGATGACAACAGCCACAAAACTCAGTACAGCCAGATCAAGTAGTTGTCCTGTTCCTCATGTGGTCCTGCCCTCAAACTGGGATCCTAATTCAAAGTGTGTGTTGTCGCGATCCCGACCCCTTCCACCATGATCAGTGACTTCATCTCAATTAAATCTGTCTTTTAATCAAACATCAGTCGAAACGTACCTCATCACCACCTTCTTCCTTTGGCGCCCAACGCTACCACTCGATGTTCCGAGTTACTTCTCCTTTTCAGGAGTCTACGGCCCCACCCGACTGGCAATTTGTTTCGAATCCATCCGCCCAGTCAGATACTTAGTCGAAATCCGCAAATTATACTTAGTCACGAAAGGACTTTCCTCCCGCACAACCGATACCTAGAGCATAATAAATTCATACCTCAGACGTACCCATGCGTTGAACATGTCCCCGAACGCACATACACACCTCTCCACATCGCACGGTCGGAGCACCAAATTTCGTATTCCTTCCCACAACTGACGACCCCTCACCGTTGGGACGCCCTCAAAAACCCCCCCCCCAAACTGACAGCAACGGAATGATGAAAGAAACAACACCCAGACCAGAGAAACTGAAGAGACAGGCAACGTGTTTGCCTGCTGTTAACATAAACACCCCCAGAACCGAAGCTAATAGCTAATATCTGTAAACAATATTCGCCGGAGCGGAATCCGGTGAGACGCGTGTGCGCCCGGATTGCCTCTGTGGAACACGTGCAAATATGATTTCCATGTGATCGATGCGATGTGTGCCATGTGGTCGCAATTCACTCCTCTCGGCTAACACCTACGTACCGTACATCGCTTCGTGGTTCGTGCCGTTTCGGTGTCGCTGTAATGTAGGAAGCCGACATCGGCAGGCAGAATGCAAAATCAATTTATGCGGTGATTATGTGATCAGAAGGGTGACGGCTTTCCATGGATAGAAAGACGACGGTGACGGTGACGGTGCCGAGCCCTAAAACGAAGGCGACACGAATGTGGGACAGGCCACCATCCGTGTGATGCTGACGGCACTTGGCATGCTGACGGAAATGCATGTGACCCACAACAAGTACGAACACCAGTGGCGTGCTAATGACAGCGACGTGCTTCCATTGGAGATGCTGGCATTCAAATCCAGTGGCGGAGGTGATTATCACTGCCTACCCCGACCGACCGAGCGCGACTGTTGCGGCGGAAAGCGCTGTGCATAGCCGTTAAACGAATCGGAACAGTTCCCCGGACTCAGGTAACCACCTCGCACTGCATTCAGTTGACGCTTGGATGCAACCATGGCCGTGCCATTGTTATCCAACGCGACCAGCAAAAAGCAGAGACAAAAAAACAACCAACATCATGACTTGATACGGCTGTCATCCATCCACCCGATATGCCCGATGGCATGGTGCTTCAATTTTTGCGCTTTTCCGCGGACGGGCGGGAGACTGAGTCAATTTTAACGGTCGGCTAGCTTCACTGGGCACCGCCAGCGCCACAGTGGTGTTCGTTGCAAATGTCGGGCGCATATTGATTTCCATGCAAATATTTTGTGGTTGATTGTACAATTATGTAATCATATCTGCGCTGGCGAGCTTATGCATCACTCAATTTGACGGCGCGCGTCGTGTGCCAATGTGTCGATGTCGGGTGGATGCAGATGAACCGCTTTTGATTGGAGAAATGTATTCAAAGTCATTCGGCGTGGCGCGACGTCGGCGGCGAAGTGGGCGTGATTTATTAGCTTTTGATATGTGAATTGGTGGAATAATGTATTTGCTTGGCTGAAGGACGTAGCTTTTGTGAGACTCACTCAGCCGCAACGGAATGAGATAGTGCGGCTATTAATTGGGAAATGAGGTGAGTTCGTTCGTAGGATTGCATCCTCCGGCAGGCAGTGCCTTTTTGATTTAAATCGGTCATTCGCTGGGATACTTTATGTGATTGACCCGCACTGGATTTCAAAAGCCCTTTCGCAGGATTTATGTGATGCACGGAATTGTGAGAATTATCTGTGCATTAACTGGGGGAGTATAACCGCTAGATTAGGGGTTGCACAAATCGACGCCGGAGATTTCCCAATTGCTCGGTGTGGAGCTTTGTCTGGAATTCCCCGACGGAGCTGAGATAAAAAAAAATCAATGGGACAGAAATGTGTTTAGTCACACCGTTAAGTGTCACAATTCCCGTGCGGACTGGCGACATAGTTCTTTGGGAATCCATCTATCAGGAGGAGGTATATGAGGAGACCAGAACTTGTAAAATGAGGCGAATTCCGATATGCGGCGATAATGGCTGATTTTTTTAACAAATATTATTGAGTTGA
Organism: Eristalis arbustorum; assembly: GCA_916610145.1. NCBI lineage: Eukaryota > Metazoa > Arthropoda > Insecta > Diptera > Syrphidae > Eristalis > Eristalis arbustorum. The sequence continues at coordinate 3,087,281 of OU744318.1, forward strand.
TGTCTGGTTGGAAAAAAGATAGGTGAGATCCGTAAGAAAGCGAACATGGTTCGATGAAGCAGTCAAAAAGCGAATTGGAGATAAAATAGAGCCGTGTGGATCACCAACATTTATTTGGTGTTAGAAAAACTTGAATTGAATATGATGATATCTAATCCATAAGAGTAAAGATACCCATGAGATTATCAGGCAGACTACCCATGAAGGATACGAGCCTGAGCAATTGCTGCATTCCATCGGTGAAGGTGCTACGCTGCTTAACTGCACTTAACAACTCCTGCCTCCGATATAAGCTCTCAGCTTGGCTTGGTTAACAAAGGATGTGGTCCAGGGTCGCATCATTTATATTTCAAAGGTCTTCAATATTAGTCTATTTTAGTGACACCATGGAACAACGTTGGTTTTTGGTTTAGCTTTAGGTTATTGGGCTGCTAAGACCACTTGGACTTGGACCATTGTTGGTCCATTTTGATACCCATTACTGTTAATTTGATCCCAACGATAAATGGTGACTGGACCAGATTTTAAAATGAGATCAAAGAATATTAACTTTTGCTTTCACTCGGGTTGGGACTGTGACTCCTAACCAACTTGGTCGCCCAGTCGCTTAAGAACGTTATTAAGCTCTTGATGTTTCATTTTCGTAGTACTATCAAGGTATGTGTTTAGACTCCAACAGTTGCTGTTCACGGTTCAATTCCTGACACAAATGTTCACAGTTGCAACTCCATCAAATCATAGCTCAATTAGTAACGTCTGTCTAGAAAGAGCATCGCAACTTGGCAGTTGGAATCAACTTAAAACTGGGTACGCACAATTTGTCAATGAATAGTATCACATACAACACGAGTGATTATCGATGAAGCTAGACCATGGTCCACTTATATGTACGTTAACGCCATTTCAAAAACATGAAGCTACTTATATTGGATGGCTGCAAATGTTTTCTGAATGCAATCCTTACAAGACCATTTTTTTTAAAATGATGAATAATACTGGCCTCAGTTTCTATCCCTGTGGTACTCCAGAAATTTGTATGTCTCTAGCCTTAATTAGAAAATATGTACATTGAATTCTTGAGGCCAAATTGATTAATCAATGTTTTTGGCTTTTTAAATTCACTAGCTTTTCAATCTTTAGTCCAGTTTGCGTTGAAGGTTTCTGGCGAGGAAGATTCGACCACGAACTGTACGGACTGTGCAGCGAAATGAGTCTATTCAGGCGTCTATGGATTCAATGCTTAAGATGACTAGGTCAACATGGACAACACTGTTCCAGGCCGAAGAGTCTTCGACTCTGAACCACACACAACGACCACGAAGCCGATGGCGCACTCAAGTAGAGAAAACCTTCAACCAACTTGGAGTGCAAAATTGGAAGTAGCTGGATGAGAATCGTGCCAGCTGGAGAGGCTTGTTGTATGAGGCCCAGGTTCACCCCGGACTGTAGCGCTATAAGAAGAAGGATCGGTATTAGATGCTTGAGCGCCTGAGTGGTTTCATGACTTGTTGTATTATGGTAGTTCGTATGTGATACAGCCGTCAGTTTTTAAATTAATGAGACAAGAGCAAGACTCAAGCTTTCAGAGAGTGCGTTCATGTGGTATGCATTGTACGTGGGGTTGTTAACGGCCTAAAGTTAGTTAACTTTTTCTTCCATTAACTTACTAGAACTGTTCAAACATTCGGCTTGAAAAAGGAATTATACCCAATTATTTAGAAGTAAGATGGCATTTCTTATCGATAACATGTTACGGGCTCCAACCGGACGTTGTGGTCTGTCCCTAATTTTCTTCATGGAGACATACTTCGAAGCATGCCTTCTTAAAGTCCCTCCGTAGTGCCTTTTTTGACTTAATTTCCCATCACCTCACATGAAATCGTTTGCTTTCCCATTGCTGATGACTAACCCCACGCTCTGCACATCTCTGTATAAGAATCGGTCAATTTGCAGTCAAGTAACTTTTATGACAAATGGTTTACTAAACGAAAAGCAAATCCCAACAAAACACACGAAATATGTCAGGCATTAGTTCTGCCAGATAGCCTCTTTTGTCTACACAAGAAATAAACCTTCTCAGCTTCTCCGAGAGCTGTGGTTACTAGAGCGTACTAAAGCACTTCACACTACGAAGAGATACGACATCAAATCCATTTTCTGTTCTGTCAGCTTCCTCATTACTCCCGAGTTCAATGGGCTGCCAACCGGGAAGTGGGACTACACTCATAACCGACCATATACTCGGCTTTTACTGCTTGCTATAGTTTACTGTCCCTGCCCACTCTGGGAGATAACCGAAACCAATAACCATCGCACCACTGGATCTCGATTGAGTTGTGCATACCTTCGGAGGGTCCTTGTCAAACTATAAAATTGCCTGAAACACTGAATAAATAAACTGCTGCCCCGGTTTCCATGGGCAATAACGTACAAACGTGCTAGAAGTCAATATCAAGTGGCAACCTGGCCTTTGTCACACTCTACGGCCGGGCATTCAGTGTCGGTGCGGATATGGAAGTGTCCCATTTCGAAGACAACTGCGGCGGAAAAGGTACGCTTCGCTGCGTAGCCGCTGCCAGTGAGTGTCATATTTGGTCGACTAAATTGCGTTATCAAAACACCATTTTGCCGTCGGAAGGGGGGTGCCTTGGCTGTCACCTCGGTTCGGCAGCATGGTCGACAGGCGACACTCGGAATGGCACTTGGCATCACCGACTCACCAGCTCACAGTCACAGACCCATCCGCTGTGAAAGGAGAAAAAGTGGAAATGATGTTTCATCTTTTGTGGCCTCTTCGGTGTATATTCTTTTTTTCTCCATTTCCATTGGCGGCGTTATTTTTCCATTTCCCCAGACCAGCCTCCCCCGGTTTATGCTCTTTATATGTGGGTTATTTATGTTGACTTAGAAATCGTTTACTTTTATGGGTAGAAGCACTTTTGCGATGATTATGGCTAAGGGCGGCACTGTGCGCTGTGTGACGTGTGTGCGATGCGCTGTGTGGCGGCGTGATGTAAAGCTATGGACTGCGACAAGTATGTGCTGGCTGGAGTGTAAGCCAATTCCGGTGGGTTGTTATGGAGAAAATTCAATAAATTGTTTGATATTTGAAATGTATGCCCAGAAGGGATCTGTCGGGGTGTGGGGTGGTGTGGCGGTGTGTCGGTGTACTTGTGTGCCGGGAGGAAGTGGGCGAATCTTCCTGGAAGGAAGTGAAAGCATTTGTTGTTCACCTGCTTCCGTCCTTCCTTCCCTGGCGACGACGGTGTGTGCATGTACGGGTGTTTGCTATTATTTGTTGATAGAATGATGTGCTCTGATGACGGCTCGAAATAAATGATTCGCAAAGGTAAGCAGTGCGAAGTGAAGTTGATGGTGACGACGACTGCCTTTTTGGTAGACGCACGTCGCACTCGTGGGAAAGTGTGTACATTTCACTTTGCCTATAAGGATGCTCGATGTGAAAGTCGATAAAGGAGTAGCGATGCGGATTGTTGTATAAGGAATGCATCAATCACGGATACTTTCACAGCTCTGTAAGGAAGTGAGAGAGTGACATTTCAATTAAAAATAAAATCAATCGATGCGCGACGCTAATTGCGAGCTTTGAAGAGGAGACGTACCGACGATTGAGTGCAGTTGGGGAGAGATTCAGGGAGTGGAAGATGAATTTGCACTCTCTCCGCCTTTGCACAGCTGCTAAGAGATTTATGCGTTTTCACTCATCGAAGTAGAATTCGTGTTGTCATTGCTGTCAATCAATGTGTTTCCGCTGCGTGGCCAAAAAAGCCCTCTTTTTCAACCAGAAAATTAGAGAAGAGAGCCAGAATTCCTCACGAATTTACATTGCATTTCAACCAGGTGGTCAACAAGAGCTCCTTATTCAACCAGAAAATTGGTGAAAACAACCGGGATTCACCACCAATCTCATTGGCTTCTTAAAGCCTCCCTTTCATCGACTTTGATAGGGCGTCACACATAAAGTCTTTCAGATTCATGGTGCAGAGTGCACCGAAAAAAATGGAACAGCCGGCTTAACCGCTGCTCTTCTACGATTTCTTAAAACCTCCGCTTCATCGACTTTGATAGGGCGTCACACATAAAGTCTTTCAGATTCATGGTGCAGAGTGCACCGAAACAAATGGAACAGCCGACTTAACCGCTGCTCTTCTACGATTAATGAAGACGACAAACATGAACACCGCCCGGTGACACTATAATCTCTCTTAAAAGAAACAACATATATTCTGCCTGCATCCACTTGTGTAATGGGAAATGCACTCGTGCGTCGCCCAGCACAAATTCCCGCCGCCTATCTGGGGTAATTTGTTAAAGAGCCCATCAATTCCAGAGCGTCTTCGATTAGTCCTCATCTGCATATTTCAGTTCTCTAAAAGTGGCAATTTGTTCTTTCATGTCTGGTTGCTTAACGTTGCCCTGCCAACTGCCATCCGCAGCGTGATTTAGAGAGCTCATAACGCAAAAACCTTTCAGTTTAACGTCTATCGACGCAATTTATTGGCTATCTCTCATCTAAATATAACTCGTCCTATTCCCAGCGCCAAAGATAGAAGGAATACTCATTTCCATCTTCCCTTCCATCTTGCAGTTGTTGGCTTTGAAGCAAGGCAACGTCTTGCGCTTGTGGCTGAGTACCGAAATGCCTCCACGCCTGCCTACAGTCCCACGTAGCGTTGATTGATTATGCTCTCAGATGGCAGCGTTAACGTTTGCCCATTCATAAGGAATTTTCTATTTTTAAATGGACATGAAGACGTTTCAGAAGAAAGTCAGTTTTTCCCTAGCTAGCGGTCTGTGCATTCGGCGGAGCGGCGGCGGCGGTGGCGAAGAAATAAAAATGTCAAACCTCGCAAACAGAACATGCATCATGTTCAGGGAAAACAAATTTTTTCTTTTACGACCGTTCTCACACACTCCAGCGATGCGCGGTGCCAAGTTGATGCGAAACTATTTGGCGGATGGCCGAAGCGAATGGGGGGTTTGTGTTATGTTCCCCGACGCTGTGGTTTGGCCAATGGTCAGCGGTCAGAGCTGAAAGCAGGTAGCATCGAGACAAGTATTTATGGGTCTTCGCTGAGGAAGATACAGCTAATGGGTGCCGTGAAAGGTAATTACTTCTTCTTATGGGCGATTGTGATTGAAAAGCAATCAATATGAAACTGAAGGTCTATTCAAAGGCACTGCTGTGGGAAAAAAAAGCTTGGCTTCGGGGTTAGTTTTCGTGGTGTCGTGAGGTTGCCTCGAGTGCGTGTTGACCTATTTTGACTTTATGAAATTGATATCCTTGAAAGGGGTAAGGACAGTGAATTGTTCTCATAACTTCTTGAGTTGGTGCTTCATTAGGTCACGTTTAAACGGAAATGGTTCAGCACGTGCCTTAAAAGTAAAGTAAATACGTCAAGTCTTTGAAATGCTTATTTTGCCTGCTCAGACTATGTGGACAAGTAATCAGGACGCTCATCAGCTTCTTAACAGGGCACTGTGCGATTGGAAACAAGCCCGCAAGATATTCCTCTCAATGAATGTTTGCATCCCACTCTATATCATGGTGCAGTGTGGCTTTATGTGGTCCTATCATCCGTCCTTCTCACAGAGAGAACTAAAATTAATTTATCACAGCAGCACAAGTAGTCGTCTGCCATCCTGCCAATTGTGTCGCTTTTGATTCCAACATGTTTTTGTATAGCTTTTTATATATTTTGCTTTCTGTCCATCGAGCCATATTGTGTGTGGAGTTTGCATTTCCTCTGGGCTGGGTAATCACTAGAGCCTCAGGCTTATGGCCGCAAATGACCTACACCGACATAGTCAACTTGTACCTCTCTCGCCCCTTGATTGCATCTGACAGTGTGCTAAAACTAAGTGAACCAGCAATCGATACCATAACAGGGTACTGGACCTTAATTTGCTCTTCACGCCATTTGCTCGGATCATTACTGTAACTAACCGTATAAACTCACATTCAGGGGACTACTTATTCAATGAATTGATCGAACTGGAGAACATCAACATAAGCTAGCACAGCAGCCTTGTTACAGAAGTAAATTCGTTCCAAGACCAAAAGTCTATCTGTGTAGTATCAAAATGGGTGATTGGGTGAGATGGGTGAGACAGGTATATGCAACCAGTCCCCTCACTCTAACCCTACTTAGTTCTTGACGCACCTTTTCATAGGTTGTGTTATAGTCTTAGTAACATCCCAGAACCTACAGTCGAAATGTTGCAATTAAAACTGTGAGCAGTACATGACCGACCGCCATTATTTGTTACGCGTCAAGACTGGTTTCCAACTACTTCGCAAAACATGCTTCTTTTAGGAGATCAACTATTGGTAGTTAGTTAAGTACACATGACTAACTTTGATTCTTCTCTAGATTCTAGATGAGTTAAGTGGAGCAGTAGAAGCGCGATGTGAGTATTTGATGTCCTTGTCAAGCTACCCCCGATTTTAAAACCCTGCTTCCAAATGATATTGATGGTTTAATTACCAAACGAAGTGGTGTGCTTTGAAATCCTACTCGTCCCCAATTGGTGGTGATGTTGGTAATTTTGCTGAGTTTCTCATTTATTGTTCAAAAGTTCTAAGCCGGGCGCAGTTATAAAGAAGCGCCGCATTGAAAGAAATGCAATCGATGTGAGTGTTCGAGTTTATGTCGTAAATAATCGTAATTGCACGCCAGGCTATATCATTTTCTTAACTACATTCATTTATCCTTTTCGCAGATGAAACCGAATATTCGACGAAACTTATGTTCTTACGACACAAAGTGCCGTCCTTCTTGATTGATCTGAATTGATTTTGGTCCTTCAAATCTGTGACATTTCAAACGCCCTTTATTTTACGGCCGTACATTGCAACTGCTTTGTATCAAGCTGTGAGTGACCGATTGATAACTTCTGGCCGCAAAATGTTCTACCCTTATTGGTTTTAACTTCGTTGCGAATGCTCTTCATTGCGGTAAACGTTTCTAGGCTATATAATGGAACGTCGACGTTGTCCATAATAATAATAAATGAATCATGAATTGATAGGACTGTCTCAGATAATCAAAGGGCCTTCAGAACTGCTCTTCCATTATAGGTCTTTACTCAAGTAGTTCATATTGGTTATGCGGACGCAGTTATACTTTATGATGCCAAGACGGTAAGGGAAAACAAAATCCTTATATTTTCAATGCGGCTCGAAGGACCAAAAGAAATCAAATAAAGTCTTTAAAATATGAATATTGTTTTAATTTTAACTTTAGTTTTATTGAGATCGAATCGAATCGCTCAGTTCTGTGTACATTGAAATAGGAATATATACATAGTTACCGGTGCTGCCAAATTAGCTCACGTGATACATGAATATAATTTAGTACAAAATTGTATTTTCATACTTAAATTAAGGAAAATGGAGCGTGGACTAGTCTCACTCGATGATGCTGGTGTTGCGGTACCCTTGTATTGTTACTTTAGATTGAGAAAAACATAATTCTAAACCATTAGGATTCTACAGAATATTGTACTTTCTTAGAAGGCCGGTGACCCATGGAGAGCTCCAGCTATTGACAGTCCTGGGCACGCTGCTTTCAGTCATCAAAACCAAGCTGTCTAACATCCGCGATGACTTGGTGTCTAAACCGGAGATTCTGTGTCCCTCTCCTTCTCGAACCATGAGGCTCGGATTCGAAAACCCTCCTGGTGGTGTCTATGCGCTCGATGTGGCTGAGCCGTGTAGTCGACGGATTTTTGTCTACCGGATTACATCCACATTCTGGTACAGAACGTATAGTTCGCGGATGTGTCATTTCCTCCATTCTCCTTGCTCGCAGACGAGGATATTTCTTTCGAACCATGAATCAGTAGCTTTGCTTGTCGCCCACAATGCGGGAGTGGACAAATAAGAGCCTTGTAAAGCATTACTTGGGTCCTTCGGGTCTAGAGTTTTGGGACCCATTGTTTCGACAGACCGAAGCAACATTGGTAGGCAAGGACGGTTCTGCGTCCGATCTCCACTGTGATGTCATTTGTGGAGTTTACGTTTGCCTTGATCCTTTACAAATTCCTGTATACCTCAAAATTGTAGCTGTCGATGTAGATATTTTATTGAAGGTGGAGTGTGACTGAACATTTCTTGGTCGACGGCATATATGTACATTGTGTTGAAAAAAAAAACTACTTGTATTCTGTCCTATTTGGCTTGGTACATCAAGACTTAATTCAAACTGACACAGATATCTGAAACTGATCCATGCAATATGTGGTAACAATATTTCAAAATGCACCCAGTCACCTTGAGCCTTGAATTTAAAATCAGTGAATGTTTCGATAAGTTTTAAAACGAAAGATGTAGCTGCTGTGTCATAACATCATCCGCACTCTACACGACAACATTTTAAATTGATTGAGTTTCCGATATGTATTCCATTATCGTTTTTAACAAATTTCTTGGAATATTATTTCGACACGAATATGCACTTACGGCTCAAGGATCAAGGCACTGTCAAATTCGAGGAGCGACTGAAAAGCAAAGTGTCAACGTTCGTTACAGAATGTATCCCGTGCATGAAAATCCCATTGCCTCACTTTTGTGTTATGTCAGTCAGACAGTGGCGAAATCATTCTTAAACTTCTTACGCCATTCTGTAATTATCCTGATTAATTACATAAAACTGTTGAAGAGATCAGATTGCAGGACAATTACCAAGAGAATCTACGCCAAATACTTCCCCTTTGTGTCACACAGACGAACAGGTCCTCGAAAACTCTAATGCACCCGCCACCCCACGCAAATTTTGGACATATCTCCCTCCCCACAAAAAAACATGATATTTCAGAAGATGTTTCCCTCAAAAGATAATCTCCCTCAAGGACAAACTCGTGATACTCTCTCGCTGTCACACAAATCCTCGTCAGAGTACACCTCCAAGCCATGGCGACACTCAAGCTGCACGTGCCCCCGAAACAACCACTTACCTAAGTGATATCGGATCACTCTATGCGCTCCTGTGACCCCGCTTCACTGTCACGTCAATACTCTCGCCTATCCTGAGTGTTTTCTCGGATGTCAGTCATCCGAAACTAATCAAAATTGACAGCGACCATTAGTTTTTATAAACCCGCTCCCAGTTTGTTTGGCTTTTTCATCACGACGTCCTTTACACATCATAAGGGCATTATGGAGTGCGTGGTGCTTCAGCGAACGACGCACCTTTTCACCCAAACGAAGGACCAGCAGACAGAAAAATGTCCTGTACCCAGACGTTGAGTAACCACGGATGTATACGGCACCGCATAAACTTTCGTATTCATCACATCACAAAACTTCACAAACAGTGAACGTGACGAAGTTAGCTTATCCCTTAACCACTAAACAACACGTCCTTCGTTTTTTCGTAAATTTTTCATCACTCCCCACCGCATTCGGTGGGAAAAAACGAAACGAAACGAAACCCAGACGATGGAGAGAAGAAAAAAAAACAGCGGTGTCCGCCCGCTCTGTAAATACTTGTGAACTAGTGATGTCTTCCCCCGGGGATTTGGTATAAAACTGCTGCTCTGCGGCAGAAAGGACTTTTATCCTGCGTTTAAACGAACAGAGGCGAAGCGCTGAAAAATCATGTCACGTCCGCGAAGCGAATTATTTCCATTCACCATTTATACCTCTCCGCACCTAAAACGAAATTGACTGTGATTACTTTCGTGCGCTTTTTAAAACACAAAGCACAGACGAAATGGAAATTGACAGGATCAAAAGCACCCCGCCGCGCTGCGCTACCACCGCAGGCTGGCGCAACGAACTCAGACGGATGAATGTCTTAAGACTAATAAAAGGAAGCTAGCATATTTGCCAGAGCGCCCAATAAAAAAGGAAGAAAGTAATTATAGATACAGCGCGGCTGATTTTTGCTTGCTGCTCCTTGCCGGCGATGGGAGGTAAGAAGCGCCAACCGGCGTTATAATGCCTTGAGATCAACGGAGGCCCATTTGCCCGTGGAGTGGTGGAGAAAATGTGAAAATGGCTGAATTAATATCGTTCATCGTTATGGCGCAGCACCGTGTTATCCTTTGTCGCAGGCAATTCACTACAGCACGACACACGACAAAGGAGGCGCCATCGCCGGGAATAGGAGCTCTCATAGGAGATTATTGCGGTTGTTGGCGGGGGGCACATTTGCCAGAGAATGAAATCTAATTACATTAAGGGCCACGTCATTGGCCATCATTGGAATGACAACAGTTTTATTGAGTGCTTGGCTTTGTGGGCGTTCAGGCGGACAGGCCTACAGGCGTCCGGAGGTATTTCTTTTTTGTCTCCTCGGTTGTCCTCGAGAGGCGCAATCCCTCCTGAAGTGATCACTTAAGGTTTTGAGAATGTCTTCCCTTGGCGGTGTCAAGTGGCCAGAATGTGGATTTAGGCGCTCTCTAAAGTCTCTGAAGTGCTTTACCTGTGCGACTTGATGGATGATGTTCTAATCTGATTGACTTTTATGGGATTTGCTTTGAGAGTGTTGACCTGGTGACGTGGGTTGCCAGCATGTGGGATCAAGTGTGTCCTTGGGATCGAGAAGTGGAAGGGTTTGAATAGGACGGTGGAGGTCAGAGAGTCTTCTGTTTGTCATGTGTTCCTGAGTCATCTGTTAAGGTGCCTCGAATCCACCGACACTCACCCCAAATCCATCAAACATGACTTTAAATCCGATCTGCTGTCACCACGCTCTCGCGTCACCTCAATTACTCACCATCAGCAAATCAGCTTAAGATTACGCACATCAAATAAATGAGCGGACTACCGCCAAAGGATGTCAAAAGGCAACCCCCTCTGCTCTGCACTTAGCTGCGAACAATCTCAAAGTTTAATTAAGATTTTCCATAAAGCAGGCTGTTACGCTGCTCTTTTATCTTTCGCTTCCTCATATCTTCAAGCGAGCGTAAAATATACACAACAGTGTTTTTGATCCTAGTCATAAAGCAAAGTTTATGCTTGCATCCTTATTACACTCGCACACACCCTTGCAGCGGCGACAACGTTTAACACGACTTTCCACTTGAGTGTTATCATTAAACGCTTTAATTGCCCAACAACGTCAGCGCGTAAACGACATCTCTTAGATGTCAACACCACAGATCGACGTCGTGTCATCAATCGGACACACATCGTGAGCACGATGCTGGAACACACGCTGGAATCAATAGCAGCTAGCCGGAATAAATCATCCTTTAACGGCTCCACGAAAATCTATGATAAACGCTCGTTAATGAATAATGAGGGGTCTGTCATAAAACCTGCAAACTCAGCATCGACAGGGCTAAAAATAACCGCCGGCGGCTGACCATCCGACCATCAGACCCAGCGACCACCCGGCATCCTCAATTATCTCCTCGCATAATTATAGTACATCCCTTCGTTCGATTTCATTCATTCGATCTCGCGGACGATGGCTGTGATTTATTTTCGAGCGAACGCAGAAATGGGTCCACGACGCTATCTCCGTTACACCCATGAATGAGCAAATAGACGGGATGGCGATTACAATGCGCCGACATGGCGATCTCTCGATAGGGGGGCATATTTCACTTCGAATTACACGACGAACGGACGGACCTTCTCTGGCGCTTCTCGAAGCGCTGGCTGCTGGCGGCCAGATGGCCCCGTCTGTTCAAGTGTACCGAGTATCTATAAATCAGTTATGGTAATTGACGCAATAATTGCCGTTTTGAATCGCACAATAATGGCTGGCACGCGATGTCGTTGTGGTCTGGCTTTTCGGGTGAAATTGATTTTTAATTCGAAAATGTTACGTATACGCCAGAGGGAACCGCTGCCGCTGCGGCGGAGGGGTCACGTCGTTTCTTAGAAACTCTTGTACTCAATTAGGGGCCGAGATGTAGGGCCAGCGATTTGAGGGATGTCAAGTTGTCAGTCAATCACTTTTCGGGCGGAAAGTGATTGACTGCTTGAAAGATGACAGAAGTGTCGTGGTAGTACGGAGCATTCTGATGGTTACTAGGACTACGACTACGACTACGGCAACTGTTGCGTGATTTACATCACTTAAGTGAGTGTTTTGGCAAAAGAGTGTAAAGTCGTCACGCAACCTGTGCTATTGATAAGTTCCTGTGATCTGTACACCACGTGGGTGTTGATTTACTGGGTTCTTCACCTCGTCTGGAATAGCGTGCTGGTCGGCTGCCTTGAAGTGATTCTCAGCACACCTTCATCGAAGATACTCCAAGAAGTGATTAAGATTGAGTATGGAGTGTTTTTTTTCTGTTCTGGATTATTTCTGTCTGCACGCTGGGCGGGAAAAGTTTATTTTTAGCAACCGTGAGGGAATAATCTGATACTGGAGATGGATAACAGACATCCGAGAAATTGTGGAGAAGAATGCCTTGGCGTTGGCGAAGGCCGTGCGAAAAAACAGAAGTCAAGGCAGTGACATCTGGACAATCGAACAGAGTGAATGGTGTTCGTTGCTGCTGCCAATGCGTTGGTAGATCCAATTCAGAAATATTGAGCAGACTCTATGATGATGGTTCCAGTGCTTCAGCCTGAAAACGAATGGTTCCGGGCGAGGTATTGAATTCAATATTTGATTTTTTGAATTATTTCACCCGTCAATGATTCAAAGGCCAAATTGAACATTCATATTCTGTTCACAGGTGAATGTACTTCGAGGTCTTCGACTCAGCGCCAGTGGGTCGATGCAATAGAGAATGGAACCTCATGGCGCACTTGAAGTCTAAAAAATGCTTGATTCCTGTGTAGGTTGACCCCTGCTACCTGCTTACCTTACTTAAGGTGGCTGCACAGTCCGAGGTGGACCTGGGTCTCAACCAGTAAGCGTTTCCAACCAGCTCGCTCTTTAGCTAGCTGCCTTCAGTTTTAATTGATGGCATTAGCAGATTATGTATTAACATCCAACAAAGAGTAACAAAGTCTTTAAGACTTTTCGAGGAAAAATTACTTGTGTGATCTTTCTTCATCTCTGCGTTGATAGCTATTTGAGGAGGAGATGCAACTAATAACTATACGAAATCTTGGCTCATACTGGGGCCCTAAAATTGGAATGGAGCCCATTAAAGAATCATCATCATCCTCATTTTCAGACCCGCATTATTCACTGAAGAAATCGTGAGGGTAAAGCACGCACTAGAGATCTCTATGCCACTCGATCCTTTGCCATCGACTATAACTAGCGAGGGACTATGCCCAGGAGCAAAGAAGCGAGTTTATGGTTTTGGTCTAAAAACTGAGTCTGCCAAGCGATCGGTTTCTTGATGGAGTGGCATTTAAGGCTTCGGAAGACGTAATGATCTCATCGATCGGTCAGTCATTACCCAAATTGCATGACCATAGATGAGAGTTGGAATAAATACTGAATTGAAAACCGCTTACTTGGCCTTGACAACAAGCTCAGCTCCTCTGATTACTGATCTTCCAAGCTGTTTTAAGATTGATCCAGCTTGGCCAATCCCACAAGAATGCTCAGCATTACTGGTGAAAAAAACCGATATACTTCAACTTCTCCACCTGCTTCCACTTGCATGTAGAGTGAGTTTTTGAATACGGGCTTGACAACTTTGAATTTAATTTGTGAATGCACTCTTCAAACCACTTGTCATCAAACTGTCACTGTAAATTTATTCAGTAAACTCAATATTGTAGTTTACGTATTCCTTGCGTGATGTTGCCGTTTCAGTGAGACAACGGGTTGTTGGAAGTGTAGAAAATATCGCTGCCGTTCAGACGTCCGTAGCAAACGATTCAAATCTGTCAATTCCACGTCGTTCTCCAGAATTGGGCGTTGCTCATTATGGCGTATTTTGCGAAGGGTCTTGGTTAACACCCATACAAGATCAAGCTGACTCCAGAAAAATAGTTGTCAAGTCCTTATATGAAAACACGCCAATGCGATGTAAGCATACTGTCAGTATAAAAAAATATGCACTCTCAAGGCCACCTTCCGCTTCTTTGGTACATCTCGCACTTGAGCTTCGCCTACATTGCGCAGCGTATTTCTTTTAAACATTGTCTCAGTGCTGACACGCCTCGTAAGGTTATTTTACGCAATTTTCTTAAACAGAATACTTTTAGGTATGATCCTAATGGTCACGAATTATATCATAAAAAGCAGGTGGAATGGGCGAAGTATTTGCGTCCGTAGCCAGGCAACCTTAGAACTTATTTTTGGAATATCTACGTCTTTTTTTGGCTTCCATCGATGAACCTCTCGCGTGTACAACCGGAGTTGGCATTGCTATCCAGAATTTAGGCAGCATGCTCCTACAAGTCTGTAAGTCGCGTCTTTTTACTGAAAATACTGCAGACGACTTACTTGCCTACCAAGGCGCCACTGCAACTTCGCCATTGTCAGGCCGGCTCAGGGGAAGTTACTCGATGCTGACGAGGTGAGGGCAGTCTCGGTGATGAGAAACCTTGGGTGTACAGGTTTTATTCCTCCGAGAACCAAGAAATTACAGTGGATTTATGATGCTACCTGATAACACAATAGACCAGTTTTTGAGTTAAAAACCTACGAAAAAATTATTTTCGCTTTTATCGACTGAAATTTATATACAACAATAGGTAATGAATGTTACGTCAATGTCAACGCAGCTTTAAGTTGAAATGATCGCCAAAAGTTATGCGAAAATTGTTTATTTTCTCAATCTAGCAAAAAATTAATTCAGCCTTTTTAATTTTAACTTTATTTGCGCTTAACTTCAGTATATCGCTCATGTCTGGTTATCTACATCAGCTGGCACTCGAAAAGTTAGATTTTTGTTCCTGTTATATAGGTTTTTTTAGTTTCAGTTCACCCTCAAGGCTGCTCTCCGACGGACAGTTAAATTTGGGTACTTAATGAATGTATAATATACTATGCTTCCACTTTTCACTGTTTACAATGCGCAGATGTTTAAAAACAGCAGGCACATATGTACCTTCGTTACGTGCTAGACCTTGATCCCGTCCAGATCCATCTCTGTTGCCAACAGTAGCTACAGCCATATCGACATGACATACAAAGGTGCTCAGAAATAAGTAAAACCAATAAAAAAGTGTATTCGTCTGGCGCAATATCTGGTGTCCATGCAGAAAATTGATTTACTCGTTCAACATCTCTCACCACTCCTGCAACTTGTATCCTCTTCAATTTCACTTCGAGACCGTACTCTCAAGAGTGATGACTTTTCAATTCGACGTAACTTCGTAATATCCTCCTAAAATGCCCCACCAAGTTCGTAACCACCATCACAAGCACCTCGGAAGAGCAGAGTTTTATTAACTTACTCTAGGGTGTAATTTTTCATCATCAAAAAATAAAATGATTTAAATTGCGGCCGTGTCCTTGAAGTGATTTCAAAGCGATTTCACCCCGTCTCATGTAAGTGCTCTCGCCCACGAAGAGAAACCCATTTCCAAAGGTGACTCGACGCATTTACCCGTGAGTTGATGAAAAAAAGTTAAATTCTGTTGCGGCAACGAGGAAAAAAAACGCTGGGAACAATCGAGACACGTCTTGACTGTGTCTTCTCCCAAAGTCGTCCATCTTCAGGCCTCCAGTCCACCAGCTCACCAGCCCAACAGAACTCCTCCAATTGTTGTGCTTCACGAAATTCAATTGGCCTAAGGCCAAAATTTATTGTGGCTGGTGCGGCATTGTTGCCGTTGCTGTTCATCTGCCAGAGTCCTTCCGCAGTATCAATATTCTGAATTAAATATGCTTTGCGAAGCTGTTGTGCGGAATTGAAAGGAACCAACACACATACACACCCAACCACCCAACCAACCCATGCGTCATCCCGCAAAACAGCCGCTACACACCAGACCAAGGAGCGAGAGCTCCTCTATTCTGTCCCGTATAAAATATAAGCTCTTTATTTTATGGCTCCGTGTCCCTGCGTGCAGCAGATTGTGTGTCCCGAAATCTGGCCAGCGAGAATCGCATTTCTCATGGGAAGCTCTCTATTCGGGCCTATGCTGCTCCGTCGAGGGCTGGGCGGGGGGAGGCTACAGACAGCAAATGGCTCCGAGTGGTGGGCGTGTGCGAAAGGACCTTTGTTCATATCTCCGGGTGCATAGTTTATGGCCGGGTGTTCATATATTCTTTCATGTCTGCTCTGGCGGAAGAATAGGGGCAAACTTTTGATGGAATTTCCGGTGTGGAATTCGGTTTGCTATTAATTTAAAATGCTCCTCGACGTTGCGTGTGGATTGGTACTTGACGCCGCGTCTGGGTCATGGGCCAACTTCCGAATGAGAAATGAGCGCTCTGTGAGTCGAATCAATTTCAAACTCCAACTCCCACTCCGACCGCGTGCTGATGTCTTGTATCGGTCGGCCGCATTTTCGCACAACATCGATCCTGTCCAGAGGGCTGACCAAGTGATAATTTCTATAATTTCCACGACTCAATTGGGTTGAAAGGAATTTTATTCTCTTGCCCGGCCCGGCTCACTCAAGTCGTGGTTTCGTGTCGTACTCGAACCGGTGGTCGGTCTGTGGGCTGTGGTTTTCGTCTGGCCAGCAGTCGGCGAAGGTTCGTCCGTTCGTTTTGAGTCATGGCCCCGGGGGGCGATTCTCCATGGACGTGACGGGTACCTGACTTAATTTTCCTCCTCTCCACACACTCACACAGACACGGTCTGTTTGCGGTGTGGAAAATCCTTCATCTCTATCTGTGATTGAAATTCCAATCTGAAGCCGCATTTGCCGATAATAGCCTTGGAGGTGGGAGGTGCCCCGATGGATGCAGTACGTAATCATAGATTTTCTATGGATTGCGGTGGCTGTGCCCTGTGACTGTGCTGATGACGGGGGCTATGAGGTGTGCTGGTGTGAGTGCGTACGTTTGGAAGATGGTTTCCTTGGTTTTTCATTACACTCCACATGCTTGCCTGTTGCCGTGCACGAATTGCTTTGGGGAGGAGACGAGTTCTTAAATTGGGTTTTTGCAGCCGCAGGCGTTGCTGGTCGTTCGCTGGATGCAAATGTGGAAGGACTCGGAAAAGATATCAGCACATTGACTCTCGCCTTTGAACCGTGAACGATTGAATACCGAAGCTGGGAACCAAACCGTTGACCGACATGGTGGTGTGCTGGTTTCATCGGGGAATTCGGGTGTGGATTGTGACTTAATAAGGGCTCTCTTGCGGTACGTCGTGTGGTTCGTTTGCCGAAACTCAATTCAAAGGCAACGAGTTGTGACTTCCTTTGTGTCAGCCGCAGAGATAAAAAATCCTTTGAAGCTCCTTTACCTCTGCATCATGCCACGCGCAGCACTGCATCACATAAATGGCCTAACGGAGAACGCAAACAGCGAGGGCAAAGCAGAATCCCTTCAATCATCCTGTGCATCCTTTGCAACTCCGACATATGCATCCATAGTCCATTGCGCCTCACGCATCACCCTTTGAGCGAAATGTGCTCAAAACTCGTTTGCTGTCTGTGCGAAGATATATCGCCACAAATCAATCAAACCCCCGATTGACGAATTCGCAAAAAAAAACAAGCCGACAAAAAATTGCTACCCTCACTTCATCGTCGCTGCTCATCAATCTTCTTATCATCGCTTCATTTTCGATGATTCATCGCCGATGGCAGGAAAAACGAAAACGAAACAGAGTCAGGGTTTCATTTCCACCGCAAAATTTCATTAATTTTGCGATTCTCACCCTCCGCGCTCGACCATCCTGCCACGACACCGAGAATATTGTATACATGTCCTTATTGCGATCCACTCCAGTGAGCAGCATCTTGCAAACCCACCAAGTGTGAAACGCAACGGCCTAAGATATAAGATTCAATCGGTTGATATCCGGCATTACAGCCACCCTGGTGTGAGGTGACACAGATACATAACAGGACCGGGCCGACAGAAGGCAGAAGGAAAACTGTGAAATCATTACAAATTCAGTGGACCCGCTGTAAGTGAAATTCGTCGACCTCGTGCTTTTGTCAGCCGTGGTCCATTCATGTTCCCGAAGTCGTCGGATGTTGTGGGGGGTCGAAATTACTTCAAGATGAATCCTTATCATTCATCTTATCATTGAGCATCGACGGCAACCTTTTTACGGTTTCTGTGAATTTTTTTTTCTCTTGCGCATTTTCCTTGCGTCATCCTCGCACTGGAGTCGGGGTAGGGATCGGGATCCATTGAAAAGATTCGCCTTTCAGAGAGTGAACTTTCCATTGAGGCTTTGTCGATGGAGATTACGGTATTTTGTCATGTTGTCGTATTAGGCAAATCCTGAAGCGTACACGTTTTGACGGCTTCGGCTACGTGTCTCGAAAGGCAAGCCGTACTAGTGGTGGGGTTCGACGGAAGCGAGGAAATGGGTTTTGAATAAAAGCTAATGGCGTCGATTGGGCAAATTATTTCGCTCAAAGTGACGCCATTTAGCCTCAGACGCTGGAGTGTTTTGCTGTGAATGCTGTTTTGCGGAAGCGAATTGGTTGACTATAGACGGTCGGTGGTAAGCCAAGGGACGGGGTTAAATTAGGAAATGAAGTGGTGGAAGGAATGTGCGTGCTGGGGCTAATGCGGAGGGATATAAGTTGACAGAGGTCGAACGCGTGTGCGAGGTGTCGGAGTGGAATGTAAATCTTTTTCGGACTATCCACCATCGGGGGAGGGTATTTTTTAAATTTTATCTTAAACTTGTCGATGTTGTGAGGAATTCGGGAGTGGTCAAGGGTGGCGTTACAGCCCGTAGAGAGCAAGGACTTAGCTCCTCAGCAACCACTCGTGTTTTACGTGCTTTTGTTCTGTCACGTGTCGAAGAGACCTACAATTTTACGCCGACTCAGAACGGACAAGTTTGAGAAGCTTTTTCTCGACAGGAAATACTCTTTGAGCATGACATACACTGACTCGAAAGAGGTAGGAGCCATGCAAATTATGTTTGTCACACAGAGCAGGTATCGAACCAGGAATTTAAATGTCGAGGTTGGGGTCGACGCACATACTGGCCACCATCAAAATCGATTAATATTCCAAAGTAATATTCCTCCAAGCAAGGTGGGTACCTTCTTGGAACGAAAAGGTTGAAATGGTGGTGGAAAGGAAGGTCATTGTGGACTGCACGGATGAAGACTCTTATAAGCACTCCAATGAAGTGTCCAATTGTTGCGCATAAATGTCAGCCTATTATTGTGCTTATTATGTTTTGTGTATAATAGTATTATCAACAACGCAGTCTCCATCTAGTGGGCTTCTTGGGCATATGGGAATCCGGGTAAAGAAACCGCTGAGTGGCGTCACAATGTCGTCCGACAAATTAAGCATCGCAGCTCCATTCTTCAATGAACTACCGCTCACGGCAAACAGTACGTGAAAGCGCAATAATTCATGCGTTTGAACTAATTTCCCGGCTCGAATACAACAGCGACAAAACCAAACAAATAATCTCGCTTCCAAGAACTAACTGCAGCTTAATAGCATTAATAGCACCATGCTATCAGACTAAGCCTGATTCCCACAGACAGATGCAGGAACTGCAAAGAAACACAGCTGGTTGAGAGTCTGAAGCATTATCTCTGTTTCTGCCAAAAAGCGGGCCGCACTCTTTAATTCCTTAAGTGATGCAGCCGCCAGAAAACGTGTACTTCTCATAAACTTTGGTAAAACCACTGAAACATTTTGCCTGAATAAGGCTACCGTGGACTTCAACTAGGTTTACTCTTTTCGTTGTAACCCTATGGACCAGCGAGTCTACGTGATGCTGGGCCGACACCTCCTAACCTTGTGTGTTAACAGTGAACGGAGATCGAGTGGCGTGGTGCTTAAAACGCATGCGTTTCACGGTCTTTTCCTAGACCGTCTCACTTATCATGCCTACACATTACCAATGTCTGGGAAGTAACCACATGAAGCTCCCTATCGGCAACGACAGCAAGTCTGTAATTATTGGTTGATCCTTTAATGGCTTTTCAGAAATGGATCGTTGATAACTAGCGTACGCACACAACATCTTGGCAACCAGAAAAAACCCATGGGCTTGCAGCTTAAGTCACTGCCTGATGTTTAAAATGTTGTCATCTTTGTTATAGAGGCCCTGGGTTCGAACCTCTGTAAAATCAATAGTTAATGTGCTTTAATCTGTTTACCAGTAATTTACCAACAATTGTTTAAGTGTGCTGACAATTTCGCTGGCAGCCCCAATAAGCTACAATAATATAACCTACTTCAATCGGTCCATGACTTGACTGGCTAAATATGAAGGGACCATATTTTACGTGAATATTCTTTCATCTTGGACACCAATGTGTATTTTCCTTGTTTTTATTGCTTTGCTATTAACTCTAGATGATGATGACGACGAGTGACATTTGTGAACATCCACGCACGATATTTCATTAATTTTTTTGATCACATCTGTCTCCAATTGAACTTTGTCAATGGCTAGAAAAGTGTCGGACTCTAGATGCTTGTAAAATTGGTTTCAAAATATTTTTTTCAATCAATTCCGAATTAGGAAATTAAATAAGGCATCCGTTTCGAAATGTAGCTGCTCATGCTCCCACTGAGTGACACAAAACTTTCTTAATTGTTATCATCATGAAGTGGTCTCTCCTTGGATTTATTTATTGAGTATATGTATGGCTGGTGGCCCTTGGCATTGTAGGTATATGCGTCGACGTCGTAGAAACGATTCCTGCTCTGTGCGACAAAAATAATTTTGACGGCCCCACCTCTTTAGAGTCACTGACAAAGCTCAAAGAGTACTTCCTGTCTAGAAAAAGCTTCTCAAACTTGGCCGTTCGGAGTCGGCATCATAATTTAGGTCCCTTCCACTCGTGAAAGAGCAATAACATGCACAACACGACTGGTTACTCTTTACGGGGTATAGCGCCACCCATATTATTATTATACATATGTTGTGGCTGTCATATGTTTCCAAAGTCGTTAATATTTTTCAATGAAATTCTAAATGAAAGTGACATTCTAAAGACTTGCAACGTAAATATCTCTCATTAGAGGTGTAATCGTTCGTGTTTATTAGGTTTGGAGTACACTTCGGTTCCCTTTCGTAGCATAGGAATCATGAAATCCTACTTTGGAGCGATACGAGTTTAAGATGATTGAGAGCGTGGGTGTTGTCTTCTACCACGTAGTCTTTCATAAGGTTCTTGTACCTTCTTAAACTTCCACCACCACCATGAGCATTCTAGTATATGCAAGGTAGGAATTATGACGATTCGTGAAGTACTTCCCTGACCCAAGAGAAATTTCGTATCTCCAAATGATATTGGCATTTATATGCACAGTCTTACGTAAACTGGGTTTGTATTTACACTAGGCCGCTTTTCTCCAGCTGTGCTTGTTTTGGTCCTGGGTCAGGTAATTGTGAGACCCCATACTTGGCATAGCTGCCGACTGAACACAACAAGTTCTAGGTCCTCTAACTATGCTCAAATTGTTGCTGTAGGTAGTTGTAACAAAAAGGACTAGTGGCAGCATGATGAACAGCCTCAGACACACAATCAAAGGGCCTTTTCCGAGTCAGAGTGTCAGTCAGAGGTCTGGCCAACATTTCGCACATAGAATT
The DNA here is from genome assembly GCA_916610145.1 of Eristalis arbustorum. NCBI lineage: Eukaryota > Metazoa > Arthropoda > Insecta > Diptera > Syrphidae > Eristalis > Eristalis arbustorum. The sequence goes on from OU744318.1 coordinate 3,108,839, forward strand.
GGTTCATGGACCGTCCCCACTTCTGTGTGCTACCTTGAACCGTCATTTGCTGCATTGTCAGACCCAAGTTGTCCATGCGTTGGATCTGTAGACATTTGCCTATTTTCATGTCACTGCGGAAGACATATACAGGTTAGTTGAATTTTCTTCTACACATGCCATTAGCGCAGTATTTTTGTGTCCGAGAGATGAAGGCTTTATTCATCTGTTTTGAGGCTGTCCCTGAGTGTCCGTTAAAAACATGCGGTCTTTGTTCTTGTTTACCATCAGGCCCTTTTTTGTCGCTTCCTCCCCCAAGTCTGGAAAAACTTCACTTTTAAGATTTTCTTATTTGATCATCAGTGTCAATGACATCTACACTAGGACATCTGTTGGACGGAATATTGGATAAGCGTGGCTTCAAGCCAATGTTTGCAAATGGGCTGAGGGGCAGTTTCTTTTCGTAAAAGACGTTGTAGAGAATTTCCCACTCGCATACCGTGCTGAGATTTCACTTGCAGAACCTGCTTTTCTCTGACTACATCACAAATACGAGCTACCTACGTCCAACCAGATTGAATTAAATATAAACCCATTCCAGCACAACAGCCACCGCAACTTAATTGCATTTCTAATATAACAGTCGCCATAAACGTAAAATAAAATATGAATTATAGCTTAATTAGCAAACATCTTTTCAAACTCAAGACATGCGCATATGACTTCTTGTCAATATCTAGTTCAACTCGTGATCAATTCCATGAGCACTCAAAGCCCAACCAGGACGTGGATTTTGATGACCGAATTATGCAATTGTTAATGCTACCAACTTGTTATTGCCCACTTTGTTTGGTCTCTGTCCTGTATTTAAGTTCTTGTCCCCCGCTGGTCTTCGGAACACCTTTTCTCATTAAAGTGCTATGAAAACCAGTCGACAGTTAAGCAGATTCAGTGTCAGAGCCCCTTCGTACACAGCGATGGATAATTAGAATTCCTGCAGCAAATTTTCGCATCCTTCAGCCGTAACGAGCTGCTCGTCGAAAGGTCTACACGCATCGATAAAATGTCACGAATTCGGGCATAGTCATTCGCAGCAGCCGCGCCAGGACCGAATTGCGTATTTGCATGTAAATTCCGTCATAAGCTCGCTTCAACGCTTCTGTCACCGGGCGTAGGCACTTCAGCTAAAATGAAAATTATGCCGCGTACAATAGAGAGCAGAGCTGCCGAAGCGGGGAGGGCTCCGCATAATTCGGGATGCATGCAGCATCGCAGAAAGTGTGGCTGCTGGATGTATTCGAATATTGTTGCGAATAACTTTCCAACTAATGGCGGTGAAATTATCCTTTTATACGTTTGAAAGCATGACTGCGGCACACACCAGCACGAGCCGGCGTGGTGGTGACCACTTAAATTAATTAGACGTCCACCGAGGCGGTGACTGGCGCGCTCTTGAGTGGCCTCGCTGCGCGGGGCGTTGAGAGTGGCTCGTGTTTGATCTGCGGGAGAGTCTCATTATGTTGGTGAAACTACAAGACGGAGCGCAAATAATGTCAAAGAATGCGCACTCCAAACAGAGAGTTAATGCCACACAGTTGTCGGTACTTGCTGTCGAGTGATGCCTGGCAACGAGCACAGCACGGCGGCGAGGGCACGCTTGTGAGGACGTCCGAGAACGCAATTGGTTCAGTCGAAGGCGGGGGCAAATGGCAATGGGTTTTCACGGTTGTCGCTTATTTCAGTCGGTTTGCATGGAATGGGTTTTTAAGACGACACGAAGCGGACGCTACCGTGGCGGCAGATGCGGAAGACGAGATCACAATCCGAATAAAATGGTCCAAAGTAGCCAAGGGAGTGGAAAATAAACACAATCCTGTTTTAATTACACAAGTTGCGAGTCAATAATGGCATTCTGCGAGTGAATTCCTTGGCGACGGCAGTTAATGTTCCTCCCCCGCACTCGGGCTCAATCGGGGGGAATGCTTCCATTTAAATTTTAATGTTTGTAGAGTGTTTCAGTTTGATATTATGAGAGGGACTCCCTGGTAAACATTGTTAATCCATGAAATTATTGCAGGATCATGGGGCTATGATTGGTCTAGTTGTGGTTGGTCCATCGCGCGATGAAGACGTGCGCCTAGTAGTCGATTGAAAGATGATTTTGTTCGCGGTTGAGAAGGTGACAGCATTTGCCACTGTTGCTTCTTTGGCTCGTTGCAAAACCCTGAACTCCGAGCGACACCCTATGACCTTCGAGAAGGAGACTACTTGGTGTAGGATGAGGAATTTGGCGTGTGTGCTCGACTCGGCTTTTCCCAATTGATGCACTTCAAAAACTGAGGTGACTCTGGGAGCAAATGTTACAGACGATGAGTGGATACCATTCTCTTTTTTTCGCACTATATGAGTGGCGCTACAGTCCGTAGGGGGCCAGGGCCTAGCTTCTCAGCAACCACTCGTGTTGTGCGTGCTATTGTTCTCTCACGAGTGGAAGGAACCTACTGTTTTATGCCGACTCCGAACGGCCAAGTTTGAGAAACTTTTTCTAGACAGGAAATACTCTTTGAGCATTGTCAGTAACTCGAAAGAGGTGAGGCCGTGAAAAATTAGTTGTGTCGCACAGAGCAGGAATCGAACCTACGACGCAGAGGTTGGGGTCGACGCACATACCCAAAACGCCACGGGCCACCACATTTTTTTGGCACTCTATACACTATTATTCTCAATTTGTTGCACTGCATGAAATGAATATCTATGCTACCTTGACTGATTTAAGTTTCATTGGAAAAAGTGCACCTCCCAAAATCTGCCCAATTAAGCCATTGTGCTTTCTTTCCATCGGTCAATCAAACAACGCCTTGTCGGAGGAGTAAAACGTATTCCGACTCGTTGGTGGTTCATTGCTAGTAATTGGTAACGCGCTATTGTGCACAGTACCCCGCCATCTATTGCATCATTTTGGTTGTACCATAATCCAGCCTCAAATTTGATAAAAGTGAGAAGGCCTCTGCATTCTATGTCCTAACAAAAGACGTCACATTGATGGCTGAATATATAAAAGACAATGCGTGAATGGTACTAGTTTTTAAATGATGCCTTTCGTTGGCAGGCCATTGTTTTATAAAATAAACCATTTTTGTAGTACTCTTGTCTTGTTCTCATTCTCATTGTTTTTATATTTCTTTTCAGGTAAGGACATATCCACCAAAACCATTCAGACATCTGAGGCAAGTTGAAGCGACCATGGTATGAGGTTAAAGTCCTCTTGAATATTATTTGGTAACCTAGGGTTGGTCATGCATATTTTCGTAGTGTTGCAAGCAATATTTCTGTCATTATGGATATACAGTCAAACTTCGATAACGCGAATGACTTGATAACTAGAAGAGATTATTTGGCATCACCTTCGATTTGGTCGTCTGGCTAGATGCAAACCCTGCGTTTTTTTCCAAGTTTTATAATGGATTGTTTTCAGGTCATGGTATACATGTACCAAGATCTTGATTTCGTCATAACAACAATTTCGATATTAACAATGACAGCGGCAGTAATGTAATGTAAACAGTTTGGCGGATGATTTGATTTAACTCCCTTCAAGCATATTGTTATAATTCGTTTATCGAATGTGTCGTATGTATCGAACTGTTGATAACTAGCATATTGATTCCGTTCGAGTTATCGAAGTCTGACTGTAATAGAACATAGCCGTCTCGTCATCACTGGCAGCTCTTGGTTCAATTAGTAATGACTAGGTCCAATATATGCAGCGTTATTTCGATAATGTTGACATCGTACAGATTATAGAATCCGAAAAATAATCGTGTAGTGACAAGTCGCCAAATGTTTCAAACACAACTTCGAGAGTCGCTTGTATGACATGTAACACCATCTTATTAGAACCACAGCTCGGTGATATAATGGAATCTTACTTCTTCTTCTTCGATTGGCGCTACAGTCCGGGGTGGACCTGGGCCTCAACCAACATGCCTCTCCAGCCAGCACGATCTTTCGCCAGCTGCCTCCAGTTGCGCACACCAATTTGGTTGAGGTCCTTTTCCACTTGTGTGCGCCATCTAGTGCGAGGACGTCCTCTGTTGCGCTGTCCCAATGGCTCGGTGTCGAAGACTCTTCGGGCCGGAGCTGTGGTGTCCATCCGCTCTACATGACCTAGCCATCTTAAGCGTTGGATCCGAAGACGCTTAACTAGGTGCATGCCGCTGTACAGCCCGTATAGTTCGTGGTTGAACCTTCTCCTCCAAACGCCATCAACGCAAACAGGACCAAAGATCGTACGCAGAACTTTTCTCTCAAAACAACCAAGAGCTTCTTCATCCGCTTTCAATAGCGTCCATGTCTCTGCGCCATAGAGCAGGACTGGGATGATTAGGGTTTTATACAAGGTCAATTTGGTGTTTCGAGAGATGGCTCTGTTACTCAATTGCCTCTTGAGCCCAAAGAAACAGCGATTGGCAAGAGTAATTCTGCGCTTGATCTCGGTACTGGTGTTGTTGTCCCTATTTACTCCGGAGCCTAGGTAGACGAAGTCCTTGACTACCTCAAAGTTTCTGCTGCCCAATATGACGCTCTGTCCGAGACGTCGGTGTTGTGCGTCCTTTCGTGATGACAGCATGTACTTTGTTTTGCCCTGGTTTACCGCTAGACGCATTTTAGCCGCTTCCGCTTCAATGCCAGCAAACGCCTCATTGACGGCTCGCTGTGTTCGTCCAATCACGTCAATGTCGTCCGCGTATGCAAGCAGTTGAACGGACTTTTGGAAGATCGTGCCTCGGGTGTTGACGTTAGAGTTTCGCACGATCTTCTCAAGTATGATGTTAAAGAAGTCACATGACAGCGTGTCGCCTTGCCTAAAACCTTTTTTGACATTGAAGGTCTCGGTGAGTTCGTTACCGACCTTGATGGAGCAGCGAGAGTTCTCCATCGTCATCCTGCACAGCCTGACGAGTTTGGCAGGAATGTCAAAACTAGACATGGCGCTGTATAGCTCGTCTCTATGCACGCTGTCATATGCGGCCTTGAAATCGACAAATAGGTGGTGGGTGTCGATCTGCATCTCTTGAGTCTTTTCCAGGATCTGCCGGAGTGTAAATATTTGGTCTATTGTGGACTTTCCTGGCCTGAAACCGCACTGATAAGGACCTATCAGGTTGTTGACGAATGGTTTCAGGCGCTCACACAGAACGGCAGAGAAGATTTTGTATGCGATGTTAAGGAGACTTATCCCCCGATAGTTGGCGCAGTCAAAGGGGTCTCCTTTCTTGTGGATCGGGCAAACGATACTAAGATTCCACTCGTCGGGCATGCTTTCCTCCGACCATATCCTACAGACGAGCTGGTGCATGCGCCCAACCAGATCATCTCCAGCTGCCTTAAACAGTTCCGCGGACAATCCATCCGCTCCAGCAGCTTTGTTCGACTTCAGTCTCGATATCGCTATCTTGACTTCGTCTAGATCGGGGGGACGGAATTCTCTTCTGTCGTCGTCCATTGCGTGGAGTGGAACATTCTGCCTGACAGCGGAATTTGTGTCGTCATCGCCGTTTAACAGTCTACAGAAATGATTTTTCCAAATTCTCAGCATCGACTGCGATTCTACTACTAGTTGTCCATTTTCGTCCCTGCAGGCTTCGGTCCGAGGTCTATATCTTCCTGATACTTGTTTTACCTTTTGGTAAAACTTTCGGACCTCCTTCCTGTCGTAACACCTCTCCATCTCCACGACCGCGCGCTTCTCATGCTCTTTCTTTTTCTTTCTGAGAAGCCGGTGCTCTTCCCTTCTCTTCTGTTCATAGAGCTCACGAGCAGCTCTCGTTGTTCGATGCAGCGTTGCCTTGTAGGCCTCCTGCTTGGCTGCATGTACCTGCCTGCACTCGTCGTCAAACCATGGGTTCCTTCTGGGTGGTGTCGTGAAACCCAGCACATCAGTGGCAGCTTCTTTGATGGCTTTTTGACAACGTTTCCATTCTTCTTCTATTGAATGTGCAGGCAGCGTCGAACTTTCAGAGAGTTTCAGGGAGACTCGGTCGGCAAAGTTCCTAGCGGTCGATTGCGATTGTAGCTTTCCGACGTCAAACCGTAGTGTTCTTTCTCGACTCCGTACTTCTCTCGATATCCTCATCCTTACCTTGGCTACAACAAGGAAATGGTCCGAGTCGATGTTGGCTCCTCGGAACGTTCGGACATCGAGAATATTGGAGGAGTGTCTGACGTCGATCGCAACGTGATCAATCTGGTTGACGGTTGATTGATCAGGAGACCGCCAGGTCCCCTTATGGATGTTGAGGTGTGGGAACCGCGTGCTCATCACAGAGAGGTTACGCCCCGAGGCGAAATCTACCAGCCTGAGTCCGTTTCCGGATGTGTTGTCGTGCAGGCTGTGTTTTCCGATGACTCTAGCAAAGATTTCTTCCTTGCCCAGCTGTGCGTTGAAATCTCCTAGAACGATCTTGGTGTCATAGCTGGGGCATCGATCGTATGTTCTTTCTAGGAGATCATAGAAGTCATCCTTGCTATCGTCATCCTTCTCCTCCGTCGGGGCGTGTGCGCAAATCAGGCTGATGTTCCCGAATTTAGCCTTGATGCGGATTGTTATGAGGCGCTCGCTGATATAATCAAAGCTTAAGACTTTTTGCCTAAGTCCGCCTCGAACAACGAATCCGCATCCAAATAAGCGCTGCCTTCCCTCTTTGTAGCAATCACCGTAGTAGATGTCGCAGTTTCTCATCTTCCTTTTGCCCGGCCCATCCCATCGCATCTCCGGGATGGCGGTGACATCTGCTTTGTAGCAGTCTAGGGCCTCCGCGAGTTCATCGGCTGCACGTGGTCTGTTCAGGGACCTCACATTCCACGTGCAGAACCGAAAATCATTGTCCTTTGATCGTTTGCTGGGGTCGTCAACTTTGAATCCGTCCATATCCGAGGCCTGTTGTCGGTTCGTAACCGTTGGTTTTTTGTGTGGTGAGGGAGTCAACCTCACGCACAACCTACAACTGGTAGGCCAGGCCCATTATTTGACCCTCGGGCAGAGGGGGATCGCTGCATACATTAGTTCACCACACAACGGTTGTTGTGATGGCTATCCAGGGGCGCCACGTGGAATCTTACACTCCTCTTTATTTCGTAACAAGGAAGGTCCCATGATACCTTCATCTGCTAAACTGCACCAAACAGCTAGTCCCTGGATGCATATCGACCATTTGTATGTTGTGTTCGCTCCAATAAGTAAACATTTTCAGAAAAAATGTGCCAAAAACCGCATCTCCCTCCGTCATTTCCACAACACACGGCGTTGTCTACGGTAGCACGGTTTCTTGTGTCAATCTTAAGCGTTATCGTGACCTCGATACTGGCGGCTAAATATTTTATGCCCATGTTTTCTTCAATTTACACCAATCTCTCTCTGGTTGGTGGTTCAAAATCGAAAATCGTATACTCACTCTGAAACTATTCCTAACCTAAACAATAAAGTCATGGTATGACTGTATATAGTACTTCATAATGATCATTTTCTCAAATTGAACAAGCGTGAAACAGTACAAGATGAAATAACAAATTCTACTGAATAGTTTGACAGTTGAACGTCATTAGTAACTTTGACTACCAAACGGAAACCGCGTTGGAGTTGATGCACGTATACAGTCTCCACGACTGAAATACAACTAATCCCCTCATAATTTTCTGAACCGCATGATTCATTAAAGGTGTCGCAGGTTGGCTGCTCGTTCCTCCGCCATCGACTCTAACTATGCAGGATTTATGCCCAGGCGCACCAATTGTTGGCTTGCTCCAACAACCTCGTCTGGGTCTACCAAGGGGACGACTTCCTGATGGAGTCGCCTTTAAGGAAAGTTTCGGAAGACGTGATGATGGAGACATTAGAGCCACGTGTACAAACCATCGAACCAAAGTTCATTCCGTTGGGAGAAGTAGCTGCTTGGCATTGAGATCTCCTCGTACTACGTGTTTCTCACTCCTTCGGGGCAAGTAACTCCAACAACAGCAACAAGAAATCTCATCTTGGCATCTTGTATTCGCGATCTTATTCCTTCGGTACTATTTATCCCCATTTTTTTTCTAAAACCTTGGTTGCGTCTCAGTCCTTTCAGAAATGCTTTCCTACCAAAACGTGTCTTTATCTTTAAGACCCCAACAATCTCTGGTACGAAACTCCCGCTTGGAACAGAACTTTTGTTCAGTTGAATTGTCTGCTCCTCGTATGGAAACCAGACACTCGCAACAAGTATTGGAGCACAAAAATGCAGTCTCATTCTCCGAGTTAAACAATAAAAACCTTTTATTAGGTTGAAAGCTCAGCACGATCTTATCTGCGACTAGTTTCAGTTTAAACGTGTTCCAGAATATTCCTAAACGGTTCAGCCATCCGTCCACGAGATCTTCTCCGCCATGAGGTTGTGTATTTTTTGGGACTCAAATGAGCCATTAATATCTAAACAGACCCATAAAATCCTCATATTTCTGGCGTGGAATTTGACGCAGGTAAACATCCCAAGCGCCCCACCTTGCCTCGGCACTCGGACGAAGTCAAACTGGTTTTCCTAGACAATTAGCCAAATCTGCCTCCACGGCTGTGCTCATGGCCGTGCTGAGTGTGTTTGAAAAATCGCAAATTGCTCTTCGAGACCGAACGCCGAATTCAAACGAGAGCCACAAAAAGCCGGTTATGCTCACCCCGCACCCAGGCGAGTATCTGGTTTGCAGAATCGCGTTACAAGTCAATCAATATTCACGGCCACCGCACACAATGGACGACGACCAGCGCAGGTAAGGTTCCACGTTCCACCACACCGAGCTGAGTCACTCGTGATGGGAAACAAATTCCCAATCAGCCGGCGAAATCGAAAGCATCCCACTCGAGCGTACCTCAGGCCCTCGCCCACCAGTTCACCTGCTCTGGCTGTTCGTATTTTCCATTACACAATTGCCGGCAGTTGATCCGCATGTCCGGTCTAATATGGACGGCATTTCTCGGAAACCAGACGAACCGGCCGGCCACACAAACACACGAAACAATGCAGTCGCTATCGACGCATGGTGGTCGGTGGAAAGGGCCGTCGGCGGCTCACGCATTGGTGGAGGCAGGTAGACAATGATCGTGACCGCCGGTTGTAGCTTCAATGCCACGGTCGATGATCCCAAGCTGCGAGCACCAAGCCATCAAGTGAATGTGATAATTACCCGTCAGACATTATGAAACCCACTAACGAACGCTGGGCACGTTCGCCGGTTAGGAAGACACGAGTCTCGGATGGCGGTACATGGTCTGCGCTTGTTTTTCGTTAACATGCGGAAGACATTCCCGGGCAGAAAAACATCGATTGCCGACCAAAAGCCTGCACTTTCGAACGAAGCCCCGATAATAATGCGTAATTGGAGTGCGAGCATTGGCTGGCTGGCCGGTGCTTTCGGGCGGAGTCCGGTAGCATGTGCGTATGCGGTTGCCAGGGAATACGCTTTTAATTACCCGCAGCAGCAGAAGCTCCACCGGTCGGGAATTTTACACGCCAACGGGTGTGGCTTATAGATTCCCTGTCATAGATACGCGTACGAGAGGCACTGTGGAACTGGTTTGTCCACACAAGCCATTCCCTGAACTGCCACCAAGCGTGAAGATGGCCAGCAGAATTGCGGCCGATTGCCGAGATTCGTGTTCGGGCAAATGCGCCGAAATATTCCAATATCCCACTCAGGGGAATACCTAGCAGCTAGCAGGCGCGTCCCGCTCTCTTTGTCTGTGCGCCCCGTGACAGCGCTCGTTTTTGGTGTTTGCCGTAAATGATGTCATTACGCCGCAAATGGAAAACGAGAAGAAGGTACACAAATGATTACCCAAACCAGTGCCGTGGAGACAAATTACCATGGCGCCTAGTGTTTATCCAGCGTTTACCTCCGGCAATAGCCCGATTATTTGGGCTCGTTAGGGGTTCTTTTTCCATTTTTTATTTTAGGATTAATTGTTCTATTACTAGGTAAGCACTTGTTGATATCGTTTTCATGGATGGTAGAGGGAAAATTAAGTGAAAAGTGAGAGGGATTGTCGAAACTCATTAGAGATACCCCACACGATGCCCAGTGGGGGTGCGATTTTGTAACAAAGTCTGGATAAACTCTTGCGCCGTTTGACAGTGTGGCTGTTGGTGGGATAGGGGGTGTCAAATTGAGGCGCGTCTAATTGCTGGCACATATGTCGTGAATTTGATAATTTTTTAAACCGACAGTGTCATCAAGTAAATGAAGAAACTGAATAGAGTCGATTGGGGAGTATCAATGGGGTAACTAGGTGACAGATCAAGGTGGACTTGGGCCTAGGTTCTACAGCAACCACTTGAGTCGAGAGCGTGCACCCTGTTGTTCTCTGACACCACCCGAGTCGACAGCATGCAGACTAACTAGTGGAAGGGGTTACAATTTCATGGCAACTGAAAAGGGCCTCTGAACAATGTCAGTGAAATTGCTGAGATCATGAATTATGGAAGAATCCTGTATCGAGGATCGAATCGAACGGCTCTACGTTGGGTCTTAATTGGGCTGTTATTTTCGAAGTTAACGTCTTGAACTACCTTAGAATTGCAGCAGATGTAGCGAAGACTGTTGCTCGACAGTCTATATGTATTTTGTCCTCTTTAAGCTTGATATGAACTTGTTTCCATGCCTCTTCAATAGGACTATCGACTATCACTCGCTAAAGCCAAAAGTATTTCTGTGTTGTGACTTTAAAAAAATATATATTTGGTACGATCCCTTTCAGACATTGTAACTCTATAAAATTGTTGCATATATCTCCCAGCTGGAGGTCAGCCGGCGGAAGATCTTGCTGCCGAGGTAGGCATGTTGGTTGAGGCCCAGGTCTACAGCTTGTTGAATAGATTGAATCACTTCTTTGTCCATCCTGCTTCTACAGTCTGCCCGCCGCTAAAGAATGGATAGGCATAAAGCATTGCATTGCTGTGTGTACTATTTAGGACCTTTCCCATGCGTACATAATTTGTTTGCTATTTCCAGGTGACCAGAGCAGCTTCAATTTAGGAGGCAAGATTCTGTTTAGAGCTTTCTACCATAGAATGCTTAAATTATTCTTCTATTCAGATCGTATTGGATTTTAAGGGATGGAAGAAAAGCGCTTTCGTCATTCGGTATACGTAGTGCATCCCAGGCTGTCTTTCTAAAAATATGATCTTCTATAATCATTGAAAAACCATGTAGAAAATAATTATTGTACGAAGATCCGTCATGACACTTGACAATTTCATATTTCTAAGAATAAATATGTATGTATCCAAGTTGTATTCATAGAAGTGAATTTTTTCTGCGTATACCGAACTTGAGCATTTTTGCTATTTCATGGCATTAGTTCACGCTTTTTTCATATTTCTAATATCGATCTATCACTGTGCTATGTTTTGAAGACCTGTTGATGGTACAGTTTACTCGATTTGTTTCAAATAACGCGGGTTTACTAGTGAGGGGAAGAAGTCATAATAGACTGAATAGCTTTAGGTCTCATCGGAAACTTCTTCTTCTTCTTTGGTTGGTGCTACAGTCCGGGGTGGACCTGGGCCTCAACCAACATGCCTCTCCATCTGGTTCGGTCTTGTGCTTGTTGCTTCCAGCCTCGCACGTTCTACTTATTAGGGTCCTCTTCTAGCTGCGGCGTCATGTCTCGTTGGCATTACCCTTCAATTTTACGAAGTTACACAAAAATAACTCCAACGGTGCAGGAAAGAGGTGACCATTCTACGTACTGTTCATAGATACGATTATCTTGGCAACAATTATCTCGTTTCAATTGTTCGACAGGCTGTGAGACCATTGCCTCGCCACATAATTGCAACCACACATATCCTAGGACAAGTCGTCCCAATTCTAGCCAAAAATAGGTTTACAAGATCGGACTATAATGAACATGGCTCTCCTTTGCATCAACAATGACACGTCCCCACAGTCATCGATTAAGTGTTGGACTTAAGACTGTCGCGTCAAATCGCCTCCAGACTATTATGTTTTGTGGGTTCAATTGAATTTCTTTAAGCACTCGTGGATTTTTTTCCATCCTCTTACACATAACGCATATTTTGCTTCTTGACAGTCATTAGTTAACAAAACGAGCTGCCTTTCACAAGTCTTTCGTAAGGAAGGCCACGATATTCGCCGCAATGTCGACATACTAATGCCGTTTGAACCGATTCAATTGTGTCATTTTCATCAGAAGCACTTTGGCTTTAATATTGACTCCACATCGATGAACTCTAATTTCCTCCAAATCCACTGTGCCACACTGCCACCATCTAGGAATTTCTCAGTTTTTACTCATCCCTTTGGCCGACTTCACCACGGACAAAAATGGGAACATTGACTGCAGGTTTCACACTATATATATATATATATGGGTGGCGCTACAGCCCGTAGGAGGCCAGGGCCTTCTCAGCAACCACTTGCGTTGTGCGTGCTATTGTTCTCTCACGAGTGGAAGCGACCTACAATTCTACGCCGACTCCGAACGGCCAAGTTTGAGAAGCTTTCTCTAGACAGGAAAATGATAACTTCAGAGGCTATAGTACATAAACTTGTTGTGATAAATTGTGCTACAAAAATGACATTGGTTTAATTTTCTTAACGAGAATTTGAACAAAACATGATGTTTCACTCATTATCAACTCAGTTTTTGTGTATAGTTGCTTATCATCTACATCCGTAAAGAGGGGGAAAAACTTGTTGACCGAGATCTTGTTCACCGCGATCTTGTTCACCACTTTCGTTTCAAAAAATATTAAAATTACTGTTGGCGCTAATGCCCTTAGAAGGCCAGAGTCTAGCTTCCACTCGTGTTGTACGTGCTTCTGTTCTGTCATGAGTGGAAAGGACCTACAGTTTTACACCGACTCCGAACGGTCAAGTTTGAGAACCTTTTTTCTGCACAATTATACTCTTTGAGCAGTCTCAGTGACTCAATGGAGGTGGGCCGTGAAAATGAACCACCGACTTCGAGGTTCAAGCTCGTTTGGGTCGATGCCATGAGCCACCACTTCGTTTCAAAGCCCACTACAACCACGAAAACTTTTCATCCACCTCTTCAATGAAGTACTCTTTGGCCAACTTATTTGTTCCCGCTATTAATTGATTTTAATTTTTCCAAAATCCATATAAACACCGAAATCCGAAACCTAAAGTTTCAAGTTAATTGGAACAAATTGGATGGCTAACGTCATCGATTTGAGTGTGCATATGACCACTTGTAAAATCGTATTTTATTATCTTTCAACCGATAAGTGAATTGAATTCGAAATTTAGACCAAACTGCATCCTCCGTTTCATGTCTAAATGATGTGTGGATGGATTTGTTAGGCTGCATTCCAGATCATTAATTTCCGAACATTTTATCACCGGACGCTTGTTATAGCCCCAATGCAACCTACAATTAAAGTGTTTAGGATGCCGAAGCTGTATATTTCACAGTTTCAATTCAAGCGTTTGTCTGATATTGAATTCCGATCCGTTTTATGAGGAAGCACATAAATTCAAATGTAGGACAGGAAACAGTTCTGACATTTAATTTTCACAGTTTCTTCAACCGCATCGATCATAACTATCGACACAATAAAATTCGCCCAGTCACCCATTCATTGCATAACCTGTTCACCAACTGATAACATCTTAATTTATTACATTTAATCTAATCAATCGATGGGAAACCAGCCCTCGAATGGGATGAGATCCTTCACAATGGCCCCTCGAAATGGGTCACACAGTGAAAGTCGGTAAGCCGAGATGATCGCGTCCCAATAAATACCCCGTTGCATCAGCTTAACGGTAAGGTACAAGGCTAATGGCCACACCGCATGTCACCCATCGTTTTAGTGCGTGGCGTGGGTCGACCACTATCCCCCGTGGGAGACCACTTCCCGTTGAAACCATTCAATCAACCTCCAGTAACCTCACGGCCCTGCGAACGCATCGCCTGCACATTGACACCCAGGTAACAGGAACCCTCCTGATTTATGATCAACCATTTGGAAGTGACATAGAAATTCGTTTACAGTTACACCCAAGAGCGCAGCTAAACCGCTGGGCACGGCATTATGTTTATTCATAAGCCCTACCGGCACGCTGGCACCAAACGGTTGGCCGACATCCATTTGCATTCCCACCAAACCACACGTAGACCCGCGCCCGCCCGCTACAGTGCGGGGCGACAGCATAAGTGACCAATTATGCGATATGAAGTGCCTCTCGGCCGCACAGATAATTACAATGGCTCCCGGGAGGGTCCATCATCGAAATGTCAAAACGAACATTTCGTGTCATTCGAACAGACATTGCCCAACGCTGACATCTAAATGCACACACAGTCTGACGCCACTAAGCCGCAATCACAACTTTCCACTGGATTTGGTTGTCGGCCATGCACGAACGGGCGACCGATTGACAACCGTGGCGGTTGGGCCACAATGCATTGCGCACTTCTGCCACTTGCAGCGTACTGTCTGTGCATCGGTGGTTCGGTGGTTCGGCGGTTCAGTGGTTTCCATTCGATATTGTGTTTTCTTTTTTTCGGCAGCGACGGCGACAGGAGACAGAACTCTCGGTTGAGTGCATGTCCGACGAAAATTCGATTTATCGCGGGTCTTCGGTTTGGTTTCTGTTCTCTGTCCACCACTGAATTTGAAAGCGTTCGAATGTGTAGCAGACGACTGAGTGACAGGTCATGATGATTTTGTTGTGTGTTCATTAGAATCGTTGGATGACGGCGAACAGTCGTGCAGGGATGTGAGGCTTTTGAGTGAACTTCGACATTTATGAGGAAAAATCCATTGACGGATGGATGACAGTGATTGAGATGTGAAACATAAGCGAATGCGAACCTAAACCTAAAGGCAGGTGTCTTCCTTGGGAAATTGAATTTATATCCACATCGATACGGTTGGAGGGCGTTAGGTGAACAGCTTTCTTGGGGAATTTCTCGTATTCATGCCTTGGGATGTAGACGTCATGTGGAATGTCAAAGGTAACCACACGATACATTGCCTTAAGAGAACGATGACAGAATGTCATGAACGAATAAGAGTTGGTGACGGAGTGGCGCGGAGAGCGACATGACATCGTGCTGCGAAGTGAACAAATTTAATTATGCATCAAGAAATTCGAGGCGAAGGTTTATTGGGATTCAGTTGTTAAATTTGTGAAATTCTTGTGAACTCGATCATGGTGCAGAAATCTCATTAAGGGAGTTAAAGAAGCTGTCCGACTCTGACAAGGTCCGCCAAGCTGCAGATCAAATGTGGTGGGGGTGGTTTCTAATACCTCTTTGATGACGGAGCGGCAATGCAGCCACATATCAGTGGCGTTCATGTTCGACGTTGGGACACCGGAGAGTCTTACACTGAATTGCCCTTCGTAGGCTTTGGCAATTATTGGTCCGGGGTCCGTATCTTGTTGTGTCGCACACCTCGTTTTGAGGCAAAATCCTAGCTATATTATATTGAGTTCGCCGATGGGGTTGATTATTTTTTTTTGTGTCGGCCATTCTCAGACTTGATGTAGCACAGTTAGATAGTCTGGCCGATTTGAAGTTAGCTTTTTCAAGGAAGTTAGCAGAAATATTAGCCTTGACTGCTTGTTTTGGGATGTGCACTTCCTCTGCAGACTAGCAATCAAGGGCAGATTCTTGGTGAGTCAATTCGCCGGCTGTCTCTTTTTCTGGGATGTCGTTTTGACCTGGAATCCATAGAAGGGAAAATAAGAGCTGTCCTTCTAGTGGCGCTAGCGCAACCCTGCCTTTGTCCAAAAATTAAGAGTGTGTCCTAAAGGATGCAATACTACCTGCGACTATTTACTATTGCACGCTATTCCAAAGTTTTTCTTTACACATGAAACATGTTCTATTATCGTTGAGTTGAGTTCCATTGACAGGAAATTGGATAGAGAAGGGCGTAACTTCGAGAACAGGATGGCTTTGGTTTTGTCAGGATTGATCATTAGACAGTTGTCGGTAGCCCAATCGGTTATAGAGCTCAGATCGTGATTTATTTTTGCAACTGAGTCTTCAACCATACCTAGAGAGAAGCTTAGGTAGATTTGAACATCGTCTGCAATAACAACGGAAAAACAAGAGAATGAAAGTCGTCAATTATAGAAAACGGCTTAGACTAGGTTAGTAAGATACGAGAGAATTAATTCATTAGTGGGATTGCAAAAAGGATTTATTTCGACGAAACGATATGCTTTCCACTTGGAACACACTGGAATTCTCAGGTATTCTGAGAACACACTTGCTCCGAATCCGCCACCCATTATGCAGCCGTCTGTATAAAAAACCAATAATTGCCATAGCCTACCAAGGGCAATTCAATGAAAGACTCTCCGGTGTGCCAACGTCGAACATGAACGCCACTGATCTGTGCTTGCTTTGCTGCTCGGCCATCAAGAAGGTTTTAGAAATCACCCTAGGCTATCTACCACTCCCGACAAGAATCCCGTCGCATAATGGTGAGTTTGAGCAAGAAAAAATGCATATGACGATTCATATCAAAAACGCTGCAAAGAAAAGCAAGAGCATCACAGGAGGAGTACCGGGCTAGAAGACGGGAGAAAAAAAAGGCGTAGAAGGCACGAAGAAAAGATCTCTTGTAGCCTCCCAACTCATGGAAATCGAAGAGCCTAGGGACAAACAAAAAAAAAAAAACCGGTCTTTTAAAAAGAAGTCAAATGAGTGGTCTCAGGTCTTAGGAAGCTCTTTGAATTTGTGAGGGTAATCTATTTACGGACTCGCAGGGAATAGTGGATGTGTTTAACCAGCATTTCGAACAGCTGCTTACAGGCGCCTGGTCTTGATCTTGTCCTGCAAGCAGTGTGCGCAGGACTGTCTGCGGTGGATGGCGGCAATTGCTCAGGCTCGCACCCTTCGTGGGTCGCCAACCTGACAAGTCAGTAAGTGTCAGTAAGCCCAGTTAAAATCCTGCATTCCTTCCCATTCTGACTTTCGAAGCCATTTGATAATTTAAGTTTATTGTTGGTTATTGGTTATATTATTGGTGGACGATTTCACGAGATCCCTCGGTAGAAGATCTAAGATGAGCATAAGGATTTGATGTCCAGCACTCAGACTCTCTGAGTCTGCTAGTCATGGTTGTCAGATGTAGCAATTTGTTGCCAAACTGCCCATTTTAAATTTCATTTGGCGACACAAAAATTGGTAAATCGCCACAACTTAAAAGTGAAATGAAACTGCACATCTTTCACATTGCTAGTTACTGAATCTGAACACAACCCATTGTTTATAATGAACATCAATTTCTCGTCCTAAAAGTTAATAACACATAAAACACATCAAGGCACCCAAGAGTCTACGGTTGTTAATGAATAGTAGTTAGACAAAGAGACTGTTTTACAACTGCCAACTCGATGCGAGGATGAAGATTATGCGTTACATGGCCGTTATGCGGTCAATGCTCACGTATGGCCGTCCCATGTGGTTCAACGTGAGTGCAAGCTCGATGGACATGATTTGTGGTCTTAACTTGTCCAAAACGCCAGAGTTCCAGTACAGAAAATTCTACAACAACGAGATTCTATACAAGAGTGTGAAACTGAAACGAGGGCACAACTTCCTGGTGAATTTGATTTAAGGTCATACTGCCAGAGCGATAATCTCGACCGATCTACTAATTAATTACTGGGACCTAGTACCTCAACCCACAAAGGCCAGTAAGTTAATTTTTTTTATAACATGTTCCGTGATTATTTGTTATTGGCATTTTTTCATTTTTGGCAATTTTCATGTTTGATTTTTGTTGGAACCCTGACAACCTTGCTGTTAGTCTGTTGGCGCTGGGGGAAATGTTTTTGATGTGTAAGTCCATAATGTAACAACAACAAAGAGTTGTGACATAAAGATTAAATGTAAGCAAAATTGAGGGTTGCATGGTTTAACTGGTGTTACTGTCAAATCAATCGTCCTCAATTATATTGCACTTCCTGAAGGGTGATGACACAACTATCAACACCATCATTTCCTCCTTTAAAATGAATTAACACACCAAAATTGACTTCTATGAAAACGAAGAACATCGTCTGACGATCCACTCACATAATCGCTGGTGCCACCTCACACATTAAGAGAGTACGCAAAGTTCCCGACAAACTATCCGAATGAAGTTTCAAAATGCATGCAACAGCTTAAAACTTTCCGCACCTAAGCCTCATGGCTCATATTTATCTACCCTTTCAAAAGCTGCCTGCATTCAGTCGTAATCCACAGCAGCAACTATGACTACTCCGCCTAAGTTTCCTAATTATTCCGCCCCACTAACCGGCAACTCATTAATTTCTGAAATAAGACATCAAGTTAGTCTTAGTGAATATCTATTCATTCATTGTCTCACTAAACTTTTCTCAGACGTCCTTGCGAATTGAGCGTGACGAACATGGAACAAATCGGAAAAAAAAACTGAGAGGCGACAGCCAAGGATGCGCACACAAAACGCAAGCGGAAGATACATTTTGTTTTAAAACTTCACTGCTCATGTAACCGGACGTATTTTACTTTCGGTGTTCGAAAGCAAAAGCAAACGAATCCGAATTGCAGATGGCAAAGTTCAGTTTCGTTTTCTTTTCCCGTGTTGAATTCATAATGCCTTACAGTCGGATGTAGTTCTTGTAGTAGTTTGTGCCATGAGCTGTTCATGTTTTGGGGGTTATCGGGCAAAGTGCAGACGGACATTGGGAGGAGAATGTAAATGGAACGAACTCGCCAGGGTTTGTGGGGGCAAATTGCATTCGTTGACGACTTCTGAGCTTGGGGTTAAGTTGGATTTGAAAAAAAATGAGATGTGGCTGCTTGAAGAAGTTTTCCCGTGGACATCTGGATCATGTTTGTTGCATTATGTCTCTGCGGGGTTTGTTAAAATAAACCCGGTATTCGAGGAGAAGGAGAGTGAATTTAATACGAGATGTGAACAGGAGTTCATACATAATTCAGACCTTCCTTAATTTTGACGTGACAGGCAAGTTTTGAACAGAAGTTTACAATAGTCACTGTCATTGTCCATCTTATCAAGGCTTCTGAAAGACAACCACTTCAACAGAAGCAAGCTTCTTTGGCCATCTCCTTAGAGATATATTGTTTTGCTATCCCAAGTCTTACACCTCTTTCAACGACTCCCTCATAGAAGCATTTAACTCGGTAACTGATCGGAAGCAGTTTGTGCAACCAAATCTGTACAGCAAACGTAAATGAATACAAGCCTCCCCAATTAGTTTCAAATGGCAAGTGGCCTGAGGCCCACCAACTACAGTTCATTCAAATCCATCTTGTTGGTTACGACTGGTTCTCAATTCCAAAAGCGCACACTTATTGGCTTCATTCGCTCACGTAGCACGTTTGCGTATTAACCCCTTAACTGCAATCCGATTGCCGGAACAACAATTCATATTAAACACTTCCAGCCATTTGAGCACTTCAAATACTTTGATACACATTCCCTACGGCACTCCACATCCAGCCACCCGGAGCATGTTCAATTTGCACAAAGGCAATCCGGGTAATCCTTGCAATTCTGGATAGTGCGCCTGTAACCAGGCTGAACCCTGAACAATATCCATTTCATGGAAATATTATCCTCCCATCCCCCTTGGCCGATGAATGAATATGCAAACCTCTTCCGGTATGCGACCAGTGAATCAAGGATTCAGATAATTTCATTTATGGATCCTTCAGGGGGCATGTTTCAATCTCATGAAACGTTTTCAAGTGTACAACTCCTTTTATCCGAGGCGATGGAAAAATCCTTAACGAGTCGTTCTTCGACGTGAACACCACACGTACACGCCAGCGTCCCTTTCATTAAAGCCAACGTCAGCCAGGCATCCATAGAGAGCTCTCCCTCTGCTGCTCGAGGTAATAGGATTAATTTTGGACAATGGACAAATAAGGACGCGTTTCATATCCCTCGCACAGTGAGCAGGCCGGGAGGGAGGCGATGGATTTATGAAAATTTTAATGAAGATTAAAGTGAAAAGGCCGAAATGGATTTTGGTCCTTGTCCAAGGACTGCGTGTGTCCATGGCCGAGAGATGAACGTGGGCCAAATAAAATGGGTCAATAATGGCGATGGACTAGCTACGGGCAGGGGCAGTGATTGTGTGTGGCTTTGTGAAACATGCGCTAGATCTCACCAAAGTGCAGGCAGGACGTTGTTCACACGTTTTGAAGCGTAATCAGTATAAGCCGATTAAAATGAAATTACTTTATGCAATTCATTTCGAAACGAAGTGCTTGCGATTTGCAGCGATTGCGCCGTTGTTGGTTCCTCGGCTGAATGGGTTCTACGTTTGAAAAGTGGTATGAATTTAATCAGAAGTGGCACTCAATGGGGTGATTGATTTGAAACACTAAAGTGGATGAAAGAGTGCGACGGTTAGTTGGATTTAATGGAGCTGGGTGTGACGTTGGATTTATGAGCTGTGTGCTATGGAGTCGACTGGGTTTAATGGTAAGCGACTTCCTAATGCAGTGGTCATCAATTGGACTTCATGGATCCCGCAATTCCAAGGAGACTCATTTGTTGACAGGTATAGTGGTGTTCGCTTTGAAGACGCATAAAGACGGTGTGTCCAGGCATGCCGGTGCAAGTCTCTAATCCGCTTAAATTTCTCTTGTAGATACTTTATGAGAGTGGTTGCTGTGAAGTTGTGGGAATGTCTATTCGGTGTCTAGTTTAAATTCACGACACGAACAATAAATTTAAAATTCATAGCTTCACATTTCTTCCGAGTGACTAAACTCGGCATGAATAAATGGGGTCCCACGAGCAGTACGAACAACACGAGCCTGACACCGCTCGAAGCTAGTCCCAGGACAAATTATTTATATTTCCTAGAAACGTTACAAAGTAGAAAGACTGGGTTTTTCGGGATCTCTAGCTTTTAAGTGGTTGATTTGGGTGCGAATAGCTAGGTATTTTTTTTAAATTCTTATTCTTCATTTATTATTTGGACATACTGCAAAAATATCCCAAAATATTTTTCTGGAATCACATTGAAGGCTCATTGAAAATGGCTGTGTACATTTAAGGTTCCGTCTAGAGATGTGTCTACCCGAAATTTTCCTAACTCGAGTTGACTCGGAATTGAAGCGAATCGAGTTGCAACTCGAAGCTCTACAGTTGTGGACTACACGGCTCCACCTAAAAATATAATCCTTTTTGCAACAGTCAAACTCAACACCAAACTCGCGTTAGCTTCATACTTAATATAATTCGCGGATTTGATGTTCATTCATATGTTTCATTTTAGTTTCAGCAACTCGGTTTGACATGATTTTAACTCGGTTCAACTCGGTTTATCAACTCGAGTTGACCCATCTCTCTTCCGTCTTTGCAGCGGATATGGCTAATTTCAAATTGAACATGCTTATGTTCAAATTTCTGATACATAGCCCGTTTTAGAAACTGAGTGAGCTATGTCAAGAAATCGGACACAAACATTTTAATTTAATTAAAATTATTGCGGCTCAAAATAAGCATGTCTTTTCATGAAAAAATGTCTCCCTGCAATCGATAACTCCACGCAAGTGTCGGACACTATTTTAATCTCCGGGACACACTGCCATTATCCACTCACTGTCGACTGTGGATTCAGTGAAAAAATAATGTTTAACAGTCGATTCGTGATAATTCGACACTCAAGGACGAAGGAGAAAAAGAAATAAGTTTATGTCTAGAAAAAGCTTCTCAAACTTGGCCGTAAGGAGTCAGCATGAGACTGTAAGTCCCGTCTACTCATGAGAGAACAATAGTACGCACAACACGAGTGGTTGCTGAGAAGCTGGGCCTGGCCCTCTATGTGCTGGAACGCCACCCATATTATTATTATTATTATATTTTGGAATTCTCCTAAAACTCCCTATTACTCGAACTAATTTTTATATCCCGTGATTTTGATAGCCAAGTCATTTTATTTTTTCTGGTTTGTACTGAAGTGGGTCAAAGTATTATTACATATGAACAATAGCATGTGTTGTGCGTGCATTGATTAATCGGTCAGTGACTCGAAAGAGGTGGGTCCGTGAAAATTATTTTTATCGCATAGAGCAGGAATCGAACCTACGACTGCGAAGTTGTTGTCGACGCACATACCTCTCTCGGTTAGAGAGAAATTCGACTTAGGAAGAGTCCACTTTAGCTATGTACTGATTTCGATTTGTAGCGTGCTGAGCAGTTATTTGGTTTTGAATTGACGACCTGTACCAAAACACAGGTTTTGCTCGACTTTTCAAAAGTTTTTTCCAAGAGAACTAACATTCAGTTCGACTTACAGACTAGAGTACTAGACAGCTATATTTTTTGATTGAGATATACGTTTCAGAGATGTCTTGCACCAAAGTGCCCCATGTCGTTAGCCAAATTCAATTAAAATAGTTTAAAACATTGTGGTTGTGCCACAAATTGTCACAACGAAGTGAGAGGGGAAATATATAATTTTATCGTGTACATTACGAATAATGAGAAGAAAAATAGTGACAACGCAAGTGTCAGGCAAAAATTTCATTTTACATTCACATTTAAACACAGAACGGCGTTGAGTTGAGTGGAATGTGTGGTTTGGGTGTGTACTGACAACTAGGTGTACTGTTTTGAAGTGAGGCTGTGTGGCTGTCCTCATTTGAGGATGATCAGTGGGGTCCTGTCCTGTTCTGTGTCGCAGAGACGTGGACCCTATTGAAAGCGGATGAAAAAGCTATTGGTCGTTTTGAGAGTCAAGTTCTGCGTGCGATCCTATTTACAATGCTGGTATCTGGATGTCTGGATGTCTGGTGATGGAGGAGTTTCAACCACGAAGTGTAGTATCTATCTACCATCGATTCCGAGCCATTGCGACACCGCACAGAAGACGTCCTAAAACGAGATTATCTCAACCAACTTGCCGTGCGCGACTGGAGGTGAGAGATCGTGTTGATGGTGTTGGCTGGAGAGGCTTATTGGTTGACGTCCAGATCCACCGTGGACTATAGCGCCGAACAAAAAAGAATTGACCCACAGCCAACAGGAAACTCCAGTTGGTACTATCATTAGCAAGCCGCGTCCAACTTCGCTCACCAAGTCACCCAGTTCAACTTCTGGGAAGCCTTCACACCATGTGTGCATTTGTTACGAGGTGTGCATTTTTAGGTCGAGTTCAATTTTCACATACATTTCACTGTATTTCAACAAAAACTTCTAAACCCAAGTGTTGCCAAAAAAATTAATTATCACTTCTTTCTACCGCTCACACCGATGTAGCAACGTTCTGACCATCGTTATTCTTGAAAAAATATGCACCAATGTAGTAAAAAAATAAATATGGATCTTGCTTCGGTGTTAGTCATGATGAACATAGTTATCCTCAAAGCAACAGAGAACTCTCAGAAAAAACGATGTTGCCAATATAAACAACTATCAACTAAGCAGCCAAATGCGATCTTGCACAATATGAATCAATTTAAATACGCTCCAATTTCTTTAAACAGCATCGGACGGTGATTAAAAACTGTTGCTAGACACGTACATTCAACACTAATGCTCATAATGAGAACAACGCATATGACGGATACAACCGCATTGCCTTCTCCTTCCTTCGCCTTACATTCCCATGTTAGCACCAACTTAAAGTGCTCACTTCAAAAAGGCTGCAAAAGCAATGTAACCTCCCCAAAACTCCCCCAGAAAAAAAAATAATCCACCGTCAGTTGGATTACAAAAACATAATCCGAACCATGGCTTGAATCTCTTACATCGGACATTAGGATGCGTGTATCCATGAAATTGCTTGATCTACCGACATCGCTACCAAGAGAGAAGTCGGCGAAACGATGAGGATTCATTTTCAAAAGAACGAAAACAAAAAAAAAACATCATTTTATTTCTTATTTTGGCAGATGTCCATTTTCCCAAGGGGATATCCAGCTGAGTGCGAAAACATTCCTAACCCGGGCTATACCTTCGGCTCGCCACCCACTCCCACCGAAATGGTGTACGGACGCACACTCAGGCAGCGAGAAACAAAAAGGGCATGGGTGTGATTTTCATTAAAGTTTAAAGGATCCGTTGAATTGAATGAAATCGTTGCCTTTTATGGGAAAAGAACAAAGTAGCTTAGCAAGCACATTCGATGACAGGCATTCAACAGATACCCGATAACGTTTTTTTTGGCAGTTAATGACAGCCGGATGTGTCGTCGTAAAAATTAACGACTATGTGCGGACCGATTGCGTGTATCTGTCGGCCGGTCATTGAAGTTCGAAGCGACCTACGACAAGGGCTCGATGGAATGGGGTGCCTTTATTTCCAAGCACTGCCTTAAGTAATTAGCAATCTCGGAATTTGGGGCGGAATGCGGACGACTACCCATCCCCTTCGTCCTCACACTCGAGTGCTCCACTCCACCCTTCGTCTCAATCAGGGTCGGTGCACCGAAAAAAGAATTTTAATTAATATTCCACAGTTGTTGCCAAAGTGAATTTCACGGGAGATTAGCGGCGCGTATTCGCTGATTAAATTAAAGCCAAGGCGAGCGTGCCCGCCCCCCACGGGCTGAACGGGAGTAATTTGCATCGGTCGGATCGTTTTGAATTCAGGTCCGCCCCCAGCCCGAAAGCACTCCGCCGAAGTTTACCTGTCCCTTAGCGCTCGCCGAAAATTGTAACTCAGTCGTTAACGCTTTCCAAACAGCGAACTACAGACCGACCGCGACGGCAAAAAAAAGAACGTCGAGATACATTCACATTTGCATATATGGAAATTCTAATTGAAGGTAACAAGTACCTTTTTCGGCGGGTTCGTTCGACAGTTCCATCAGGAGTCAGTGACTAACAGGTCTGCGGCGGGAGTTTTTCTTTTGAAGTCAAACGCGGAATAAATGTCTGCTTGCGGGATAGAGCAGCGCACAGTATCCTAGGCCATGAAATATTTATACAAATTTATGTACATAGATCCTTGTGGGAAAAAAGTTTTTTCTTCCTCTTTATCTACCACGCTGTCCTTGCACCGTCCTGTCGGTGTAATGGCTACTTTGTAACGCTTTTGGTCCTGCCCACCGACAGCGGGTGGGGTGGACTTCACCTAGGTGCCTCGGGCTACTTCGCTCGTTTTCTTTATTGAATTTAAGCGTAAAGGTAGACCATTTTGCATTTTGAAGATTTTCTTTGCGAAGTTATTTCGGGCAAGCGCCCCAGAGAATGATGACTTTATTAGAAGTTAAAAATGTCGCACATGCTTTGGGTCGGTTTCTTGTTTGCCGAGAGTTGAGAAGAATGCAAAAGTATCCCTTTCACTGTTTGAGTGGAAACTTCGTTGAAAAGTTGAATTTTGAATAAAGAGGACATTTTAAAGCTGACTTACTACAATCCAGGCGAGAGATGTTGGGAGGCGAGATGATTGTCGGTCAAAGATTGAGTCGAATGTTTCTCGTGTTCGGGGTATCTTGTGGTGGATGCTGGTAGTTTTCAAAGAGGTTATCGAATATACTCACGCCTACACTGACTTGTTCGGAAAGGAAATTGTGATTAGACTTTAACAAGTTTTCAGAAATTCTACATCGGCCGAAGAAAGCCATTTGATGAGCATCCTTGAAATGTTTATTGCCTAAATTGCTGACTGGAGCCTACGACGGACAACCTTAAAAAATTAAAGAAAACCTACAAGTACCTACAAGTTAAAAGAACAGTACAGCTTCTTAGTGACGGACAAAATAATTAATTTTATACTTAGGACCCACTTTAAGGAAGTCGAAAAAGGATTGCAAAATGTTGTTTACCATTAGCCTTATGTTATGAATTCTTATGTTACCCCTGATATTCCCCTCATTTAATTGACATCTTATTTTGCTGTTTATCCTCTATCCCCTTATTGAGCATTTTAATTCCATTTTGATTCTGTTGTATATTAGCAACTCTTTCACATCTGACGCACTTCATTATATTCTTTGTTGTCATCGACTTTACTTTAGGCCTCGCAGTTCTTCTGTTGAAGGACACCAATTCATAACATGGTTAACTGTGAGACTACTTCTGTTACGGTTGCCATTTTCGTCTTATGAGAATAATATGATTGACTACAATAAATGTACTGCCTCCGTATGCAGTGGCAATATGTTGGGCGTTTGGCAATTCTCAGAACATAGTTGACGTAAGAGAAGAACTAATTAAGGACTAATAAAGCCAAATACAAGTTTGTCATAAATAAATAAAATTTAATTTTATCCATGTACTTTGGCTTTATTAGTAACACTCCCAAGATGTGTTCGCTGCAGCGCATTCTGTCACTTAAATTTGCCAATTGTGAATTGCCAATTTGTTTATGTTTTCGGGCTGTAGCTCACCTTGGATGATATTGACCTTAACTGCATCAATCGATTTCGGACTGTTGGCATAACATCGTTTCTTCACAGTTCCCCACAAGCGGTCAAACGACAGCTCCGAGGTGGTCAATTGGCATCGCCAAAACGGGTGAATACACAATTCAATAGTTTGGTGAGCATAAAATCGATGGGTGTGTGGCGTGCAATCCCACATTAACAAGAGTTCGTCCAGTTCTATGTAAGTAAAAAAAAAGGTCAGTTAACACATGTCTGAACGAGACGTTGTACCAGCCTTATTTGATGCTCGCGAATTGAGTCTTTCACACTTTCGTTCACATCTCATGTGTGTGCAAAATTTAACGACGCGACGCAAATCAGTTTCTTGAACTTTTTGCACAAAGTTGTGTGCAGCAGTCGTAGGACGCTACATTTCGACTCAAACTTATTTTCAAAAAAAGCATTGTTGGGGCTACACAGCACTTAATTTTAAAATATGGTAAGTTTTCAATATTTCCCAACGTTATTCAAGCGTAATGCGACTCATTTCGGTACTATACTGAGTTTCTGTCATTATTTTGAGCGGGAAACAGTTGTCAACGTCAAAATACCTATGATGTAAAAAATCACCTAGATGGTCCACCCTGTAAATTCAAACAGTTAAATCTGCCAGGCAATTGTCAGATATCAAACTGTCAGATTAATTTCTAATCGATGGCAATGATGTTGACGCAGATTTGAGAAAGATGTTGAAAGATGTAGGCCCACAAGCGAGAATTTTAGCTAAATTACTTTGGTAAATGCTCTCAAAATGAACTGGCATTTTATCAATTGTTTCGCGAATCATGTTCAGCAAAGATGATGCCAATAAGCAATAATGCAAATTTGTTTACTTTTTCATTTATAAGAGGAGGTTACCGAAATGTCCTCACATCGCCAAAACAGATGGCGAACATTTGAAGCGCCATAATTGATGACTTTTTCTTTGTTCGATTGAAAGGCGTGGATGTGAAAGTGATGAAGTTTCATGGGTCGGTAGAGTAGTGAAAGAAATCCATCATTTTGTGAAAGGAATAATTCGATGAACGCATAATTTCGTTCATTGACGTAAAAGTTGGCTTCCGAAATCGACTTATTTTCTTTTCTCTACAAACCAACGACAATCGACGAATTTGAAGGTATCATTATTTCTGTTATTGAGGAAAACGGCCATTGTTGTGTTTTAAACCTAGTATAAAGCAGAAAATGTACGTTACATAGTCTCTGGATTGGACACAAACAATATTAAATTCCTATTTTTTTTTTCTTTTGAATTTCTTACAAATTCCTGCGAATTTTATAAATGAGTACCGAATGAGTTTATTGAAAATGGAACTGCCTTCCAAGTTTTAATGTGGTCCTTTTCATACTTCGGATGTACCGCTCGGAAGCCATCAGAAGTTTGTTAATATCTTATAACAAATTGGGTTTGCTTTTGACGGCTGTCTGCACTTTGGAAAGCCTCTTTGTATCCCCAACCAGTCCATTCGAAGTAACAATGAAACTTTTCGTCCAGTTGCGATATTAATAACTGCCTGCTTGTTGTGGTCTGTGCTCTTATGTCCGTGTCGTTTACATGAAAAATGTCCACATTTTATCAGAAGGTAGCTGCTCCAAATAAATAAATAAACACATTCAAAATGTATGTTACTACATAAATCGCGACTTTTTAATCGCAATCTTATTCGTCTCTGCATTTTGTGAACCGATGCTTGTCAAGAAAGTTGTCAATTTCCTAGTTATTTCTGGTCCATAAATATTCACTTTCAAACAAAATGTGGAGACAAATTATACAATTTTGTTAAGCTTTCTTGCGAAACGCTCATATTGTTGTCGCCGATCGCTGCTAATCACTTTGTAGTTCCTTCGATTGGTAGACGTCAGATGAACAATTGATGAGTTCATCCTAAAAGTAGACAGAAAAATGTTCGTGTTTATATAACAGTTCACGTTGCATAATTCAAGGCATTGTTTGCTTCTTTATTGTTCTCTTCTCCTAGTCAACGCTAATCATGAGTGAGTTCAAATTATTTACTCATTTGGACGCTTTTTGTTTGAAAATTTGAATTTACTGAAAAAGGAATTCTTAGGACCACTTGACTTCAGGACAATATTTTTCTGTTTAGGACTTCGGAGGTATTTACGAATGGAGCAGTGGATTGGTGAACGCTTCTTGATTAAGTTTCAATTTCCACTTGAACTACGGTTGGTTTGTGTATTTTGTTACACGCTCAAACCATTTACTCCTTTTTGTATAAGATATTGGCATAATGGCTCTTATTCGGAACATAGATGAATACAAATTGTTAGCTGTGCCAAGGCGAGGGATCGGCAACAATTCTGTTATTTAGGGGTTGTTCAAGAACATATTATCTCCATACTACAGTTGTTATATATCGTTTTGTTAGTTCACACATATTTCATTGCATTTGTATTATTTGCGCAACATTGCCGAACATTGTCCATTTACACTATGTTTCTCTCTCGTTTTTTTTTCTCTTTTGAAAATATTGTACAGACTGTAGCAATTTCAAGGTCACTAATATCTGTGTGTAATCCTATCAATCTATCCCTATCGCTCATTTGTAATCTGTATTCAATTGTTTGTTGTTATCTATGACTCTACATGTGCAAGCGGTTCCTTGGGCAGAGTCCCAGATCTCTCGTCCATTTGGATCGTGGACACAGCAGAGCACACATCAAAAGGGGTAATAAATAATATTTTTTTTTTTGGAAAACAGGTTCATTTTTTTGTACATCGTTGGAGGAGTTTTCTATGGGCTTTATCGCTCCCATCATCGCTTCCAGATTTCTGTGCGGCCTGTTTGTGCGAGGAAAGCATTTAAATTCCACTACAGGGGTCTTAACTTGCTTTATGAACATTGCGTACGTTTGTTCTACCCCACACGAAGTAGACCAATCCGCTCAGTTCTATGGCAAAATATGAGAAGCTTCATACTCCTCACAACTTTGTAAAGTCTGCCGGCTGTTATTGCCACGACTACTCAGAGTTCTCCATGAACTCACGAAACAGAGCAGCTTAAGACAATATTTCAGAGCTCATATCGCCTGCGAGCCAAGTGTCCCTTATCTCGGAACACACCCGACGCGCAGTTTAATCCACCGGCAAACAGCGAGTGCCTGCGAGGTGTAAACGAACTCTTCACTCCAATTGCAACGATGCACGCGAGAGGATCGTTTATTTTTCTTTAAAACTCCAATCACCTGTAAGTAAGTTCCCGCATAGCAATCAACAATGTTAAGCTGCAATTCTTGCACGCAAACTTTTGCACTACAAAAACAAGGGGCGCCCATGAAAGCACACGGAGCAACCCCACAGCAACTTACTGCATTTAACAACTCTACACCCAATTCCGAAGTTTATGATGAGCCACCCTCGCCGCTTTTGAGCCATTTATATGTGCCACCTGTTGCTGAGTGCAGCTATTCCCAGAACCGAATACCATGGCTGTCAAAGTGCTTGCACCTCCCTCTGCGCCGTGCAAGCTGCACGAGGCGAAGAGTGGTTGATGTTGTAGACGTCCACGCTTCCCCTGCATGTTATGTGATAGAACTTTAATCTGATTTCGTCTTATTTTCTCTTTCCCAGGTGAGTACACTGCGGACGAAGTTGGATCCTTGAGGACATAAATGCGTTTACAAAGTGTGTTCAGTGTGGAAGTTGCTGTGGAAATTTTATTACCTTTTGCGCACGACGGTGGCAGCATGGTTGCTGGTTTGATGGCAACCTGGGGGTGAGACCTAAAAAATTGAGTAAATCTAAATTAACTTTCCAGTGGCGAGTTATTATTATGAGTTTTTGCTGGGCAAGTTCACTCGGTCGGAGAAGTGAAGGTGTACCAGAGGCGAATGGGCCTGGTTGAGACTGCTGCACACCGCTTGGTTAGCGAATGGCTCGCAAAGAATATCGTAAAGTTGTGGATTCATCAGCGGGCTTCTTTATGAAGTTGTTGGGGGGAATGTGTTGTGACTTCCTGATGAGATTTTCGGTGCATATCTTGCGGAAAGTTTATTGTCGATTGCATAGTTAGCACTTTCTGTCGATGGAAGCTAAGAGATGCCGCGTTTATTTCCTTCAAAGTTAATTCAGGTGCAAGCGGGTGTGTCGTTAGAAGCAGTGACTGGTGGCATGTTAAGTTATTGTGATGGATGTCGAACGTCGTGAAGTTTTGCCTTTTTAAGCCAACGCTGGAGGAAGGGATTCTCAAGGCTGTTGCAATAAATCGAAAAGGTGTCGCGATGGAATCAATTCGTTCCCGTCCTTGAATGGTTTTCCCGCAGGAGCTTCATTGACGCCGACATGTCATAATGGGTGATTGCGTCAAGTGCTTCTAAAGGAAAGGGCTATGGCTTGAATCTAGGTCAACTCACCAATGTCTTTCATTTATAATAATAATATGGGTGGCGCCACAGCCCATAAAGGGCCAGGGCCTAGCTTTTCAGCAACCACTCGTGTTGTGCGTGCTATTGTTCGCACACGAGTGGAAGGGACCTACAGTTTTATGCCGATTCCGAACGGCCAAGTTTGAGAAGCTTTTTCTAGACAGGAAATACTCTTTGATCAGTGACTCGAAAGAGGTGGGGCCGCGAAAATTATTTTTGTCGCTCAGAGCTGGAATCGAACCTACGACGTCGAGGTTGGGGTCGCGCACATACCCACAACGCCACGGGCCACCACATGTCTTTTGTTTAGCTCTCAGGAAATCCCACGATATGTTTTTAAAGCCCATCATCTGAAATCCTCTTTCAGCTGGGCCCTACAGAATCGCTCTAAGGAGAATAACATATAAAGTGGAGAGCAAGAATGGATGAATAATTGCATTTTTTGTGGATTCTTCCTTTTGGCGGATTTGGTTGATATTCAGGGCTAGTTGCTTATATAATTTGTAATATTTAGAAAATCAATTGAAAGAAATCGTACAACTGCTGAAAAGATACGCATCCAGTTTTACAAATCTGTAAAAGAGTTCTTTAAATGGCATAATTAATATTTAATCCTTATGCCTTTATTTTAAATAACACTATTTGTTCGTCTTGGCATGTTTTCTACCAAGTTCTGATTTATTTCACTGTGAATTTTTTGACCATCTTCATCGTGAGCACTGAGCCAGAACTCACAGAAATTTGTTGGTTCTCCTTCATACTCCCCCATCTTCCTCTACCCAATAGCCCACAAGTTTTAAATCAGGTTTAAGGCCGGGTTTTGTGCTGGCCGTTTCATTGTCTGAAACCATTGGTCTTCCAACCAACTCTTGGCAGTCTTGGCTGTGTGTTTGGGGTCACCGTTCTATTTTAAAATTTGTTCATCCCTATAATAAGTACAATTCTCAACAATGTCTACATAATTTTCTTTTCTCATAATACCTGAAATGTCCACCAAACCTAAAGCAGTCCTAAACCATCAAACTACCACCGCCATGTGCCATGTTTTTGATTGCTTAACGTGGTCCCTTTGAATTTGGGCGGTGCCAAAAATACGCCTTTCTATCAGACTGGAACTTGGAACTTTCTATGTTTCTTGCAAATTTTTAGCTGGGCCTTTATTATTTTCTGAAAGCATTTGGTTTCTTACTTTTTTAGCGGACACTAGCCATATCATACGCAGTGCCCTTCTGGCAGTCCATTGGCTAACATTTTTAGAAAGCAGTCTAACAGCTGGTTTTGATGTTTTGACGTCGTTTTTTGCCAAAAGGTTTCGAGGAGCATCTCCATCGGCCAACAGTATTGGGCGCCCACCTATATTATCAACCGTCGCAATTTGTACTGTGCAATGGCATAGACCGAATTTTCGAATGAATTAAGAATTTTATCTGTCATCAGGAGCCTCTGTGCTTGTAGCGTTTCTGCGATTACCTTGTGGATACCAATCTAGAGCTCCTCTTGTATGTCCTTCCTTTTGCGGCGGCGGATGGGTACCTGGACCAGGCGATTGGGATGTTCTAGAACCAGAAAACGCGCAGGATCTTTCGGAGACTACGATTGATGAATACCTGTAGCGCTTGTGTTTCTAGCGGAGTCGCTTTCCACGTTTCGCAACCGTACAGAAGAAATGATTTCACGTTCAATTATAAAATTGTCATCTCCGTGTGTTTGGATCATCCCGCATGATCGCCATACTTTGTAAAGCATACTGAAGGCGACGTGACCCCTTGATATTCAGTTCCGCAAATCAGTTGCTGAGCCGCCATTTAGATGATGCTGCCAAGGTAAGAAAATTTATCCACTGGTTCGAGGTGAGAGCCGCATATGAGTTTTACGAGCCGTTGGTGTTGATGCACATCATATCTGTTTTCACGATACTGATTTTTGGGCCCGCTTGTGCTGCAAACTGACTAACAGCCTTCATCTAGGAAGTTATTTGAGAGTATTTGTGGGACAAAAGGCAGATGTCGTCCGCATAGTCCAGGTCTCCAAGGCCGCAACACATGCTCCAGCATAGGCCTCTGTTTTTTGCTTGATTCATTATTGCCTAATAATTGTTGTCGCATTATTCAATCAAAGACCATGCTAAATAGGAGTGGCGATAACACGCAGCCCTGCCTGACTCCAGTCTGCTCATGGTTACCATTGCTGAGAACAATAGCTCACATGAACTGCTGTTGATAGCCAATAGTTTAATTGGTTTGTAATTGCATAAAGTAGTTGAAATGGAACGAGCGATCGTTCTTGTTGAAAATTGCATTTAACGACCTGCAAATGAGAGCCGATCCCGTCACCATTAAACGTGTGCTTCTGAGCAATTTAGAGTGGGTCGCATTTATTCCAACTGAAGTGAAAGTCATCTCTCTCATAAAGCATTACTAAAATGGGAGGTACATTAAGAAATTTTTAAATTCTAATTTTTGTTCATGCAAATGCCCGCGAAGGTCGATGATGCTCACCACATGTTGGTCGAAGTGCTCCAAAAAATTTCATCACAAAACGATAAATTTCGTAATACAGCTCAATAATTAGCCACGTTTGCTGAGGTGTGAGTTTTTTCATGATGATTTGTCAAACAATAGTGAATAAGAAAAAACGACACAATCACTCCAGAGGACATAGAACCGCAGCGACAAGGTGCGCCCAAGGTCTCTCCGCGTCATTGGCAACTTCAGGTTCGCCAATGTGGCCCTGAATTAATAACCTGCTTGCGAATTTCACGCGTGTTCCATCAAGGACACTTTAGACACATATCCGCTTGCGTCGAATCTCTGACAAGCACCAGAAGCCAGAGATCTGTTTTCCATGCAATCGCGCCATCATCTGTTCAAGAGAAATGATTTTCTCTGATTCAGCGATGCTTGACGTCTGCAAAAGTTGATGAATCAACTCCTTTCTTCCGCACATGCCTTGACGTCATCTGAAGTGTATTATCCGTCCGAGTGGATGTTCGTTCATCTAAGATGCCATACGCCTTCAAGTGAACGCCATAGTTTCTGGCAGGCAGTTGAAGAAGTCGAGCCATTCGAGTTCGCCGAAAACTGCGGTAGGCATCTGCTGATCTGCTCGACGTTGCTGACAGAGTCAAAATGGCCCGAGTAGTGAGTTCCTGGAAAACCCAACGAATGGCGCTTACTCCCCTAGTTCCTGGAAGACTCATCTGCCGCCTGTTTAATGAGGCATACATAAATCCTGCCATCGGCCGAGAAGCCGTGCAAAAATACGAGAAAAACCGCAAAATAAACACAACTAAAAATACTAGATAATGAAACCTAAGATCCGCTCTTCGGCGCACTCCAAAGCCGTTGGTGGCTGACGCAAGAGCGATGGGTTATTATAAACTTCATTACCTTTCCGTCATGTTGCGGTGTGAGGCGCTGAGGCGTTGAA
Organism: Eristalis arbustorum; assembly: GCA_916610145.1. Classification (NCBI taxonomy): domain Eukaryota; kingdom Metazoa; phylum Arthropoda; class Insecta; order Diptera; family Syrphidae; genus Eristalis; species Eristalis arbustorum. Next base: position 3,143,051 of record OU744318.1, read on the forward strand.
GCGTCGAACGCACGCTCTTCATTTCGAGTCGTTATTGTTTTGCTTTCCAGTCATTCAATGGCGTTTTATTGTGTTTACACTCGTCGACGTTGATTCAACGCGTATCAAAGAAAGAGGCTTTAAAAGATTCATTCCAGTTGTGCGCGAGTCTGTTGTTGTTTTAAGTTTTCTGGGCGCTTGGATATGTGCGTCCTGTACGCGCGTCACCAGCGGTCCATTAAAGAGTGGTGTGCGAGTGTATTTAGGCGCTTAGCCAAGTGGTCAACACTCAACAGTGACGTGGATCAAGGAATTCCCAGCGCAATCGATTGAGTGGGAGGCGGGGAGTTTGGCCAAGGCAAAGTGGGACGACGTTTGATTGTTTAACAAAAATAAAATTGTTTGAGATGAAGAAGTTAAAGAAGCAAAAATGCGATAGCCAATTTCATAGAGCGGCTGAAAGATTTAGAGCAGCCGCTTTTCTGAAAGCAGATTTTTCTCTCTTCTGACGTCATGCTGTGCGCCTGCTCCGGACACGGGCGTCGTGCCCTGAAATGAGGAAGCATTGCCTTTATTGTTTTTAAGGCCACACGTTTGGAGAATGTGTGATGTTGAAGGTGACAAAAATGGCATGATGGTGAGTGTTTACTTGTCACAAGGTGCGGCGCACTTTTGCGAAGAGAACCTGACTAAGCGTGACTCGTTCTTGACTAGTGATGGATGGTATGTGCAAGTGAACCATTAATCAGAATAAACGTTGTGCAAGTGGGAACCATCCACGGAAACTGTCTGCGGGGACGACACAATTATCTGACGGTGGAGACTGGGATACGAACTGATGTCAAGGAAACACAAAACTGATGTACTAGAAAAATCGTTTCTCAACTAACTCCACCTCAATAAACCTCAAGAATCTGTCACTCTGTGGACATTCAATTAGCGAAAGTAGCTCGGAGTGCATCATGAATCAATTTAGAGAAGTTAAAATAACATTTTGAGAACCTTATTCGCGTCCCATAGCAAAAAAGGTATTCCGAAGATAACAAGACAACCGACGAATTACCTTCAAACCATGGGACTATGCAGTCGAGAAGATCTCAACAAATTGAATGAATCGGCGATCTCCGTACTCATGTTATTCGTACAGTTACTACGAAGCCGAGGTCCACGAACTTCTAAAATAACCTCAAGGTTATAGTTGACCATGTCCTCTCTTCAGGATAGCATATAAAGTGGACTGTCTCTAAGTAAATTTTTTACTGGATACCATGATTCCATGTTTCTAGTTAGAGACAGTTTTAAAAAAATTCGAGTTAGAGAGACTTTTTACTTTTAAAGGTCTTCATTAAATAAACAAAAAAACTAAACAAAAAAATGTTGAACCACACGGCTTACTTTGCAAAAATATATAGTTTCGCATTTCACCGAATCTACCCGCTCATGCGAAAATAATTTGGGCTAAGCCAGAAGACGAAGTTGCCACTCTACAAGCAACTCATTCGGTCAATCATAGCGTATGGGTTCCCTATACGGCATATATGACATCTCCAAGACCAGCATGGGAAATGCTTTCGATATTTGAGAGGTTGGTACTCCGAAAATGCGCCGGTCTCACCTATGACAGGGACCGGCAGAAGTACCTTAGCAACAAGACAAGAGACTCTACGAGGAAGCCCTCATCGTCCCCATACAAGTGTACTTAGTGACACTGTGCCAGAGGCAACTACATGACATCCGAAACCACCCAAACATGGCTATCAGTGACCTGAGTAGTTCGATCCCCGGCCAACAATTCCTCAACGCATTGAATCTGCTTAATGAGCAGACATTTCCAAGAAATTCAAGCAACGGGCTGTATCACTTCTATGAAAGCGGTGAGCCGCCTTACCATCACCCCATCCCTAGGGGAGCAGCAAGGACACACGGACTTGAACTCCCCGATGTGATGAAGAACTCTATTGATGATTTTTAAATTTTAAATATTATAATTGACAACATTGTAAACCTTGTAAGCATTGTACAACCGTTGAGTTCCTATTGTTGCGCCAACCCCTATTTCGCTAGCTCTAGTTTTTAGCATGGAAGACCAGTTGTACCACTTCTGTTCAAATAAATTGAATTGAAATTGAAATTGGTATTTTTACACGAGCAACTTTTACTTACGATTTTTTTCAAATTCCCTTTTGTGATAGCAAGTCACTATTGCACGGGAAATTAAGCGAGCTGCGATTCCTGCCAAATTCTTCCTCTTTCCTAATTTCTATCACATATGATCCCTTTCTAACACACATATGTTAGCATGGTTCAAAGAATAAAGCAGTTCTTATTCTCCTTAAGGTGTGAAAAAGAGGCCATGAGTTTGAACTTGAGTGTTTTTCTGTGGAAAATTAAGGAGAATGCTAAATAATTTCGAGTTAGAGAGAAATTCAACTTTGGGGAGAGTCTATAGTACCTCATTTTGCCTTCATTCACTGTCCGACCCATTTTGGTCGCTTCCCTTTCAATGCTACCAAACGCCTCATTGACGACTCGCTGAGTTCTGCCAATCAGGTCAATGTCATCGGTGCGGGCTTACAGTTGTACGGAATTCGGGAAGATCGTGCCTCTAGTATTACCGCGTGAGTTTTCCAGGTCGATCTTGAAGAAATCGCATGACGCCTTTTCTAAAACTTTTCTGACAATGAAATTTTCGGTGAGTTCGTTACAGACATTAATGGTGCAGCGGGGGGCCTACAGCCAGTATAGGACTGGGGCCTAGCTTCTCAGCAATCACTCGTGTTGTGCGTGCTATTGTTCTGTGACGAGTGGAAAGGACCTACAGTTTTACGCCGACTCCGAACGGTCAAGTTTAAGAAGCTTTTTCTATACAGAAGTATACTTTGAACATTGTCCGTGACTCGAAAGAGGCGGATCCTTTATTATTGATACTTAAATTTGTCGTACAGGCTAGGGATCGACCCTACGGCGTAGAGTTACAAGTGCGTTGGGGTCTACGGACATACCAACCACGCCACGGGCCATCTGGTGCAGCGTCCTGAACCATGGTAGTTGATATAAGTTAATTTGGGGGATTCCAGAACCAACTGGAAAGAAGGGAGGCTCATTGTCAAATTTTTTATGCAACTATTGTCATCTAAGTGAATAGAGAGCTATTGATGTCCTTTCTATTCTATATTTAGTCAGGTCACAGGCATACTGTATCATCTCCTTCACGGCCCGCGTGGGGTTGCTCCTTATGGCTGGACCCATAGATCAAGCTCTTTTCGTTATTTTAATTTAAACTTCCTTCTCATTTTTTCAGCCTTGAACACTTGGATCAGTTTTGGGGCTTAGCGCATCTTCTACGTGACTTAATCCAGCAATTTCCCGTTATTAGGATTTCTTCGCTGTCGAAGTTTTCTGTCCTCAAACTTTCAGAACTCCGATACTTCCCCCTGATGTCAATGTCAATGTTGTGACACAGTTTCACAGTTTGTTTTATCGCTAAGCCATTTACATGCAATTTTGTTTTAAAGTGCCTTTCGTTTCCTGTGACAAGTTCATGTGTATGGACATTTTTAAAATCTTCGCTTTTGAAATTGGATGAATATAAAATGTTGCCACAATTCATGAGAAAGTTCTCCTTCCAATGTTTCGATTCAGATTCTTAAGTCCTCATGTCCAGAGTGGGCTATAATTTGGGGAAAAAAATACCGTCACATTCGATACATGATTTTGAGGCTCCAGCCTAGAGTAAGTAGATTTAATGATCAATAGTGCGCTTCAAGGCCTGAGTATAACGCACTTTAACTTCAATAAAATCACGGGTTTACGTGACTGTGTAAGCAACACGCTTAAGGCTTCACTGTCAGAATAAGTCATGAATTTGACATATGAATGTGTTTCGAAATCAACAAGGATTCGAAGAACATTGAGGAAAACTGCCCACTCGTAGGTCCGTCCATACAACGAGAATACATAAAGCATCCAACATCCCATACATCGATATACTTCCCAGCACGCCAATTTCTTTGCCAGTGTCAACTACTTCATTCAACATACTCATCTGCCCCCTGCTGGCCAGCAGTTGTTGCCTGCGGTTATCGGCGTTGACACACACAAGGAGAACTCATATTATTAGTTAATTATGCTGTTTTGTGCCTCCACGTGCGTGTCTCCTTCCTCCTCCGGGAAGCCACTGAGAAGCCAGACGGTTTTTCATTAGTTGAGGCGAATGAAATGGTTTTTGCTCGCTCAATCTCTCCATCGGGCGTAGTTAATTGAAAACGTGTTCATTATATTGAATTCCAAAAGACTCTTCACGCCAATAGAAAATACCTTCCCATTGTTCCCACGCACCCGCTCCACCCAATCTGCAATTGATCCAATCTCGAACGACTTCCACAATTCATCCTGTCGAAGTATTGTCGTAAAGGTCAAACTTTCGATAACTCTCGATAAATATCCCAGCAATAATCGTTCGCAGACTTCGTCACTTCGCTTGTGTTTTTTTCTTCTGCTGCTCCTCGAATGGCCTTCCGTTGAATAAGATTTATAATCCGTTATCGTGAAACAAGAAAACTTTTTAATGGCCCGAAAATTGATTTTGTTTCATTGATACTTGCTCACCCGCAACCGCCCACTGCCACGACTCGACAGCGAGGAGAACCCATTTGATTGTCAAATTTACGACAATGACTTCTGACAATACCATCACCATTAAACTGCCTCAGGATCCGTTTGCCTGCGTGGGGGCCACCCTCATGGGACCCTCGTGGGAGTGCGGCTCGTATAAACAACGCCTGGAGACAGACCCTGTCAAGGGCGGAGGACAAATGCCTTTTCAAATCCTGCCAACCTGTTTGAATAGCGAGGCAGTGACGAAAAAAATGCTTTATTGACTGCGCCCCTCCTCCTCAGAGGCGAGCAGAAACAGATATCGGATAGTTGGCTCTTTGTTGCGACCCTCTGCTCGGTGGAATTTGAAATGGATACATCCCCGGCTTACCCGTACTAATTATTTACTGTTCGGGAAGCGCGAGCCAATTGAAATTATTCAACCCCAACAGGCACTGATTAATTCAGGGGAAGCGTATCCTTTCTGGATTTTTTTCTCTCGCCCCAATTGGAATTCATCCCTTTTCCGGGCGCTTGCAGCGGATGGAGGATGGGTGGCGGGGTTGAATAGAGATGTAAAGCAATTAGTAAACTGCGAGTTTAAAGCGCCATTAAGTTGTATCCAGGATGCGATGTCAGGCAAACTTCAAACAAGTCAGAGAAGAGCTTCCGATGGCGGCTATAAATTGAAGAGAATGATGAGGAGATAGGAAATGCCAAATGGAAAATGGAAATTCATTTCGCAATTTAAAGGATCATAAAACAAACACGACGATGGACGATGAGGGGGTGTATTCAATTTCGCATGTATCCGATAATTCAATGTCGGCACACACAATGCCCAAGAACGACGCGACAAAATGCGCAATCCCGACGGCTTCGGATGTCGGGATGCACGACATTTGGGCGGAATCCTCTTCCTGACTAATGGAATGAAATTAATTCCGCTCCCGTTACTCAGCAATTTAGTGATTTGGATTATTTATGTATGAGCGTGTGTGTGTGTGAGAGAGAGGGAGTCCTGGCCACGTCTGTCTGACTATCATTAGGGTGTGTCATTTGGAGCTGGTGGGTGGGACGAATGCGAGATATGGATTAACTTCACACCTACTTAGGTTAAGGACCCTCTTGCTGGGATATGTATGTGCGCAATTATTGAATGTAGCAGACTGAGTTTGCTGTACTCTCAAACTCAATTAATTTCTGGGGATCTTGTCTGTGCGGGATGATTACCCCCGACCCTCGGTCGACTGGCGGGACAAATGGGACAGATGTGCGTTCTCTTGCGAACGGACGTAAGTGGATGTGTTAGTGAAGATGTGACATGTTGTGTAGGGGAATTAGGATAAATTGTGACAAGACTTAATTTAATTGAATTGTTGAATGGAATTTGACGGAGGGCGGGGTTCGTACTTAACGAATATCTTCTCCACTGCCCCTGCCCGCCAGTGTGGTGAAAGTGGCTAGGCGTGTAAGTAAGTGGCAACCACATGGAGCATAATTTAAAAGCAATGTTTTCTGTTGGAAAATAGGGATCAACGATGACCAGAGCGGTGGTGGATCCGGAAAGAGCCACAGAGTGAGCTGGAGGAAGTGGGGTGGAGTTTGTTGCATACTTTTAGATGCGATGGTGTAAAAATTGACGTGACAGCCGTGTTTAGCTCAGACTTGTTTCCCGAGTTGTGACCGGTCATCATTATGACTGACTGTGACGAAACCTTTTATTTTTGCAAAATTTGTGGCAAAAATTAGTTCATCGTCGACTGATAGACCAGCTGTACCCGTGTTGCCTATCTTGGGGCGTCATTTGTTGGTCTACGATGGAGAAGCAATGCAACAAGCTTGTGACTTGCTCCTTATTCTCTATCAAGTCGCTTCATATTTCAATAGATTCTTGGTAAATATGTTGAGTTTGCTGCAGAAAATTGTAATGCAACTCGGGTCACTTGGGGATCAATTCGGAGTAAAGAAAGCTTTCTATCAATGTCATTTAAATCACTTGCTAGCTTAACGTATTTTTGAAAAGAAATAGTTAAGAATTTCGGGATAGATCAAGCTTAGAGTACATCTATAGTTCGTTCGACCGTACTTGGGAATTTGAAACACAAGAACTTAGTCTCGAGAATATTTAAAAGAATTTCACGAGATATCCTTGTCGAAACTTATATTCTTTTGAAGAGCTTCCTAACCATGAGGAAAGATGTAAATTAAATGGTTAACAAAATTGCAAACCTAAAGTTCCAGGCTTAAGGCAGCATCAGCCTTGTTTATCCGCGACATTGTTAGCAATCCAAGGACCTCATTGATCTCTGCCCTAGGATAAGAGGCAAAGAAACAAACTATGGACGCAATGAACCCATTACCAGGTGCATAAGCACATTCAATGATCTTTGCAATGAAATTGATTTTGTTTTGACACGAGTAGAGTTTAAGAAGTTAGTTCACTTAGAGAACGTAGTGTATTGTGTTGCTCGACGATGGATAAACATGTCTGCCTGAACCTGAGTAATAGATGCTTTTCAGTATTGTTCGGTACGGTTCGGAGAAGCATCGTGGCCAGTCATCAAAGTACCATGCATCCAAAAGAACTCTGGCTCGGTCTTCCAAACAACGCTCTTTGTGGAATCAATCAGCAACGGATTCGAAGACCTCCTTAGCTGAAGTCAGTGCTGCCGCCAGAAAATTTGATGAAGTCACACAAAAGGTGTCTTGGACCAAAAAAAATGGTTACCAAAATCATGTATTTCAGAGCGAAACGTGAATAAAAGATAAAAATATAATATAGTATGGGTGGCGATATAGCACGTAGACGGCCAGGGCCTAGCTTCTCAGCAACCACTCGTATTGTGTGTGCTACTGTTTTCTCACGAGTGGAACGGACCTACAGTTTTGTTCCGACTCCGAACGGTCATGTTTGAGGAGATTTTTCTAGACAGGAAATACTCTTTGAGCATTGTCAGTGACTCGAAAGAGGTGGGGTGCGAAAATTATTTTTGTCGCACAGAATAGGAATCGAACCTACGATGTCGAAAAAGGATCAAATAGCGACTAAAGTCTGCGTGCATTTTATCTGCGTGATAGCCGAACTGGGCATTATCGGAGGGGACACTAATTTTTTCCCTTTCGTGCGATGACCGCAGATTCCCCCTTGTGATCTCCCAAAAATCCATGACATGTGACCTGGACAAGCAATGCAGCTGTTTAGGCCGATCGGAAGCTGGTCTTCGGCAAATCAGGTTGGAGGTTTGCCATTTAACGTTTGCCAGTATCACTTTGTTAAAATTGAGACGAAGCGGCTTAAATGGGTTTGACATTTCGGACAGAGCGTCACAATGGGCAGCCATAACTTTGAGCTAGTTTAGAACTTCGTGGACCTCGGGTTCGGAGTAGACTGTACCAATAACAACAGTAACTCTTTAATTATGTTTGAAATCCTTTGGCTCCCGATCTCGGAGAGTTCACTAAGGTGAGGTGATTTCAGGTCATGATAGTGTGGGGCCTTCACAGATAAAGCGAGGCAGACTTTCCTCTGAATGGCGCCGAGGCAACTGCGACAGTGTGCGTTAACCAGTCTAGCAGCGTGGATGCTTATGGGCCTGTGCCTCGTGCATGCACCCACGACTCTAGCTTCAGATCTACTTTTCGAGTAAGAGGGTCTGGTTTCCCTAGACAATTTGCACTTGGGTGACCGAGGCAAACTATACGCTGGTATATCGTGTATTTGACTTGGTTGACTGGGAGATCCACCAACTCAGTGAATTCAGTGGGGCATTTCCCGAAGCTCCTTGCTTGGCCAGTTCGTCGGCGAACTCTATGTTGCTATGGCCTGTAACCCAGACGACAGAAATGTTGCACCTACTGCTGGGCTATTTCCTTGCACTGCTTTACCAATTTATAGGAGGTGGTTGTTGATTTGATGGTCCTTATGTTTGCGCTAGTTGGAAAGGCTTGTTAGTTGAGGCCCAGGCCCACCCCGGACAGGAAGTGTCACTTTATACCACCCCTGTCCTCTGTTGCAAACTCGTGCCTCATATTTGTGTGTTGATCAGAACGACTTCATATAAAGGCTAATGTATTTCCGCTCCTTTCTTTAAATTATTCAATATTTGGAAACGCCCCACTTTTCAGAACTTCCCACATTTATTACATCTTCGCTTGCGTATAAAGATGTTTTGTACGTCAAAGTTTATTGACACACCCCGTGGCCCCGGTTCAAGTGAAGTCGTTCGCACTCAACAAGAAGCATTCCTTTGCACCTACCCTTCGCGAATGCCACAAGAGGCTGAACGTTTATGCGGAAAAGGAACGCCCTTTCTTGGTAAACCCACAAATTCGTGATGGAATTGAACAACGCCACCCCGCTAAAAAAAAAAAAAAGAAAAAACCTTAAAAAGCAACGTATTGTCACGGCGAAATGTGCATTAAATATTAACCCACGTTTCTGAAGCTTAAACACCAACATCCTTGTATCGCAATTTAAATGCCATAAAGGCCAACAGCCCTCGTATGACGACAAAGTAAGTAGTCCGCCTCCGCCACATGCCTGCGACCTCGAACGTTCCTCGACAACAAGCTGGTGTTGTAATTTATGCCATCGCTGATGTTCTCCTACATAATTAATTCTTTTTCCTCAGTTCGAGAGCACACCCTTAGCGGAGTCCTCCCCCGCCGGCCGTAGCGCAACCAAACCGCCAACTCGCTGCAAACGTGTGAATATTTTATGCGAAATTGAAATACACATTCCAAATGAATACATACCGCGAATAGACGCTAAATTATGAGCATTCCACTTCCCGCCCCTCCGAGGGCAGTACGCGCACCCTTCGCAAATATTCGGGGTGACCTTTTCGCTTCAGTAGCTGCCCGCAGCACTCGCAATTAAACAACTGCTGCAGGGCCTGCGGAATATATTCATCCAACTTTGTTGCTGAGTTCGTTGCGAGGAGGCAAAAGTTTAAAATGTTTCGTCAAGCATCCACGCACCCACACGAGGGGAGGGCTTCCATTTAAAATCACATGTCACCCGATTCGCACGAGGCATGGTCCGACTTACGGCAAAAATAAACCACCATCTTCGCCATCGTCGACGTCGCCGTCGCTGTCGATGTGAATGCACACAGCACCGACGGACTGGGTGTGAAGTTGACTTGGCCAAATGGTTAATTCATATCGTCACTACTTACGCTGACGGTATTGCCAGCGGCTACTGGCACTCGGACCAAGAGCACAACGAACCTCGCCTCTGTGTGTGCTCGCACGGCATGAGATGAGACGAAAACGAAAGCTAACGAGCGTGAGTGCGAGTGCGAGTGAGGTGACAGTGCACGGATCGCACGGCAAGTTGCCAGAAAAAGTGTGTCTCTATGACGTCAAGTGGCTATGAATAGCCCACGATGTCAAAATCTAAGAATACAATATAACCGACGCCGCGACGTGACACCGCGAAGAGGGGGCTGCTTCTGAACAGAAGGTGAATCTCTAGAGGTGGCCAATGGCATGGTTGATGAGGTGTTAGCGGTGTTTGTGTCTCAACGCGTTTTTTTTTTTTCGTTGTTGCTTGAATTGCGTTTATAGCCGCTGGGGTTATATAAAGCGGCCTCTTAATGGGGGGCGGACGGTCTTTGGGACTCGAGAGGTTCTGGGGTCTTGCTGCACATTACACATCTGGAAATTCAAGGTGGATGGTACAGTTTTTTTTTTGTTTTGGCTTGAGGAAGCGTGTTTCGCAATTGGAAGGCGTGCAATTAGCAACGACGTACTTGCAAGGCAACGGAGGGCTGCCAAGCTATTCCGTCTTACGTTTGGGTGGCTCCGACAGTGAGGTGTTTATCGATTTTCGCCTGAAATTCCGCAGTGTAAGCGTCTTGGCACTTAATAAGACCGCCAGAGTGTCACTATTGACGGCTAGATGTTACACGTCGAATGCGATCGGAATGTGACGGATGTCATTTGAAAAAATCTTAGTTTTTCCACTGCGGGTTCGATGGAGGTGCTGTCGGTGTTGATCGGCTTTTAGAAAACGTCAATTTGGTTGTGTCTTGAAATGCATCGAATCTGGTGATTGAATCTGACAGGTTGTCAAATGAATGCCCGGATGTAAAGATGTCCATGTCCCTGAAATTAGCGTGACATGCGGATTGTAGATGAGTTTTGAGAGAATATTGATTCTGTTCCATCGAACGACACTGAAAACTGTCTTCCTGAGAATATATGGCACTTGGTATTGGCTAGAATTTAGTGACCACAGTTCTGCGTGTCTTCTGCCTTTTTAGTGACATAATTCGTGAGTACAATATAATATCTCGAGCATCTCAATAGTGGTCGTTAACGTCTTTGTTGTCCCAGAGTCGAATGTTGTTGGAAAGATGGAGGTCTTGCATGCGCTATGTACCCAATACCGGAAACCTCTTGCTTTTGAGGAGCATGTCGACTACTAATAAGGATAATGGCAACGATGAGATTTTTGTCATGCTCTCAATGCTCATGCTCTCTTCTTCGGATCATGCCTCTGTTCATAATCTCTCCTCCACTTAAAATCAACGTGTTGGGTCTCTACGTGCACTCTTTGCTTATATTGCTGTATAATCTGGATTTTAACCAACAGTACTGCAGCATTAAGCATGACCTAGCATGCCCCGTTTCAAGATGAGTGCTGCTTGTTGGTCCCTCCCCACTTCGCATACTTCTTCGGGTTCTAATGAATTCTAGATCAGGACCTATCCTGGGTTCCACAGACACCAGATTTCCTTAAATCTTGAACACAAGGACTGCTGCTGTAGACTTCCAGAGGGGAATATTTATAGTCATAGCAACCCTCTGATGGAGGAACTAAGTTCTCACACCATATTTGATGTGACTAAAATAACGTCTCATTGTAGTCTCAAGTCAGCCTTTAAAAAAAAACCGTCCTCATGAAGAGTTTGATCAAGAGTGAATTCAAACGCCAATCCACCACAGCACCGAGCTACCCTTGAATCCTTTATTTACTCAAGAAGGAAAGCATCCTGCACAGAGACGCTTTTCTCTCACTTCTCACTCTTTAGAACACTTTTAAGTAGAAACACCGTTCAACATCCTCCACAGCTAAAGTTAGGACTATACAGTCCAGTTTCCATGCTGATGCCTTTACTATGATCATGGATGGTAATCTCCAAAAAATCATCATCATCTTCAGCGGGTCTGACATTCTTGAGGATCTCAAATCCACATCGCCTTATGGAATCGCATTCAAGGCTCGCCTAGGAAGTCGTGATGACGGCACACACCAGCTCGAAAACGTCTTATCTAGGCCAGTCCATATAATACGAACGTACGACTAGCCAGAGCGCTGCAGAAGCAGAGTAGGTGATGAGAATTTTCTACTTCCTTCCTTAATGTATTAAGTGATGGCCAGGTTTCTTTTGTTTTAAGGCAGGTGGTACATTCTAGCCATTTGTTATCTCTGTTACTTAGGAAACTCTGTTGGTCGATGTCGTTACTGATGTTATCGAACTATTTGTCCCAGAGGCAATCAAACTCGTAGGAGTCCTTTTCTAGGTCCAAGTTGAGTCTGAATATTTTGATGCTCTGCCCAGAAACGAAGCAAAATTACTTCACAGATCGTGATCCTCCCAAAAACATTTTCGACATTGAAGGCCTCATTGAGTTAGTCCCCCGGTTTCAGTAAAAAGCGCCCTCCATCGTCACCCTTCGCAACTGGACGGATTCAGATTTTCATTTTGCGGAGTAGTTCTACAATCTGAGGTGTAACAGACGATAGCTTCTTAAGCAGCCATCGGGATTGCGCTGCTGTTGGCCCATGGGTTGTGTGTAGGTGCTTCGACCTCATCGTACTTGAACCTTGATGTCTAGATTCGATCTCTGTAAAAATGTTTGGGAACCTAGGCCCTGGCCATCACGGTCTGTAGCGCTGCCCATATTATTAATTTTTTTCCTTTTCCTTTGCATAAGCCAAACTATACGATACCTTGTTCAAGTGGCCAATAAAATTACCGCGGCTGCTTCAAACATTGTTTAAAGCAGCTCATCCGCACAATCCGTTTGACTTGACTCCAGATAAATTGCCTAAGATGGTGAATCCAGATTGAGTAGAATTCCTCCTGACGGTCCTATTTGTGTCCTCAAAGCCCTGCAGAAATGCCGTCCCAACAGAGTGAGTCTTGATGAATTTTTGGCCAGAAACAATATTGAAGAAAAATTGCTTGACATATCGTGACCGCTCCCGAAGCCTTTGTCGACATTGAAGGCCTTTTACTTAGAGTTAGTTACCTGTGTTGAAAGCGGTCTCCATCGTCACCATATTCAACTTGAAAGTCTGGCAGAACTTTCAAAATTATGCGGACTGGCTCTACACTCCGAGATGTACATGAGGATAGCTTCAAGACCTAATAACTCGTGCTTTGCTATTGGCTCTCTTTTCTTCTCGAGCAGCCACACAATAGTGGTATACCCCTCATCTGTCATGTGGTCTATGCGGCCACGGCAACTCCTTCAGTTTATTCCCACAAGCCGTTTGGTTCATGCTGTCTAAGATGGTGAGATGGAACTCGCGTGGACTGTCTTCCATGTTCAGAGGAACATTCCTCCTGACGGTCTTATTTGTGTAGTAGAAATGCCTTGTCGTCTGAGTGAGTCCTTCCCTTTTCTCGAAATCAATCTCTTTTCTGCCGCATCACTTCCCCAAAATACAAAGCCAATCGTGACCGACTGAACAGTTGAGTCCCCCAAACGAAGGTCCCTTGATTCATCGCCACATGCATTGCGATGCTCTAGATTCGATGCGTAAACCGCACCATAAACTTCCCATGAGCCGATCCAAACTACGAGTAGATGTCTTTTCCGAACCGGCCATGAGGCACCAATTAAAATTCACAAATAAATGCAAAACCAAACAAAATTATAGCCACCAGCTGTAGGGGCTGTGTCATAGTGATACATTTTTGAGCCTAGAACCCGCGAGAGAGCACAAAGGAACGATCACGTACTCTGTGCAGCGATAAACCGCCGCACTATGTGTAGTTCGAAGGAAAGTCTTGGCAGCCAGCAGCAAGGGGGTGTGCACTGCAAACACCAGACGGCTGTTCATCGATCACATAACAATAAGACGAAAGCGATTCATGCAAATGATAAACAGAGTCATTAAAATCACGTCCATATACTTAAAACGATGTTTATTTTCGGCTCAAGCGATGTTTATTCGGCGAGTGTGAGCATCACTTCGGGACATGCTGTGTGCCTGCGCTGGCCAGTGGTAGCCGTATCATTGTCGTCGCAGCGCGGCAGAACCAGTGGCGTCGGCATCTCGTTTTGTGCTTCACTCTGTGTCTGCCGCGCATCGCGGGGTGAAACAAGCCAACAAAGGGGGCACAAGAGTACAGACATTGTATAAGCGGCGCGGTTGATCCACTTATTTGACATCTTGACAGAAGCGCTGCACTGGTGGTGAGTGCAGAGATGTCACATATGCATGCGAGATTCACACTTTGTCAACCGTTATAAAATTTATGTAGGTCTGCATCTACGCAATTATTATCCTTGGGGGCGAGAACGGCGTTTAACGAAGTCCCATTCCTTTGCCAAATCGGTTGGCTCTCGCTCAGGGTGGTCAAAACAGAGTGCGTTCGTGTGTGTGTGCTTGCCGATCGGACGGTTGTTAGCGAAACTAGAGTAATTGCGTAAATAACATCCACTTGGACGGGGTAATTGGTAATTGCTGTTAAGGACGAGTTTGAAGGCTGTCATAACAAGCTGCAAGCGCGTGAGTGAAAGTGAACGATTTCATGGATGGTTGCGACGAAGTTCAAGAGCTGCAGAGGAATGCAAAAACAGCTCTTCTCAAAGATTGTCGCTAATTGGGAAGATGGATTTGATTTGTTGGACAGATTGCGTAGCGAATGGGATTCAGTTGGTTGTCGCCCTTGATGTGACCCAAGTTATTGATGACGACTATATAATAGAACCTCTCTCCCTTTTAGACATCTCTCACAGATCACTGAAGATAAGCATCATTCAGAAATGCAACGAACAGTAGTTGGCGAGTAAGTAGTTGGGTCCTTACTTCTGCTCTGATTGGTGTGGCTTGCATGTCATTTCCAGCGATAGCTCTGGTTGTCCATGCCTCATTTTCTTGTTGGTGAGGGTGCAGTTTTATGTCGACACGGAATTACTTACACACTTACTCAAGTGGCGCTACAGCTTAGGGTGAACGTGGGCCTCAACTAACAAGCCTCTCCATCTAGCACGGTACCTACCTCACTGCCTCCAGTTGCGCACTCCAAGCCACTTGAGGTTCCCTTCAATTAGTTGGCGCCACCTAAGGCGACGACTTCCACTATTGTGTTTACCATCCGCGTTAGATTCGTATATTCTGCGTTCTGGAGTATTGGTGTCCATTTGTTCTAAAAATCCTATCCCTCTTTAACCAGGTCAATGTCGCTGTACAGCTCGTACAGTTCGTCAATGAAGAAGACATCCACCCGTTTTCGACAGACAGTCCATCCTCCAGGGCCAGCGTTTGACTAAGACAGGGATGATCAAGGTCTTATACAGGATCTTCTAGGTTTTTAGTGATAGGGCCTCACTGCTCAATTGTCTTCGTTTTATCTCTTCCAAGGTGATGTTGATAAGAACTTATTGCAGAACCGAGGTAAACAAAATAGTCTCTTACTACCTCAAAATGATATCTGTGGATTGTGACATTCTGTCCAATTCGTCGATGTTGTGTATCCTTTCTTGTTGACAGCATATAGTTGGTTTTGGCCTCATTTACTGCTGAACCCATTGTGACAGTTTTCCTTTCGATACTAGTGCACCAATGACAGCTCACTCTGTTCAGCCAATTATGTCAAAATCGTCGGCGTACGCTAGTAATTGCACCGACTTTTAAAATATCTCCGGTGTTGGCATTTGAGTTTAGCACAATTCTTACGATGTTAAAGAAAACACATGACACCGCGTCACCTTATCTAAGGCTTCTTTTGACATTAAAGTTCTCAGTGAGGTCGTTACCGACCTTGATGGAGCAACGAGCGTTCTCCACCGCCATCCTGTACAACCTGACGAGTTTGGCACAAATGTTAAAACTAGACATAGCTTCTTTCTGACTTTAAAATCGATAAACAGGTCGTGGGTATCAGCTTGGACTTCTTGGGTGTTTGCCGGGATCTGCAGCAGTGCCAAAAATTTGATCTACTGTGGACGATTCTGACCTGAAACTACTCTGATAAGGGCCAATCAGGTTGTTGGCGAAGGGCTTCAGGCATTCAAACAATATGATGCAGATAAGATATTGTATCCGATGTTCAGGAGACTGATGCCTCTGGATTTTGCGCAGTTGAGAGGTATAACCTTTCGTGTGGATCGGGCACTGAATTACAAGTCATTCAAATGAAATGAAATAAAATGAATCGAACCAGCGACCTTCGGGGCGACCTGTCTGCTTCGAGTTCTGTACATCAATTAGTTGTGATCCGTCCCTACTTGAATGCCTTGCCTCAGAATGAGTGTCCTCTGCTGCAATATCCCACAGGCTCGGAATTAAGTGGTTTATTTTTTTCTATTTGGCTCACCTACCTTATACGTCCGATTCGTAGATGCCTAGCTGGACACAAGATAAGCACGTATAATCCTTCGTAGGATTGTATCGCCAAGGGGCCATCAACTCTCTTGATGACTCGTCTTCATCCGCCTCTAAACACCATGCCCAGCGCCCCCACACATCTGAACGAACTTCTCAAATATGACGTCGTTTCCTTAGAATCGTTCGGGTAGTGCCCTAAAGCCATATTCGAACACTGCCTCCTCCGATGTACTGATGAATTAGGCTAGGTGAACATTTGCTTCTGGCAAGGCTATGCAGTGCCATACAATTATTTCAGGCACACATCTGTGTCAACAGTTACTCATACTTTGGTTGGTGTGCTCTGAATCCTGTCATTTCTATTAACCTCTAGGGTCTGTGGGGGTCCAGTTTTATGACGACAGTAACCTAACGTTTGAGAAGCCATACTCGACATTTATACTTCCTTATCCTTGGCAGGTGATGTGGGAGTACTGAAAATGGTACTTGGTATGTCCGGAATCGAACCATAAACCATTTCTGCACATCAACATGTTTAAGGTCGTTCTACATATGTGTGGCCTAGCCTAGATGTGTAAGTGGGCTGCAAGAGAAATTCGCCAGCACATTTTGACCAATGTAAGTCCATTACAATACCCATAGTTAGACTACTACCACTGATCGACAATTCCAGTTATAGTGACGTTAAATCTATCCAAAACGCCACATTGTGACTGGAACGGATTTGAAAACTTTTCTTTCACTGGGAGTCAAACCGGGGACTCTCAATCGACTGCGTCATACAACATTAGAACAAGTGTCCTCCGCTGCATAAGCTTTACATGCATTCCATTTGGATCACCCATCCCTGCCAGGGTCCATCAACTGTCTCGACAGCATCCAAGACTCCTCTTTATCCATGCTCCAGCGTCCCAGATATGCACGATGTTTAAAAATATGACGTCATTTCTTTACAATCTTTCAGTCCAACACAAATTCAGCCGAGACTATCGACTGGGGAGTGCCATAAAACCACAATCGCACACTGCTTGCTCTGGTGATTTGATGAATTAGACTAGAATAACATCTGCTTCCGACATGGCGAGGCATTCACTTGAGTGGAAGCACTAAACTCTGGCTGACGAGAAGGAACTCTTCTGCCGAGTTGAATGTTTCAATTTAACCACTCAGTTGGGACGCCCCGAACGTTCCATAAACTCCTTGTGTGGCCACCTGGCTTCAGCTGGTAACGTTGTTCCCCACGGATTCCAACTGCCAGTTCCTAAAGCCATAAAATGCAAGCAATCCAGCAACGGGAACCGGCCACTGAATCAGTCCTCAATCTGACCTCACTTGATCCCGGTGCGATGAAAGTTATCTCTCGACAGCTAAAAATACCATAACAGCCGCGTCTGAAACTTAATTACCACTAAAGCCAGAGAGAGGCAGATGCGACGAGCCGTACCGACTCCATTACGTATTGCTTTCTTCCGGGTTTCTTCGCCGTGCGTAATGCGATTCAAATGAATTTCTAAATTAAACACATTTCCCTCGTCCTACCATCTGCCACCGTCTGGCGACGACGGTGCACAGCGGTGCAGCACAGAGACCGCCTGCCTTAGTAGCCGAATAGGATCGGCAATCGAAAGCGCATTGCCAACCGACGCACTGCATCAATTCATTTCGTCTAAGTATAGCGGCTCCTCTAAATGCGCCCGCCGCGGTGGTGAGGACGGCCAGCAGCACAGCGGTCGTTTCGAAGGTTCCCCGATGCGGTGAAAGTGAAAGACCTTCTTAGAA
Source organism: Eristalis arbustorum (assembly GCA_916610145.1). NCBI lineage: Eukaryota > Metazoa > Arthropoda > Insecta > Diptera > Syrphidae > Eristalis > Eristalis arbustorum. The sequence continues at coordinate 3,160,983 of OU744318.1, forward strand.
TTTCTATGACGTCAATCGGATCTATTAACGCACGCAAGCTGTTCATAGTTCATCGTGCCAAGATCTTTAATGCCCTTCTTGTTGTTGGTGCTCAGAGACTATCGCCTGCACCAGCAGCCGTTGCTAAACCAAATGCAATCCAAAGATCAAGCCCCGAACAGACGAAAAAAGCGAGAAGGAATAAAGCCAATATTTTAAAAATAATTCACGCCATTTGGTGGCATGTTCTAAAAATAGCGCCATCTGTTGCATGCTGCAAGCAGCGCGCTGAGCGTTGTACTTAAATTAAACCGCAGTTCAAATGAAATTAGCCTGAGTGGTGGTAAATTTAGACACGCTAATCCTTGCGGCTTGAGGTGGCGAAACGTGCAGCGGCGAAACTGTCACGAAACGACGATGGGTCCCGAAATCAAACGCGAGAGCGGTGCACCGTCGTTATTCAATTCGATTCGAGTGCGTATCATTCTGATGCTCCGCCGGCCTTATGCGACCGCCCGCTCTGCCCCGCACGCAGTGATGGATCCAACAAAAGATGTAGCGCAAATAATGCTCAAAAATAGACCGCACCGCGCGTATGTTTATTTCGGAACACATTCGACGAGGTGTTACACCTTATTGTTGTGCGGTTGTTGTAGACTCCGCTGTCTGGGTGGGGTGGCGGGCTGGGCAGGAGGGAGTGGCGCGGCACCCCGATTCTGATGGTAAACAGTAGAGGTGCGAATTGTTGTCGATCTTATTTACGGTCCTGTTGGTGATAATTCTCGCTCGCTGGCTCGGGACTTGAATGAATCATTTCGGCGATTTTCCTGTTTCGTTTTATTTCGAGGGGGTTTGTATTTACACGCTTGGATCTAGACAGCCGACGCATAAAACTGCGGCAGAATATAGCGCGGTCTAATATTGTTTTATTCGTGGATCTATTTTCTGCGCAGCAATTAAGACGAACGCAATTAGTTGGGTGTTTAGTCATTTACGGGGAACTAACCTACGCAACTGATGGTTGCGTTATGAATTTGATTCAATTAATGCCGTGGGTGGTGATCGATATCACGCGAAACATTGACATGGATAGCGCGTCGTAGATGGGGTCTCTGGCCCAATTTCCGGAATAGTGACGACCCACATAATGATTTTATGACGGGCCGAGTGATAAGATCATTTATTGTTTCATCCCAGCTGACAGGATATATCTTCGGCTGAGTGGTATGAAAATAAATTGCGGCTGCCGGGATGTGTCAAATGTTGGCCCGGTGTCGATGTCGATCTCGGTGAAAAGGTGTGGAGAGACTTTTATTGGATGTCAAGTCTCTAATTGTGCCCAGCCACGTAAATCTTTCAGTCCTTGGCATCCACTGGATCCCGAGTCCTAACCCAAGATGTTCTGTTTTGACAGACATAATGGGCAGTCTAGTGACCTTGTTTCCTCCTCACTGAATGTGTGGCGAAGTCCAACTTTATTTGAGCGATCATATTTTTATAGGAAGCCGTACGAGGCGAGGACAACAAATCAAATAGATCTATTAGATACTCATAGGTTCGTACAATGATTGTAAGAACTTTGGTTGTTGAGACTGCCTTTCGTCGACTAAACTATTGAATACTGAAAACTGAAGTAAGACTTAAATAATGGCAGAACGGTTGTATGGCGCAGTTGGTTCAGTGCAGCGCTGTATTATAGAGCTTTCAGGTTCGAATGCCACTAAAAACAAAGACAATACGCTTTATCAATGTTGGGAAGCTGCTTCTGCTGCTGCGATGTGCTAAAACGTTTGAATGGCGCAGTTGGTTGGGTGCCTGCCATTTCTTACAGGAGTCCTCGGTTCGAATCCCAGTGAACGCAAACGTTGACATGCTTTTATCTGCTTTCTAAAGCTAGTCCAGTCATTATCTGATGCCGTTGGGATCAAACTAATAATGGTCTTAGTGTGCTTACAATATTTCGCTAGCAGCCCAATAATCTAACCCAACCTAACTTAACTTATGTAATTGGAGACTCTTCGCTGTGCATCACGGTCAATAAAATGCACGATAAAGTGTTGAGATCATCGGGTCAAGGGCCGTGAGTTTGCCTATATAAAGCTATCAGTTGGTCGTGACAATTGGTGACATGGGTACACAGTTTCTTGATCGTAGAGCAAGTACGTATTTGGGTACAGATTTTGCCATTCATGCAGCTCAGTACGTAAAGGTTATGATTTTAAGCATACAGCAGGAATTAAGAAAGAATCAGCAGTGTATACTTTAGCAGCCGAACATGCCCCGAAAAAATGCAGAAATGGCACAACAAATGCATATGCAGAGGTAGAGAAATCATAATTTTCGCAGCTTCAAAAATATTGCCTGCGTTCAGAAATAATAAATTTGAAAGTCACTGACTTTCAGTTAACCGCAGAGTAACTCTTGCCAAGTGCTTGGTGGCTCAAGAAGCAATTAACAGACGTCTCTTTAAGCATCAAGTTGACTCAAGACACTGATCATACTGTTCCTCTTGCATGGCACGAAGACGTGGACAATTTCCAAAGCGGATGAAGAAGTCTTTGATCCATTTGAGAGAAAAACTCTGCGTACGATCTTTGGTGATGTCTGCGTGGAAGATATTTGGAAGAGGAAGTTCAACTACAAATTCCTTGGGCTGTACTGTGACATGAAGCTAGTTAAGTGTGGATGGTTCCTAACCAAGCGTTTAAGGCGGCTGGGTCCTGTCAGCGCCCGCCTGAAGAGAACGCCGCACCTGTAAGACAATGCAACAGAGGAAGCCCGCATAATCGTGGAGCACCCAAGTGGAGAGGGACTGTAGCCGTAGATCGCGCTAATTGGGGAAACTTTTTGATTGAGGCTTAAGCCCACCCTTAACTGTAGCGCCAAACAAAAAAAGAACCACTTGACTGCGGTAAGAGACAGCTCGACGAATAATACTCATAATTCATGGTTCCATCTCATGGAGAACGATTTGCTATACGGCACATAGCCACAATCTCAAAAGTTTGTGAGGAAGTGCATGGTATTTTTGAGAGAAAAGGTCTGAGTGCGATCTTAAGTTCTGTTCGCAGTAGTTGTTGGTTGAGGCCCGAGACCAGGCCTACCCCAGACTGTAGACTAGAGCCTGTGGTGACAAATATAGAAAGTCTTGGGCGTAGTCATGGTTCCAAATTTTTCAAATCACTGACAAGGCTTAAAGAAGAGAATAGCAGTATAAGAAAATCTTGTGAAACTCTGTTCTTTGTTCGGAGTCGGCATAGAATTATAAGTTCCATCCACTTGCGATTATTCCTTGCTCCTTATGTCTTGAATCACCCACAATTCTCAGATATGTAGTACATTTGTCAAGAAAGAGTTGTCCGCATCGTCAGCAGCTAGTCATATTCAAAACATTTAGTCAGTCAGCAATCATGTTTAAATGCTTCTTCGATGAATTCACATTAAAAAGGAATATGTCTTTGAATAACGAAAATTTAAAGTCGCCTTTTTATTACAAGCCTGCTATAACTTAAGTCGACTTCAGGCACTATAAATGAGCTGACTGTGAATTTACGCCAGTAAAAATGTTATTTCCGATTTCATTCATCTTTAGAAACAGAATGTTGTGGCCCGTGGTGGCGTTGTGGGTATGTGCGTTGACCCAACCTCGACGTCGAAGGTTCGATTCCTGGTCTGTACGACGAAATTAATTTTCACGGCCCACCTCAGCTTCTCAAGCTTAGCCGTTCGGAGTCGGCATAAAGGTGGAGGTCCCTTCCACTCGCTAGAGAACAATTGCATGCACAACTCGAGTGGTTGCTGAAAAGCTAGGCCATGGCCCTCTACGAGGTGTAGCACCATATATAATTTATTAGAAACCGAATGATATATTTAGACTTTTCTACAATCGATTTCAGTGCCACCAGAACTTCGGTGATCACTCGCTGTGGGTATCAATGGATATGAAATATTGGATAAGCTCCATACATTTATAGTTTCCTTCTAAAGTTATGTTTAAAAAATGTCAGAACCGTCTTTACTCTTGTGAGTACCAACATGAGCACAATTTTAAAATACTGCCAAAGGCACACCCTTTTCGGCAGCTCTTGCTGACGTCTTAACGTTATTTTGGTGTGTCCTTGGTCTGGGAACATACACGCTCTTTTTTACGATCAGGCTGACACTCGTAAAGATTTGATATCCATCATCCAGAAGCAGAGGTCCCGTGGGAGCATTTTACACGAACCGACGACATAAAGGTGTTGATGGCTTTCTTTCAATATGTTCTTCAATGTGAATTTGGTTTTAAAGAAGACGTGCGTTTTCGCGGTTTTATGAACTAAGTCGTTAATCCTCTCATATTTCAGTGGTTATGGGGGATGTGATGTTGGACTGGTTGGTGCTAAATACGTTGTCTGGTACGAGAGCGTGGAAGAATGTGCAAGTTGGGTTTAAGTTGGTTTTGGCATGTTGTTCAAATGTGATCTTTTGTACGTCGGCCATCCTACCACAACATGGATTATTCTATGTCACTCGAAACATGCAGCCCACACACTACGGCCAGTTTGGGCTCATTGCATTACCTATCGGGGATCAAGTCGATGCTACTCCTTGAACCAGTTGGTCCGTTCAGCAAAGCGTTGAAGGTGCGGACACTAAAATTGCTTCTTTTGGGAAGAAAACGGGAGGCGCCTACAAGATCCTATCCAGCATACTGTGTGAACATCTAAAGCCGTTTTGCACCGCACTAATCGCCACGTACCAGTTCGACTTGCACTCCGGAAAAAACGGCTATAAACCAAATCTTCACACTAAGGCAACCAGCGAGTTTCAAATCGATACTCACCATCTTTTCATAGAGTTTAAAGCCGCATACGACAGCATTCATCGCAAGGAGCTATTCGAAGCGATGGTCGAATTCAGGATCCCGGGAAAAATTGTTCCGGTTGTGTGGCACAACGCTAACACATACGCGATGCACCGTGCAGTTCGGTTCAAAAACCTCTGAACCGTTCGAAACCTGCCCCGGATTTCGGCAAGGAGATGCGCTGTCGTGTGGTTCCTTCAATTGCACTGGAGAAGATAGTGCGGCGGACGGCTGTAAACACGAAGGGCACTATCTTCTAAAAGTCAGTCCATCTGTTGGGATATTCTGATGACATCGATATTATAGCGTCGTCCCAACGCGACGTAGTGGAAGCTTTCACGGCAATTGAGGAACAGGCGAAACTGCTGGTGTAAGGGTTAACGAGGACAAAACTAAATATATGCTGTCGAGAAAAAAACGAGCCACCGCATACCATCTAGGCCAAAACGTCACAACCGAGAGCTACAATTTCGAGGTGGTAAAGGAGTTTGTCTACAGTCAAACATACATAAACATACAGTCTACGGAGCAAACATACATACATCCAGCAAAGAGGGTCTTCGAATCCGAGCCTCCTGGTTCGAGAAGTTAAGGAAGAACGAACCTCCGGTATGGAGAACAAGTTATCGCGGATGTAAGATAGCTTGGCCTTGATGACTGAAAGCAGCGTGCCCAAGACCGTCACCGATGGGAGCCAGCAATTCCTCAGGCTCGGACCCTTCATGGGTCGTCGGCCTGATAAGTAAGTAAGTAAGTAAATCTACTCGTATCATTTGGATGTCTTCAAAACGAAAACTAATCCGAGGTCGAAGTCATTTTCACTGTCTTCACCCTGATATGCAATGCATTTGCTGCGTTTGAGAAATGTTAAGGCCTCAAAACACATTCACCTTACCGGCAAGTGAACAATTCAATTGTGAATTTTAGTGAAACGTCCCCACGGCGTATTCCATGATAGGGGTGATTCCTTGGATGACCGTCGTCAGTGTCGTCGGCCTGATTAGTATTTTAGTTACCGGGAGGTCATGGAATGCAAATGCAAGAATGGTGAACAAATGTCTTATCCTCCTCCTCTGCAAGGTCTTCAGACGTCAAGGGCTGTGATTCAATGCCGCAGTGCCCTGAGCATTTGTCTGCTCATTCTGACCGGGTTCTTTGTATAATACGCACAAGGTTCGGACCTTCAACTGATTTCTCTCTAGATGACCTACATGACATGATTGGCATCGCAGATTTGTCTTTAATTCCTTCTTCCCCCAGCACCGCCTTCCGACACAATCCCTTAATCTGTCCCTAGCTCAACTTCTTAAATCTCTTAAAACAAAGTTTTCCCCACGTTCGCTTCCCAAACAAATTTCCACATGAATTTAGTTTTGACATTTCAACCCAAGTGCTCATCTCATCCAACGGGCCAGGGTAGTATTCGTCGCCCACTCGGGAACCCTCCAGGAAAGCCATTCAAACATCATCGAGGCATGCTCTCTGTTTGTTTCAACCGAGAACGTCCCCGATGGGAACTCTAAACGCTTGTCACTTGTGGAAAATTTGTTTTTCTTTATCTTAAAGTTATCCAAATCCATTGAATGTGCCTCCTGGCGCCAATGATAAACTTAATCTCACTCGGTTGTCCCCACTGGCCATCAATGCTCTCTGTCCCTCTTTCAATGCAAATCAAATTGCTACTCTTTCAGTGTTTACAAGTTGCCAACTTCTGTCAATTGGAACCGCTTGACAATGTGTATCTAACAAGCAACAAAAAAAAGGTACAGTCTTTGTCTGCGGTACAGACGCAATCAAGGCACCGAGGGTTCTCTCAGCTCTCCTGAGTCCCTTTCGCCACGACAATGGGGAATTGTTGTGCTGATTGATGTCACCGTGGCTCTCCAGCACGTCCCAATGCAAATTCACTCCACGGTGCAAGCATGCATGCATGCATGCATGCGTGCACGTCGCCGATACATCTTTGAATTGTAACACATTGCTGATTGTGGTTTTCTTTCTTTTTGTCTCGTTGCAGTACATCGGCTCGGAAGAGGTGTCCAGACCAAACACTCGTGCAGAGATCGTCCAAGCCATGCGTCGCATCCGGGTAAGTACCAGGCCAGACCAGAGGACCGTTGCAATTGCGGTCACACGAACGGAATTTATTTTAATTAGCAAATCCTACACACGGAGCGGGTGGCACCTGGGGTAGTTTATTTTGATGTCATTTTTTTTTTCGTTGAATCGAGTCTGTGTTGGCAGATTGATATGATTTTGGTTGGACCGACTTAACGAAGACTACAACGAGGGCTGTATTTATTTAATAATGCTCTGTGGCCCAGAAGTCGATTAATTTACGCCGAACACGTTGGCTGCGTAATTAGTGCTCACTGCGGTTGTGGCCACTCATGAATATTTCATCGCCGAATGATGGCGATGATGATGTTTGTCATGTGGTGCGGCCAGAGTCCGCGGATGCTGCGGGTGTGTCCAGCAGGACACGGGTTGCATTGATTAAGCTCGAGTGGCAGTGCAGGGGCTCTCGGTAAATAATGATTTTTTCATTGGAATATTAAATAATCGTTTTGCGCGAACTTCTGCCTTCCGGGAGGGGAGTGGTTTTCATTAAGCAGTTGGCGGGTATTACAGCAACGGCTGGTGGCATGCTCATTTACTTAGATTAAGGGGTGATTTGGGCTGGGAGCAGGGCTGACAACTTCGTGTTCTTTGTGTCCCTGTGGCCGGGACATCTGTGCCGGGCATAGGCACTATCTGCGGCCGATGGCGAAAATGATTAAGTCAATGCCATCAGTTGTCTTTCGTCTTTGGAGTTTGCATTTGCTGCAGAGTCCTTCGAGTTTAATGACTCAAATTGTCTGCGAAATATTAATGAGACTTTTGATTAGAAGTGATTAGAGCGATGGAAATGCGGCGTCCCTTTGAGCTGGCTGATACCATCTGCGCGGCATTATCAAGTTTCAAGAAGATTGATCCGAGGGGGATAGATTTATCGGCGTAGCATCTTGACGCGAGATTTATGTGGCCGCAGTCGCGGCGACCTTGAGTGGATCTCATCACAACATCAAGAAAACTGTGATTGTGACGGTATTGCCTGACAAGGAATGCTGCATGACAAACGAGTGGCCGACATCGAATGACGTAAACAAAATCGGCCATTTTTAGCGTGACACGATGGTGGCAGCTATAAAACCGAAAGCGATTATTCATGGGTGCTCTTGTCAAGCAACCAATCGATCACTCACTGACGCACAGGAGAATTATATTTTTCAGTCGTGTCCTACAGGCTGGGCCAAAAACTAGTTTTCTGTTGTTTATGGGGTTTCACGTGGTTCTGCTGTACATGCGATTTGCAAGTGTTTAATGTGCTTTAATAACTCGTATGTAGGACAGTAGAGGCAACTGAAGAAGTCCAATTTCTGAAGAACGTCATGATGCTTTTCTTAATAGTCCTACAAAACAAAAAATATGTTAGGCTAGTTTCTGACTGCAAGGAGTACTACTTGACAGGGCCAAGAGGGCACCACATGAGTTAAGGTAGTACGTTCTCCTTGTGCTGAATTCTTGTTACTCTTACAACTCTAGATAAGACGCCTAGAAGACTTGCATGTAAGCCAGTAAGTGGATGTCAAGTTTGCTATGTCTTTGGTTGTGCAGTTCTTTTTCCGTCAAAGATACACAAAATTAGCCACTTACACCAGTCAGACTTCGTGACCGGACGAAACCTCTCTGCAGCTAGTACACGCATCCCACACCCCAACATTCACAAATCGACTTGGCGACTTGGTGGAACCTCGGACCCCTATAACCAAGGGCAGGTTGTCAACAAACTGCGCCATTTAAAGGTAAACTGATAGAAACCCAAAATTAGACTCTAGAGACTAGAGGAGGGCTATATGAAAGCCTTTGATCTGATAACTGGATACGTCATACATCCCTCTTCTTCTAATGGCGCAACAGTCCGGAGGCAACTAGGCCCCCAGTCAAAAAGTTCACCCAGCTGACATGATCCCTAACCAGCTGCCTCCTATTTCGCACGCCAAGTTCTTCGAGGTCTCTCTCCACTTGTATGATTCATCGGCTTCATGGTCCTCCTCTATTGCGTTGTCCCACTGGTTCGGCGTCAAAGACTCTTTTCTCTTTTCTCTTGACAAGACTTCTTCATTCACTCGGAAATAGTTTAGGCTTCCGCGCCGTAGATCAGGACGGGGATCATCAAGGTCTTATATAAAGTTAGCTTGATCCTTTAAGAGAGGGCTCTGCTACCCAATTGCCTCTTCACCCAAGCAACCAGTAATTGGCAAGAGTTATTCCGCGTTTAATCTCGGTACTCATGTTGTTTGTACTATTAACTTGGGATCTGAGGTAAATGAAGTCCTTATCCATCTTGAAGTTGTATGTTGATGTCCGTCGCAATGTGATCAATCTGATTGACGATTGACTGATCAGAAGGCTTTGTCCTTTTGTGCATGTTGAGGTGAGGGAAACGCGCACTAGTATACAGAGACGTTTCGCCCCGTAAAGAAGTCCAGCAGTCTGAGCCCGATCTCGGATGGGTTTTGTCTACATGACTGTGCTCCTTTAAGACTCTCCTTGGCCAGCTTTGCGCTGAAATCTCCAAGAACGATCTTGGTGTCGTAGCTGGGGCATTGAAGGTATGCGTTTTCTAGGAGATAATAAAAGTGGCTCTGGCTATCGTCATCTTTATCCTCCCTTGGGGCGTGTCCGCGGATTAGGCTGATGTTGCCGAATGTAGCCTCGATGCAGGTTGGTATGAGGCGCTCGCTTATGTAGGTATTTAAAGCTTAAGACTTCGTTCCTAGGTATGCCTCGAACCACATTCAAACTGGAGCTGCCTTCGCTCTTTGTAGGAACAGCCGTAATAGATTTCGCAGTTTCTTATCCTCTTTTCGCTCGGCCCGTTGATGTCTATTCTAGAGGTTTCTAGGGCCTCCGCAAGTGCCTGTTGCCGTCTCTAAACTGTGTTTTTTTTTGCATGGTGCGGAAGTTAACCCCATGCGAGACACCCGAACTTGGAGGACCAGATCCTTGGACAAGGCGCAATAGCATACATCGGTTCATCTCTAAGCGGTTGCAATAAGGTATATCATGGGGGCGCCACGAAGAGGCTGCACGTCAGCGGTCAGACTTGTGCATTTCCAGGGATCATTGCTGGCATCTTGCCAAGTGGAGAGCAATCAAAAACCTCTACCAAAGAAAATCGGAAATTGAAAAGCTTGGTAACTTTCTTTAATCCTAAGATGGCATTTCCATATTGTCCCTCCTACCAAAATTCGCCACCGCACCGACGCACCGAAAATCCAACTACACTGAGTACTACTAACATTGAGTTCCTATCGCAGCTGTAGCTTTCTAATCCAACCACTGAAGACTGAGCCTTTGCAAGGGATTTGCAATAAAGAATGCTAACGTTTTGAGGTTTTAAATCAGAAAGAAAGCTGTTATGTTGACAAAATGTCAACCAAACATTTAATTATCCGGCATTCTATTCTAGGGTGACCGTAAAGAGGCCTATTTTAGGAAAATGCTTTCCACTACAGTTGAGCCACAATAGGATTGCGTTCGTAAAGTAGGCTACTGGAACAATGGCAGTCGATTGCTCATGATCAACCAGCCTGTCAGGGGTGATCAACCAGTACTGTCGATTACGAGTGATCGTGGGAGGGAGTCTTTACCCATTAAACCAATATCGTAGATTTGTGGGCTGAGAGAGTTGTAGAGTTCGCGATTGAAAATTTCATTAGGCTTGAGGTTTGACCATGTCGCGCTAAGCCAGGCAACTCCTCTTGACTGGAGCTCTGGATGACGGTTCCCAGACTCTACCACGCTAGATTTCTTTCCGCGGTGATATTTGTTAATCGAATATCGGTTACACCGAGATGTCTGTTAAGAGGTGATACTTTCAAAGCACCAATTGCTTCGAGAGATGAACGCAGTAAACACATCTGTCGCTCCCCTCTAGAGAAGATGTTTATTTTTATTATTTTAGCTGATGCCGGTGTTGTACAGCGGATCGTAACGAAATTTCACAGCAACAAGGAACCAAAGTGCACACTTTGGAATGCCAATCCCAGTTTAATATTTTAGGTCCCCATCCTCTTGAATTTTTTTTTTTTTCTCAAGAAGGTTGCGCATTGGACAGTAGGCACTAGATAAGAAGATGATGTCAACTCAACAATCCATTGCCACTCGAGTACACTTTCGTTCGAACTTTATCTTTCTGGTTTATGAGTCTCACATTGAAGGCAGTCCCAAAGTAGACCAGACCGCACGTGGACCTCTGAAAACCACAAACTTCCCATCTTTTGTTGATAAACAACGAACCGATGTAACATAGATTGGACAGTCCCTTAGTTCTAGATTAAGTTTCCTTAAAACTACCTCAAGCGTTACTTTCAAATTGTTCTCGAATAGTTTATTCTTCCCCCAAAGGACATTTCAGTACCGAACCTGGGCACCCGAGCACCCGTAAAACTGTGTGAAGGTATGCTCGCCACAAAGACACATTTTACGTTGATCCGTGAAAATCGCTTTTCAGATCCCCAGCACATCCTGCACTCGTTACAACCACTGACTGTAAAATGTCGGTAATCCGGTGATGTTCTCTTTTACAGTCAGCACGCAAGCCACCCACACCCACCGGCAGCGCGCCCCAGTTGATTCCCAAATTCATTGTTCAGCTGACAGAATGTAAAATATAAGTCACAGGAATAATTCATCAAGGACCAGTTGTTATCCTGTTTGTTGCTCTTCAGCAATTGTCTGCAGGCGGGGTGGTGGTACTTCGGTTTATTGCCGCAACTACTGTCACAGCGCTGTCCTGTCAATGTAGTGTCGTCTGCTCGTCTCCAACTACAGACGTCGTATGGTCTATTATCCTGCAGCAGGATAACACATGTGTGTATGCATTGAAAATGCTCATTAAAATTGTATACGTTTGCACGACATTTGCATGCAAAACGTTTTGGTTTCAGTTCGGGGGAGAATACTCAAAGCTTTGCGACTGTCGAATGGGATGCCCATTCCCGGCAGTCCTCCTCCACAGACGACGATTCAACAAGTTTCCGGGTATCTGTGCCCAGAGATGACACCGATAAAGTGCTCCCGCATGCATGAGGATACACATTTCGGATGTAATTGGTATTTACATAAATGCGAACCCAGTCGCTGGTCCCTCACCAGCCCCTCAGTGGTGACGAAGTGTACATCAGAAGCCCTGCCATGGTTCGTTTGTGATCTTTAAAGGGTTACGAATCCAAACGAGCATGCGACCTGAACTTGTCTAGCTTTTCAGCGGATCTCCGCACCCGGAGAAGATTTATTGCTGCGATTATCGGCTGGGGTACGGGCGTGGGCTGAAGAATACCTGGTGAGGGCGACAGGGCCCATGCCTGTTAAAGATGCGTGCCCTAACAAATTTCAAAAGGTCCTCATTTTGACGAAGGGTAATGGATTTCACCTCGAAGTCGTCTCGTATAACGAAGTAACTTGGGTTGATGCCGCCTTCACACGGTATAAAATATTCAGCGGAAGGGAACTGTGTGCAAATTTGTGGACATGCCATACCTGCGCTAATGAAGGTCGGAGCCGGGCGCTGGGGTTGATTTGAATTTTAATTGAAAAGTTCCTCTTGCCTTCCAACTAAATGGGGTTTGTTCTGAGAAGCATATTCCTCGTTTAATTTCCCTCAACCACATGGGTTTTTTTTTGTGTGTGATGTTAGAAATTCGGGAGCGATCCCAATACATGTCGGAAATAACTTTTTCGCTGCAAATTCCTGCAGACATTCTCATATTCATTTCCGGGAAATCAAATGATATGTGAGAGGGACGACGAATCGATTGGTTGGAGGTTACAATTTATTCGCACTTGGAAGGAAATAATTTCCTGTTCTCGAGCGCATTTATTTTCGTTTTCGTTTCATTGCAATGCTATGCCATTGACTGTAAAATGAATTTGAATTCTTCGGAGTGGTTAAGGTTGTAACGGGTACTTTGTTACCACACTGGTATATTTTTGAATACTGAGAAAACCTGATTTCAATAACCATCACTGCCACGAGGAAACTTTCGTCACTGGATGAATTTTTCTTAAATGTTTGATTTAATTGTCGCATATTCTATGACGTGGCGAGTGGTGGTCTATAAAATAAAAGCACAAACTGTGGACTGGAATTGGCCCGTCTATTTCGCTATTAACATACGACACGTTATTTACTTGGTACAGACATGGTTTGAGTGGAAAATAAACGCTTAAATATAATTGACTAAAGTAAGAGTTACATTTGTTCTATACGAGAATGTTTTTGAAGATACTTGAAGTTTTTTAGAGACAATGGACTATATGAAGTATTAGTGGGCTAGGGCCTAGTTTCTAGAATAACCACTCGTAATATGCGTGCTCTTGTTCTGCCACGAAAAGTTTGAGAAGACAGCGATGTTCTCTGAGCTCGCTGGAGGTGCGTGATGAAAGTTTTAAAAGTCAGGGAATGAAACTCAAAGAAAAACAAACTTTTAAACTTAGGACGATGCGAACATTTGTGCTGTGATATTGTAGATGATTGACACAACATAGATTTCACGTTATAATGAGCCCAAAATTTAATCAGTCGTGGTGAATGCTGGGGATCATTACCTTGAAACAACATAAATTCGTCTGTAAAGTCAATTTTATGTACACTAAATTGATGGATCCCTGTTAGAATTTGTAGGACTGAACAAACACTAACTATCCTTACTCTTTATCTCACATAGGTCCCCAGTCCATGCCATTCCCGGCGCCATGTTTCACAGTCGGCAGTAAATGCTGCACCTGCCATGCTGTGCTTGCCTTTCACCACAGAAATCGTCGACCATGCGACTGAAAAACATTGAATTTGCTTTAGTCAACTAAGACCACATTCTTCCAAAACAGAATTGGCTTTGAAACGTACGCACTTGCATAGTTCAACAACTTTTCAATGTTTGCTTTAAAAGGTATGGCATTTCCTTAGCGCAAGGCCATTGTATCCCTTAGGCATATCTTGGTCTGAGAAAATACAGGAGCTAAGGTGTTAAGGAAGTTAGTGTTAGTTCAGACAACAATGCACAATTAAGCCTAGTTTCTAGCCTGTTTTGCTCAGAACTTTAAGAATTTAAAGTTTAATACAAAATTAGTCAATATAAGTATTTTTGACTGCTGGATTTTCGTATTTTGCTTTATTCAGACTTAACATTTAATTGCTGGAATTTCGATTTAAAAAACCACGTACCTTACTTTTCAAAAGTATACTTCCCTTAGCGCAGATGGCATAGCATAGCAGTGCAGATGAGCGTGTATGTTGACCTTTTAGGAATCGTACGGAACTAATAATAATAATTTGGGTGGCGCTACAGCCCGCAGAGTGCCTGAGCCTAGCTTCTCAGCAAGCACTCGCGTTGTGCGTGCTATTGTTCTCTCACGAGTCGAAGAGACATACAGTTTTATGCCGTCTCCGAAAAGCCAAGTTTGAGAAGCTTTTTCTAGACAGGAAAGGAGAGAATTGAGCATTGTCAGTGACTTGGAAGAGGTGGGGCCGTGAAAATTATTTTTTTACGACGTAGAGGTTGGGGTTCAGAGTGAAGGAAGTGAAGCAGAATGCCCAAAAGAACAACGAAGTAGATTTGCAAAAAGTGAAACAGAAGTAAAACAACATTCAATAACACTGCGCTTAGTACCGCATGTGTCCTCACGTGTCCGCTAAATGGTCAAAAACTTGTTTTCTAGTGCATGTGCTTATTTTCAAGGCATAGGTGGTATTGACCACAACAAGTTAGCAGAACGTGGCAGATCCTTGCGAGGATAAATAAAGTAGTCAAAATTGGTTTGAGTTAGAGGGAGTTCGACTTAGAGGATGATTTGTTCTATGGAAAATCGAGGAGAATGCCAAGGAAATTCGAATTGGGGAGAGTTCATTGCATCTCATCAAGCAATATTATGTTGAAATAATTTGCTGCGTAGCAAATCGATGAAGTAAATCTGCTACATATGAAGTAAATTCTCTTCTCTGCCCTGGAGCATACACAATCATGATCTTTGCAATAACTCATGGCTAATAAAATCGAGTTGTTTTCTCTTTAAAATTCGACATAAAATTCGCCAAGGAAGTAACATGCATTTGGTGAAAATGTCAGAACAGTCTATTCTGCCCTCGGCCCTCTGAAATGGCAGCTTATGTTTTTGACTATAATATCGTTTCTGAATTCTAAATTAAGTACTCCTTCGTGGTGTATCTGCACCTCACTGTCTACAATTTCCACCCCATGCCTAAACCGTGTCATAAAGTGCGCATAGAAATGAGTCATGACACTTCTTCTCTCACTCTCTTCTTTGATTGGCGCTACAGTCCGGGGTGGACCTGGGCCTCAACCAACAGCCTGCACGATCTTTCGCCAGCTGCCTCCAGTTGCGCACACTAAGTTGGTTGTGGTCCTTTTCCACTTGTGTGTGCCATCTAGTGCGAGGACGTCCTCTGTTGCGCTATCCCAATGGCTCGGTGTCGAAGACTCTTCGGGCCGGAGCTGTGGTGTCCATCAGCTCTGCATGACCTAGGCATCTTAAGTGTTGGATCCGAAGACGCTTAACTAGGTGCATGCAGCTGTAAGGCCCGCACAGTTCGTGGTTGAACCTTCTCCTCCAAACGCCATCAACGCAAACAGGACCAAAGATCGTACGCAGAACTTTTGTCTCAAAACAACCAAGAGCTTCTTCATCCGCTTTCAATAGCGTCCATGTCTCTGCGCCATAGAGCAGGACTGGGATGATCAGGGTTTCAGTTGCCTCTTGAGCCCAAAGAAACAGCGATTGGCAAGAGTAATTCTGCGCTTGATCTCGGTACTGGTGTAGGGACAAAACTATTTACTCCGGAGCCTAGGTAGACGAAGTCCTTGACTACCTCAAAGTTTCTGCTGCCCAATATGACGCTCTGTCCGTAAGTGACAGCTGGGTAATTGGTATTGGTTTAATTTTAAATGAGACCACGAAGACATTGACTTTACATCGAGCTTACAAGAATGGAGCCAAGGCAAACTGAACTTGCAAGAAATAATATGGATAACGTGAGAGTCTGAGCTGTACATGGGCGTAGTTTCTTGTGCTATTTTTCTATCACGAATGGATGCGAACTACAGTCGTATGCCGCCTCCAAGAATCTCGAAGTTATTATTAGACAGGAATAGTCAGAAACTTGATGAAGCCTCCTCTTGAAATATGAACGCTGTTCGATTCTGGGATGAAACCCACAGTCTCAAGCGTAGGAGGCTATGTACAGTTTTTTTGTATTTACTTTATTCTACTTATGCACATGCTAAGGAATAATTCTTTAAAACTAGGTGGAATTGTTATGCTTGTGCTGCGCTAATCTAAGTTGTGCCATTCGGCTTAATCTACTTTTAGGGTTAATGATCTTTGTCATGACGCCCTTCGATATATAAGTCGACCAAAATTCATTTCCAACCCTCTTCACCTATCAAAGCACCTGTAGTTGCTGTAATCGGCTTTATTTGATTTATTTGGCTTTATCTATGGGAACAAGCGCCACGAACAACGAACAACCACCAAAATCCATGTATATTTAAAAAAATCCCTCGGAGACATCCACACGCCCTCATAATCAGACGACAACCAGCACAGTCAGCATGTATCAACAAGCCGATACATTATGCCCTCCCCGTCCCTACGAGGACTTAATGGAATAGATACAATCCGAATTGAAGTCTCTGCTGTTGAATCGAATTCCCGAAGCAAAGTTCCACTCAAGTAATTTATTCCAACTTATGTACGAGTATTTACAAAATAATGCCCCGACGTTGAAATATACGTACGACGAGGACGACGACGTCCGCATTACCGACTTTCGTCGCACATGCCCTCGCTGTGGGTATATGAACACCCCGGCTAAATCCACTTAGAGAAGCATCTCCGCGCACACACGCCGCCACATACACGCACTCCCATTTGATAATAACACTTCTACGTCCCCAATTACCATAGCGCACCCTCCTTTGCAAGCCACCCATTCAGGCGAAGGATCCTTTAAGCTTAATCTGAATACAGAAGAGGAACTTCCACACACCGGGGCTGGTTACAAAATTTTCACAGTGAAACTTTTAATGGGTAGAGCGAGGGTTGGACGTTGGGGGCTGGCTGGGAGAATATGGGTGTGGGCTGGTTCAACAAAAAGTTTTTGCGCTATAAATTCAGTACTTTGACACTGATACAAATACGCGCAGTCTGAGAGGCATAGACTATGGACATTAATAACCGAGGACGGGAGTCGGCCACCAAGGTGGAACGCAGTCGCCCGCTTTTAAATAACCTAAGTGGCGTGGCATTATGCTGATAACAGGCGCTGTTTGTGGTTCTTACACCAGTAATGCTAATGCTAAGGTCATTAGGTACTGTCTTGCCGTGAAAAAGACATTGAGGGCGGCACCGCACCCCTGACAGAGAGAGAGAGGAGGCCACTCAAGCGATTATGCAAATTGTTTTCCACAGACAGAGAACACGGGTAATTGACGATTCGCCTACCAGTTGTGTGCGTTCCATTTCGATTTCGTCCTCATCCAGGCTCGGCACCGATAGAGTCGCGTGAAGACGACGGCGATGAGTGGATGGATGGATGGATCCACCCCAGCTTGGCGCGTTTAATTGCAAATTTAATTCTCAGTATTGTCTTTCATCATCGATGGAGAGGATAGGTGGTAATTTCGTTAAGGCTGTCAAAATACGACAGGATCAAGTGTCGCCGTGTGGGTGGATGGGCGGGATATTTTTCAATTTTTATTTCTTGTGAATTTGGGTTTTTATCTTCTTTTGTCTTGTGTTTCTTTCAGTATGACTACAAGGTGCGAAATGAGAAGAAGAAAAAAGTGACGATCACTGTGTCGGTAGATGGGGTGAAAGTGTTGCTCAAGAAACGAAGAAGAAAAGTAAGTATGCGTGGGGCAGGCGGTTGTGCAAGGATGTTGGTTAATTTTGTATTTTTTTTTCTTGCAGAAAAAGCAGCAGTGGGTTAGTGAACCGGAGGAGTTCTTGTATCATCCCATTTATAGGATATTCTACGTTTCACATGACAGTAGCGATCTCAAGATATTTAGTTATATTGCCCGAGATTCTAGCACCGATAAATTTAAGTGTGCAGTTTTTAAGAGCAACAAAAAGGTGAGTCTTTTCGATGTTTTCAAGTGGGGTTCATTTATTTAGGTTCACTTAAGATATGTGGTTAGTCTTTAAGAAGTGCTTCTGTACTGTGTGTACGACTGTAACAAGAGTCAGCAGCGAGAATGACTTCAGTGTTAGGCTATGAACTACAGATCAAAAATACGAAACTAATGCGTATTGAGGTTTTCAACGGTCCTGTCAGACATCGCAGAAAGTCAAGGAAATGACTGAATTTTCTAGTGTACGCGTGTTGATTTAAAAATAAAGTAAAGCTACTTGTGACGCTAAAGTTAAGCTGAATAAGAGTGGATTGGTGCCTTCGAAAGAAAAACTCTACGTCAGGTGTATGGTATGTGCCTGCGAGTGTGTCTGCTACTGTCTGTAAGAAAAGCGAAAGGAGAAGAAGACACAACCGCGGACTCTACGAACTATACCAAGATTTGGATATAGCCGACCACTGGAACTGGCTCGGACACATCAAGCGCTAGAACAGCTATGCTTCAGCAAAGATACCCGAGCCTCCTGGTTCGAGGAGGAGACTAAGAAACAACCTTCGGTACAAAGGCCATGCCATCGGACGGAAGAAAGCTTGGTCTTGATGAATAGACACAGCTTGCATAGCTTGACTGTCATCGATGGAAAGCAGCAGATCGTGGATAGCATTCCGAACGCAGCTTTAGCCTTCCCGATTCTGTTGCACACGTCCAGTTCGGTGCCACCGCGATTAGCCGAGACAACACTTCCTAAATATAGAAAGCTGTTAACTTTCTCGACTCTCTCGGTTATACGAAATACTAAGAGGGCTCTAGCTTGCCTCTGCTTCTAGATTATGGGCCATCAAATGAAGATCCATTACCCGATGCGAAAGGAGACAAACATCATCAGCGTAGTCAAGGTGTTTAAGATAAGATGTCATAGTCCATCGAATGCCATAATTTCCGTCCATCAAAGCTGCACGGTGTATGTCGCTGATAGCCACCAGAAACAATAGTGGTGACAGTAGGCATCCTTGACGAACTCCACTTGGGACCTCAAATTCCTCTGACAACTTACCATTGTGCAAGACGTGACACGTACTACCGTCATATGTAGCCTTTATAAGAGCTATTAGTTTTTACGCAATACCTCTCCTGCGCAGGGCCGACCAGATAGCATCTCGATTCAAGCTATCGAAAGCCTTCTCGAAGTCGATGAACAATAGACATAGCGGAGACATATACTCAACGCATTGTTCAATAATGATCCGTAGAGTGTTTATGTGGTCGATGCAGGAGGATCCAGGGCGGAAACCCGCCTGTTCGACATCGAAAGTTGAATTTAAATGCTCTTTGATGTGTTCCAGAACTATTCGAGCTATTATTTTGAATACTGCTGGAAGAACGCAAATACCCTTGCCTTCCAGAAATGGGCCACGTCTTATTGGTTTCAATTACAGAGCACAACCAGGCGACAGTGTCTATTCTGGTTCAGATGTTTATTTGACAATTTACTTCAATTCGTAGCAACTCTGTTGAAGATGCATGATAGCACGAATCTTCCAAATTCTCTTCTTCTCTCACCTCTTCTATAGGCAATAGGCGCCATAGGCCACAACACATAGACTTGTTGACCATTTAGTGGTCACTTAAAACACCGCGAGATGATTTTAAATCATTTTTTATATCTGCTCTACTTGTTGTAAATCTACTTCCTTTTTTTTGGCAATTTGCTTCACTTTCCGGGCTATGCATTCGTTTCAGTATTCTGGTTTTCATTCAGCTTTTTTCAGGGTCAGTTCAGTTTCTGTGGAAGTAGACTTAAGTCCAGATCATCAAGTTGTTTCGAACACTCTCAGGCACCGTGTCGATCACTGCTCATCAGTTCCGCCTGCGGCAGATTCTGGAAAACACCCAACAAATGTCGATCGATCTAAACTGCGTCTTGTCTAGTTTTGACATTCTTGACAAACTCGTCAGGTTGTGTAGCAAGACGAAAGTCTCTCTCATCAAGGTGGGTAGCAAACTCATCGAGACCTTCAATGTCAAGCGCGTTATTTGGACGAGGCAATGCTCCGTCATGTCACACCTGAGAATATCGTGCAAAATTCAGCGCCAATATTCGAGTCGCGACCTTTCAAATGTCCGTCCGTGTGGATGACATTGACGTGATTGGTCGAACACCGAGAGCCGTTTGTTGGCATTGGATCGGAAGTGTCTAAAATGGCACGAGGACAAATCAAAGTGTATTCCATCTTCCGGTCAACACCGACGTCTTGGTCAGAGTGTCACAATCGACAGGTACAACTTCGAGGTCTCTTCGTAGGGCGCTCTGCCTACGTACCATCTTGTTCGTTCTACAATAGTTTCCACGATCAGTTTTGCTCTCCCGACGTCTGAACTTTGCACTTCAGCCGCAGAGAGGGTCTTGCCAATAAATTTCCTCTGAGAGCACAAGGCTCCCCACTTAAAGTTATCCGACTAATCTTAAGTGGAATAGCAAAGATTCATCTCATAGCAATCTGCTTACGTCGTCCATAAGTAATCGCTGCGTGCCCACTCCCCCTCGCCACACATCCAGACACCTTCAACCTTGAACTTGGAAATAATAAAGTGGCTATAAAACAATTTCCACCCTGCGTGCAAATCAGGGCCAGACTGACTCGGATACAGGGCTATCGATGAACTTATTGATGGGTTCAGGGTCGAAAGAAACCGCCTGTCGACAATCAGATACCAAATCGATACATGACCATCGGAGTGCCTGTTGGAGATTTACCGGCCCACATCCGTTTCCTGTGCCAGTGTTGATTGAATTTAATAAGGAAATTCGAGTGGAAGCGACCGCCTCAAGTGTATCCGCAACGCCTTGCATAATTTATGGGATCTTGGGTCGGGGCATACATGAGCGTAGATGTGATAGCTCTTAATTAATTACCTGCGTTAGTTGCGTGCAAACATAATGGACGGCATTTAGTGGTGGCCAATCTATCAACGTGCTTACGAGTGTAATGTCAGGGAGCATCTGTCATGGAATAGGGGTACTAAGCCCCCAGTGAATCATGAATGATTTGGATAACAAATTACATGGTTGTAGTGCATTCGTTTGGACAGACATTCGATGAATATTGGATCAAACTAATGACGGCGGGGCGTGCTGTTGGGAGCACATGTGCGAGATGTTCTTACTTGCTATTATTAGAGCAGATTCATCATTAGTTGTGGAAAAGAAGGCCACTCAGGAGCTATGGGGTTCGTTTGGAGAGGCATACCAACAGTCGGTACATGATATTAAGGTGGAAACACAACAGCTGGAAATGGATGTAGGAGTTTCAAAGTTCTATAGAGGGGATGTCAATGGAGATTATATTTACGGATTTGCGCATTGGCTGCCCACCTCGATAGTCAGGCTTATGCGAAAGTGACGTGGGGCATTGCACTATAGTGGATAGGCTCCATGAAACTGGCAATTCAATTGTAATCTTCTTAACCGAGTTCAAATACTGGTTGGCATATGTACCTACTTGTGGGCGGCTTCGGCAGATTGTTCAGTTAAATTGAAAAAATAACGCTTTTTGAGAAAATCTAAAGTCAATTAGTTCTTCTAGGTAAACTGAAACGTAAATTTGATAATTAAGAAAAAACACCAAGAAAATATTCTCTCGTTATTCACAAAGTGTCGGTGGGAACTACCGAAATTCATGAACTCAACTCGTTGCTTTCTGCGATAAGGAAAGTAAAAGAAATGTCAAATCGCAGCATATGTGTGCTTATTACTTACTTATCAGGCCTGCGAACAGTGGCCTGATCACTCTGCTTTCAGTCAGCATGACACAGGCGTCCGATGACTTGCTTGCTATACCATAAGTTCCGTCTTCTTCTCCTTTCCGAGCAGAAGGCTCAGATTCGATGAACCTTCTATCTGCTGCATTGTTGTATGCGCTCAATGGGGCTCAGTATGTGCACTGGACTGTGCATGTGTATTGCACTGTTAAGCACACATTTAAGGGACTTGCCGAATCAGACAGCCTGCAAAATTAGACTCTTATAATATAATAATAATATGGGGGGCGCTACAGCCCATATAGGGCCAGGGCCTAGCTTCTCAGCAACCACTCGTGTTGTGCGTGCTATTGTTCTCTCACGAGTGGAAGGGACCTACAGTTTTACGCCGAATCCGAACGGCCAAGTTTGAGAAGCTTTTTCTAGACAGGAAATACTCTTTGAGCATTGTCAGTGACTCGAAAGAGGTGGGGCCGTGAAAATTATTTCTGTCGCTCAGAGCTGGAATCGAACCTACGACGTCGAGGTTGGGGTCGACGCACATACCCACAACGCCACGGGCCACCACATAAATTAGACTCTTATTGCTACGAATATCCAGGAGCGTGTCGGAAAGACCTCTCGGCTCTCTATTGCAAATAGGGGATGGGGTGTAAATGCCGAGTGCAACCTCGCATGGTCCACTGGTCAGACCCATAGTGCTGTATGGTGTCGTTATTTGGCGGATTGCACTTGAAAAAAAAAAACACCAACTCAAACCACTCGAAAGGGTGCAGAGGATCGCCTGCGCATGCATTAGTGAACAACTACGGACCACCCATTCCGCTACGTTGAATATGCTCCTCAACTTTCTACCCTTAGACCTAGTCGGTAGACAAGAAGTAGCTAACATAGCGATTAGGTTGAGATCGCTGCGCCTCCGGAAAGACCTGGACACTCTACGATCCTTAGAAGGTACATCTCGGTACCTGAACCTCTCAATACCTGAACACCCCTCCGAGAAGAATTTCTCATCCAGCTTCCCCCTCCCATGTCTTACTGGTAGTCTGAAAATCAGACGCTGGAGGTTGGGTTATTTGGCTGCCATCGAAAACTGCCAGCACACTTACATCATTGCTGGTCCATTGTGATGCCACGTGCCGTTAATTTGATTCCAACGGCAAATGGTGACTGAACCAGATTTAAAAACCAAATAAAAGCACATTAACCCTTGCTTTCACTGGGACTCGAACCTGGGATCCCCATAACCAAGGGCAGGCAGTCAACCAACTGCTCCATCCAGCCGTGAGTTTTGTTGTGTGTGTTGGACTGTCTGTCAAAACATTGTAGCGTTTCCCAGGCTTAATCTCTAGCAATACAGGAGGTTCTATCCTGGCAGATATCATCACCTGCTCCGACAGCCAGGCAGCAATTAAATCTCTGAGCTCAGTCACGTTTAACTCCCAGACATTCCGTAATTGCCGCTTATCCCTCAACGGTGCCAGGACACTGTGACATACCAGAGAATTGCAAATCTGACGAAATCCCTAGGAAGGGTAACAGCTCTGGACTTCTTCTGGATGGCGGCACGTCATTCATAGCTATCGCTACTGTAAAGCATCTACTAAAGCTGGATACACATAACCACGAAAAGCATAGATGGTCAATTGGCACAGGATGGCTCGTATCTAAACTGGACTAAGCTGGACCCCAAAAGATCACTTAACCTGATTAGCATGAGAAGACCTAATCTCAGAAGCCTCGTCGGCGTCATAGCAGGGCACTGCGCTATTGGTACCCACGCCGCTAGGATACCCTTTCTTAACGACTTAAGCAGGAGCTGCAGAGACGAGAATGAGGAAGAAATAATTGCAATTGTAGTGCTCTTCATCCCGTAGATATAGACTTCTGGAAGAATGATCAAAACAACGTTAACGTCGATCATCTACTTCACCGGATAAAAAGCTCTAAATGGTTTAAGCGATAGTTGCAGATGGGCGTGGCTCAAGGGGCCTATGTTGGTCTAATTGTGTCTGCTGCTCTCTTGCACAGCAGTCAGCCACTGCAACTTAACCAAGCTAACCTAGGGTAGAGGCTCCACTTCTTTGAAGTGGTCATGCCTTTGTCTTTATGGTCATGTGTGAACAATCGAAGCATCCAAATGTCCATGGAAATATGACGTGCTCACTATACATACCTACAGCCTTAGCCGAGGCACTCTCCATGCACCTTCTCTTCTTGGGTGACGACCTTTTGTTTCTTATCGTTTTCATGGTTTCGGCGATGCACAAAAGTGTGGTATGTCAGGACTTTTAACTCACTTTACTTTCTGTACAAGATGTTGTCGGAGCAGAGTCCATGTTAAACACTCACTTAGTGACGCAACTTGCTCAGAACCAAATAGATGGTAATCGATGGAAGCAATGTTGCGCTTTAAGTTACTGTTCGGAAAATTTATAAACTGACCGATCAAACAATGCCCCTTTTAAAATGGACGCCTCATGTCTGAGGCGGCGCACTGAGAGTCGCTCATTGCTTCTCCTACGTTCTTCTGTACTATCAAGTGAAATGTCTTCAAACCCTAATTAGTTTTAGTTCAGCCCTTTTTCCCTTGCATTTCAAACAGTGGCCTGGAGCCCAACACTTTCTCACAATCCAATCACTTGCACCCCTTCGCTGGTGGTCATGGCACTTGTGCAGGTTTACATTTTTTATGGAGCTCTACAAACAGTGGATGCTCCCTCGCTTTGCCACTCACAATTAATGCACCTTTTCCGCTTTCTTTACTAATCTCGTGACTGTCCCGTTCCGTGTTTTCTTTTTATGGCCAAAAAGTCTGCTTCCAGCTTCTCCCACAATGCTTCAGCATGTTGGGAAGTTTTATTGTAATCTCTAAGACCCCTTTTAATCCTTCTAATTCACAGAGTATTTTATGTCCTTGTTGTTCACAGCAGAGGTAATCTCCGTGAACATCGCAATCACCTTCTTGACTTGCGCGAGTTATGTTAATTTCCCTGTGCTTCACCTAAGCAAATTTTTACCCTTCAAATTGACTGCATAAAACCGAACTGACACTAAAACCGTGCTTATCCTACGAAAGCCGTGTCAGAGTAGAACACCGCCATTCCATCTCTCACCGCACTCTCAGAACCACGCAAAGATTCAGCCAGGAAAAGTAGCTCATCATTAATCCTCCCCAGAACGTGTTGAATAATTGATCAGACATGATCCATTCAGTTTTTATCGGCAAGCGTCAGCCGCCAAACCGCACTTTTATCGCTTCAAAATGTGCCGCCTTTATCGCATTTATATTTCCGATCCCGGCATTTATTGCCCAACCTTCTGTGCATATCGCCACGAAATTAATGCATTTCATTTCGCCCGCATTAAGGCGGCGAACCGAACCAATCCCTCACACTGCGGATCTAGACTTTAAAAAATTACCCTCATATCCTTAATAATGACGGTTACCCTCGCATGGTTATTGTTTTTTCATGGCCCCCGAAAAGAAAGGGGAAGACCGAAATTTTATCCTCATTCAGATTGTGCGGTTTATGGTTTACGAGCTTTCTACGCCCTCGGCACCGACGCGCCGCTGGGAAAAGGATAACACGAGGCGCAGACAAAAAAATACCCCCAGGCAGTCATTCGTATGAATGTGAAATGACTCTTCCCGCACAGACACCGAGCAGGCGGAGAGTACCCCCATCGGCGAGGATACCGGGCTTAAATGTTGACTCGTTCAGATGGAAAATTCAAATTTGATTTCATTCTCAACGCACACGCACGACCGGCTGTCGATGAGTTCGTCCTCATCTGCGGCTTCACATTCATCCACCGTTTGTTTATTTGTTCTCCGCCGCTACAGTTGCCATTCGCCGCAGCAAATTGATCCCGAAGAGGGGCGTTTATAGTGTCGGCTGGGCCCCGCAACAGAAACCACCCAATAAGGAAGACAAGGCACATCCAAATCGTCAAATAGCCGAATGATCTACGAGCCTGCCCATGTTGTGTGTATTTAAAAATTGAAATTTTCAAAATTTTAAAAGCGACACGAGAGCTGCGGCCGTCGCGAGGGTGTGCAGCGACGGGCGGGCTGATGTGTATTTTCTTGGCCCCATTCCAGGCGACCGCCAATCTCTGTCTCTCAGATTTAATGTACTCGCTTTTGGCTCTGGTACGAGGCGGTAGTAGCATCGTAATGAGTTGTCCATACATCAGACGGTATTTTGGGACAGCGAAAAAAGAAGACTCATATTTGTACATTCGTCTTGGGGGGATAAGGTGCTCTTGCCGATACTCAAAGAGCGCACTCAGAGTTTACGATTTGTGGTTTTAGCGTGTGCACTGTGCATGGAAGAGGATGAGCGGGACTGTGTCCGATTGGTTTGATCTACAAGTTGTCTCGAATGGATTTTAGAAAATTATGCAGAGGGAAATTAGGCACGTTTTGACCATTTACATGGGTAGACGATGTCCTAGTTGGTGCAGGTGGTGAGTAGAAGGGGATGACAAAAGCTTCCTTTGAACCCGATCAGCGTTCTTTGACGCCAAGAAAGACGGATACAGTCAAAGTATTCCAGTTCTGAGGACTTTCAACGAGCACCGGCCTGAATCAGGACCCCTTTGGTTTCTCGAACAAAACGACATTGTATTCCAATTTGAGATCACATTTGTCTAATTTCCATTCAAAACCTCTGATCTATGGTACAAATCAAAGGAGGGTCATGATGTGAACTTGTATCTTAGTCACTTGTGATACTGAAGTGAGGGCACGACCTAGAAGCAAACGACGTCAGTCTGCCCTAATTCACCAAAAACCACCGTCAGGTAGTAGCCAATTCATTTTCACAATTTGTGCGTCAGTTTCCAATTTCACTTCGATTGTGTCACGATGTCAGTCTCTAAAAGTTCAACAATTTATTGTCATCCAGAGATTTGTGAAGCATGACAGATGTAAAGCCATGTAGCTATGAACACTTTGGAAATTCCCATAGATCGCTGCATATGATTAGAATCGGCATGATATCCACAAAATATTGCAGTTTGGAACTCTGCTGACATGGGAAGCTCTTCTAGTTTTATGTGACTTCAGGCGAATATTTTTAGTTTCGAAATAAATTCGGTGCCATGGTTGGGTGGTACCCTACTTTGTCTGATTTAATGAGTCAGTTCGAATTGTATAAACAAATTCTGAACTAAAATGAAGTTAGTCTCTCTTCAAATGTTTTAATTTTAAAACTTAGAGAAAATAGTGAAAATTATGATATTTGCCGGAGATGATTGGTAAAGGCCACATATGGGTCCTCTGGGAATGTCTACAAAAGCTTAAGAAGCTGAGCAGGGGTAACGGGTTAAACTCTTCTAGATTTCTGGCCAAACACGGATAGAAGGCAATAAAATGGACGACTCCCTCGCTTGGAAATGAACATCTGAACCTATTACAGGTCCGAGCCATTCTTTTCTGTAGGAGATCATGACTAACGAAACTAGCGGCACCAGAAAAAGGTCTCTGCAGATATTATGATGAATCTAACGAAATTCCAAAACATATGCAGGAATTTCGTTAGCCGGCAAAAACAAATATATCCGGGCAAGCACTCATTCGCAGATTGCTTAAGCTAACTGGCTTAGATAGTATACATTGTACATGTCTCTCCCACCATTGCAAAAGAGGAGCCTATAACCCTCAACACAACTCTCAATAGAACTGTATGTGAGGAGAGCTCTTAAGGAAGCAAATCTACAAAAGGAGCACAATTTTATTAAGGTCGCGGTGCAATATACTATACTCAATAATAATAATAATCGGCCGTATTTTAAGTTCCAGTATAATCTTGAACCTCCACATTTCTGATGCTTCCATTCTCCTGGTAACATAACTCGGGTGGCAGCGATTGGGGTTTCTGTTGGCAATTAGCTTAACTCTGGGCCAGGGTTCGTCTGTGTACAGTAGCATCCTAACCTATTTAAATTTTCCTTATTTAGGTGTTGTTTCTTTCGAGTTGAGATTCATACATACGTACATCTCCTAATCTAATTTGTCTCGAATTTTCAATTCATGCTGTGCAGTCGTTGAGCCTTTAAGCAGATATCTATTCAAAAGACCCAAACATTTTAATCTAGTAGGTCCAAAAATGAAATATGGATGGCGCTGCAGTTTGAGGTGGGTCTGGATATAGCAACCTCTTGTGTCGTGCGTATTATTGTTCTCGAACGAGTGGGAGGGACACACATTTTTATTCTGACTCCGAACAGCTAAGTTTGAGAAGCTTTTTCTAGACAGGTAGTTAATTCGCTTTGAGCATTGTCATTGGCTGGAAAGGCCGTGCAAATATTTTTTTTGTCTTATCTGTGGATGGTGCACCCACGAAGTGTGAAATGTAGCATAAATCTGACTGAATTTGACCGATGGCTTTTTGCCGCTGTGGCTGTGTCTTATTCGCACAGATCTCAAACTACACAAGAAAATCTGATGAAATTACGATAGAACTGGCGAAAAAAATCGTCTCAAATTGGGATAGTTATGTGTTTGAATCGCTCAGACAGAAATTCGACTTTGAGTTTTTGGGGCAATGCAACAAAGAACGTCCACGCACAAGGTGGCGCAAGTTGAGGAGATCTCAGCCGGCTTGGTGTGCGAAACTGGCGAGATATCGTGCTAGCTGTAGAGTGTAGAGCCATGTTGGGTTAGGCCTACGTCGACGCCGGAATGTAGCGCCTTGAGAAGAAAAAAAGAAATTAACTGTGTGGCCCTAGAGCCGTCCTGTTGACACCACTTGTCGTTGGTGTCCATAATATATCAGACCATTCAGACCAAACGAAGCTCGTGATTATCGCCCTATAGCGCTGGATATTGACGGTGATGGCATGGTCAGTGCCATCTCAAAGAGATATGGTATGCACCGATGACACTGCCACCATAAAATTCTTATTAGCACTGACTTGTGTTCAGCAACACGGGCTGAATAAATGACAGCTAGTTTGACAGCTGTAGCTTCCACAATATGGCCGCTATCAAGTGTCACAATTCGGAAGAACCTATTCGAATACACTTTAGAAGACAGTTCAATGATAAATTGAGCCTCTTTGGTACTCGTGGAAAGTGCTGGATATTTGTCAAGGTAGGAATTAAATGCATTTACCTTTAAAAGGGCGTTGTCGAGTTTTTTGTTTAGAGGAAATCAATTATGCGAACCGTTGCTCGAGATTTGGGCCTTCTGTAATCTTATCCTGCAATCGACCCTGCGCTGTCGTCGATGTCAACATTGACGTATGCATCATTTTTCGTGTCACCCTCTTATCAGTATTGCCAAATGTTGATTAGGATCAGTGTTAAGTCCCAGGAGCTTAAAAATGGAGTAATTTGAATATAGTGAGTCCCCACAATGGCTTTTGATAAAACAATGCCTCCTTATGTGAGAACTAAGAAACACAAAAGAAACAAGTATGTTGTTTTTTGAGGTTTCGATACTACACTGGAGCAATCAGACTCAAGACTGGTCATCATTGTACTACCAGGTGGCATCTGTGGTGAAGTGGTGAAGGGCATACAATATCAGCTCTAAACGCATTAGTGCCGAAGACCTGCCACCTGACCCAATCAAAGTCGGGTCAGTAACAGAGGAAGTGCTATGCCGTGTAGCCGTCCTCGCCCCAGGCATCGCAGAGGGTATCTTCGTTTAGACCCAGCACATTCAAGTGTTTAGCAAAGGTGTAGTGGCTTATTATGACGCCGGTAAGTCGTCTTCAGTAATTTCTGCCAAGGGACAACAGGAATGCTGCGGATTGGTTAGCAAATGCTTGGTCTATCCACATCCTGGGAAGTCATGCCTTCTACGATAGTGCCCTCGAGAGGTCCTACCATCACCCTTCTACCTGTTTTCCAAATATAGTTTGATGCGCATAGGTATCCGCTTAGAAAACTGATAGCTAAGGAGGTATACAGTCTTATGTTGTCGCCTTCCACGAAAGCAGCGGAGCCTTCATACGTTTTGGAGCCATCTATGAAGATACGACTACATTCCTTTCCTAGCTCGAAGTCTGGCCAGAGCCATTCCCGGGAGAAGTACTAGTATGTGCTCAGGCATTTTAAATGAAAGCGTTCCGGAAATGTTGAAACGTAGTTCACACCTTGCAAATTTATGAAAATTCTTAAGAAAATGAGTCAGACAAAAAAATTATGAGTCCCTTTGACTTTATAGAGTTCCCGTGGTAACACTGACTAGGATCATGATCCTAGTAAATGATCTGCATCCTTTCGCGAGATCAAGTTTTTTACATGCGCTATATCAGCCGTCTGAATTGATCGACGATCTTCAATACGAAATCCTTGTGGCCAACAATTTTAAGTGACAGAATTCTTGTGACCCCTATTGTTATCGATCATCGTGTACAAAATAAATTCTCCCTCTTCAAAAACTCTAGTTTTTCAGTGTAACCTAAAAATCTGTCAGCCGCAGTCATTTTTCATTTTCTCCCAAAAATATCGACACATCCTGTACTTGATGAGTCTACAATGTAGACGGGGGGGCAGCACGGCCGGTCCAACGGCCACAACCATCACCACCAGCACCACCACTACGATGCACTTGTAGTGTGCGCGAGTAGTTGCGAAAACTGTATGCTTTTGGCTGACGATCAAAATTAATTATAAAGTCACGGCAGTTTAGTTTTCGTTTGTCGTTTGTTTATGTTTTCAAGTCGTGCTGGTTCATTTGTGCCAACGCAGTATCTGCGGCAAAAGTTTAAATAACCCGAAAAAGTCGGCATTAATCAACGATTTTTGGCGATTTTTTTCTTTTTTTTTTGGTTTGCCTGTTTACACTTTTGTGGGAAAAAAGTTTTCTCCCATCTTCGATAGTCAAAATATGATAGACACAATTTGCCATGTTCTCTCTGTCTTCGGTGTCGAGGGGGTTTAGTTCAATAAACTGCTTAATGCGATAGTTTTTGGAGTAGAATTTCTCGAACATTTATAGGGGTTCACTCGTTCAGAATCTGAGTCATGTGACACACAAGGCCAAATTAATTAAGCGTACGGGACTAAGCAATCAACCTTGTGGCGTTGCAATTAAATTTGCAGTTCAAACAAGCGCAATTCGGGAACACCTGACTTCCTTCGCTTCAAAGCATAACAAAGATAATCCTTTTGAGCGTTTGTTTGTTTTGTTTACACTCTTCGTCCAGTCAGTGGCGACGTAGCGTTTGCAAATTAACATTTATCTTTAAGATGAAATCTAGCCGGGCTTCCCCTCCCGCCGGTGACCGCGGGTGTGTGCGTGCTTGTGTGTGTTAGCCCCACAAGTGGGGTGTATTTTGTTTAATAAACTTGGCATCCTACGGGTCAGTTTTTCGCACACACGTTGTGTAAATAAACACATCCGTAGGATGCCGGGCCCCAGACGGGAATCAATCACTATGTGTACCGTGTGGATAAACAGCGAGTTATGATTTAATATGAACCAACATTTATCTATCAGCATGAATTCATGTTTTTTTATTAGATGCACGCGTGGAAAAGAACAAACTTGTTCGCATAGTGCTCACGCATCCCACGCCCGGGGGACCCGACCAAATGATGGCACATTTGGGGATACTGGTACGACATGCTAAGCGGATCATTCGAATGTAAAAACTTAATTCCGTAGCAGTAAAATTTGATTTACTAAAGTGAATTGTGTGAAGGACTGTGCCAGTCAGTGAACTGTGTGTCTGTGACAAGTGTTCGAGTGACTTTGAGGTGCCGGTGACTGGCTTGCGTGCGATTACTCACGAACATCTGCAAATTAATTTCGATGTAGGATGATGTCTGGCATAAATACCGACTTAAGAGTTTTTTAGAATTAATATTTTTTAAATGCCATAAAGCAGGGTCTTCAGCGGCGCGTTCGAATGGTCATCGTAAGTGTCATTCGTCTGGACATCATGTCTGAGATCATTGCCGTTTTGATGTGCGTATTGTTCACTCATCGAGTGCTGTCGGTGGCTATGTCTGATGTTCCTATAAAAATTCACTAACGACTGTTGTTTGCTTAAAGTCACATTTCATTTGACAGTAAAGTGTCTGAGTCAGTTGTAGACAATTGAGTGATTTTCAAGGTCAAGTAGCAAGCAGTTAGCCTTGAGGTATCCCATTTAAACAATTGTGTTGTTTCTTTTTAAATCGTTTGTGGTGTGCAGAGTCACTTGAAAGTTGCCAGGAAACGGAAGTGTGTGCTTCAATAAAGTCAGAGTGAAGGAGGGGATGAGATGGGAGATGAATTGGCCAGTAGGTCCTTCAATGATACACCATGCGGTCCCAGGGCGGTCTAATAAGTCTTATGAGGGTGTCAGCTGTTGATTGCCACAATCAACAGAGCGGGACTTCTAGTACTCCACCCGGTCTGGCTCCTGGACCGGGTTGCAACGTGTTGTTCATTAGAGACTCAAATAAAATACATAAAATATGTTTGCATGGTGGGCATTCTTTTAGGGCCTGAAAGAGCAATGGAGGATATTCTTGGTCGCTTCGAGAGAAAAGTCCTTCGATTTATCTTCGGTCCCGTATGTACGGACAGTGTTCGGAGGAGGCGACTGAACGACGAGCTGTTCAGCGACAGCGACCTGGTTAAACGAGTTCAAATCTCTCGTCTCAGATAGCTGGGTCACGTCGAGCGAATGGACACCAATGATCCTGCCCGAAAAGTGTTCGACTCCAACCCCAAGGGACAACGCCGTAAAGGATGACCACGCCTACGGTGGCACACGCAGCTAGAAGGGGACTTGAAAAAGTTGAACGTGCGTGGCTGGAAGCAACTAGTACAAGACCGGACTAGATGGAGGGGCATGTTGGCTGAGGCCCAGGTCCACCACTGTAGCGCCAGCCAAAGAAGAAGAAGAAAGAGCAATGGCTGACATTTCAAATCGTTGTCATTTAAATGCTGCCCCTGACTTCGATGAACAAGGTCAATTCCGAAGGTCCGCTCTTAGATCACTACCGCCAGCCTTGTGAACTGTGTCTTACCAATTACGCGAGTAATGTTGGCTTCCATATGCTGGACCTAGGTGTCTAGTTTCGGTTCCTGGCACGACCAAAATACGTTTCATGGCCTCACCTCTTTCAAGTCGCTGACAATGCTCAAAGTTCTAGAAAGACCGTCTCAAACTTGACAGTTCGGGATCGGCAAACAACTGTAGGTCCTTCCGTTCGTGAGAGGAACGATAGCACGCACACCACGAGTGGTTGCTGAGAAGCTAGTCAGTGGCCCACTACGTTTTGTAGCGCCACCCATAAAGACAACAACTTACTCGGATAATGCACACCATCTGTTGCCCGAAGAACCATTTATCACACTCAGCAGACTATTGGGTTGAACTGTCTCGATTCAAAAAGTCTGCCGCGAGACTCGATGCCGAAAATGATGCAGTAAATATGGCTCCCTCCTCTCAAGCATTTTCCATAAACCAAAAACGGCAACGTTGCGTCGGTATTCAAAAAAAGAAGTGTCACTGTCAACGTGGACTGCTCCTACGTGCACACCGCAGCGGCTAGGAATGCGCCAACTTTTGAATTACGTTCTTCAGCCGTGACTTTCTTGGCATTTCTGTGATGTTTGCGATCGAAAACGTATAAAACAGCTCATAATCAAAGTACTCTCATGATTTATGTAACAACCCTGCCGACGGCCGCTCACTCATTTCCCAACGATCTGCCAGCGAATTGAAAAGAAATAAAAGCAATTCCTCCAAATACCCAAAAAAACGTAAAATTCATAGCAGACTGCATAGAAAGATAAATTCACTCTCTTTTGTCTTATTTCATCGATAATCCTTTCATGTTTTTATACAAGCCTCTTCAACACCGAACAGAACGCAGTCTCTTACCGAACCGTTCGTTCGATCGTTCGTTCGTTCGTTCGTTTCTCTGAAAATTCAGTTTCGGTCTTTTACCTAAAAATACATTATTCGATACACACCACAGCGAGAGCCATGATTCAGCTAGAGCGCGCGAGAGACTCTGCACACCTATACACGCTTTTCCTTTCACACAGATGATCGTATCGTCGTTTTTTTCCAAGTACCCCCCGTTTTCGACTCGGCCAGCGACTAGTCAGACTGACAATATATGTACGTCCGTTTTTCCACCTCCGAAAAATTTTAGTGCGTATGCTACCAGCGGACAAGCACGGTCTCCGAAAATATCTCGCGCTGTCGGAAAGATTTTTTCACCAAAAAAAAAAAGAGAAAAACAAAAAATTGATATAATTCGAATCGAATACGGTCTCCGGTCTGGTGCATCATGCGTAAAATGAGATTTTGATATCAAACGCATTCGTTTCTTGGAGAAAAGTGTTTTGTGCGTTATCCTCGCGGGAAAGGAGGAAAAGTTAAAAAAAATAAAAAGAAATGTAAATCCTTGTGACTACGTGAATATTGTGCTTGTTAAACTTGTTTTCGACGGTCTATGGTACGCCTTTGCCCTTCCTTCTTTTTTATCCACCTTTTCGAGACAGAGACGAGCTGAGCTGACAGATTCTTTGTGATTTCTGGTCACTGGCTTTTCAGATCCATTTGTACTTTTTTTTTCTCATTTTTTCCCAACCAAACAAAAAGAGCCTCAGAGGAGGGGATGAAAAAAAAAACGAAAAACGATCACGTGACTAAGTCTGATTTTAGATCATATTCTGGTCGGCATCATGACCGATGTCATAAGTCTATGAAGACACAATTTATTTTCGTTCCCGAACACACAGCCGTCTTAGAGCCAACAATAATAAATAACGAACGAAGAGATCAGCGGACGAAAGCATTACTCAAACTCTGACTTCGATGGAATTATCAATGTTTTGAGAGGGCTTATGCGTCTAATCCCCCGTGTGCCATTGCCTAGTCGTCGCGTCGGTCGCGTCGCTAGTTTCGCCAAAAAAGACGAGGAAATGATAAAATATTTTAACAAGAAATTCAATTACAGTTTGAAAGCACGGAACGGGCCGGGTGTATTTCTCAAGTGGGTGCCTAATTAAAAATGTATTTTTGGAGACAAGATGCTTTCTTATTTTTCTGTTTTTCATGCTGTTGTTGTTGTTTTTGTTGGTGTTCACCGCAACGGCAACAGCAGCAGCAGTTTCCTCAATTTTCGCATTTTGGACATTTTTTTTGTTTCTTTATGTCAAAGAAAGAAGGAAAAGAGAACAAAATATAAGATTTTTAAAATCAATTCTGTCGGAGTGCTTTTCAAAGGGGAGCGACGTGTGTTTAAGTGAAAATGGCTGTCGGCTGAGGATGTGTTTGTATGGCAGACAATTTGGACTTGAGATACACTTGTAATGGATTGTTTATTTGGCTGAATGGCCAGCATAGAGAGCGGGTGGAAGAAGTGTGCCTGTAGGTGGGACCCGTGATTTTGAGTTATTGCTTGCGTAGATTGTGCTTACCGTGTTCGATAATCGATGTCAATAGCGATCTGTTGATCTGTGACGTCTGTCGTTTTGAAGTGGAATTGGGTCGGTCGCTTGTTATTTCACAATAGTTCTTGAGGTTCCGCCAACAGGAAGGAAACCTTTGTAATTTCGGTGTGTCATAGCTTCAGCGGTGTACTTCAGATGACAGTCCTTACACCAGTATAAACATTTAAGACTAGGGTGTAAGTTAATATTCAGAGTTGCTTCTTTAAAAAACGTTTACGGTACGGATCCCTTGTAATAGGAGTACAACTAGCATCTGACAGTTAGTTCCGATGTTTTGACCAGTTATCGAGTCAAAAGAATTTCTTCAGCCTTTTCTGACTCGCATGATCCACTAAAGTGGCCACGGGGCTAAAGCACGCACTATAAATCTCCAGGCCCCTCGATCCGGAAACCAACTCTAATTCATCAGGATTTATGACCAGGGGTCACGGAGTATCTTGTATTCGCGATCTTTTTCTTTTGGTTATCACCCACATTTTTATAACCAACTGTGAGAGTTGAAAGCCGCTAACATGCCTTGTCCGGCCAAACGAATTTTTCCTAATTTAATTTTCAAAATATACTAGTTTTGACGTATGGACTTGATGCAGTTGCTCTTTTTACCACGTGACCAAGTTTGTTCATAAAATCAGAGAATCTGCAAATCTGTGAACCCGCTCGGGTAACAGCCTTCACAATATCGCTCTCTTTTAACCGCCAATTCCTGCAAAAAGGAACAACAATTTAAGTTTTCAAACTACATTTTCATGAATTTGTGTTCCAAGTGAATGTGGAGCTTTAATGATCTGACATCCGAAGGCAAGTGTTGTGATCCAACCTCCGTTTGAGACTAGTGATAATTTTAACCCAGAGTTGCTCAGCCTTTGGATCTGTGCGTAGTTCTCTCAACGTGCAACTCTAGTGGATTGATAATAAAGACGTATTTTTGGTTTTATCAAAAGGCCGTCGCGGACTCCTGAAAGTGATCAGGGAGCCCCAAGAGTCCGCGGAACAAATCATGAGAATGGCTATTTTAACCTATTGCTGAAAGACAGTCCTTCTTCGTCTTGTGGCAGTCCAAAGCTGCTTGTGTCCAGTTTCACCGACTATGTTGGTGGAAGCTCCTCTTGTCTTAAGTACGCCACCTTAAACATGGGCAATCAAGATCACAATTCGAACCCTCTTCCCTGCTCAAATGAAACATCAGTTCCGAGTGCCTTGCATAAATTTCCTTGAACAGTCTTGCAGCCTTGAATGCCTTGGAACAAGTACTTCCAAAGTGGAACAAAGTCAGCAGTCAGCACCTATACTGGGTGCGAGGCCATATGATTTATCTTCTTCTTCTTTTTATGGCTCTACAGTCCGGCGTGAACCTAGGCCTCAGCCAACAACCTCGCCAGCTGACACGATCCCTAGCCAGCTGCCTTTATTTTTGCACTCCAAGTTGGTTGTGGTCCTTCTCCACTTGAGTACGCCATCGGCTTCGTGGTCGTCCTCCATTGCGTTTTCCCACTAATTGGGAATCGAAGACTCTTAGGGCTGGAGCAGCTCAACATGGCCTAGCCATCTTAGGCGTTGAATCCGTAGACGCCTGACTAGACTGTCGCTGTACAGCGCGTACCGTTCGTGGTTGAATCTTTTTCTCCAGAAACCTTCAACGCAAACTGGACCAAAGATTGAACGCAGAACTTTTCTCTCGAAGAGACCAAATGCGTCTTCATTGGCTCTTGAGATAGTCCAGGCTTCCGCGACATAGATCAGGACAGGGATGATCAAGGTCTTATACAATGTGAGCTTTCAGTGCAATTTTTACCAGTCGATGTGATAGCCAGATAATTGGTGGGTGATCGGCATCACACACTCTCCTCCTTCTCTGTGATGCTTCACAGTCTGAAATGATCCTGAGTCTCAACCAACCAGTATCCACGTTAACAGACAAAACAGTCGTGGTGTTTCCATACTAGGTGCAGCACCTTAAACACAGCTGTTGTTCCTTTTCCTTCTTCGTGTCTAACAATCCTTCAGAAGTCGCTTTTAGGCGATACCCATTTTTCTTGTGCGTGCTCCCAACTGGCAAGTCCCGGTAATTATGCCCACGACACTACCCAGCATTATGGCTCGGAGCCTCTTGTAAGAAACTTGCTACCCGACCAAAGTTATCGATGCACTCAATACGGCCCAATCAACCTTACAATATGACTAGCTCATGTCGTACGGACCTTAAATCTTCTCCAAATGACAGCGCATGTCAACGCAAACAGGGCATAAGACGGTAATGGCTACGGGAAGACATCTGACTGCCAAGCCAATTCGGCGTTTAGCAGGACTGCGAGGGTTAATGCCTTGTCTGAAGTCAGATTTGTCCTTCTAGAAAGAATTATTGAACACTGGTTATTCTGTTTACGATCAGTATCAACCGCAGCGATTCTGACTGTTGGTTGCTTCACTGGCAGCATTGTTCTTAGATTTTCCCATACGCATAGCCATTCCAATTATACATTTTTTCGATCCGTCTTTCAAGTATCATGAGGACAGACTGTGGCCAATTTCCAACAACTATGTCCAATTTTGAAACAATATCCGACTGAAATCTTAGCCGTTAGTGACGAATTGCGGTCAGCATACGTTCGTTAATAGTTTTATGCAGAAAGCTTTACATCTCATTCCAATAGCTTACTAAGGTCCTCCCTTTTTGACTGATCGTAGAAGATCGTTTTCAATCGATCCATCATTCAGACCAGCAGTCATCTTACGAAGCTCTTAATCAGGAAAGTCGAGGGAATTGAATACAGTCTCCGATATGATACCACACTTTTAGAAATCCTTTCAATAAAAGTCAAATTCGCCGAGGAATCGCCAATAACCTTCCATCACGTCCACATTATAAATTGAACGGAAAATCGCTTAAACCCCGCCTCCCATGAAAACTGCACTGCCTAGGAAGCACTTTCTCTCTGCCGGAATTCAATTAATTCCAAAGCCTCTTCTCCTCTTCTCTCGATGGTCCTTCCTCGAGTCGATTAACGACCAAAAAATACACCAAGTTAATGTCTACTCACCGACCATGGATAACCATTCCAAAAATGAGGTATTTATTTGTCCGCAGTATAAACTTCAACACTTCCAGCAAAATGTGCGCTATTAAGCAAAGTTAACTGTTCAATTGCAAAACTTACTTTTAATAAGTTTTCAAATACCCACATAAAAATAAACCCCGCCGAGGAAAAACGGTCGGCTGTGTGTTCGGAATCCATCTGCTGTGTGGAATAGGATTGGATGTGTGTCAGGGAAAGAGGCTACCGCTTTTATTGCCGTATGTGGTATTGCTTTCACCATCAAGAGGGCTCGTGATTTATACGTTTATTCGGTTGAAATGTGTTTGTTGAATGCGCCCGTAAAAATATGGGACAGAATCTGGGTGATCAGCAGGGTTGGCTTTGAAATGAATGTGCGATGGTATCTTGAATTTTCAAATCGTCTAGAAAAAGCTTTTCAAGTCAAATGAAATAGAACTGGTGCATGGTACTGAATGTTCTGTATCGTGTATGGGAGGATTTGAGCATCCCCCTATCATGTCAAAAGGTTCAGTGGGTTCTTTTGTGACAAAACATTTGAGGAACCATGAAAACAGCATGTCATCCACGTCGCTTCAGTTCAGTTCGGCACTAACTTTGGTGGAATCCCTCCCCACTTTCGGGCGCTTCCAGAAACGTGGTGCTTTTAAAGCAATTGCATAACTTGATCAGTGTTAGTGTTCTTCGTAGAGCCAAACCTAGTTCTCCCACATGGCGTAGAGCCTAATTAGAGTTTCTTTGTAAGTAAGACCAGACTGACACAGCGATCTGTTGTTTACAGACATTTCAAGACTAACTTTCACATAATTTTGAGAGCCGCACATAATTTTTGTCCTTTGATGCGCAGCCTCTCCTTTTTGGAAAACTTTCTGCATTTCTGTACATTCATCCCATTTTGTTCATCTGACTCTATATCGATTCAGTTGAAATAAAAAAGTGTTGTAAAGAAAATAAAAGTTTTTGTGCCCAGATTCGAACCCTGGACGCCCAGCACACATTACCTAACACCAAGGGGATCATGGAGGCACTAATTTGATTTTTGATGATTGTGGCAAGCTGCACACAAAACTTCACGTTCATAAAGTTGAAATGTCCTCCACTTTTGAACCTAGGTTAGGTAAGGTTTTTGGGCTGCCAGCGAAATTGCCAGCTCAATTGGTTCATTCATTGATACTCTTAGTCAGACCACTGATCGACGTAGGCCCGTAATTTGATCCCAACGGCAAATGGTGACTGAGCCAGATTTGGAAATTTAGCTTTCTCTGGAATTCGAACCGGGGACACTGTGCCATCCAGCCGTTTACTTCTGGACCTAAGCTCCAGTTCATTTACGCCATTAGTCTGTGTAGATTCATGTGGCCATTACAAATTTAAGTCCGTCACTAATCTTCTTCTTCTTTTTCTTGTGGCGCTACAGTCCGGGGTGGATCTGGGCCTCAGTCAACAATCCTCTCCAGCTGGCACGATCCATAGCCAGCTGCCTCCAATTTCACACTCCAAGCTGGTTGAGGTCTTTCTCCACTTGAGTGCGCAATCGACTTTGTGGTCGTCCTCTATTGCGTTGTCCTACTGATTCGGAATCGAAGACTCTTCGGGCTGGAGCAGTGTTGTCCATGCGCTCAACATGGCCTAGCCATCGGCGTTGAATTGTGGTTGAATCTCGCCCAAAGATTGAACGCAGAGCTTTTGTCTGGAAGAGACCAACTGCGTCTTCATCCGCTTTTGAGATAGTCCAGGCTTCGGAGCCATAGAGCAACACAGGGGTGATCAAGGTCTTATATAATGTGAGCTTGGTCTTTCGAGAGAGGGCTCTACAGCCCAAAAAACAGCGGTTGGCAAGAGTTATTCTGCGTTTAATCTCGGTACCGTCACTAATCTTATTCAATTTAATTCTTCTCCATGTTCGAGCACAACAGTCATGCGGACTTAGGCAACTACTTGTGTCGTGTGTACTAGGCTCATGCTGAATCCGACCGGAAACTACTTAAAATTAGCATTCTCAGTTCGAAAAGGCTGAAGCCGTGAATTAAGACAGTACTCAGTTCGCGTCGTGAATTAACCTCAACACCGAACTTAGAGGTGAACACTTACTACACTTCAGTGGCCACACTGTCACTAAATTGCCTTCTTTTTCAAGTGGTGCCTCTGCTTGTCGGTGAAATTTGCCGTCCCCTCGTAGCCTTTGCAACACGTGCGTTGATGTCATTTTCAACTGGCGCAAGTGATCGTCTTCGCATCATTGTTTCTGTTGAACCACATCACCTCATGTGAACACGTCACCCCACAAAAACCCCGGCTGACTGATGTTCTAAGTGGATTCTGCTGTTTAAACCACTTTACCTCCTCATTTGGTTGTTGAACCGCCTAAATTCGTTGTACCCCTCCAAAGTATTTATAGCATCAATATTTCTACGGATGCCTCTTCACAAGCTGAAAATATCGTCATCCACCGATTACTCACGCCACTGACGAACCACTCCGCATCCGTGCAACAATGACCACAATGTTCGATATTTCCCAAAAACTGTCTAAAACACAACGGCACTCATAAAATATTCAAAATTTTCGGATTAGAATCAATCAACGGCGGGCGTTTTGAGGCCAAGGGGATTCGACAAATTTCTCCCGTCATTTTTCTTGTGAATAGGTAACGACTTCGGCAACTCATCGCAAGAGCTTTGTACAGCTCCAGTGTATTGACATACTCGAGCGACCCCGTAAATATCTTTTATTAGACGAATTTCCGAGCATTACCGCCGCCCACTGGGCGACTCGGTCTCGGACTCGGACATGTTTCCCAATTACACTTCATACTGCCAAGTGTGCAAACTGGCGCCGAGTTGAAGGTGTTTCCTTGTCGTTGCATGTCGTAATCCTCATAACTTAGAAAAACACAAGAAAAAAAATAATTTTAAAAATTTTCCTCAACTTTTGTGCTTCCGTGCGCCTCCTCAAATTTTGAAGACGAAAGAAAAAAGAAGAGAAAATGAACAGCAAACTGTGCCTGTGCCCGTGCCAGTGGTCGTATATAGTTTCATGAGACACTCTGTCGCCGTCTCGATCTTGAGCAAAGCCTGACCATCCTCACGCACAGCCGCGTCGTCCATATGGCCATGCTTCTTGCACAAGCGATCACGATCTATTTTTGGGGGCACAATGTTGAAATGACTTGTTGTTGACTGATGTTGCAGGAGGGACGCGCAGCGCTGTATTGTGACGCTGACGCATGTCGTGTCAGTGGCGACAAGCAAAAGGGAACATATCACCGCCATGACCGATGGGATTATTCAAACAAGATATCTGTCAGCCGGCAGAGCATTTGTAAGATCCGGGCGTCCTTGAAATTCCGGCTGCTCTTCTTTCTCTGCTCCATTCGTTCGCGGTGAACGGTGAACCCTCCGAATATTGTGTATCCGCGAGAGATGAAGTCGACTGGCGTCTATCTGAAAAATTGTGGTACTCGTGCGGACATAAAATATTATAAAATGTTTCCGCAGAAATTTGCTTCGCTCGCTTGCAAAATAAATATCTTTTTTGTGTTTACTCCTCGAGGGGGCGTAGGCATTTGGAGGAACCGAACTACATGTTCCACACATCGGCGTGCAGTTGGTAGCCCGGTTGTTTACTTTCACTAATGCACCTCCACGCTCTGGCTAAACAATCCCCGCTGTTAATTCGGTTGGATCTCCGCGCGACCGTGGGTGTGCGGGGGCACGGTTTTCATATCTGTCGTGGGGATGATTTGCACTCGATTTGATCTCTCTGTCTCTAATTAGGAATCGCAAAGGTGTGCCATTAGAAACGACCTCAGAACCTGAAGGCGAGATTAACGATCTAGCATCCTCTTTTTCTAATCTAGGTTAATGAGCCGGACGCAAATGGGTTGCCCGAGCTGTTATAATTAATCGGCCGAGCCATTTGTTCTTCCTCGAAAGCAAATGAGCAGACCTTGCCCGACTTGACAAGGAGTGAACAATCGATTTGGAGGTCTGTGTTACATAAACAATTCGCAGACTGAACGTCGCGTCCTTGAGCGGCGCGTCTGAGTGTGTGTGCCGCGCGCGAAAAAGTGTGATCGACACATTGAGTGTGCGAAAATAATCATATCGTCAGAGAGCGACGAGGGAGCATCAGCTGGTGTAGTTGCCTGCCATGATGAAGCACGAGTGTGTGATGGCATCGACACCGATTCCCATTGAGATGTCAGTGACACCAGCGTCGAAGCGTCGCAACAACGACATGATCCGGTGTCTCAACGATGTGTGGCGCAATAAAAGTGTCAGCACAACCATGGCCACGAGTGCACCGAAGAGCCCCATCACGAAAGCTTTCGACTTCCTTCCCTGGTCGCGCAGCAGAAAGCAGCAGCAACAGCAACAGCAACAGCAGCAACATCAGCAGCAGCTGCCAGTCGATAAGCACGACGAGAAGAAGGACCCAACGCATTATCAGAAGAACATATTCCGAAATGGGGGCGGCATAATCAGGGACATCCTGAGCGACAGGCTGAACAAGGACCGGGCGAGAGATAGCAGCCTGAGCCGGGCGGACATGAAGCGCGTGCAGAAGAAGTGCAAGCAAGTGTCGCGCAACAAAAGCCTCGACATCAACGAGCTGATTGACACCGTCGAGAACGATGAACTACTGGCGAAGAAGCAGGACGTGAGGAGCCGGTTCATGGACGACACGTTCATTGATGACATAGTTCGGACCAAGTGCGTTGACGATGGGCGAGGCGGGGAGCGACTCAGCAACGGCTGCAATCAGAACGGAAAGCACATACTGTTCAACGACGAGAACGTTGTGTATCTGATTAAGAAGGAAGTGCCTGTTACCAAGCGGGTGGGGAGAAGCACTTGTCGGCAGGATGAAAACGTCCGGAGTGTGAGCAAGTCAAGGGGGAGCAGCAGCCCACGCCTGAGCTGTGGCGGCGGCATCGGTGGCGGTGGCGATGCTGGGACCATTGTAAAGGCACGTCTAAAGTTCAAGAAACTATCCCCGGAGGGGATAAATACAAAGGAGCCCCCATCCGGCAGAGCTGTGGTTAAAACAATTGGAGGCAACTTGCCACCGGCATCTCCATCATCATCATCGTCATCCACGTCCACGTCCTCGTCGTCAGCGTCAACAGCTGTGGCGGCAGACGGCAGCAGCAGACGGGGTATCCTCCACCGCCAAAACACCAGCCCGAGCATCGTCACCACATTTGGCAACGCCGCCGCAACCATGGACAATGGAGAGCACACAAGTGGTGCACAAGTACAGCGGCGAAAATCCTTCAACGACACAAACTTCGAGAACAATGACAACAGCAGTTCGAGCAGCTTGGGCGGTGCGGGCGCCAAAGTGACTGATGAGAGACCCAAATCCGATAAACCACGCAAGAAACTCTCATTCCGGGAGCCGGTTGTTTCGCCTCGGTGTGTGGTCAGGCGCCAAAGCTCCCCCCAACAGTTCAACAACACTCCCGACGACAAATCGAGGAGACTGTTCGACAACAAGTACCCGACCGCTTCGACAAACGCCACTGTAACTGTGAACACTAACGCGTGCGGTGGGAATGCATTTGCTGACGCCGATGCTGAGGTGAGCTAATGGGTTGGGTTGGGTTTTGATTTTTAACTGTGACCATGGGCGGGATTCTTTGTTTTGGACAGATATTGAGACGGCATTTCTTTTTCTCTCTCTCGTTTCAGTCACAAGCTATGCGTATTGTTAGGACTGTAGGACAAGCGTTTGAAGTGTGTCACAAATTTAACCTTCATAAGAATTCCTTAGATAATAACGAAGAACGGTCGGACGCGTCGTCCGATCTCCTGGATGTTGAACATACATCGGAACAATTAAGTGACGAGGATTTATCCAAAAAAGGTGAGTTTCTTTCAGTTTTTCATTTGATTCATTGAAACGGTGCACACAGGCGTTATTTTTGACGCGCGGTACCGCAGCGGCAACCGCATTTGACACGCCAGATGCTGCATCTGATTTTGTGAGTTGTGCAGCATCAAAATGACGCATGTGTGCATCGGGATTTTGTGGAGTTTCTGTGTTGGCGCAGCCTTACCGGCAGTCTGCCTTGATGAACTAATAAGGACATCCTTTGACTGTGTAGCCATAGATTAAAGTTTGTCGTCCTCTTTGCGTGAGCATGCACACAATTGTGGATATGCCTATCATCTGTGGCAACCCCCCGTGCTGTGCGATGTGAAAACCTCGAAGTCTAGCTGGTGATGAGACAATGAGTCGTTGTGACCGAGATCGCGGCATGGACGTACAGTCTGTTTGATGCACCACTTGTTCACTGCGTCACCGCGTCCGAGGAGGCATCCTTCATATTCAAATGTACATTTTCCGCCGCGTATTCACTAGAAAAACAGATAATACCGCCTCATGGCAACGGCTACATCACCTGACTGCTTTGTCTGAACAACAAATGTGGGGCGGAAAAAAAATACATTTTCTGACTGCTCTGCGAACATCAACAAGTCCACACATCATTCCATCGGCTTGCCATAAATTGCTTCGTTTCAATGGAATATATCGAGCGTGTCGAGCAAACTCAACAACACTTCCGTTCTATGTCGAACCACATGCGATAGAAATGGAATCAAGACACCCGAACAAAGACAGGAAGT
This sequence comes from Eristalis arbustorum, assembly GCA_916610145.1. Taxonomy (NCBI): domain Eukaryota; kingdom Metazoa; phylum Arthropoda; class Insecta; order Diptera; family Syrphidae; genus Eristalis; species Eristalis arbustorum. Next base: position 3,205,881 of record OU744318.1, read on the forward strand.
CTGTTGATCATCCCGGATGCCAGCAATCGCCTCCGTGGATCCCTAAAGTTTTGATTAGCGAATTTTGCTTTTTCACGACCCCCTCGACAATTGCTGAATGTAGGTTATGCCATCAGGAAGACTGCGTAGGCTCCAGACGGTCTCACTGTTGACCATCACCGTCCACCTTGGACGAGAACGCAAAAACCCAATTCCACGCACATATGTGTACGTTCTCGTACATCGCAACTGCTTCAGACGGCGCTCCTTAAACACTTTTTAAATGATCAATTAAATTTCAAAGCTTTTTCGAATTCGCTTCTAAAACCCACTCCATTTTCGATAAACAAAATGGGCAAACATAAACACCGTCTACAGCACAGATCATTCAGTCTTGCGAAACGGATAGCGCTCCGCTCGCTACTATCCAATAAAACAACATAACATCTAAGAACACTGATTTTTATGACACAAATAGGAGCATTTAGGTTTTTTATGACATCGTCTATCGCGGAGCCGAATACGATTCGCATGACATAAGACGACTGCTCTTTAGCTCGCATTATGGACTGCGGATTGGTCAGTGGGTGGGTGGTGGCGGGAGAGCATATATTTTATGATGATAAATGTCTGCGAATATACAATATTTAATGTAAATATTGTTCACTCCGGGCGAGGCTTGCGGTGTGGCCGACGACGTGAGTGTCAGCCTCTCCGGGGGAGACAAAGTCGCTCAGGAGGATTCCACGAAATCGTTTTCAGTTCGCTTTCACACGGCGAACTCTATTTCATTTGTTTATTTCATTTTTCATATTTCGTTCGTTCGTTCGGTTTTTTTTTCCTTTTTGTTAACATTTCATTGCTCTCAGCTTGTGTCGAGACAAGAGGCATCTTTCGGATGATACTCGCGCACGGTATGTGTCGTACGATGGCCCACAGAAGATTTATTTCTGTCTTGATAATGATGTCGTCGATTATAAGCGGCCGGTGGTGACGTCAAAGGCCACCTTGTTCTCAAAAGAAAAAGAAGCAAGAACGAACGAACTCATTGCTACTTGGGATTGCTTAAATGCTACTTCTGATAGATGCTCTCTCACGAATCTACTACCGCTAGCGATCGGCAAATTGGTAGTGCCGCTGCTTGTGGTGTCGGTCGTTCCGCTTCCTTGCGTTCTCCTCTCTCTGGCACAAGCAAATGGATGTATCTAGTGCTGGTGTTGTTGAAGTCTTATGAAATTTTTGTTTATTTAGAAAGAATTCTATTTTGATTTATTCTGGCTAGTGAGAGGAGAGGAGAGGAGACGACTCATCAGTCGGGTCATGGGTGTGTGGTCGTTATACGATACGTAAGGATATCGAGTGCAGGCTATCATTGAACCATTTGCGGTTGAATCACCCGCACTCGAGGTTGACTCGAGTTAAAGCCAGTCAGTGCCAGGTGAGCGTAAGGTTGCCGGTTCAATGGCGTATGGACATAGCAAACCAAAAGTGAAAAGTGAAAAAACGAACAGACGAAGCAGGTGTTCTCAAGTTTCGACAGTTCACGTAGGTGAGCAGGAGGCATCCTCCACTGCGTGATTGAGAATAAATTTATTTTCAATTTTCGATGTTTTTCACCAGCCGGAGCTGGTGTTTTTATTTTGTGTGGTTTTTTCGTGAATCTGAACAGGGGTACTCACCTGACGAGGGATACGACGGCACGTTGCTTCAATCAAATAGTGATTGAGTTCTTTTGCGGCGGTCTCGATGATGGATGAGGCATGCAGGTGGGATTCGGTGTTTAGAAGAGGCGTCACCGATGGGTCTTTATAAATCTGTTAATACATCATTTAGATTTGTACTGGTGTTGTGTCCAACGCCTTCTGCAGAGAAGTCATCTAGGAGATGTGAATCATTTAGGACGTTGGAAGCCTCAAGGCTTACGTCACGCATTGAGCGACGAGAGGTTGAGGCATAGCAAGAAGCAAGAAACACATGTGGCCATGCAGTCATGACGTATGCATTGAAGTAGGTAGGCGACGGTTTTCACGGATCGAGCAGGACTCTCGATTTTATTGTCAATTTTTATCTGGATACTCAGTTACTTCTCCTCATCCTGCGAGTCGTGGAGTTGGACGTGGAGTACTAGTGCTGAACTTGCCTCCCATTCTTGTTGATCCTAGCCACTAAATTAGTAAGACTTTGCCGGTTGTCTCTTAATGAGATATCAAGACAACACGAGCGACCTGCAATGCTCGTGAAAGATAGAACGCCTGCATACAAAACAGATATAGCCAGAAATGGACTTAAAATGAACTAGAGCCATCATCAGTAGGTCTTATGTAGAAAAAACCGGAGTAAGCTAGTATGTGCATTTAAGAAACACTGCGCAATGGGTAGACATGCCCCAAGACTAGATTCTCTCTCTCGACATATGCAGCAGATTCATGGGCGAAGAAGAAGAGGAAATGCCGTCACACCTTCTCTGCAACTACTTGACATCCATTAGGCATTAGGTTAATGCATTATTGCACTTTTTCGTCTTATCCGAAAAGGATGTAAAATCATCAAATTAAACCAGACTTTCGTCCAAAAAGCGAAATAGTTCCATCCACGAGTAAAATACGGTAACCGGCTCAGTGGCACCACAATGGATTCTTGGGTCTAAGTGTTCAGGACGGAAGCCACATAACCTAAGCTAACCTAGCTGGCAATTTGTGTTACTTGTTGCTTATACAAAAACTGTGTTCTTGCTCTTCCTCTTTTGTCCTAAGTTGTAAGGGACTGATTGATTCTAGTTCGACAGAATTTATTCGGTCTACTGATCTCTTTCTTTAAGACCAGCTCGCCTCCGTTCATTCTCAAACACAGTGTGAAGTGATAGAAGGAAAATGACGATATGAATAGACAATGCATTCCGTGTTTATAGATGCCGACCGCGCTATTTTCTTCAACACCGGATTCAAGCAATCAGATTTCGAACAGTTCGAAGGTCCCTAGACCGAACGACATGGTGCAATGTTTTAGAGTCACAGTTGAATTCATTTTTGCCGGGATCTCGAATTCGATCATCACATCGAATAATATTATTCGAAGAATATGGTAGAAATACGTGCTATCGACCACACAGACACACACACAGGTTGGAGTCGGCGCAATCAACGTCCCATGTCCAAAGTTTGGAGAATTGCATGGGTGACCAATGTCAAGGTCGGATACTTAACTTCCCAGCGGACTTGGTTATTTCTCTGTAGACGGTTTTGTAGTCATTTGTATATCACTATTCCTGAGATACCAAGGAGTTTTCACAATAGCCCAAAATTTATTTTGGAAGGAACATATAGGTCATCTGTTACTTGCTTTTACGCAACCCCACAGTTTTATACTGTAAGTCAATATAGGCTTCAGTACTTGCTTGTGCAAAATCAGTTTGTTATAGATTTCCTAGGTAGCCAGTACATTGCTCGACACCGGTTTTCAAGCTCATTGCGTTTCTTTTTTACAAAGGCCTTACACTCTAGTTTCGCGTCGATAGTCATATCAAGATATTTATTGAGAGAATAAATGAAGACTAATAGGCAAAAAAATTGATGCGCATGACGCAACAAAGAATGTATCTTACGAATGAAATAAACAACCAGAAATATTAACGAATTGCTAGAAACATTAAATTTCCAAACAAATTTAAAGTGGGCTTTGTTTTATGGAAATCATATAAATTAACGAACTTAACGAATTAAACTTGTATGGTTATGGTCCATGATTCGATTCCGGACGAATCTACTTCGATTGTTGCCCCATCATTTGCACCAAATAATAAAAAACACACCCTGAGTACATTCGTTCAACTCGTTGTAAAATAGACATAATGGACTAATGTTGTTGAATGAAATGCTCAAACCTTACCACGATTGAAGGGAATACCAAAGATGGCAGTCTTCTAACTACTGCAACTTCAACAACTTTAGGATGTGTACCGAGCCGTTTGTCTGCGAATGTGCCGTCAACTCTCAACTGAACGCCACTTCATTACGTTTTAAATTTGCTTTGAATTCAGTGGACCTAACGAAGTACTGTACGTCGAGTCGAAGAGGAGAGTTCAATTTGACTCTCGATCTGGTGTTTTTTAGTTTTACTGGGTCAATAACTTGATTTGGTTTTGAACGTTTATTTAAGAAAAAACATTTACAATCGTTTTATTCAAAGTCTTGCCCATCTGAAGCTATGACTTTGTTCCATCTTTCTGACAATTTGTGGATCCCATCCCAAAAGAACTGCGCCGGCTTGGCAGACAAAAAGAAATCAAGTTTTCTTCGCTTTTCATGCAAAGTAAAGGTGCTCCATCCCTGCGCATGCACTTATAGTGGAATGAGCTACGAAATTTATAGCGACTTCAATGTCGTCACAAGTCCTGTGAAAACTTACGTAAAATTCGTTTGTTTTCTATTGTTCCCCTTGCTTACCCACATAATCTAAATATGTTTAGAATCATTCTCCGCCACATATAGTTGCCATGCGAAAGTTTTTGTGTTACCTGAAAATCACCAGCGAAACCATGAAAATGAAAAAGCCGAAATTGATTATTCAATCCCACCCATCAAGTAGTAAAAACATCAACTCTGAAGCACATAAATTAAAACTTAAGTGTGTCCCTGCAACCTGTCCTTTCCTCGTTCAAATGTAAGTCACTGCTCCCACGTGAGAAACGATCTTCTTTCAAGATCACCACACAAGATCTCTCCTTGGTGTCATATCAACGCGGTGCTTGCTTCTGATGATAATTTCAATTTTCGCTCTCACTATCCCATGACAACGTTTCATGGGCCAACGATACGCCTCACCGAGCGGCAATAATAAAAAAGCAATTCAGGTGACAACTTCAAAACCACGTGCGTCAATATGAATTCATTTGCCAAAAATGTCAACCGACAAAAATAGTTCGACTTTTCGAGTGTGCTTACATTCCGACTATTAAATTTATAGACTTACCAAAAATAGCCATGCTTAAACGTCGGAGCTCATAAAATGAAATCGCCCGCATAAGTGCCGGCGCGACGGTGTAAGTGATTTAAGGATGCGTACGGTGTACCGTGTACTACCTCGGCGAACGGGCGGAACTATTTTCGAATATTAGTTGAAAGACGAACCCCGTACTGGCGCCTAGTCTCTAATTGACAGCAATATTGGAATCCGCTTAAAATATCTTCCATTTGGATGCCTGAACGCACTTGTGTATGTATCACGAGAATTTGCGCTCTCGCTTATTTGTTTATCTATTTGTGCTCCTTGTTTCCCGGAATTTATTCTGTTTCCTCTTGCATACGTTCTCACGGAGCTACACGACGTGGTGGCCGGACAGCGCTGCCCTTGGGGGCGAAAAAAGTGCGATTATTCGTTCAATCCCCGCACATAATTATCGAATACTTCGGGTGGAGATTATTTTTCGCTTTTTTGCAAATTAAAATTAAGTGGATCAATTAATTTTCGATAATAATTGGGAACTATTTTCGTTGATTTGTTGATACGAAGACAGGCCTTTATGTCGGGCGTTCGGACTGCTCGGGGTGAGAGTGGAAAGTTTTGAAGGTGGCAAACTATTTTCAACCGCGCAGAATACACTCGAGTCTGCAAGGGTAGCCGCTGCGGTCCTGCCGTGGGGGTCTGTTGGTTCGATCTAGTCTGGGTGCGCATTTCGTCGACACGTTTTCGTGTGATTGATTTTTATTGTGTCCGAGATGCGGAGTGATGACGTTTCGACGGAGAAATGGAAGTGATTTTAACTGTCTTCAATTGGGATCCATACATCACATCCATCCGCTGTGCAGTCGGTGCCCTCGTTGCTCGAAGAAAAATTGGTCTGAGAGGCTTAATTTCTCCACAATTTGAAACAGATGAATAACATCACTGCGAGTCAGATTAATAGCTCCAAGTTTGCAAGTGATAACTGATTTAAATATACGTGGGATACGTCCAATGTGCGTGAACTTGTGTCTATTGCCATTTGTCTCTGTTTTCGACCACTAGCGGCCGAACCAACCATGGAGATGTATCAGAATGGTTGGAATCTCATGTGACTTCTTGCTTAGGTCAGTCCCTGTTTCAGAAGTGTTATCAATTTACTTCTTTCTTTGAACGATAATCACACTATTTTACTCCTCGCATCGACCACTTCCAAAAAGTCACTCACATTTGCTACTAAGTTGGAGGCATAAACAGTGGTACCAGGAGAAAGATGGATAGTCCTCAGGGCAATGCGTAGCACAGAGATCTTCGTCATCCTTCCACACTAGTTTCCCCTTGCATTGCTTTGAGCATTCCACTCGCAGTTACAATAAAGTTTCCTTCTCATTAAGGCGTTCCAAGCTCCCAAGGACCTTTGTCAGTTTGTAAGAATTATCACCGAATTTAGTTCGGCTCCATGTAATTGAACCACTCATTCCATGGTGCCCTCAAGCCATAGAAGGAATTTAGTGCTTTGGGCAATATTATTATTGGACACACGATATTCTAAATAGATCAAGTTGTTGATGGAAATTACCAGCACATGCTGGGGCTCAATGGTTTGGTGGTTCTGCTGTCCTTGGTGAATATTGCAAATTCTCGCTAATTATATCGAATGGCATCTGTGATGATATTTTAATTAATACCGTCTCGTGAAATTCTGGGAAATTTTGTTATACGAGTATTTGGTTCATAATGCATTCATTACATTAGTCCTATCAGGATTCGGCATGTCCTTTGAGGAGTTGCTTCTGAGAATTCCTAAAACACAGCCTTCTCAAATCGAATGAAGTAGGCAAGGTACGAGTCTTCTCTCTAAAGATGGGACAGAAGACGCTGAATGAAAAGTTCAATTTGTTGGCATACCTTTCAATAGTCCAGTGTTTTGTAATGAGATGGTTCCTCACTGAATATTTTGATCAAGTGGTGTGAAAGCACTGGTTTTAGAGAATGGCAGGTTTTTCAGAAATGAGAGTGCTAAATGAGGGCTTTTTTGATGAAAAGTCCAAGTCCACCATATTTTCAGCGCCTAATAATAGAAGTTTCAGTGATAAAAAGCTTTAAATGTTTGATTGCCAATACCCTAATGGTCTGCCCGCGAAATTCCCAGCACACTTACCATAGACTATTGTTGGTCCATTGTGATATCCAGTGCCGTGTTTTTGATCCCAACGGCAAATGTTGGCTGGACCAGATTTTAAAACCAGATAAAAGCATATAACTTTTGCTTTCATTGGGATTCGGGTAGAGGCAAAAGGGCAGACACTCAACGAAATGTGCCATCCAGCCGTTTGCTTAAATGAGGAATGAGAAATGGCCTTCATTTTGAAATGAGCTGGATTGACGAATGTTCGAGAGTAAATATGTTGACTTGTATAGACAATGAACATGAAGCGCCATGACTATAACCGACTACAGTAGTCCATTACCCCATATCCACCTATGGTAAGTGGAACATACAGCAGCCAGCTCTTATATAGCGACTCTATAATTCAGACAGTGCTTAAAAGTTAATTTTGCCTAGCGTCCACTTACCTATCTAAGGTAAAGGTCCCAAAAGACTGTACTGTGCCTTCCTTGACATCGAGGATGCCTGCGACAACATCAGCTACGACTCGATCACAAGGGCGATCAGTAGTAGTAAAGTAGTTCCTTTACTTCTTCGTCAGGAGGAGTGCCGGTATCTTCAACCCCCAAGAGGGGGTTCTCTCTCCCTTGCTGTGTTCACTAATTATCGACGAATTAGAAACAGATCTTAAAAGATCTGGTTTTACTATTATATCTAACGCTGATGACCAGGCTATTATTATGGATAAGCACGAAGCGACAATATCCAGCTTAAGGCGCTGTTACAAGTCGTGGAGCACAGGAGGACTATCCATAAATCCTTGTCAGACCGTTCTAATGCCCTTCTCATGAAGGTTACGTATACACTACGAACCCATAATAATCATTAACACCACTCTAGTCTATTCTTCTTCATTGACTGGCGCTACAGTCCTAGTCTATTCTAGGGAGGTCTAATATCTTGGAATAATTCTTGATAGAGGACTCAACTGAAATTCACACATCAAGTCAGTCGTAGAGCGCGCTACCAGAGCACTGTGGGCTAGTAGACGCTTAAACGACAGTTCTTTGGGTCCAAAAATTATTCATTGGTTGTGCACAATGTTGGTTAGACCCATTATCACATATGTGGCCATCAAACAGCAGCTAGAGTATAATTATAAACCAGGCAACCTACATAACTGGTAATCTCAGTATAGTCAACTCATTCCCTAAATTGAAAATTGCATTGTTTCGGCATTCTGTTGGAGGCAGAAATATTGGACCGAACTAAATGGACCAGCACAAGACCCCAAATGACTGGTATGGTGCACAGACGGATCAAGGATGGATTGCGGAGTAGGCGCAGGACTCTTTGGACCCTACACAAGGATTTCCTACTGTGTTTCACGCCGAACTCCACGCCATCGAAATCTGAGCCAAACAAAATCTCCACACAGGGATTAAAGGCGGCATTATCCAGATGTTTTCTGATAGTCAAGCAGCACTTAAGGCACTTTCGTGCAACATCATGGACTTTAAAAGGGTGGGAAATTGCTGTGATGGCCTAAAATCCTTTGTGAGGCATTGCAGGTGAAGCTTGGATGGGTCCTTGGACAAAGAGGGATTGCAGGCAACGAATCCGCAGATGGGTCGCTCGGAGTCTGCGTTCAGTGGTCCTGAACCAGTGCTACGTCAAATGGCAATAATTTCTCTCAGCTTATTGTAAATTGCTCTTTGAATCGTTGATCTAGTAGTATCGATGAAGAAGAAGAAAACATGAAGAATCTTCTTTAAAACCTCCATTTTCGTTTACCAGGTGAATGCTGGTCTCTCAGTTTATGACAGGTTCTTAAAATCGGTTGTACTACAGCATTTTTCTTTATGTTGCGATCGCTTTTGGGCGTATTTCATCGTGCATTTCCAAAACATTGATGAGGTAGTCTCTATGCTGTCTTAAGGTTCTCAAGAGTAAAGGTGGTGATCTAGTTTCGATGTGTATCATGTGGACGTAGATAGCCGAAAGTATCTCTTTATGTCGTAGCCCAAAAGCTTGTGCTTCGAACTTGGCGTTTGCCCAAGCCTGTGTAACGTTCGTCATGATCATGATCATGCTATAGGGTTTTAGTTTGGTGTTAAATCATCTATTTGTGCAATATGAACAAATTGCCACTTTATCTTACGTCCCCTTTACGAGTCCTTGCATGCTAAGATTACTTGTACTCTTCATCATCAGATATTTGAAAGTCCCAACTATAAATTGGGAATGGGACCGCTGTTCTGCCACGACCTCTCATAGTTATCGCACCACACTTGTCCTATTTAGACTCATCCTGAGATTCAATGCTTCGCAGACAATCGCGTTAATACCTCCGAATTTTTGTTTAGCCATAAATGGACTTCCCACTTCTTCTCCTGCGGCATACCACTTGGCGGTGATTTCACAAATAAATATAAGCGTGTTTGAAATAGCAGCCATGAACAGAAATTCCACATTTTACGCCTTTAAAATAAGAGACTCTTTGCGTCCAATAAACAATTTTATTCTCATCCATTAATCAAATTGTTCTTATTTTCAGATCAAATCACAGTCACGCCTGATATTAGCCCGCCGCAAAGACCTAATCATCTAGAATTAACACCCCAGCTGAACAGCAACAATCGGAAATCACCTTGTGTACTCGTAAGTATCGCTGCATCATTTCATATTTTCTTGTCTTGTTTTTGTCTCGGTTCAACTCCCGCCTGCGAACCACCAGTTTTCGTTCGCACCGCTCGCCCGCCTCCGATTTCAATTGTCGAACCGAACGCGAATTGCGTCTTTTCAAAATAGATCCGCGTTCTCCGAGTCATGCCGTGTCGTCGTTCGTGAAAACGTATTCATTATGTGTGCATATCTGTTCGGCTCTAGACAGTGTAGTCTGTACAGCAGCTACGTGTACGGCAGACAAACAACCCACAGCGACATTTAATATTTCTCGTCTGCCCGAGAATAATGTCTTAATGGATTTCGGATTTGAGTCTTCTGATTTTCTCAGCGCCCTCGTCCTGGCGGTGCTGCTGCATGCATGAGACAGAAGAGTGTCTAAAAATACGTACGTGACTCGCCGCTGGATGGTGTATACAATAAATACACGATTGTTTCACTTTACCGCACATTTCGTGTGTTTTTTCAAAAGCGACCAATATTTTGAAACATTTCAAAATCGAGCTGTCCATGACTTTGACCGTCGCGCCCGCCACCGGCCAGTGAGGCATCCCGAAGCCGTTAATGTGAGTTTATAACCACCGCACTGCACTGCGCTCTGTAAACATCGGCCAGCCAACTATGAGCATGTTCGCGAAAACTTGGACTGAAAGCAATCAGCCCGAGCACGCGTTCGAAGACTGCCGCACGGCTCCTGGTCCCCCATAAACAAACGCCCCACAGCGATTGATAGGACACCAGCGCTAGCGCTTTGATGTTTGACTGTGTGTTGCGCACCCGACCGGTGGATTCGATACTATCCATTGTTTCTTGTCGAAAATAGTTTCTCAAACACAAACACCGTCCGAAGAGGAGCCATAAAGTGACCGAAAATAAAACACCACCACTCCTGAGCGGGCCACCGGCATTCCAGCCGGCGGGGGAGGCGCGTCGGCCGCCGTAAATAGACGCTCCGCGGGCTTCTTTGAGAAATTAACTTTTTTAGTAATTAGTATGATGTATGTGTGCAAATTTAAATATTTCCCTGAAGAGCTGTTGATTGATGAAATTAGCTTTTTTTCGTCTTGTCAACACACACACACACGCTCTGCTGCATCAATCAGATTGTATTTTTTTCGCATTAAAGCATCCTAGACAGTCTGCGTAGACATGCGGATGATGAATGCCCGATTCGAGTCATAAACTTTCGAGCTCGCGAATGTGGTGCGAGATGAGTGGAAACACTGCATATCGAAGGAGGGACTGATGGTGGGGGGACGTGTTTGCCGGTTTATGACCTCCGTCAGCAGCACGGGCGTAGTTTACTGGATCAAGGTGTTGCTGATGCAATCAATGACCAGATGGAGTTGGCCGCTCCGTGGAATGTGTTTGTTTTCAACTGAGTTTACGAGTTTCAAATACTATTCTGAAGCGAACCATGCACAGGGGCACAAATGAAAATGAAAGTCCGAAGGGGATAGGCTTTGAGAAAAAAAAAGAAAGAAATAAGCGAAAATTAATTAAAGAAACGTGCTGCAGGCGAGGTGCTTGAGTGAGGAATGATTTGGACAACATCGTGCTCAAGTTGATTGAGAATCCACGGGCGTGGACACACTCTTCGTATGGTTTTCGTTTTCGCTTGGGCACTCTTTATCGTTTCCATTCCCTCGTCTTGGTCAAAGAATCCTTTCGAATGAATCGATATCCTCAGTCCTTGACTGGACTGTGATCCAATTAAGAGCAGCATTGGTATCTGACTCCTTGGCATACTCCCAAAACACTTCATTCAGCTCCAGCATAGTCCCTGACTTCATGCACCGACCAAGATGAAAATGAAAATCACCACAGTCCTCCCATACCCCGCCCGATTGTGCAATCAATAATGGTTATTAATTAATTTGGCCCCAAGACAATCCGTCCAAGACTACGGTCCACTCTGGATGAATGCCATTTAAATTTTAATTTCATTTTCCGCCCTCTCCTCGTATCATTGTAGACCGACGAGGATAAGTCGCCATCATCTCCGTCATCGTCCCCCAGTAGGGAAATCAACAAACTGAAGGATCAATTAGAACAGCAGGCTATGCAGACACGACAGGCTCTGGCACAATTGATGCTCGTCCGTGAGCAGTTGATATCGGAAACCAATGCAAGAATCGAAGCTCAGGTATGTACACACACACAAGCTGGCCGGATGCCATGGCTGCCAAGGGTAATGCAATTTTAACTCAATTTGTTTTCCAAATTTTCGCAGGCTCGCACACAACAATTGCTGCAGCAGAACCGAGAATTGCTGGAGCATTTGGCTTCGCTGGGGGCGTACACAGATCCACAAGCCACCACCGGACTTACATCGGCCAACATAGCTCTTGCACCACAGGTAAGCGCAGCGCCAGCTGGAAGCATGCCACAAGCCTGTTAAATCTCCCAGTGTTCCCTTTTGTCTTTTGTTTGTTTTACTTACCTAATCCCCCCGTTGAGTTGCAATGGTTTTTATTCATATTTTATGCCTTGCGTGCCGCTGCAGCCGAGTGTCTACCGCGCTGCAGTCCAGAGGCAATAACGCTAGCCTCAGCCCCGCTTTTGATTTGATTTTCGTTTTTACTGCTCGCTGAGTCCATTTAAGTTAAGAGCAAGCATGCCGACGTGTTGTGTTATTTTATTTATTTCGTTGATGTTGTCGTTTTTTTTTTTTTGCATTCGTGTGAATAGAAGTGCTTTGAGTTCCCTTAACGATTTCGTTTTGCCGTTGCTTTGGTTTCCACTGACCGATTGTATGAATTGCATCAACCAACCGAGTGTATTCTTGGTTCCATTCCAGTCACAGCTGCAACTGCTATTCCAGGAGCCAGCGGATCTGTCGGCCGCCATGCGAAAGGCCATCCTCGCGACGACAAACAACAACAACCTGGCGACGATCAACCAGCAGATCAGCAACCTGGGCTCGATCAACCAGCAGCTGACCACCCTCAGCCATCAGCTGAGCGGGCTCAACCAGCAGAGCCAGAATCTGCAGAATTTTCAGAATCTCAGTGCCACCCTGCAGCAGCAACAGCAGCATCAATCGCTCACACCGCCACAGCAGCAGCAACTGCATCAGTCCTCGCTGCACCTGAACACCCCGCCGGTCTCGCAGCCGTCGAGCAGTCCGATCCCGCAGATGTCGCAGCTGCAGACGCTCGGCAATCAGTTCACAAACATGTCCTCTCAAGGCAATCAGGACCTGCTGTCCAAGGAGCTCTTTCAGATGAACCAGGAGCTGCTCAATCGGCTGCAGGCGTTGAACCTTAGCGCCGGCAACAACGCGAACAGCCCGGGCAATCTGAACGGCGCCGGCGCAATGGGCAACAACAACTCGCCGCACAACTCGTTCTTCTACGTGAACCCGATGTCTTGCAGTCCGAACAACAACAGCTCGTTCAACTTCCTCAGCTCGCCCAGCTCTCTGGGGAACCTGACGCCCTCGCCGATGGGCACCCTCAACCGGAACTCGTACTCGAACAGCCCCATCAACGACGACCTCGGCCTGAGCATAGACAAGAACCTGAACAGCCTGGATGAGAACCAGCAGTACATGAAGCCCCTGTCGGCCAGCAGCATAGGAGCCGCGTCGAACGGCAACCTGACCGGTGCCAGCGGCAGCGGGAACTCCGGCCATGACAACAGTCGATCGTCGGCCGAGGCGTCCACCTCCTCCTCGCCGAACAGAGCCACCGAGCACAGATTCAACACAGTGATGCTGAAAGTAACCGACGAGTCGGGCAACGTGACCAACCAGAGGAAGCTCTCCGCCACGCCGAGCTTCATCACACGGAGTACCAGCGAAAAGGTGCCAAATCGCAGCCAGATGATGAGCCAAGTTCAACGGACCGCCTGGGCGCGACACACGACCAAATAAAACTCTTCTGACTCTCTTTGTCCTGTCCTTTCCGCAAAGGAAGATCTTCCTACACATTTGACGTTAAGTATTATTTTCTTGGCGCGATCGGCAGTCTCCACGCATCACACACGGCCGGTGTGGACGTTTACTGAACTATGACAGTATTAATGAATGTGTTTCTGTATCCGATTCGAGATGGCTGCACCCGCATACGATGCGACCAGCAGCGATGCGACTTGTCCCGATCGTGCTCTGGATTTTCAAAGGAAAACAAAAAAACAAAAAATAGAAAAAAAAAGATAGTCTCTTATCATTACACACCATATCTCTCTTTCTCTTTAGCTAGTCCTTATCATATTTATGTCGTAGTCTTAAGCAACTCGCCGACTGTCAACTCAGGCCCCGGGGTCTGGGCCTTCGCACTTGTTATGCTCTCAGTATCGTACACCTAGACAGCTTCAACAAGGAACAACAAGCCAAAAAACAGCTCAACGATAGATAATAATAATAACTGTATCGCTATATACGTATCTTATGTTACCTTAGATATAATTTGTACATAAACCCACATGCACGCACAAGCGAAGAACACATCTGAACACTTGTTTGTTTACCTGGACTCTATACTGTATCGAAATTTAATTAAAATCCTTTTCTATTCTCTAAGTTACGTATCGCACACTACATGTACACCCTGCAATCCTTAGTTAGTCGTTAGTCGTTAGATACAAGATACCAAGAAGTCAAAGTCACTATTAGCTCAATGAACTGTACATGAAATGCAAGGTGAACTGTTTTAATTTTAGAAAAAAAGAGAACAAACCAAATAAGAAAAACATATTCATAGGTTAAGGCATCTTTTGCGTATAGAGTGTACGAGTATCTGTAAAATTGTATGTAATCTATACAAAGTTGAATACAAATGAATTTTAACTGTTGTGTTGTTTTAATGATTCGACTTGGACTTATTTTTGTTTTTAAATTTGTTGGGGGTGGGTCATGGTTTTGCCGAGAAATTAAATTGAATTTTACAATAGTCTTAAGGGAAGTGGTTTTCGTTTAAGTCGTCGACGAGGTCCGCCATAGGTTTCATCGATTTCAAGTGAGTTTGTTTGTAGTAGGAGATATCATCATCATTATTTTCTGACCTACATGATCCACTAAATGTGGCCACGGGTACAAATCACGCACGGGAGATCTCCAGCTGACTCTTCACCCCACAGTGAGGAATAATGCCGAAAAAGCGAGCAATAAATATGTAATACATATTTAGAGAATGGATGGGAATAGTCTCGTTTCGAAAAAATGCAGCAACATTAGATCGCCAAAATTTACGACAAAAAACATTTTTCGGCAGTTAACTACATAATATGCATACAGGTTATATAAGATAAATCAAATTAATGTAGAATATTTATTTGACATAGAAATAACAAACATTCATTCGGGTTTATGCAATGGAGGTGCCCATTCGATTATTTATTTATTTTAGTATGGTATCTCTCATTTGATTTCCGCTTCCGGCATCCGTTTGACTTATTGATGGTCTTTGTTTTGATGGCTTTATTTCTACAATTGTGTACGTGTTTAAATAAAGATTATATGAAGGTAAAAATACCTGATCGGGGGCTTTTTTTCGATGACTATCCAAACGCACACAGCTTAGTGAATCTTGCTCCCAAGTGTTATCTTCTCCACTATCTCACTCTAAATATTTGGGAAAGCTTTATTTTTTCCCTTTTTATAATGTAAAGGGTGATCCATCGTGAGGTTTGATTTTTAATAGGCCTTTTTTGGCAGTTCACTGTGGACTCCTATCATCAGAAATAAGAGAGCAAGGAGACAGCCATCTTCGGCAATTTTTCCCCTAGTCCACATGGGAGACGAATGAAAGAGTAGTGGAAATCCCTTGCATATCACAACTACTTTCATAAAAACCATGGATCCATTACAATATGGCGGCCGATTCGTGGATTTACCATGGGACAAATTCACTCCAGCACTCGTACAGTTGGAAGAGTACTTAAAGATCTCGACGTTCACGAATCCGCTGGTCCGGATGGTATTCCACCAATACTTCTGAAGAGGTGTTCTTCTTCGCTGGCAAATCTACTGCAAACGCTTTTTCATCTATCCTACTCTTCAGGTCTCTTTCCGAGTAGATGGAAAAACAGCAACATTTGTCCAGCCCGTCCCTAAAAAGGGCGAATCTTCGTCACCCACCTCGTACCGACCCATAGCACTTACGTCCCTTCTCTCTAAGGTCATGGAAACGCTGATAAATCGTCAGCTTATGAAACAACTTGAATCGCGGAAGCTTCTTAATGACCGACAGTATGACATCCGCAGCAACAGGTCCACTGGTGATTTGATAGCTTATCTCACCGAAAAGTGTAACCAATCTTTGCACAATACTGCGGAAAGCAAGATAGTTGAGCTTGATATTCCTAAAGCATTTGACAGAGTTTGGCATCAAGCTCTTTTGTCGAAAATGTGTACTCATGGTGTTGATGAGTCTCTGCTATTCGAGTAGCTTACGATACCCATAATCATCCTACTGAAACCACTATTGCCGATACCATTTGCAAATTTGAGTCCCAGTTTACATTTGTGGATGATACTCGACCGGCTAATCCACATAGCAGCTATAACTGAGGATGTACGCGAAGACAGTGAATTATCAATTCGTCGTTGTTCTTAGCTTGGCTTAGCGTATTTTAAGTGAGGATTTCGCCCTAAAAGCGTACATATTCAACTTGTGCACGAATTGAAGCCAAGCGAATTGATTGAATGGCGAAACAATGGACTTGTTAAGAAATCATTTCGATGATCACTAAATTTCATGTTTTGCTGCGGTAATTTGGCCGCCTAGATCGTGCGATTTCAGGGTTAAGTCTCAGATCTTTAGAAATAAGCCAGCTAGGATTAGCGCTTTGGAAGCCCACATTATGTTGCTTGAACGAGTCCCACAAAATTAGACCTTCCGAATGGACCACCTCGGACGTAGTCGTGGCCAATATTAATATTTACATGATATACATTTTCAAAAAGTATTATAAATGCCATGAATTGTTCTTTCAACCAATAATCAAAGTTTACTTTCAAAATTATTTGTATTATTTTACATTATAAATCAAACCTCACGATGAATCACTCTTTATATGTAATGAAAAGGTTAATTGTTCTGTATTTGAGAAAACAATGTGCAAACATTAAAACGTTTATGTATGAAATGGAAATGTTTCTTTGTTCCAACTTCCGGGACCACTAAGAAACATTAAAGGAAAGAAAAAACGAACCAGAACTGCTTTTGTTTTTCCAACATATAACTTTCGGGCTGTTTTGCCAATGTGCGGTGTTCTCCGTACTTGCAATATTTATGCATTTAGATGTAGCCATTATTTCATTCAAATCAATCATTAAAGTCATTCAAATTTTAAGCAACAATGTAGCCTGCCAAATCTTCCTTACCCTAGTGAGTTACTCTAGTAAGTTAAGCTACTTAACTTCGGCTTAAATGATTTATTCCATTATTATTGCTAAATCTTGCCTGCGGTCTAACAATTTCTATTGATATGATGTGCGGTTATATTTACCACTTCGAACAATTTTTTATACATAAGCATTCGACGCTAATTACTTTTTATATTCAACCAGGTTACTGGTTAACTGCTTGAATAACAAATGCAATACAATAAAAAAACTACTGCGTCTACCACAGGGGCTCCATCAAGGAGTAGGTATCCAATAACACAGGATTGCACAACATAGTTGAATATTAAAAAAGTAAACGCCGGATATGAAAATCCACTCAGCATTGTTGAGATAGACATGTTTCTTCAACGTTAAACACAAAATTACGCGCAAACTCCACAGCACTTCTGTACATTCACGGGGGAGCTGTTGCAAGTGCCTGCCATTAAACAGAAGACATTTGTCTGGATACAAATGAAAGACGGAAAACAGGAGGGAAAGTGAATAATTTATTAGCACTATACTGTGAAGCTTTCATTAAAATTCCTCGCTGCTGCAGTGTGCAAGTGCTTCAGTGAGTGTCTGTAGCACGTTGAACTTCCTGGTGTGTAATAAGAAAGAAAAATTAAAGCTAATGGAAGTTGTTTTTCGCGAGCACAGGTACAGTCGATGTTGAAAGTGTCTGTGCTCGCAACGAAAGGTGAACTCAGATGAAAGGCCAAAGAGAAGAAGTCGTTAATGCAGTTGTCTATACTACTAAGTTATGTTCTTAAAACAATAAAGCGAGTAATAAAACAAATATGTAACGAAATGTACATCAATAACAAATAAACTTTGCTCATGTCAACCAATCAACAATCCCTAGTGCTCTCAATATATATGAATAAAATAACATGGGTGGCGCTACAGCCCGTAGAGGGCCACGTCCAGACCTAGCTTCTCAGGATCCACGTGTGTTGTCTGTGCTCTTGTTGTTCTCTCGCGATTAGAAGGAACCTACAGTTTAAAGCCGCATCCGAACGGCCAAGTTTGAGAACCTTTTTCTAGACAGGAAGTACTCTTTGAGCATAATCAGTGACTCGTAAGGGGGTGGTTCCGAGAATATTTTTTTGTCGTCTTGCAGGAATCGAGCATACGATGTCGAGGTTCAAGTGCGTTGGACTCAACGCACATACCCAAAACGGCACTAGCCACCACAGGTGGTCTCAATACGAAAAGTAATAAAAACGAAATGTAACATATACTAGAGTTAGAACCGTCTTTTAATTCATCCACACACAGCCATCCCGTCACTTGCTAGTGTATTTAGCTTTGAGATTGTCCAAGTACCCAAAGAGCTATATGCTACCATAAATTCGATTTGGGGCAGACTATACAGTCGACGGAGAATTGTTGGGCCAATACATTAATAAGAGCTATTCCGAAGACGCTGACCAAGAGCTGTGTCCTATCTACTTAGAAGCAGATGTGGTAAAGAAGATAAAACTCGGTAGATTTTGCTGGGCTGAACACCTACCACGCATGAGCGACAAGGAGCCTGCTCAGAAAACTCTGGGTGGCAGGTTTCATGGAGGTAGTCAGCAAGGTAGACCCTGCTTGCGCTCAATCCAATCTAATATCATCTGCAAACGTGAAATGAAGACTCTTCGATACCGAGCCATTGGGACACCGCAACAGAGAACGTCCTCGAGTGAGATGGCGCACACAAATGGAACTATGATGACCTCAACCAACTTGATGTGCGTAGCTGAAGGCAGCTGGCAAATAAGGTATGTTGGTTGAGGCCCAGCTCCACCCCGGACTGCAGCGTCAATCAAAAGAGAAGAAGAAGAAATGTGAAATGATGACCAATAGCACAGGGCCCCAACACATAGTTCACTTCTTGGAGTTAAGTTGGAAAATTCAATTTGGGGCGATCTGTTGAAAGTTTGAGGGTTCGAAGCATAGGTGCTACTGTCCAGAGTCATATATTCAGGACTCACCCAACATCATCGAGCATTTTTTCAGCCCGATGTGAGTTGCCATAGGCTTCGCAGGGATTCGCTTTACGTTGACTCTGTAGGCACTTGCTTAGGAGCATGTCACGAATTTTTCTGCTTCAACATTCCTTTCCAATAGCACAGGCTAGCAGCAAGAGAATATCGTTTGTATATAAAGTAGTTTGTATACAAAGAGCGTGTTAGTTTTGCTAAATGCGAGACATTTTAATTCGTGTTTCCACCCCATAACCCTGACAAAGGGGAAACCGAAAACCATTACTGAGCACAGCATAATTGATCGTTTCATGCTCTCTAAATGCATTCATTACCACACAAGCTCCACGAACACTGTCCATTAAAGCGCATCTAACCGCATACATGCTTCTGCCAATCTTCACTTAAGAAAATTGCTTGCAATCTTCGCCTTGCAGTGAGAAGCCAAAACTGGTCACTTCGCAATTTGTCACGTTCACACTACGGACTCCTTTGTCCCTACACGTATTACTCAAGCCGCAGCAACGTTATTGCCACTAAAATAGAGGTATATCCCTTCTAATTAATAAATACAAAGAATGCCCCTGCTGGACGTCTGCCATCCCACAGCAACCCCACAGCACAGCGTCTTCATTCCCGCCATTGTCCCGTGCAGTATACAATTTTAATGAAAACTAATTGCAACAGAATGCGCTTCGGTGGCGTATACGTAACTTAATTTGGCGACTAGTTGCAGTTACACGGTGCGGTGGTGTGTTGGCAGAAGTTATGCTGGCACCACCATGCACCGCATGTGCACCAGTTGTGCAAATCACAAACGAATGGAGGTGTACTTTACGCTTGTAGTTTGGAGAGGTTAATCTCATTGGATCGTTGGGAAAAGTTGGACTATTTCAAGTTCTTACTTGTGCTAATGGGATACTCGTACCCGTGCAGGAGGACACCCTCACCCTCACTCCATGCGAACTGCATTCTTTGAGATACGAGAGCTTCATTTGCATAATCGCATTTCGTATCCAATTGTGTGTTCTTGTGCGGAAAAGTTTTTCGCTCTGCAGACTACGTCTCTGTGCGCCGTCTGAGGGGATGCTTTCGACAGCAGAATGAGACCCTGGTCGAGGGGAGAACTCTTGACTGTTCAGAAAGAACACTTAGGACTTAAAAGACACACTTGTAACTGTGCGGTGTATGCTAAGTCGAGAGTGTCGGGCTTTGCACGCTTAATTGTGTGCTGCGGCCTGGAGAGGCTGCTTTTGGATGGAGGGGGACTGTATTTAATAAGTGGAAGTGGCTGATTAGTGGGAGCTAATTTCAGTTTATGATTTAATTGATCGTTGAAGGTAATTTGTATTTCATGTAGAAGTCGTCAAGAGTTTTGTGAGAGTTGAGTGAGTGAGAACAACTGGAAAGGAATCAAGTAATTAATGTCTTATGTGTCGTGTTACTTTTATGTGTACATGACAAAAGCTGGTACTGAGGAAAGGAAGGACTGAAAAACACTAGTAATTAAGCCACTGGCAATTCTTACCTTCGAACATTGGTTGAGCCCCCTTCTAAACTTAACGTCGCTCAGAATCCTTATGCATAGAGGTTGTTGCTAGATTTGGTGCAGTTCCTCCTTCTACTTACATTCCTAATTCTATTAGTCGAAGCAACAAATTGTCACGTCACATATCTCTCTCATCTCATAACCAAATGTGTATGCTTGAATGCAAGTGAGGTGCTAACTAACTCTCACCCCAGGAAAAATTCATATCAAAGGGCAGGCAACACATTGTGTATTTACCAAGCATTTGCAGGGTATTTTCCAATACATTCAGTCATTCATAGCGAGTCTTGGTTTGGTTTATGACGATCACCATTAAATTGTATGACAGTAGACTTAGCAGCTGGTTAAATTATCCTCAATTAAAGGGATCATGCACTCAAGTTGTTGCCTGCTTGGAATTTTACACCTACACGTGAACATATTTAACTTTTATTTCATAACTTTGGTTTATGACGATCACCATTAAATTGTATGACAGTAGACTTAGCAGCTGGTTAAATTATCCTCAATTAAAGGGATCATGCACTCAAGTTGTTGCCTGCTTGGAATTTTACACCTACACGTGAACATATTTAACTTTTATTTCTATCAATGCAAAATTTGGGTTCTAACTATATATTCAACGTCCTTCGGCGTCACCCACAAAAATGCAAGTAACAAGAACTGTCATATTCCAACTCACTTTAGTCACATAAAGGAATACGCAAGATCGCCGGGCGAGTGAAAAATGTCACATAAAGTTACTAAGAAAATACAGAATTTCAAAGTGTGAATATGGGTGACTACATATAGGCAGAAATTAAGACAGGTCAAATAAGGAGATCATGGAGTACAATCGGTACCATCAGTCACTCTGTAGTGGGTAACAATGTACTGACTGTACGGGGACTTGTATATGTTCACTTACGTATAGCCTGAGGCTGTTTTTCGCTCCAGTAGCATTTTTTAAATAAGTACAACTAGTCATGTCTAAGGGTTTTTTTCTGTGCGTTTTCGGCACATTTGGTGACCTTAGGGAATGAGCATGACATCCGCGAATTAATTAAGTGTAAGTGCTGGCCCACGGCATTTGATGAACACGCTTCCAAATCGAGGGACTCACATCTACCTTAAAAGGGGCGCGCTGCAGATGGAAATCCATCGATTATGTTATACATCATTGAAACAGACACCTACTCTCACATCTATTCATACTTCACAAGCATACAATCTGCCACTTCTTTTGTTATTTTTCCTTTATTGATGTTGATCTTCTTTTAAGTTAATTCATGTTTATTTTTCTCTGTTCAATGTTACAAGCAATATATAAATAATTCACTCCTAGCTCAGATTTCGAAGTAAGCGGAGTCTAAGAAAATAAAGAACGTGAAAATAAAGTGTGCCTTTTTTAGCTGGCTTCCCTTACTTCTGGACCAGTAAAGAACTATAGGAGTCGACTAATTTTTTGATTGTTGTACTGAAACTTAGTTTAGAACTATCGATTGCATTTCCAAGTTTTTGTTTACCACTTAATGTCACTGCCTGAGGCGTTGTGGGTATGGCGTCGACCTCGAAACACTTGAACCTCGACCTATAGGTTCGCTCGCTGGACTGTACGGCAAAAATAATTTTAACGCCCCCACCTCTTGCACGTCCTGCTAAAAGCACTCCCAGTCTAGAACAAGCTTCTCAAATTTGACAATTCCGAATCGGCCTAAAACTATAGGCCCCTTCCACTCGTGAAAGCACAACAAGAGCACGCACAATACGAGTAATTGCTGAGAAGCTAGGCCCTGGCCCTCTACGGACTGTAACGCCATTCATATTATATACTGCTATTATATTTAGATTTCCTTTTACTCTAAAATTAACAACATTTTGAAATTGTATCCCTTATTTTGGGAAATGTCTATAAGTCTTCATACGAAACATACGGCCGAACTGATCTCTTATTTCTTGCATGACATGGGAAACACGTTCCCCTTTGCATGTACTGTCATAGCTGCAGGGTCACAGTAGATTCGGTTCAGAAATGCTTCAAGAGTATTTTTACAATTCATATGGTAGTGTGGTTACAGTGATTGGACGCTTGGTTGACCTAAAAGCTTAGAAGCAAAAGAGATGCTTAATGGTTTCATCCACCGCTGTTTCCTGTCATCTATCTGTGGAAATAATGGCTTGTCTATGAGCGTGATGACCCACCAGGCAATGTCTGGTACCGAGAACAATAGGTTAGTTTTGGGGATGTTATATTCGCACAAGAAAATTTTAGTTTTGAGGCAGGTTCGTCCTTGTTGATAACTAGCTGGTTGTACCCGTTCCACATCCATCCGAGCATTCTTTTACATGCGTTCGATGAGAAGCTGCGATTTTTTTGTGCTTCAACATCTTATTTCAAACGGCGCAAATGTTGCAACTAATATTATGGTCCTGTCAGCGGCAACACTCAGAAAAAGTATGCCGATCGGAAAGATTGTGAGGCGATCAAGTTGCTTTTTGTTTTATGTACAATTTTCTTACTTAATTCTTTATAAATATCTGTTTCCATAAATACGAATGGGGATCTATTTTTACTGTCCGCTATTAGACGTTTATTATCCCAATTCTTTTGAATGAGAAAAGCAATGAAAATCACAAAAGCGCACAACGAGCTACTGAACATTGCGACACGTCAAGAAACGCAGTACGAACTACAAGTTGGGGCCGCTGACTGTTGATTCAAGAAATTAAGCACAACTAATTTTTATTAGGTCCATACCTTAATTGATGTGGTTTACTAAGAGATGGCGTAACTTCTATTATTCCATTGGAAAATGCGGTGGAAAGGTACTGTCATTGGTGAAAGTTGTCATTGCAAAAAGTCATAGCTTCAGATGGGCAATAATTTGAATATCACTATTGTACATGTGCAACAAACGTTAAAATTTTGAAAAAAAAAATACAGCACGAATTAATTTATAGACGAATAGCTTAAGTCAAATTCAATTTATTTCCTTTTTATTTTCATACGCAATTGCAATCCGTTTTCTCCTATCAAAACAACAAGGCCGTCATTTTCTCCATTGGAACCTATCTTCATTCATTCTCGGCACACTATCGACCGATGTCACACCTCTTGTCAATGCAGCGACTGAACAAAGCTTGTGAAATTAATACGGTTCACATACACATGTATGTTGAACACCTAAAAACATTTAATCAGGGCTTAGTAAGCACAAAGAAGTTCAAAGGAAATGATGATGTAAATCAACCTCGACTTTAAGGAAATTTTCTTCGCTCAATTAAGGCCACGCACTCGAAAAACAAAAACAAACAGACTTTGCATTCCAGGCCTCTCATACTTAAAAGTATCCAACCAAAAATTGCCATTTAAACTTTACAGAATGCTTAAAAGTTCACATTTGCTTGTTTGCCACAACCGCATCTGGATACCGACAACATTCCGATTAAGAAACTCTTTCCTTGGCCTGAGACGAACGGAACAGTCGGCCTTCTCTCCGCTGCTGAATTGGTTTTTAACGACTTTACTTCTGTAAACATAATTGCAAACCGCCGACGAGTGTGTCCCAAGTCAAAAGAGCGCCCCAAGAATTCCATACAAATATGACTCATAAGTAAGCATATCTTGGCAAGACAACCCGCCTAAGGACTCCCCAACTCCGACACAACCGCCTGCCCCGATATTCTTGCACTGATTTTTCATAATCAAAACTTCCTGCCACGCGGGGAGGACTCCCTCAAATCGGTCTCTGTTTTGCATGGAAATTGAGAAAAATTACCTTGGGATTACCCTAAGCAGATGTCCTTATACACATCCCTCACATAAATTATCAATATCTCTTCTGGGCTTTGGGGACTTATATTAGATTTAGATTACAAACCATTTTACATGAATCCTCTGCAGCTTTGCGTATCCTTGTTGAACATGCGAAGTGATTTAGTGTGGCACTGTGTATCCTTTGACGGGAAATTATGGACTGCTGCCATAGGAGGAGAGTGTTATTCAGTGTTAATTGCTCACATGGTACACACTGTCCTTGTTTTTGCATTTATTTTCTTTTTTTTTTAAATTCATTTACACAAACAACTTACTCACGTTCCTGTTTCATTTCAGCTCTCGTCCACAGCGAAGGTGGCACGTTGGTTTCAACAGCTCCCCTGGCATACGGCATCGCTGTCACGTCCCGAGAGCGGTTTCGTTTCTGGTGATTCACGGTCTGAGAAGTACCAGTACGAGGATCATAACAGTGCCAAAGAACCGGAGGATGATTTATGCGATGAGTTTCTCCTGGTCGAGGGTAGCAGCAGCATCTGGACGAAAATGAGTGCAAAGAAACGTCGGAAATTGTTGGGCATGCGGTTGGGCAAAGTAACAACCTTCTAGTGATGGCGGGAGGGCGTCCATCTCCAACCCACCATCCAATAATCGAACTTCAGCCATTCCATTTCGATTCATTCCGACTGAGTGCGGGTGGGAAGGATGGGAAACATGCAAAAATTCAATGTCCCAAGCCGAGCAACAGATCATCATATGCATCATTTAACTTTAAAATAAAAACACATCAGAGTCAAGCACGAAAGGATTTAGGGCTTACAACCCTCATCCTTATTCTCCCACTCAACTGCTCTCCTCCACTTTATCGTTCGCGTTACTTCGGGGTGATTTCTTTCTTTTTCTGCCGAAGAAAAACGAAAAAACGAAGCAAAATTCTAAACTAAATATATAATGTCTCATTCTGAATACACTGGGAGGGAACCACTTCGGATCTGGCAACCAAATAAAGACGAAATGGAATAGAAACGAATCTGTTATAAGATTTTCCGTTAAATGTTTCATGTTTTATTCATCATGTATCCCCTTTTTCTGGAAAAAAGCGGATTTATATGAATCGAATGGGGTAAGGCCCCAAGCATCAGATACATTTCGTTGTGGCCACGGATCTTCTCCACCTCAATGCGGAGGTATTACTTACGAACGCAGGGATGCTTATTGATTATTTGCTTTGTTTTCTCCGTCGCGGAGTATTTTTTTTACTTTACTTCCAAAAGTATGCTCTCGATGTTGTTTTTTGTTTTCGGCGAACGAACATCCGTATCCCCGTCGTACTCAGTCGGAAATACAATACATCTTCTGGAAGATACACCACAGTAGTGCCAATACCGCTTAAGAGACCCCCTCATCCGAATCGGGATTAATTTTAAAATTAGCTTAATTCGACGTTCTTTTATTTTTGACTTAAAGAAAATTAGGTGTTTTAAGTTTTATTTTCTGAGAAATATTTAATGTTTCGAAATTGGAGATTTGTAATTTTAAGGCATTCATGCGTTCATTTTGTTCATCAATTACTGAGACTGAATCATTTTGCACTCGAAACGGATAGAGAGAGAAAAGAAAAGAAAAGCGCAACTCATTGTCATCTTGGTAAGATAATTTAATCATGATAATTGTAATAACTTAAAGGTAGATAATAAAAATAAATGTTCTTTTTTACAAAATTGGTCTTTCATTGTGGATTTATTTGGTTGGAAGACAGGAGAGGAACGCTTGGGATGTGAACAATCCGACATCTGATGAGATAAAGCTTGTGGAGCACCAAAAAACATAAACAACAATGGACTATGCAGTAATAGGCAAATGTTTTTGACTACTCAGTACTCAGCTCAGTACGATTTTGCACGTGAAGCAACAAAAAAGGAACCTATTGAGTAAAAACTACTCAGTAAAATTTCTCTGTTATTACACACTATGACGGGTTGAAAAATCTCATTCATAGGTGACGCCACACATTATTTGCTTATTAAAGTTTGGTGTCAATGGATTATTTGACACTTATTAGTGTTTTTTTTTTTGTTCTATTTACTTGTGCAATTTCATATCATAAAATCATTCATCTTACTTGAAAACATGTCTCAGAATAAAGTTTCACTTATATTTTACATCAGAATATTTTCACATCTAATGCAACAGACGTATACACACGTACCAACTTTTGGAAGAGAAATTTAACTCAAAGAGTCAAAGAGCCTTTTATTGAGAATAATTACTGAGCTGAGTACTGAGTAGTCAAAAAAACACGCCTAATGTAAATTTTAATGAATTTCTATAGAATCTAGAAGCCATTACTTGATGCCTTTCAGAAATCTACACATTGTTCTAGTAATTCGTGTACATACATTTTTAAAGAGTTCGAAAGTCAGGCGAAGTCACAGCACTTGAAGTTTTTATAGGCGAAATAAATGTATCCAACATTGGACCTCTTAAAGTACCTCCAAAATCTTATTATAAAGTAGATGTCCCACTTCTTCAAATTCGCATTTGCCAAAAAAGAACAGATTAGCAGGAGGAGGGTAGCTGCTGCACTGCGGTTGTAATTCAGTTAGGTCAGGTCCACCCCAGAAAAACTTCCTGTGATGGAATGAAAATTTCAAGAATAAACCTTGTTTTATTGCAGACAAACTCGTTCGTTAAAACAATAGGCTAATTTAAGTTGCAGTGGTTCACTGCTGAGGGCAGTCACACTTAGGCCATTGTGATACCACGCTGATTGACTTCTCCTAACATCGGAACCAGTTGGTGCTTGTAGTGAAGCGATTAAGCTGGCGTGTGCTAGCGTTGTGTAGCTCATTGAGGTTATTGATATAGTAGGCCCCTAGGTGTAGGAACCTACGACTAGCCAGAGCGCTGCACAAGCAGAGTCGGTTTTTTTCCTCCCCTTGATCCATGCAGCTTCTGCAGAAATCATTATATGTGGCACCCATCCTGCGAGCTTGAGTGCCAATTGCACGGTGCCCGGTTATGACTCCTATGAGAGTCCTTAATAAGTGCTTGCTGAGTCTAAGTAGACTGAGTGGCCGTTTTAGGTTAAGTGATGGCCAGATTTATTTTGTTTTAGAGCAGGTGGTGCCTGGTGGTTTTTATTGTCTAAATCTTTAAAAGATGGTAGGCTGTTGCGATTGTCATGGAGGCACCCCTGCTATTTAAAGGGATACGTTTTGCAGTTTCTTGGTTTCCTGGTATGTCAAAGTCTCTCGGCACCCTCATAAGGTGAATGTTAAAATACTCAGCCATCTCGTTCAGAGACAGCCTGCAATTAAGGGATGATTTTGAGTAAAACACGACATTTTCCAGGGATTTTATAGCGGCCTGACTGTCGGAACAGATGGTGATATCCCCTTTTGATATGACGTTGTTTTTGAGCCATGACAACGCCTCTTTCATCGCTATGCTTTCTGCCTGAAAAACGCTACAGTGATATGAGACAGCAATGTTGAAATCTTGGGAAGAGACACCCATACCTTTATTACTCTTCGATCCGTATGTGAAAATACTGATCCAACGTCTGCCAGACATTCAGTCCGTTCTGGGGGGAATGCAGATCAAGAATTTCTTCTCGAAAATAGCCTGGAGTATTAAGCGGGTAGTGTCGCTAGGAAGGATATAAAAGAAAAAACATTGCTTAAGATTGAAAACGGGTTCAGAATCTATTTCTGCTACAAACCTTTATTTTTCCAATAGATATGTAACGTTCAGTCCTGGACAACTGAGCAGAGCAAAAAAAGCTCACTAATAAAATTTAAGTGGTGAGCCGCTACAGTCTACAGCCCGTAGAGGACCAGAGCTTAACTTCTCAGCAAACCACTCGTGTTTTGCGATTTGTTTTTTTTTTTCGTCGGTGGTAGAGACCGACAGCTTTGTGCCGACTCCGAAAGTCGACGTTTAAGAAGCTTTTTCTAGATACTTATATTGTTTGAGTATTATCAGCGACTCGTGCTAGGGCGAGACGTGGACATAATGAACCTAAACACTGTTGGTTTAGTTATGTTTTGTCTACACGTGGAATCACAATGCCATGGCCGTAGATGTTACATTCTAAATAGATCAGAAAAGGAATGGTATCTAGCACGGAATCTTGCGAATTTTTCTCATTAATAGCTTAGCTATCACTTTATTGTAGCAGTGTTCTGTTATCTCTTTAGATGCCACTAATACGTGGGGAGTCTTATGCACATCCGATTTTAGGTCTAATAGCCATACGATTTGTATGTAATATACTTGCTATTCCCCCACGAACTCTTCGAGCGATACCAGGATGTGAATGTAGTCCGGAAAGCAAAAGTTCTTTGACTGCATTGGCTTAGTTATATCGAGAACATGGATACCAACGCTGAGAGTCTTCGAATCCCAGCCGGCTGGTACGCAAAGGAGAGAAAGGCCAAGTAAAGGCTCAAACCTATAGAATCCGATGAGTGCGTTGCTGTTGAAATCCACAAAATCGTATTTGCTGGCTTGCAAAGGGGTGCCCAATGAAATGCATGCGTTGCGTCCGAAATATGTATACATTCACACATTCCCATACGACACATGAAAGTAAAATGAGACACACATAGGAACAAAAGTTAAAAGTTCGCCAACGTCATCCATTCTGATGCATTCCACATATAGCCCACACTCGTTTTCTCGCTTCCTCTAATTAGATCTTATGAGTTGTACATTTTTTGACAACGGATTCTATGGGCTTGGGCCTTAAAAGCGGATGAGAGACATCCTGGGCTTGACTGTAAGCAACGTGCCTGGGATCGTTTTCGATGGAAAGCAGCAATTGCTCAAGCTCTGTACATACGTCGATGGACCGCCAGAGTGATAAAAAATAAAAAGTAAGAAGTATATCTTTGTGGTGGCCAGTGGTGTTGTGGGTATGTGCGTCAACCCCAATTCACGTGAACCTCGACGTCTAAGTTCGAGATGTCACCTCCACCATTGTATCACTACACCCTCAAGCCTTGATGTGACTTAAGGTGACGCAGGTTTTATTCCTTTATGACACCATTGGGACAAAGCAACGAAGGATCCTTGATCGAGATGGAGCGCACAAGTGGAGAAGGTGAAAGTTGGTGCTGCCTCTAGAGGCTTTTTGGTTGAGACCCAGGTCTAACTCGGGAATTCAACATGTGATTTGTTGCCCTGTTTAATTGATATAGACAGACATCTTGAGCGAGGCCATATTTGGCTCAGCGGCCATGTCAACAAGCTAAATGACTGGTGTCGGAGAAGACACAAAACACAAGAACTCAACCGAGCACCAATGCATCGACGGAAATTGGATATGTGTGCTGTTAATCGATTTCAAAATAAGTTCGGAGAGACAGCTACTGTTAATGGTCTCATGTATAGAGCAATGTCAAACGACCTTTAGTAGCCTGAGTCTAGAGACTCTATTGCCCAAAAAAGATCGTCAATATTGGACGACCTCTTGAAACACCGCCATGGAAGCCATTTGAATACATAATCACGTGAATGCAGCTTCAAAATAAAGCCAGAGATTTTATACTTAACACTTTAGTTGATTTATTTTCCTATCATTCTTATCTTGTCATCACCAGCATGAAAAATCCCTAAAAATTCGCTTTTCACAGGTGACCGATCGTCTGTGTTATTTCTTTACACATATTTACTTCCTGCTTGAGTTAGTATAAATCTTCGATGAGAAAATCAAAAGAACCTCACGAAGGTCATCAAAATGCACATACCGTGATCCTAATCCAATTAGTCTTAAGGTTTGCGACGAATTCTTGATTACCTTCCTTCCGGTAACTAGCCTAAGTGCTCACATCCACCGCTCCTTCTCTGCTTTATCCTGTGCTCCGTCAAGCATGCCTCAGTACGTGCCGCACCAACATGCATAACATCACATGGCGAGTAATTTGCACATAATCCAATTGTGGAATTCATTGTGGAGCTGTTATCGCGTTTATACCCTTGACGTGATGCGTCTCTCTGGACAAATTAAGCTCACTGACTTTACGAGGCCTGTGTTGCTGTTAATGTGTTTCACTGTCGCAAAGGTCCCCGAAACGTGCGGCACACTTTAAACCACTCTCACTATCGCACGCTCCACGCATGAGGACTTTAAAGTTTCTCCTGTCGCCGGAAACTGCCTCTTGGATTTGTCGGTGTGAATAATGACTACGGTTAATGACAGGCATTATCAAGTAATTACTCCGCCCTGCTGCCTGTGCGGGGGCGATAGCTCCTCCGGAGCCCGGTCGGATCTGAAGTTCTTGGATGACATTTGCCCGACTTTCTCACGTTCGGAACATGCTGCACTCCTTCCAGGCGTGGATTCGGAATTAATTACTCCCATTCCCTCCGGCGGCAGAAGTTATTTCAATTACACTTCACTAGCACAGAAAGAGCTACAACAACCGGCTGCAGGGGGGAATTAATTACAAATTTTTGCTCAAATGTTGCTTCCAGAAGTTTCATTCGGAGTATTTAATTGGATTTCTTCATCGCGCCTTGGCAGGGGTGTCAGCAACCTATTAGTACAATACGAGCCTCCGTTGATTGACTGCCTCGAAGTTGAAGCGTTCGCTTAGTGGAAACATGGTGACGCCAACTTGAGACATGTTCATTTTGCGGAGGAGCATAGCGTTTATAATGGCAATTGCGTGGCTCAAAATGTTGCTAGGGCTCATGAAGGTCATTAGGGACCATAAGTTCATTATTCTTCAAAATTAAGAAAGGGGGAATTGTCATGATTTTTTGGGGCCACCCGGAGAGTTGATGAAGTGGGTCCTTCACCCAAGATAATTGTGTACAAAATGTTATAATAATTAATACGTAAGTACACAATTCCACCATTCCCTTAATCACACAAAGTCGTTCGGTTGTGTACTTACTTAATTTTAAGTGCATCAAGTTGGGGCCTAAGGCTGCCTTCCAGTCTCCATGATCCTGGGCACGTTTCTTGAAGTTAGATGCCTTGTATCAATGCTACTTGTTCTTTATATTGCAGCTCTTACTGTCCTCCAACACCTAGAGCCTCGGGTTTGAAGACTACTTTGGACCAACTATCGGTAGTCTTGCACTTGATGTTACCAAAAGTCGAAGGATCTCTCCATCCGAAGTGTATCCACGTCTTTGAACAGCTTATAGAGCTCGTTTGCTACATATTTTTAAGTATTTTCTTCCATTCTCCTTTCTCGTAGATAGAAACAGGTAGCTAGCTACAAGGTTAACCAAGAATCAGCTCTGCCATCCAAGCTTTAACATCATATTATAAGACTGGCCGTATGTCAGTTGGGTTTGGTCGAGCTTACTGTTTATGAATGACTTACAATTGTAAATGGACCAACCATTTGATTTTTTCTCCGGAATTCTTACTGAACAAATCCCCCATTATCACACCGGGCTTGAATCAGAATTTTAAAGTTTAGAAGGGGACTAAAGAAACGACACCTCTCATCTAGGCGATCTTAACCCAAAGCTCTGTCATGCATCCACTCTCCTTGGCACATAACATAGACAAGGAGAGTCGAGACAAGATACCAATAGCGACCAAGCTTAGTAATGGAAAGCTATAACTACGAGGTGGTCAGGCATCGCTTTTAGGTGAACAAATCCAACGACAAGGCTTAAAAGGGCTTGCACCTTGCTCCACCAGAGGTGGCTCGAGTTACCAACGCATTTTGGTTAATTGCTATATCTGACATAAACTGCTGCGCCAGGCAAGGAAAAAGCAGATAAAGAGAAAAGAAGTGTCCTTAACACTTCTTCTTCTTCTTTGGCTGGCGCTACAGTCCGGGTGAACCTGGGCCTCAGCCAACATGCCCCTCCATCTAGCCCGGTATTGTACTAGTTGCTTCCAGCAACGCACGTTCAACTTATTCAGGTCCGCTTCTAGCTGCGTGAGCCTTCGTAGGCGTGGTCTTCCTTTACCGCGTTGTCCCTCGAGGTTAGAGTCGAAAGCTTTCCCGCCGGAGCATTAGTGTCCATTCGCTCGACGTGACCTAGCCATCTAAGACGAGAGATTCGAACTCATTTGCCCAGGTCGAGGTCACTGTACAGCCCGTACAGCTCTTCTTTCAGTGTCCTCCTCCAAACACAATCCGTTCATACAGGACCGAAGATAATTCGAAGGAACTTTTTCTCGAAGCGACCAAGAATATCCTCGTCCGCTTTAGTTAGTGTCCGCGTTGGTGTCATTGTTTGTATTTTCTTCGGAGCCTTGGTAGACAAAGTCTTTCACTACTTTAAAGTTATAGCTGTCGATAGCGACGTTTTGTCCAAGACGTCGGTGTTGGTGGACCTTTTTCGTAGACCTCATTAACCGCAAGTCCCACCTTGGCCGCTTCGATGCCCACAAACGCCCCACTGACAGCCCGTTGTGCTCTGATGATGTCAATGTCTTCGGCATATGCGAGCAGTTGCACAGATTTGTGAAAGACCGTGACTCTGGTGTTGACATTTGAGTTCCGCACGACCTTCTGGAAAATGATGTTAAAATGGTCGCATGACAGTGTTTCGCCTTGTCTAAGTCCTTTTCTGACATCAAAGGTCTCGGTACAATACAATTACCGACCTTGATGGACCATCTGCCGTTTTTCCAGCGTTATTCACGTTCATTGAGGATGGTACTAAAAAAAGTCATTCATGGTCCGATTGTTTTAAGCTGCTCATATATTCACATGAAATATGTAAGCCAGCAGTTTGCACAAATCTGGTTTTTGCTGAAAGGTTCTCTGTATGGAATCAAAGAGCTTGAATGCAAAATGTGCATCTTTCGGCTCATATTGGAACTAAAGATGCCATTCCCACAGTTTTGCCATTTTTAAAGTCCGAAAAGGGCATTAAACTAAGCGGCTTGGATTGCAAAGAAGACGTATTGGGTCTGTTGTTGTTTCTATCTGAATTTCAACGCAAACGATGGTCACTCAACTGATATTTGGGCAAATTGTCCAACTAAGTTGCTGGGCCGAAACTGTACTGCTACAAACTAAGTACGTTTGTTTGAGAAAGACGTTTGTTTACAAGACTAACCCCAGTTTTTTTTTAATTCACGTCATGCCTTGGTAAATTTATTTCATTTCCCATTGCATGTGGCAACAAATGTGTTCCTGGAAACTCTTCCAGAAGCTCATAGCCATCACTCAACTGCTATTTTCTTGAAGACGACTCAACGAGAAAGACACAGGAAAAGAAAAGGATTCATACATCATCCGCTCTCTTGTGACACGATAAAAGTCCTATTCCCTCACGAAAAAGACGATAAATGAAGGCACCTCACAAAAGTTTAAGATTCACACATTTCACATTTGTATTCACGGGCATGCAGACAAACGACGAATATTTACACAAAAATAAAACAAGAGACAAGAACAAAGGACTTGTAGAATACCCTGATTAATGGCAATCATTTTCGTAACGAAATAGAGGCGTGAACAAGCGACAGCGAAAGACACCGCCACCGAAGGAGTCGCATGAGTTACCGCCACGATTAGTCTCAGTGATAAGGTACACAAGGCAATGTATCACACAATAATCATAACGTGCCGTCTCTGGGCGGATGGGATGAGATTAGTTATTTCCAATTGGTTTAGTGTCTGTGACAGGACAAGGGACTGACTAATTGACAGCTCCGTTTGCTGCATCGTAATGAGGATTCGGCTCTGAGCACCTATTAACATACGTCTTCATAAATCAGGCGGATTACCGCACAGGAGAGTGTCAAACAAATGAAATTAGTTGAGGGATTATGGGACTGAATATGTATTGCTTATGATTGTGCAGGGCTTTGGTGGAAGATGATTGACGTGCTTCCTGTAACAACTCGAGATTGTACCTTCCGTTAATTTTACTAAGCGGTTAGTCCTTCAAGCAGTGTGTACTTAAATGGGGTGTGATTATCTTAATTCGAGCTGATTTAAGTTTGAGCGGAAGGATAAGAACCGCGAACTGTACGGGCTGTATGCACCTAGTTAAGCGTCTTCGGATCCAACACTTAAGATGGCTAGGCCATGTAGAGCGATGGACACTTCAGCTCCTCCGTGAAGAGTCTTCGGTACCGAGCCATTGGGACAGCGCAACAGAGAACGTCCTCGAACGAGATAGTGGAAAAGGACCTCAACCAACTTGGTGTGCGCAGCTAGCGAATGATCGTGCTGTCTGAAGAGGTATGTATGTTGGTTGCGGCCCAGGTCCACCCCGGAATGTAGCGCTCATCAAAGGTGAAGAAGGAGGGGTAGGAAAATATGATCCCACAGTCAGCGAAATTTACAAAAATGTACGTCGCTGAACCATATCCGTATTATCACTACTCTTGCTACGTCCCACTCACTCACAAATATTTAGAAGTTCGAAGGTTGAGACTCCTTCGTTTGTTGTTACAAGCAGACTTGGTCTAAGTGTCTTGACCTTGGACTAAATCATCAATATCAACACGAATTGCGTCTGTTCAAGGGACAAGGATGACAACAAAAAAGGGTAATTTATTTGAAGAAAGACATGATTGATGCCGAAGTTTCGGTTTTTATCTCCATGCTTGTCAGAGTGATCGGGAAATGCAGCCTGAACGACATCATATTTAATAAGGACCTCAGGCTGGTGGACTGCGGTTCATATACAAACATCTTTATCCGGTCCCAGATCAATCGGGAGACAAACGCGTTGTAATTGGTCAGACAATCCTCAATCCAATATGCTAGACACCTCCAAAAATATTTAGATGAATATGTTCTTTGTTGCCCGGTGGTCCGTGGCATTGTGGGTATGTGCGTCGACCCCAACCTCCATGTCGTAGGTTCGATTCCAGCTCTGAGCGACAAAAATAATTTTCACAACCCCACCTCTTTCGAGTCACTGACAATGCTCAAAGAGTATTTCCTGTCTAGAAAAAGCTTCTCAAGCTTGGCCGTTCGGAGTCGGCATAAAACTGTAGGTCCCTTCCACTCGTGAGAGAACAATAGCACGCACAACAGGAGTGGTTGCTGAGAAGCTAGGCCCTGGCCCTCTACGGGCTTGTAGCGCCACCCATGTAGGCCCTGGGCTATAATATAGGAGCTGGGACACTTGGGAAGAGAGTCGTGGCTCGCGTGGCCAAGTAGGTCCAAAAAATGTCAAATCTTAGATCTACCGCAGATCTTAGCAAGGACCCAATTAGTATCATGGACCCGACGACATCATTGCAACAACACAGCAAGCTGTCAATAAGGCGTTAATAGCATACAGATGAAATCGGTTTCGCACGATGTAAATACTGTCCTCAAGAAACGACATACTAGGGGTAGGTAAATGTTCGACGTAGCTAAGGATTTCGTCTACCTCGACTCAGCAGAAAACAGTACGCACAACAGCAGTACCGAGATCAATAATACTGTGCAACCACTGTCTCTATGTCCGTCTCTCTAATAATCAAGTTGGCATTCGAGACACTGAATTGACACTGTCGTCTTGTGCGGCTGACGCCGAAAAGGACATATGTACATAATATCAATAGCTGATGAAAAATGCATTGGTCTCTTTGAGAGAAAATTTCTGCTAGAGGTCTTTATGCTGATGCTACCTCGAAGAGCATGGCGAGTGCAGTAGAAGGACCCTAGCCAAATGTTTACGGAACCAACACCATAAGCGACTGGGCCATGTTGAGAGGATGGACAAACATGTTTTCACTGACATTGGCAAATCTTATCAAAAACTGTGGTTATTTAAAGAAAAATAACATTGAAAGCCGACTAGTCCCGGATGTTGACAAAATGAGAAGCTCCTGAAACTTATTACGGTTTCAGCCTGATAAGTTGAAGGTGGCCTGTCTCTTGCTGGAGGCTGTGGTTGAGACCCAAGTGCGGGAAGAAAATGGAGACTATTCCAACACGTTCTTCGATTTTATTACGACTATAGACGTGTGCGATATTGATTTGCTTTCATCATCATTTTCTGACACGCATTATCCACCACCAACGACGCACCAGAGATCTCCAGGGCATTCGATCCTCCGCCATCGACTATTACTAGATTTACTTCGAGAGGTGGAAGAAATGTCCATAACCAGGAACACAGTTGGCGCTTGGGAACCTTCCTCAAGGCGTTGATTCAAGTGAACTGGATTTCAAAGTGAAGTCACGAAAATCCAGACTCTACCTGCACAAGTATAGGAAATGACCTGACTCGAAGCGTGAGAAATGAGAAATACACATCTTTCAAGTTTCACCTAAATCCGTTCACCTGTTTAGGAGCCAGAGCTTAATTAATATTTATAATTTACAATAGCAGAAAGCTAAGATTTTAGAGACAAAATTTGTTCAGATGAGTTAGAGTTCC
Organism: Eristalis arbustorum; assembly: GCA_916610145.1. Classification (NCBI taxonomy): domain Eukaryota; kingdom Metazoa; phylum Arthropoda; class Insecta; order Diptera; family Syrphidae; genus Eristalis; species Eristalis arbustorum. The sequence goes on from OU744318.1 coordinate 3,242,523, forward strand.
TTCGCAAGGGCCGCGACTGCAATGAAAGGTACGATAACGATCTCTGCCTGTGTAGTCTGTGAAAAACTCTTTGCTACCATAACAAAGGAACCATTATGCCCAACTGATTAGTAGTAGAAAATTCAGAACCTAGGGGTGTCGTATAAGAAGTCTGGTTTCAGAAACCCAGCGTATAGCCTCGATTGAGGAAACTAGACTTAACAGTGGGCTGGAGTTCGTAGTTATTTGAAGTGAATTTTTAATGGAACTTTGGTCGCTCTCCTTCATTCATCATCAGAAAGTCCGTAGAATGCAACAACAAATTCTAGCCAACTGCTTTAATGTCTGACAAATCTTGGGCTTGACCTAATTGCGCCCAACCCCATTCCACTCACTCGGCCGACGTTCACTTCAACCCATAATAACGCACACACGGCAAGTTTGCTTTAACGAAATCAGCTTATCACCCCGCCCAAGGACTGCAACTCTCCCACATTCCGTCAGACGCCCACTCAACCTGACAAATGAATTCTACAACGAAACAAAAGCAAAACACCGCACCGACCGACCGAGCATGACTGACCATGGGTTAAATTGAAAAGCATTAATTAAGAGCGCCACCGCATATGGCCCTAAATATGAAACAACCAGACCATCCTTGTGCACTGCCACATTTTCTGTGTTTTTTCTTCTTTCTCCTTTCTCTCCGCGCCGCAGCCTAACACGGCGTACACGCGAATTTAAAGTCCACACCTGTGGGAGCAGTCATTATGTTGTTTACTTCCAAGTACTCTGACATTAAAAAGCGTGTTAAACTAGACGTAGGCTTGTGCCTGGTATATAAGGGCTCCCGCCAGCCATTAGTGTCATGTTGTCTTTCCGTCAAAAAAAAAATGTGTTTGTATAAATATTTCTTTTTTTTCGGGGAATCCTGTATCCCTCGGCTCATTTTTATATTTTTAATGTAACACAATCTTCCTTGCTGACACGGTGGACATGTATACGTGTTGTATAGCAGCTGGGACAGAACGTCATATTAGGGCTGTTGGACGTCCTATCATCGTCGCGTCTGAGCGACTGCTCCCGAGCGCAAATATGATCTAATAGTTTCGCAGGACATTCTGTGTAAATCGGACGTGTCATTCCCGATAAGGAACTGGCCGACGCAACAAGTTTCGCAAGAGCGGGCGCATCCACAGTCAGCCGAGCACCAGAGGAGGGCACAGAGCTAATCTCTTGATTTAAAGTAATCGCCACTTTAAAGTGGGGCACTCGACTCGACGAGGAAACAGCGGCACAGAGGTGTACATTGCTTGGCATCGTCGTCATGAGCAAGCAGCCTTCAACTGGTGGCCGCAGTGGTGATGGTATTGGTAACGATGGTGCCAGCAACGAGGACTGGAGGAAATCGCCGAACAATCGTCGCAACAGAAAGAAGCCTGGAATCCTTCGATTGGATATATCGAAGCCGAGGCGTTCATCAGGTGGTTCCGTGGAATTCCGAGCGCAGCCCGAGTGGATTGGCGAGGTGGGTGTAACGTGTGTACATAGTTCCTTCAGCTTATTTATTGGAATGAGATTATCCAGGGTTGGTGCAAGATAAATATTCCCTTTCTCGTTTCATTTCTCACGTTCGCGCTGCACCCGACTGCCGACTGCCCCAGTTGCCCGTGCAGTAAGTAACTCCGCGAACCGACACCGAGCACGTTGCGACGGCTCGTGGCTGACCTGTGACTGTGACCAGCTACGTGAATTCGAGTTGAATTTCGTTTAACTTATCGCGGTCGTCATAAAAAGGTGGCAAGTGTCCTGTGAAAAGAATAGATAAAAACGTTTTTATTGATTACACATCTCCGTGCGTGTGTGCTGGCCAAAAAAAGGGACGTCCCTGCATACACGCTCTGCGAGACACACGCACCTTCGGGCCAAATGTGTGCATAACCGATCAGTACGAAAGTTTTTATTAGTCTAGACGAGTCCTTTCCGTCCTGTCGACGTGTTGAGTTATTCCTTCTGGCTGGTTCAAGCTTCAGGCGATGAGACTTCGTGCGGCGCACCGTGAAATGAGGCAGAATTGACGAACGGGTAAAGTGCTTGACGGGTCATCTTCTGCCACATCGCATTGGATTTCGCTTAGGCGGCTGTGATTTTGTGATTTTGATTGTGAGTGAGTGAGAATGACGAAAAAAAATTCCGGACTGATTTTAGAAAGCAAGGGCCATCGCCTGCGCAAAGACCAGGTTAGTTTCGTTACGCAGAAGGGAAGTTGTGAAAATTGGAAAAGGAAAGCAGATTCCCCTCGGAATCTGATTTCCTGTTGGTTTTCGGTTTAATTGGAAATTACTGCGTGAAGTGATTGTCTGAAAAATGTTGGATATTCATTTGTCATTGTGTGTCAGTTAGCGTGTCTCTGATTTTTTTCCAAAGTAATAAGCCCAACGCGTTGGTCGGAATTGATTTGATTTTAGTGTTGATTCAGATGCCGCAGTAGGCATTGTAAAGACGCAAATTTCCGAAAGACAAAAAATGGTAAACCAAAGTTATCCGAAAAATTATTAATTTTTTCTACTTCTAAATATGCTTTAAATCTCAGTGAAGTGATTGTGTTTGAGAGGCAATGATGAGTGTTTAAGTTTGTGGATTCCTCTATGTGTGAAATGATTGTGAAGTTAGGACAAAATGCTTGTTCACTAAAAACTGATTTAATGGAGATTTGTTTTCACTTTTGATGTCGAAATTACTGCTTGTTGAAATAGCTACTTCCTTTAGAGCGACGAAAGTTATCGGCTTCTCTGTGTACAATATTTACTTATGCTCTCGAAACTAAGTGTCTCCTCAATCGTTAAAGAATATCTATAGGAGCTTGAGATAGGAAAAATAATTTCGTATTTAGTTGAAAATTGCGAACCCTAAGACCTTATTACGGCTGTCGATTAAACTGTCGTTCATATGAGCAGCTAATTGCGAACGCTAACTTTCAAAAACAGCGTTGTACCAGCAGTGAACCGAAATTCATACTTCCTTGTATGCAAAAAGATTAGAATTGAGTTTTTTTTTAGGATCTATTCGGAAACGCAAATTTTGCAAAGCATATCTTTCCGAAATGCTTATACGATAAAGCATACAGTTCTATCGCAGTAACGCAAATATTTTTTGCAAATATATACAAAATTAAGCAAACATCAAACATTACATTTGCTGGCTTTGTGGACGGTGTTTGTAAAAGTGCCATCAAGTAATCTGTTCGTAATCGTCAAAAGTATACTTTGCACTTGTATGCTTTTGACGTTTCCCTGGCTTTGTTGCTACTGCTTTGCAGAGATTGAGTTTCCGAATAGGACCGTAATTCAACTATCTGAGATCGCAATACACAACGCAAACGCAATTCACAAATTCACAAAAAAAAAATAGCAGTGAAGTGTCAGTTTCACCCGTAGTTGCATGCGAAAGAGAAAATTCAATATGAATGAATGTGACCTCGTATGAACGGCTTTAAAATCGACAGTCGACAATATTTTTTTATTCTGTGACTCAATCGACGCAGCATTCTTTAACTATGAATATGACTGATTCTTGTGGCCATAGCCTAGTATCGGCGTAAAATGTACACCACAAACTCTCTGTAAACCTAGCCTTCTGCATTTGAATCATTAGAAGCTTAACCATTACTGTCCTTTATGTTGATTGATTGTGAAGAGAGTACAAAGTTGATTTATTTGATGGCTTGGACTTAGTCAGCTCTAGTCGTTGGGCATGGTTCAGAATAACAAGGTTCTCAGCTTATATGTAACAGATTTCTCCCCGCTCTAGATAATGGTACAATATGTTAATTTTTTCTTGCTATTTTTAAATTGAGAGAGAGACAGAGAAGTGCCCCAACTATAAGCAGATCAATGTTCTGTTCTACAACTAGCTTGGATCCAACTAGACTTTTTCAACATGGCACAACTGGTTTGAAGCCATTGAATTATGATACTCATTTTAAGTGCACACTATTTTGATCGGAATGGCAATATATAGAGTACACATAGGTCCTAAAGTTTTATGTGCGAAAAAACATGTTATTGTATTGTCAAAAGTGAAATAACTCGCGCAATACAGAACGACTTGAATAATTAAATACAAAGATTGGAGTTTCATATTAATCAAATACAAGAAACTAGACATTCAAACACGCATTTTCGATTTAAGCTATTTCAAATTTGGACCATACTTAAGAAAGTAATGCACTTGGGAAGACAGAGCCCTTTCTTCTAAACCAAGACGTCTTAATAACAGTCACAGAAATATCTTTTATAATTAACAACTGCTGTTTTTGTAGCATATAAACAGTAATGTTATTCTATTTTATATGGCCTTATAGGACATGATACAATGATATGGTTGCCATAAATATTGGTCCACGCAAACACAGACCGTGAAAACGACTCACTCTTATCTTCTTCTTCTAATGGTGGAAAAGTCCGGGGTGATCCTGAACCTCAGCCAAAAAGGCCATTCACCTGTAGCATCCTTAGCCAGCTACCTAAAATTTTGCACCCCAATTTTGCACCTCTATTGCGTTGCCCCACTGGATAAGAGTCGAAAACTCTTCGCTCTATCCATCTTAGGCGTTGAATCCGTAGAGGTCTGGCTAGACTCATGTCGCTCTGCAGCCCGTACAGCTCGTATGTTGAATCTTCTTCCCCAGATACCATCAATGCAAACAGGATTGACCAAATAAGATCACTCTTTTTGCACTATTTTCAATAACTATAGAATGAGTAACAATTGGTACGACCTCGTCAACATCGTTTTCGTTATTGTCTGAAGCCTCATTATCGCTTCTGGATTCATGCGCCCTCAATCACATCCGGTTCGAATTTCTGGAAGATTCGAATTTCCGAAAGTTATAATTTTTGAGCGTTAACTGTACACTCTTATTTGTTATCAAATATGAACATAGTCTCCATCGTGCTCTTCGTCACCAGTATAAGCTCATACTCAAGCCGCCGTCACGAATTACTTGAAACCTTCCTTGTCAAGTCAGTTTATAAAAGTGGACTGTAATCGCAATACCTCTAGCCAACGAGATTGATTTAAAAAGACATAATTATTTTGCTGTTAAAACCTGGTGTACCTCTGCTTACAGTGTACAACATATATTTGCGTGGCTGCACACCTTGCAGCGATGCGAAGGTAATTCACTCTTCACCCACCCCGTATATGCAAGCTACTTTCCTCCCAATGGGCTGGACTAAGGTGTAAACCGTACCGTTCGAAGAGTCAACCAGGCTGGGGTCCTTTTCAGATCACTAACGCGACCTTGTCCATTTAGGCTCCGGGAGGAAGTGATGGTCAACCACTCTTCCCTCTTTCAATATGTAACCTAACGTACTTATGTGCACGCATGCAAACGCCCAAAGAGTGAAATAAACTTCATTCCTCTTGCAATACTCTGGTTACTCAACCCAAGTAATTTTTTTAATTCTAAATACTGCACTTTGTTGCAAGATATTTGGGAAGATATAAAATTTGTTGGCTGCATTTTGACTGCCGATCCTCTTTAATTTTTGTCTGCTTTGTATGGCGCTACAGTGCAGCATGGACATAGGTCTAGTTCAGCTGACGCAACCACCATTTAGATCCCTCATATACAAAGCTTAATGATTGGTACTTCTCTATTTGTGTGGGCCACCTTAAAAATAGATATCCTCTACTGTCTTGTCCTACAGTTTTGGAGTCAATGGTTCAACACCTCCGCTGATAGATGTCATGCTAATTACGTTACATAACCCATTTTACTTGTAATAACTTGTGTGTTCATCTCTAGGAGTGGCAAAAATGGAGCAATTTCTTTCGGTTAAAAAATAGTCAACGGGTTAATTATGAAAGCTCCAACCTGTGCATTTTTATTAACTGTTATCTTTCCCACCCAAACTTAAATACCACAGTAAGCTATATTTCGTGGCACGTGAAGAAGGATGCGTGCCGAATAAGTCATTGTCATTGCTGCTAAGCTGACTCATTAGGCACATGCTCCATGGGTAATTATTCACCCACTACTTGTGAATTTCAATTTTCACCATAGACTCCGGCAGCAGATAGCATCTCAAACTTCCAAAATTGGGAGCACCCTTTAATGAATCACATATTTGATGGCTCCGCGGCCCTACAGCCACATTTTATGGTCTGTTAATTGCCATAAGCCACCCTGTTGATCCAGGCGACTGAGCAAATGTTGACTTTACTGTCTGTGAATTCCAGCCGTCAGTCTTGAAAGCCTGTTTCAAGGAGAAGGTGTTGCCTTTCGTGTCCGTGCAGATATCTGGTCAATCCTTCTATGAAGTAAGTCATCTCCAAGGTCGCGTACTTCAACTGCACAGCCGGAGCATTCACTCGCACGCATCATTGACGCTAATGCTGCGAGCAATTACAGTAAGCGCCCCCCAACGAGCTGGCAACGTCTTACATGTGTTTTGCATTAAAATTCAATCACTCTTTACGACCGTAATCCTTTCTGCTTCGATGATACCCTCGGTCGAGCCAACTCCTCTGCTCCTCTCTGGTTGGCCGTAAATTGCCGTTGGCATCCATCCGCCGTCGTCGTCCTCGTCGTGGCATGTAGTCATTTTTTTGTCACGGAAAAGTCAACACGACAACGCATCCCACAGACGGGAATTAGCTGTCAACACCTCCCTCTGTGCCGCCGGGTTGTGGGTAATGGAAAAGCCAGTCGAATATTAAAATATCCGCCACCAAGGATCCACACAGTCCTGCAGCGTGTGTGCGACTCGACGTGCTCGGGCTTTTGCTGCGTCGCCATAAACGTTTTACTGCCCTCCCGGACACTTGACATCACCATCAAATTTAAACATACTCCCGCAGCTTTCCGCCCCTGTCCGTGGTGCCCCGCGCACTCGTAAAGAGGTCACTGCGGCTGTGGGGTAATGTCCTTTTAGCGGAATCTCTCCATTTGTTGTCTGACACCACTGAACCGAGAACGAACTTTGCAAAGCTCTCGCACGCTCTGCTTTTCTCGTTCGATTTCTCGCGACGACACCTGCACCCGAGCGGCTGCCTTCGCGTGCGAGGGTGGACGCATTCTTCGGCGATGTTGACAAATGTCCTCGTCGCAAGCCGTTCCACGCGTCCGAAGCTCTGACTTGGCCGTATCACTCATGCCGTGACTGTGTAACAAATGTTCTGCAGCGAAACTTGCCGCAGATAATTTACTTAGGAGTGGTTACCTGTCATTTGCATGGCTCGATTCGAACTGACACGCGGACGGGGCCAAGCCGAAAAAAGAGAGCCAAAGAGGCTTGTCGCAATTTCGCGCTATGTACGCAGTTGCCGGCGGTGGGGGGGTGAATTGTTTTATTGCATCGCAAGGCTTAAGGTCGCATTTATTTTATGACCACCATTAAATTGATTGTATCTTGCGTAGCAAGTGAAAGTGCCAAGTATTCACGCAGGCGATGGATCGTTGCTCGAGGAGGAAGTGGACTTTTGTTTTTGGATTACTCTGCCGATATGAGGTAATCCAACGGAGCGAGTGTCCGCAATGAAGTCATGTGTTTTTTTCTGGTTTTATTAGCCAGCGGCGCTTTCGGCGGAAGTGTACCAGCTTCAAATATCTGCGTAACGATAACGGTTTTTTGATAAGCTCGCTAAGACGTTTGTCTTCCATTGACGAGAATGGAAGGAGTTCAGAGTTGGGGGGAGGCCTTAGATTGAGTGATTTTTGTTCGAAAAGGGCGAGTTAATGAATGAGCTGCGCGCCGACACAGACCGGTGGTTCACAGATAATAAAGAGTAATGATTTAAGGATTAGGAGGGAAATAAAGCAAAACGATTTAACTAAGGCTTGGACATATTCTTAGGAAGTACATGGTGCCACTTATATTCTTCAAGCTGTAGAAAGCCTTTTTCAAGGCGGAAACTATTGATGAGGCGGTCTAGCCATCTACACAAATTTTTATTTCTTACTGTCTTGACGTGGATCCCATTTCAAGTTCTTTTAGGACCCTTGTAAATTACTCTCAACTTATTCTAATCCCGCTCGAGTCATTAGGCGGTGACATTGATTGCTTCTGACTCTGTTCTGGATGAGTACCTATCATCGGTTAGAACCTCTGAGTCTAGTGCCACTATCCGCTTGTGTTGAAAAGACAGAGCCAGCATCTGGACGGGTGTGTCATCAGACGAATATGTTGATCTGTACACAAGCCTTGCTGTGTTGTCTCAAATTGTGAAAAGAAGCAGTAAAGAAGCAATGAGCAATGAAGCTTAGTTTTCAGGTCCAATTGATTCAAAAGTCACTTTCATATTCTTCGTGTGACGCAACAATCTAGTGGTAGACCTGGCCAACAACCAACAAGCCTCTCCAGGTTAAAAGATATCAGACTTTACACGTTACATTGTCTCGCCTTAAGTTCGTTAAGACTAGACGCGTGCATCCTAAATCCACGAGACGGTTCCTCCCAATCGAGCTTGTAGGAGAACACACCAAGAACAAGCTCGATTGTGACAACTCTTCGGGCCTGAAGCTTTGAACAGTGACAGCTGGTGACAACCATTCACCGTCTATTCCTGGCTAGACTCATAGAAATTTTCTGTAGAAGAGAAGAAAGTCTCTTTCATTCTTCCCACTGCATCGTAGAGCGGTCTCGAGCCGAGTTGATCAAGAGGTGATGACTCAGTTGCAATTGAATCTTCAGTTTTTACAGGAGCGGCTTTAAAAGAAGTTTCTGATTACCTCAATGATGGTTTCGCTGCCTATTGTCATCTTGGTCCATGCTGAATGTTCTTGCTGGAGGGCAGCTTAGCCTCGTTCACTTCGAGACCCATTTTAGCAGCGTTCCCATAAATGCCAGCAAACGCCTCATTGACGGCTCGGTTTGTTCACGAAACTAGTCAATGTCTTGCATTACCTAACAGCTGGAAGCAGTCCTTGAAGATAGTGCTTATAGAAGTTGATAAATAGTCTCAGCCAAGAACACAAAATAGTCTCGTACGCGTACCTCTAGTGGCAGCTGAATTGCGTAGTTAACTTAGTGCCCCCATTGGTTAGAGGGGCTTCTGTTCGAATATCAGTAAAAACGCAAAGATATTACGTTGTATTCGGTTGGTTTGTGGGAGTACTACTGGGCTTGTCGACCAGTGCTGGTAGACTCACTTTATACAGCAGTGGACCAACAGCAAGCTGTCCGCTTTCGTTCTCAGAACACTTATCAAACCTAACTTAACACCTTCTTCGATTGCCCTCGATTGTTGCTACTATTTATTTGAAATCAATTTCACGTCACAATCAAATCTCCTGTGTCCAAATTTAGAAAGTATGTAATTCACGTATCGGAGTTATTCTCCCACAAACTGCTTCTTCATGGCCACTACCAAGTCTGGAATTAACCACCCCATTCCATCGATGCCATCAGGTAGGCGACATCTAGCCAGACCTAGGATAAGATGGTTGGTTCAAGTCCGACAGCTCTCTTGGTATCGCTTGAGATATGCTCCTACTGAGAGGCGATGGCAGAGGGACGGGTGACCGGAATTTGTTAGCGAGCTATTCACACCCGCCACTCCCAACAACAACGTGTAACATACGAATGATTTGCTTCAAAATGCACTATTTCGCTTTCATAGTGAACACATCATTACTAAAATAATCACGACCATCCTAGATTTGCTGGATAATCTTTCATTTATTCAAATGGTTTGAGGAATTGCAGCAGTCTGCTTGACAAGCACATCAGAATGACTAATGAGCCTCATCATATGACATGCTAATGCAATCAGTACTACATATTCTTGGCACACATGAGCTCGTAACTGCACACTCCAAGGAATATTTCCTAGAAGCTTTATTATGCATCTGAGGATGCGTTACAATTTCTGGAAATCAAATTCAATGGAGTTCATAATTCTGTTTCTCTCCATTTAATGACTTTACTTTGGGGCTTTAAGTTCGGTCATTAATTTTGTCTTTAATTGGACAACCCGTTTGACTACTCCTAGAAGTGAAGTCAATCGACAAAAGTCTTTGCAATAACACAACATTCACAGAAAGGAAATTGACTTGAACTAAGGCGCTTTCATTAAACGTGTTTTCATCAAGGCCTTTGCGATTTCCTTTGATATCGCCTTCAATGCAGTCATTAACATGAAGGTCTGATGGTATATAAACAATTCTGAAGAAGTTCTGGACAAATGTAATGGCATCGAGAAAATGATTTAATTCGTATGTTGATTATATCAAGTCCTTCCTGAGTGATTACATCATTGATACATCGATTTTTTAGATAGCTGGAATGCAATAGAAAACAATTTAAGCTTTTGAACCTTTTTTGAACTAAGAACCAAAGGGAAGGCTTAGCAAAATTCACAAAAAATACTAACAATCACAACATGTAAGGTTGAGGGTAGGATTGATTAAGGAAAAGTGTGTTTACTAGCCTGAGCTGTAGCTACCTACCAACGATGACTGCTCTGGCCAGACTGCTTTCATTCATCAATAACAAGATGCAGCTGCTTTTTCGGTTGTTTTCAAATTTTCGGAATGAGTACACTACTGCACGTTGGGAACACGAGACGATGTCGATGTCATCTGCGTAACCAAACTGTTTAAGATTGCAAATATTATTAATGAGAAAATCATTCAAGAACTCTATAAAATATAATTTAATAATGTTGGAACAACGATTTTGGGTATGCTGGTGGTCGTCGGCAAAATATATCGAGCCACGCTTTTTTATTATTATTATTACTTTATTACTTTTCAATTGAATTAAATGATAGTAAACTAAACCAGAATATTAGAATAATTTATGAACAATATACTACTGGACTCGAAGAATCTGGTCCAAATTACTTAAGTCTAAACTAAACATCCATTTCTTAAGATTTCTTGTAAAAGCAGCAGGATGCCTTAGTGTTCTGGTGTATAGAGGAAGCTTATTAAATAGCCGGCTCGCTGTTGCAGTCAACGAATTACGAAAGGTTGTTGTACGAAAGTTAGCAAGAGATACAAATTACAATGAATTTAGACATTCAAACAGCATAATTCTTGACCTAGAAATTGAGTACAAATCATACCAACAGAAGACAGTTGGCAATTACGGAATTGAGAAACAGGAAACTGAATACGATCATTTCACATGATTGATTATGATGAATATGAGAAGAAGAAAATATAGTGTGCGATCAATAAGAGAGAACATCTGGATAATAGGGTGCCGTCACGATGTTCGTTCTTGTGGTACGCAGATTATTATAATTCCTTGAGAGCACCGACTTTTAGAAGTTAGTGCCTTCTGCGCTTGCAACAGTGCCGGATTAAAGAAGTCACACGACTGCGTACCTCTTTGCTGAAATTCGATGCTACCAAAAAGACGTCCTCGAACTGAAATGTACGGTGCATTGCGGATATGTTGCGTCGTGCGACACACAGATCAGATTGCCCGGTATCCCGAGTCCGTTTAAAACATCAATTTGCTCCACGCCATCGATGCTATTGTATGCGGTTTCAAAATCGATAAAATGGTCAATTTCTTGGTTGTCTATCAGACACCATATCTGGTGGCGCCCGCTACGCAGGTCTTTGAATGCATTTTTGTATCGCATCGTATGTCACCGAAAATTATTCAAGATCGATACTGTTGCCTTTTAGTCTCCCCACACACTGGTGAGTGAATGACGTGATTTCCCCTATACGTTCGTAATAACTCACGAGTCCATTAACGTTTTGATCGTGCCCCGTGTTTGAAAAACTGCGATGAATTCCATTGTTTCTGCTGAAAAATCCCAAGTGGCTCTTCGACTATTGCCGATCGCCGAAGACACATTGCTGCTGTTTGAACTTGAGCTGCTGACCGAATGCAATATTAAAGCAAAATTATTAATCGATGACTGCTGCAGATGCTGTACAGTTGATCAGTAATCGTTTTGTGCATTTGCTTCGACTGTAACAGCCGATTGTTTCATCAGCATATGCAGCCGCCAGAGGTCATTGCTCAAGATGCACAGCAATTGAAGCAGTGAAAAGCATAAACTAAATAACTTTTGCTACTTCGACAGAAGCAATTCAAACGCTACGCAGTACCTTCTGCGGGCTAAGCCCAATCGACTGCCAAGTGGGACAGGACGGGAACTCACATACTGCCAACCATCCAGGCCCGACTCACAATGGGACCTAGCATACCAGACTGGGCGGTACCCGAGGCTAGTCTTCTTCATCTTGTCATGTACTGGGTTGAGCTTCGTTACCCAGCTGTGTAAAAACAAATTCGAACATCCCAGACCTGTTGTCCGCCCCCACCATGATTAGGTCAGCTCTCGGCGTGCCTTAAATAGGACTTCATTAGGTAGCTTGGAAGACACAGAACGAGGTGGTTGGACCAAGTCCAAAAACTCCCTTGGTTATGCCTGAACATAGATCTTGATGAGTTAGAGTCGATGGCGGAGGATCAAGTGGTCTGAAGATCTCTAGTGTTGCCCTGAAAATCATGATGAAGATAGAGTGTTTTATAAGTTGCTAGTTGTAGCCGGCGCGCATTTCTACGCACGTTACAAAAAATTGGTACCAAAACCTTTTTCAATTAATTATGAATAAAGTTGCCAAAGACATCAGTGTCCGTTTAAGAGGTCTAACCAAAAAAACATTGATTTGTATTTATAGGGATTTTGAAAGAAAGGAATCCGTGTATGAGTAAATCTCCATACAAGCCTCCAAGAAAGGTTCACACAGCATGACCTTCTATTGTGAGACTTTGATTAACATTCACAAAACAGAATTCACAGCAGAGCAATAAACCTTTTACTCAACAACCTCAAGTAAAGTGACTTCTTCTGCTTGCCGCTGGATTATACAAGAAAATACTAGAGGAGCATTGCTTACGTAATAAGCTCTGTGAATGGAGAGTACTTTTGCAAAACAAAGGACAGTCAACAGTCGCTTACCATATTATCCTGTACTCATGAATCTCAAAGGGAACAGAAGTACTTTTCCGGAGATTTCATGAAATACGAGAATATTCCTTTTACATTCACTTCTGCTTGTTAGACGGGAATTTATGCTCTGCCTGTCAAATTGTTTCTAGTTAACATTTTTCATTCACAAGTATAATTGGATGACGTCCGAGGTAGAGTTGCGTGATGCAGGTAGAGGAAGCTTCACTTAATTAAGGTCATGCAGTGATTTTTCGATTAAGATCACTACTGATGGTCAGTGGGTTTTATGAAAAATAAAAAAATGTCATTTCAGCTGCACGTAACTATTTGACACGTCATTGAGATGGCATCACACGCAGGCAGGCGTTTCATTGCTCCAAATGACAACCAACTGGATACACCTTATTCCCCACGCAATTGACGCCGCTTACAACAATCGCAACTCATTCCGTATGCGGAGCAATGACTGAGGGCGTCCCAAAACTTTTTATGCAAATGACCGTGACAGTCCGACTGACAAATGTCCAATATCCCCATCCCCAGCCCCGACATAAAATGACCAACCACAAAACATTACCCCGTCCCATGAAATTCACATTTTTCAACTCAATAAAGAATACTTGCCATCACAAGTCGTAGAACATAACAATTAATTTACCCAGCGTCGCCAAATCCACGAGAAGTATAAATCACAAGCGACCGCAGTCCAGCCATGCTCCCAAGGCCCGTATATACTCCGAGCACGTGAGCCCATTGGAAGGTCCCCGAGCTCGCGTGGTCGGTTGGCCCCAACCCAAACGAGCGACGTAAACACGTGTATTTAAACCAACCCTAAAAACCAAAAAATATCCCTTCTTTGCAAATCCTATTCCGTTTGCCACGGCTGGCTTGATGGGACCTTTTAATTAGCCACAAGCAGCGTGAGCAACACTTTCAGTTGCAAAACAGCACAGCACCACAAAGATCCTTCGTCAGGGTCATGGGTGAAGGGCAAAGAACTTGCCCCGCAGATGTCAACTATTCCATTCCAACTCAACAATTTCATTTTCCTTTCATTCTGCGAACAGAAATATTTTATTCAAAAATATTTCCCGAAGCCATTAGATTAATGTCCAACAGCGGCGATATATGTACAGGTCACACACGGACCGAAGCGAAACCAGGACGCAAAAGCCACAAACTGCCAGCGGGCGAAATAGAAGTGAAATGGAAAGGTTTAAAGGCCCTTCCGTGCCCCCGAAGGAGATGGGCGTGGAGGTCTTTATATTCATTCAGTTCGTCGTCCACGTCCACATCCACGTCGCCGTCGTCGTCATAATTCGCGATTTTCTCTATCAACCCTTGCATGTTTGATTTTCATTTACATGTCCATACGGGAGATTCGAGAGAACGACTAGATACGCTTCGTATACTATATGTCGGTACGACCACGTTCGCAGGATAGGTTCTCTCCTTCGTAACATATATCTTTCGCTGCCTGTTCATATGATATACGTACATATTTGGTGAACCATGAAAGCGAACTAGAATAGAAGAAGAAGCAGCGAATATTATTGTATTCCTTTTTTTTCGACCACCTACCACCTCTACCGCGGTGGGGTTCGTCTTTTATTTTTATTTCATTCGAATCCGAAGTGGGAAAAAATTGGATCGTCCTTAGGTGTCCATTGTCTTGCTGTTCAGTCTTACTAATCGACTCTTGGGGCGCGCGTCAGCGGTATTGGATTATTTTATTATTAACCAACGCGTTCGCAGCCGACTAGATTGGAAAATACTTGAGCTCTTAAGGAATAAACTGCAACTCCTGCAAAATAGTTGAAAAACTTCTGTGTCTTCGAAATACACTCATTGTTAATCGGTTCGGAGGTGTTCCCTATTTTTGAAGTGATTTTGTGTGAAATTTGAAATAAAGTGTTAAATATAAAGTAAATTATATTTTTAATTAAAGAATATATATTTTTTAACATAAAATTGTGCGTGGCCAGCCTTTGGATACATTTTACAACTTATCGCTGCACATTTGAAGCATTTGGGACTCGCCTAGTTTGGATACTTCAACGTACCACTTAAGGTAACTCCTAGGCATACCTCTGTCGTCTTTAAGTAAAAAGATTAAAACCCAAGTCTAAGAGGTGCCGGAATGTCTTTTGTTTGGCGTGTTTCCTTTTATTTTGGCGGTGATCTCATTCGCTTGATTAATATCGGACATTGACCACTCGGGCCATTCAATCTGATTGGCATTGCCGAGGGAAGGGATTTCGATGTTACCGGCTGATACCAAATCCCGATGAAATATGTATCTTTTCTTTTGTATGCCTTGTGTCTGTGGTTCGTCGGTTTTAAATATTCTCTTGTCAGGCTTCTTTGTCATGTAAATGTTTTAGTTATGACATTTTTTTTACTGGACGTTATGTACACATCGAGGGGAAAGTATATGATTTTGCCGTTTATGTGACAGTTTGAGTCACGTTCGTGGAGTAGGTCTTCCTATCTCTGTTTTTATTTTTTGAATAGTTTTCTTTTCTATCGAGGCACTACACGGTGTTTTGTGTATATCGCGTGTGGCCTGGTTTTAATGTTTGTTGTGAAAAGCAACCTCTAAGGGATTTGAAGACATATCGGTATAGCCGAAGATTAAGGACCCAACATAAGGGTTCATATTGACAGCGTTGTTCATAAATATTTCTGCTGGAAAAATATCTATTTCTGTCAAGTAATAACTTTCAGTTCAGTTAGTCCGATCGGAGATGATTCATTCGCATCCGATACAACTTTTTAGCTTCTCGAACAAAAACAAAACATCAAATAGTGGTGGGAAAGTTAATTGCACATTAATCTGTGACAAGATACGTCTTCACTTTTGGAACTTCATGTTCCAGAATATAAGAGACGTCTCCATTGAAAAATCGGTCCTCATCGTTCAAACAACCTTTAAGCAAGTTCTCTTCATCGAGTGAGATCTCTTGGAAATTTTTTTATTTTACTAGTTTTACCGTATTTCTCTGTCACTTGAACTGAAACCATAATCTTTTGAAAAACCGCGAAAAGTTCGATTGTCAACATCCTGTTTAGAACTTTGTATGGCGTTCAAGGACTTAACTAAACCTGCAGAAAAATGGAAGCAAAGAGAATCTCATTGCGAGATATACCAAACTTCTACCTTCCTTGCCCCTTAATTTCATCAGAAAGAATTTATATGCGATTTGTCTGTGAATACTTGTGTTGTAGCGTTTGTGTTTGTTGAGTGTTAGCCCTTCTCCAGAAATACCTTCAATTTGGGAAGTGGACCTACGGATTTTGTCAAGGCGATCGTAGCTGGGACAAGGAGAATTTCTTCAGAAGTTGAAATTTCTTCTTCTTTTGGGCCTTCATGATCCACGAAAGAGGCCGCGGGGTAAAGCACTCATTACAGATCTTCAGGCCACTCGATCCTCAGTCATGGGCATGAACTCATCAGTATTTATGGCCAATTTTGGACATGGTTCATCCACCCAATTGCAGTCGCATTTATTGGCAGTCCATCGAAGCATATTCCTTTCCGTTCGAAGAAGCAGCTGCTCAACATTGAGTTCCACGCATACTGTCGTGTTTCTCACATTATCCCGGCGAGTAACACCCAGAATGGCACGAAGAAATTGCAACTCGGTAGCTTGTATTCGCGATCTTATTTTTTCGATTAGATGGAAGCTTGAATTCCTTGTTCTCAAATTTCTTGTAAGCTGCCGCCAATTTTTTAACGAGTCGTGTGAGCGGATGAACTCGCTAGAAATGGTACTAGTGAAGTTGTATTTCAGACAAATCTTAAATGGTATGCTTGTACAATTATTGGCAATTATGGCCTACTCTCGAAAACAACACGATAAAACTGTGTAGACCGACTGTGCATGAGCATGAAAAAATATGAGGAACCTTGTGCACATTTCTCTGTAAACGAGCCGCCCTTTCTCATGCCATTACTTCTTAAAAACTCTGGTAGAATATTATGGTCGACAAGGTCTGCGTAACTTGCTTCGATTTCTGGTTTTACAGTCCTAAGCTCAGTTTAGGACTGTAAACTTTCACTCGTGAGAGAACAATAGCACGCACAACACGAGTAGTTGTTGGGAAGCTAGGTCCTGGACCTATACGGGCTATAGCGCCACCCATATTATTATTAAGCTCAGTTTATGGCGGACGATTTAACCATAATTTTAGGGGTTATAATTAATTAATTATGGTGGCCCGTGGCGTTGTGGGTATGTGCGTCGACCCCAACCTCGATGTCGTAGGTTCGATTCCAGCTCTGAGCGACAA
Source organism: Eristalis arbustorum (assembly GCA_916610145.1). Taxonomy (NCBI): domain Eukaryota; kingdom Metazoa; phylum Arthropoda; class Insecta; order Diptera; family Syrphidae; genus Eristalis; species Eristalis arbustorum. Next base: position 3,259,725 of record OU744318.1, read on the forward strand.
AAATCATTTTCACGACCCCACCTCTTTCGAGTCACTGACAATGCTCAAAGAGTATTTTCTTACTAGAAAAAGCTTCTCAAACTTGGCCGTTCGGAGTCGGCATAAAACTGTAGGTCCCTTCCACTCGTGTGAGAACTATAGTACGCACAACACGAGTGGTTGCTGAGAAGCTAGGCCCTGGCCCTCTACGGGCTGTAGCGCCACTCATATTATATTATATATTATTATTATTATAATTAATTCAAGTGCTATTGGTCATACCCGTATCCCCACGTACTCGTTTAATACCTAATTTGGCGAGTACCCGAAAATGTCGACTATCGGAAAAAAATCAATATAAAAATGAAAGTTGCACATCCTCAATGGTGAATTATACGACGAAGTAATTGAAAACAGCGATGAAAACAATGGTCCACCATAAGTAATAGAAATATTGCATATGAACTCATTGGAAGCGCAAGATTAATTTCGTCAAAACTTACCATCTGATTTTGGTAATGCGTCTTCAGGCTTCATCAGTTAAGTCTTAAAAAATTATAATAATAACCCGGTTACCCGAATTATTGCGAAATCAATTTTATATTATGATGGTTGATTATCAAAAAATGTTTCCATAACAGCCTAAACTATCTTTAACTTCAAATATTTCAAAGGACAGCGCCAATTTTTTTAAAACTTGGGATAACAACTAGGCTTAAAAAACCTGCAAAGCTGTTTGGAGCCACTGGGGTGTTCAATAATAGGAGTTCAACTGATATACACTGTTAAGCTTAAAACATTTCGTGATAACTTCTTATATCCTGCAAATGTCCAGTGATTAGGTACACCAAACAAATTAGAATTTTTAGTCAAAGCGAGATATGTATTTTTTTCGATGGAATTTATAAAAGGAAGTTCAACTTGACTTAAGTTAAGATTTCACTCTGAAACCGGAGGATTTAAACCAAAGACGTTAACTCATTTTAACACTTAATCACCTACCACCTTATGCGTCCACAAATTTTGGCAATTATTATAGGATTACGTACATAAACTGAATAAAGAAAAAATAACAAAATTCGATGTTAAGACTCAAAAAACTAAACCAATGTAACATATTTTTTAATGTTTTTCGATGTATACATTTTAGTAATTCATTTATAATGGAACATTTGTTTGAAAGAATCAATTGCTGTAATCCCTCTCTTCGTGGTTATGCCAACGAAATTCGTACGTATATCCTTATACAGTAGAAGTTCGAAAATAAAAAAAGTAACGTTTTTTAAATGTTTTCAATTTCCAAAGGCTTTTATTTTAAAAGAGTGGACCGACCAAGTGAATAAATTCAGTAAAATCAAAATACGGGATCACTTCTAACGAGAGTGTTTTCTCTTTTCTTTTGATAGCAATTGAGCCCATTTTTGCTTACTTGGTCATAATTTGGTTACTTCACATCCATACAAATATTAAACAAGTCATACGGAACAGGAACAAGGAAAAGTTCCATATTGTTCAGTGTAATGTGTACTTAACTGTAAGAAACCACTCGCAAAATATTCATTTGGATAAAATGGATGCGTAAATGGAACTAGAGATGCTTCAGGTTTTTTCGAAATTCCTGTCAACACAAAATAAATTGTAGTCAAAATTCCAAGCAATTCCAATTTCCATGAATACCTGTAACACTTATTTGTATAAAGGATGTGGAAGTTTCAATACACCTTTTCATCCAAGCAGAAATCCGCGACCTACCGGAGCCTTATTACTTAAGAGCTTCGCCAGAATGTGTCGAGTTAGCATATTTTTGCCTTACTTATGACAAGCCTTAGTCGATCCCTTACCAAGGCTTAAACCTCTAATAATGATGCATCGAAGAATCCCTTCAATTCACCCTTATTCTTGCAACCATTCAATCAATGGCTTCGTTAAATATTATGTCACCATCTTCGTGGTGGTCCGTGGCGTTGTGGGTATGTGCGTCGACCCCAACCTCTATGTCGTAGGTTCGATTCCAGCTCTGAGTGACAAAAATAATTTTCACGGCCCCACCTCTTTCGAGTCACTGACAATGCTCAAAGAGTATTTCCTGTCTAGAAAAAGCTTCTCAAACTTGGCCGTTCGGAGTCGGCGTAAAACTGTAGGCCCCTTCCACTCGTGAGAGAACAATAGCACGCACAACACGAGTGGTTGCTGGGAAGCTAGGCCCTGGCCTTCTACGGGCTGTAGCGCCAACCATATTATTATTACATCTTCGGGAAACGTGCGTCTATGGAGCAAACTTCAAGTCCAACTGATTCAATCCGACGATTGTGAATGAGTGTACATTTCGTTTTCCTAATACCATCTCCAATCAATCAACTGGGACAACAAGTGGCCCTTAAACGGCCTGTCTCCGACTAGTCCCTCTCAGAAGATGTACTTCAACAGTGCGATGTTGTCAAACACAAATAACAAATGACTTGCACTTTCACTTGCAGGATACAACTCCACCACCTGGGCCAGCATCTCCACATCAATTATCTGTAACATGGGCTACGCAGTGTGATCTCGATGACGGCAGCACAAAAGCCAAGCAAATGCAAAGCCATTTGGAGCCATTAACCGAAAAAGGAAAGAGGTACGTACCTGGTGGCACCAACCCACCGGAGCGCACAAACAATGGTCTCGTTGTGGTATCTCTGAGTTCCAGTCCAGTTCACATTCTCTCTCTTCCATTTAGAACGCAAGAGGACAAATCCAATGAAGTCTCAGCAAATTTAACTAGTCCTCCACTGGATGCATTCGGTAAGTTTTCGCATCAACCAGCGCCGCATCCCTTAACCACGACACCCCCGCAGGAGAACCGCACCATCAACCAACAGACGAAGACGACGACGATGAGGAATACTCGATGTCAGTATCCGCAATAATGCAGAGACGAGCAAGTGTGCGGTGCACCCGAAAGCGCGGCAGCCGCTACTCCCGCAGGGCATCCAGCCCATTGGATCACGTGCTGGACACGGTCAGTCAGACGGGCGACAGACGTCGCTCCAGCGTCTACACCACCAGCTCAGGCGAGTAAGCTTTGCCACAAAGTGAAATCTTTATGCGCAACGTGACTACGAAACCACCAACTATTTTGTTCTGCTTCAACATTTAAAGCACTGCCATTTCTGTAGATGACGGAACCAATCAGGACTCCACACAGGAGCAAATCTACGAGAACATCCGCCTGCACAAGGAGGTCATTCAGTCGGTCAAGTTACAGCCCTGGAACATCAGGAAGAAGTTGAAGCTCGTGCGACAGGTATGTGTATCGGCAGGCGACTATCAACAGTCGGTGTACGGTGTACGGTGTCGCATGCCCTTGTCAGAAATGTCCTTTTGACAAGTACATGCACACCTCGTGCGGCTATGTGTACTGATATTGACATTTCATGTGGTTCCTCCCCCGCCTTCCCCTTCAACAGGCGAAAACCTATGTGGCCCGTCACGAAGGAGCGCTGCAGGAACGCTTCGCCCTGTCGAGAAGTCTGAGGGACTTATGGGCTAGGTTTAAAATTTTAATGGCTGCGGTAAGTGATTTTCCTCTCTGCAGGAAATTTCCTCGCTTTATATCCCCTTTTTCGCTTTTTCTGTTTCTTTTTTTCTCGTTTCACTTCTTCGCCGCCGTTTGAGTTTGAGAGACACGGCATGGGCCGGGTTGTGGGTTCCTTTGGGTGGCAATGATTCGGTTTTTTATTCCTTAACTGGTGCTTCCTCGGTCTCGGCTTGTTTGTCTGGTTCGACGGAGCTGCCACGGGTGCTCTGCTTACTCCGCCGCCAGTGTGCACATGCAATGAAACTCATGCGGAAATTGCAGCGAAAATCCTTTTAGCCAGCTCTGCGATGCCGTTCTTGGATATTTCATGTCGTTCTCTTCCGTCGGAGCTGTGCTGTGTGCACGAATGTGTGCGAAGATCCTTAACTCGAGCACTTGCTGTTCACTGCAGGCACACACTAGGAGTCAAATAGCGCGCTAACGTGGTCTCAAATTGGGATTCATGTCGGACGAATGAAGCAATTTGAATACCGAATACTTTGCCGATGAGTGTCAGACACCAGACATGCGGTGGCACATGGACGTGGCATCAGATGCCATCTTCGCGTATTGCAGTATTTAAGGAGTGCCATGCTCGGCTGTGACATGTGTCGATTAGTTTGAATTTAAGTCGATGGTAAGTCGTGCGAAGCAACTGGAGCGCATGATGTCATGTGCTTCTTTCCAGCTAGCATGTGATGGCTCGGAAATCAGGTCGTCCGTAAGTTAGATTGACGTGGGATCTGCTGCATGCATTTAGGGTATGCGATGATTCGACTTTTGTGAGACACAATCGGAAGCAATTTGTGCCAGTGTGTGATGGGATCTGGGGTTGGGCTTCTCCTGGTCTAAGGTGCATCGTTGAATATGGGACCGCAGCTAGACTTTTCGATTCTGTTTCAGCTGAGACGTCTGTATATTTCATCAATCCCCAAGAACAAGGAGTGCGGATTAGAGAGCAAAATTGGATACATAATTTCAGTTTTTTTCAGTTTTTTCATCTCTGACGGTTTTAGTTGACAATTTCAGTGCTAGTTGGTTATTTAATTTCTAATACCAAGAAACTGAAGGAAATCGTACAACTATAACCGCTGAAAAGAAATAAAACCTAAGCGCATTGTATGCATCCAATCTTGCACGCCATACTCGTATGCCCAAGGAGTAAACAAGTTTCTTTTATCTGTGTTCCCGTCACCATGTTTCGATATCAAGCGGTTTAATGATGCCACCCTCAGATCTACACATTTAAAAATTGTTTGGTTGTGATACAGCTTGTCAGCCTTGGCTTTTGTATACACCGTAGCTTGCTCTTGACTACTGTGAATGAATTACTGTCAAAGGGTCGCAATGTGCCGCCTAATTTTGCTAAATCCTAACAAGGACATGTGTTACGTCGTTGCTATGTCTTCTACAGTCCACAGCAAGGTATCAAGAGAATTTGGACTGTAAACTGCATGACATAAACTTCACAGGTGCCATTAAACCATTAAACGGCTATACCGCTGTAACTAAACAACAGCGTCAAAGTTGTCGCGCAACACAAGTTCACGTGTGGACTTTATTTCAACTTTAATATCGAATCGTGAATATTTAAAGGATGTCTTGTATAAAATCCGTAGGTCCAATTATAACATACACTTCGTACGCGTGGTATGTTATCTTCATTTCATTCTTGATTGGCGCTACAGTCAACATGTCTCTCTAGCCAGCACGATATTTTTTTACAGCTGCATTCAGCTGCGCACACCAAGTTGGTTGATGTCCTTTTCCACTTGTATGCGCAATCTCGTGTGAGGACGTCCTCTGTCGCGGTGTCCCAATGGCTCGGTATCGAAGACTTGTCTTCATTTCACATTTCTTAAAAAGTTAAAAAGCTATCTATCGGCTCAAATAATAATTTTATACACTTTTGCTGTTTGTCTGTTTTTATGTCTGTTTATTATATTATTCACAATATTATATGGCGGCACATAGCGGCTGGATGGCGCAGTTGGTTCCTTGTTTGGGTCCCCGGTTCGAATCCCAGTGAAAGCAAAAGTGAGAAGGTCTGAGAGAGCAATCCGGTAACTTGCAACGCTACATTCATGAGGTCACTAGGTAGACGGCACTGAGAGTTTCCATGGCGTTTCCACAGTTACTTCTCTGTCGATAACGTCGGTGCGTCTACGTATGGAGTGCTGATCGCTAATGTCACTACATATCATTAAAGGCTATCGTCAGCTCTTTATGGGCTGTAATGATCGAAAAGTATAAACACATTTATGCCGAAGACACCTAGGTTTTGTTTCCTCCTTAGCGGCACTATTTGTGTTTTTCGGATGGACTGATCCGCATTCCGATGACGGATTCTTAAATAATGCAGCTGTCTTCCTAAGTCTTTGTGCTCCTTAGGTGGATTACTAATCTGACAGTTTTCATCTTTGGTCGTTGTAGATCAATCTGTCTCACAGCCTCACAGCCTCAATGCCATTTTGCAGAGTTCTCTACGGTGGTGACCTTATAGGATCTTCTTCTTAGCTGAGTTCAGGCTTCTCGAGATGGCTTAATGTAGACAGAAGGAGATTCACAACGTCTGTAAGAAATCCGCAGCATTCCTGTGATCTCTTGGAAATGACTCGAGACGAATTACGTACAGGTCAACAACAATTATACGATTTCAACAACAATTACCCAAATAATCTTAGCCTAAGCGAGCACTTCATCTGTCCCTCCTTTTCCCGGATCAGATTGCGATATACGGTTATAATGAGGTCAGAGCTGATGATGTAGGCTCCTGTTCACAGAAGCGCCGGTTCGTCTTCCCTCAAGGAGGTTAGTGGCTGCCTGGTAGGACAATGGAACACTTCTTGAGTCTGCGCCTTCCACCGTATTGTAAAATTTTCAACAAAAATAACCTACCACGCTCTTCTTGCTTGAAGGCCTGTATGATCCATCCAGTCATTTGAAGAATCTTCGGACGTCAGAAAAGACATCAATGGGCAAGCGCGCGGTCTGACTTGAATAGATATTCATATATATATTCAATATATATATGCTTTTTTACATAGCGGAAGCTTCTCGTTAGCCCCTAAGGAACTTTACCGAGTCCTGATTATGGCACCATTAATCAAGTGTAAAAGAAGTACCGTATTCTTTTCAAATACCCTATTCATTCGCTTCTTCCACAAGCATTTTATAAATCCATTAACAAATCCCTCTTGATGTTTCCGAGTTTTATCCAATTTCGAGTTAAAGTTAGAGAAACCACGAAAACTAAAGACGTTGAAGTAAACCTGTTGCCCAGCATCAATGAATGTCGTTAGTGACTATTGACCAGAAAGGGATCGAGAAAGCAACATGAGTGAGCTTACTTATCAGGGGAGCGACCCTTCGAGGGTCCAAGCTTGAGCAATTGCTGTCTTCCATCGATGAGTCGAGAGTCAGTCTTTGTACCGAAGGTTCGGTCTCTCTCTCCTTCTCGAACCAGGAAGTTTGGATTCGAACACCTTCATCGCTATAGAGTTGTTGTCCTTGCAATGTGGCAGAGCCACTGTTTTTTTCCTCGGAACTACATTCACAACCTGGTACTGCTCGTAGATTTCGCGGTTGTGCATTATCCTCTATTCAACTTCTCCGTAGACAGGACCATAGGTTCGTCTTTCGAAGGCATCCATAACCATCTCTGTAATTTTGCTCTGCAGTTCAGCTTTCGGCTCCGTAAAGCAGGACTGGCAAAGTGAGACTATATGCATGGTTTTGGTCTTTCGAGTCAGGAGTTTCGAGCCCAGTTTGTTTTGAAAAACCGAAGTAGCATCGGTTGCTATCTGGTTAGTTCTACGTTGGATCTCCAGTGAGATGTTCTTCGTGGAGATCACGTCTGCCCCGAGGTGATGCCGTATTTGTTACGAAACTTAAAACTACTTAAAGCTGGCCAGTTAATACACTCAATAGCTTCAAACAGATAACTCCCTAGTTTTCTTCACCTACCACCGCACCATCTGTTCCCACACAATATCCGTCCCAGCAAGGTGTACAAACATCCTTGAAAGTAACTCACTGCCTGCCCCCTGGTATCAATCCATCAATATAACACAGTCTGACAGTATTTGCAGAGTACGCGTTAAGGACCACGAAATTCACGCATGCACACACCCCGTTCATCCTTTTCATGTCGCACAGAGCATAGATTTCACTTCAGTTGTGTCACAGTAATCTCTAGGGCATACACATTATGGAATACCCTACCGAATACATTAACATCCGTCTCCTAGGTGGGCCAGGTGCTCTTACCTCCGCCAGTGTCGCAGAATTACGCATTCCATGCATGCTGTGCTTCTCGCAGTCACACTTAACGATTCCGTTGAATGGAAATTGAAGTGAATCCCACACAGAAGCGCCGTCGAATGGAATTCATTGAACAAGAAAATTACACTGACAAACGACACCAGGCCGAGAGAAAGGAACTCACCTGGGCTCTGCAAATCGATTTCGAGCACAAGCCCCTGCCCCCACTCTCTCGCACTCAATCACGGCACAGAGTCTAATATTCAAATTATTAAAATGTCATTACCATCGCCCAATAACACATTTCATCCTTGCACGCCCACCACCGCCACCCTCCAGCGCTGGCGGCACTGGAAACGCGAAACGAGCAGCTTCCTCACCGTCCTAATTCCATGGGAGCTGCGTATCAAAGAAATCGAGTCCCACTTCGGATCGGGAGTCGCATCCTACTTCACATTCCTCAGATGGCTTTTATGGGTTAATATAATGATGACGATACCGTTGGTAGCGTTCGTGATTGCACCTGAAGTAAGTGCTTTTGTCGCGTGCTGGGTCCAGGGGACGTGAGCCCCAGTTTAATGCCCTTTGTCTGCAGGTCTTGTCAACAAATCCGAACGAACAGGACCCGCGCAAGAAGATGTCGGAGCGGGAGGCGAAAGTGGCGGGCAACCTCTTCACAATTTGGGAATTCGAGGGATATCTGAAGTACTCGCCGCTGTTTTATGGGTGAGTTAGTGAGTGCGGACTCTGCGCGGGGATCCTTTTTTATGCGAGATTTTCCATTGCAGATACTATTCGAGCAAGTCGGGCGCAGTTCAGCGCGGCTACAATCTGCCCTTGGCGTATTTCCTAACCGCCGTCGCTGTGTACGTGTATAGTTTTGTCGCAACGCTACGCAAGTGAGTATGGCCTTGGCATCAGCTGGTGATTTATCACGTGCTGGATCCTTTGAAATTGTTTTTATTGCGAAAGGGGTTTGAAAATGGTTTTGCAGTTGACTCATAGCGCCACGGGCTAGGGGGCCGCTTTATTGGTTCACAGCAGATTGAGGAAATGGTCTGGCTGTGCGTCGGCTTCATCGATTTGCGGAACACATGCTGGGCCTATCATTTCCTTCGATTGCGCTACGAATCGACGATTTCAAATGGGAGAGGTCTGGAATGTCGCTATTTAAGAACGGGAGAGGTAGGCCGACCGTGCGTTTAATTTTGTTAAGAATGGTTCGGTTTATAGCGGCGACCCGGTTGGCAGAATGCGGCAAATGGATCAATTTCATTTCAAAGTCGTATTTCAAGATTATTAGTTTGTTTTAAGTGGCTCAGGGGGTCAGATGGGAGCATAAGCGATGAACTAGAGAATGGCTAGGGAGCCGTGTGCCCGGGGATTCAAAAATGACCGATTTAATAAATGTTGTTTCACTGAGATCTCGGTTTGGGAAACTAAGTGGGGTGATAAGTGTGTGAGATGTCCACCCGATTTGTTTCTCTAAAGGACACTCGTTTGCAATGCGTGTGGGATGTGTTGTCGGTCAAATGTTCGATGCGGGTTTTCTTGGTGGCCTGTCTTCTAGATTATCGATTATGTTATATGAATCTAATAAAGCTCGCTAGAGTGCGTTCGCTGTTCTCATGTTTAGTTTATTTGCGTGAACATAACATGTTCAAGAGTTCATGTGGGTATAACAAGAAATACTCATTAATACCAAGAGGGTAGCTGCATATCCCGTTGGTGCTGAAATTTCAGTATTGTACTCCAAACCTCCTAGAACGACCTCCTAGCATTGATCGTATGTTATTTCTATCATCGTCTTTGTCCTCCGTTGGGGCGTGGGCGTAAATTAGGCTGATGTTGCCGAATGTTGCCTTAATGCGGATTGTTGTGAGGCGCTTGCTTACGTATCTAAAGCTTAAGACTTCTTGCCTAAGCCTGCCTCGAACAACAAAACCGCATCCAAACAAGCGCTGCTTTCGCTCTTTGTAGCAATCGCCGTAATATATGTCGCAGTTTTTCATCCTCTTTTTGACGGGCCCATCCCATCGCACCTCCTGCATAGCGGTGATGTCAGCCTTATAGGCTTCTAGGGCCTCCGCAAGTTCATCGGCTGCACGTGGTCTGTTAAATGACCTCACATTCCACTTGCAGAACCGAAAATCGTTGTCCTTGTTTCGTTGTCCATGGTCGTCAGCAGTAGGGTCATCCGTATCCGAGGCTTGTTGCCGTCTCTGTGGGGAAGTTAACACAACGCGAAACCCCTAACCTGGCAGACAGGGTCCTGGCTTAAACCCCCAGACAAGGGGTCGCTGCATACATTGGTTCTCCGCTAAGCGGCTGCAGTAGAGGCTATCCAGAGGGCTCCGCGAGGAGGCTGTATGTCAACTTGACCTGTGCATTCACACAGACAGTTGCTGTCATCTCGCCAAGTTGAGAGCAATCAACAACTTTGCCCTGGATGCACCGGCCCATGCCCCCATACCATTTCAAGCGTTCAATCATAATTGTATTAGATGGTTTCAAGTCTGTTATCTATTTGATAAATGCCAGTGTTTACCAGGATCGTCTCGAACACTGTTTCTAATGTTTATAAATGATCCCCGCTACTTTTAATTCAATCCACTCCTTCACTGATCATAGCACCCTTCGGTTTTGTATTCGTTCCAAAACGTTCTCCGATCAGGCCCTTTCATGCTGTGTGCATCAAGACAACACTAAATTGAGAAATATCACAAGCTCACACTCTCTCTAATAGCAATGTACCATGTCTAGTACATTTCTCTATTTCTACAAACGATGCTCTGTTTATTGCTAATTGCATTCCACCTTTCGTTAAATTCACTCGTCTTGCCAGGAATGCCCATCACATCACAATAAGGCCAGCTTTCGAACGCACAGTTAAATTTGGAGTTCTTCTCAGCCCACAGACAACAATCCACAGACATTTAAGACGAAAGCACACATGCTTTTCCCCGCCCCTTTTACCTCTACCTATACGGGCCCACTGACACTTAAAGGTATTAATAATCCCTTAAACGTGCACTATATATAAAAAGCTGCCTCTACTACCTTGCTGGCCGTGGCTTTGTGGGTATGTGCGTCGAACCCAATCTCGACGTCGTAGGTTCTATCCCTGGTCCGTGCGACATAAATAATTTTCACGGCCCCACCTTTCTCCTTTCCCACCTTTTCCTCAAAGAGTATTTCCTGTCTGGAAAAAAAAGCTTCTCAAACTTGGCCATTCGAAGTCGCCAGAAAACTGTGGGTCCCTTCCACTCGCGAGAGAATAATAGCACGCACAACACGTGTAGGGGTAGAATTGAGAAAACTCACTTCACTACTCAAGAAAACACACGACGTCCACTCGTTACAAGATCTTCTCTATTTCTCTTCCTACTTAGTGTTAAATACATAATAAGTAACATGTCATATACAGAAGTGGAGACTTTTCGGATAGATCATCCGATCAGATTAACCGATACTTTATGCAGTACAAATTGGTGTTTGTGTGCTGAGAACAGTGACGTCCAAAACTAAATATCCGTTTTGATAAAAGCGACTACACACGTGTGGTTGCTGAGAAGCTAGGCCCTGGCCCTCTACGGACTGTAGCGCCACATTGTCATATGCGAGCAGTTGCACAGATTTGTGGAAGATCGTGCCTCTGGTGTTGACATTTGAGTTCCGCACGATCTTCTCGAGAACGATGTTAAAAAAGACGCATGACATTGCGTCGCCTTGTCTAAATCCTTTTCTGAAATGAAAGGTCTCGGTACATTTTTTACCGACCTTTACGGAGCATCGGGCGTTTTCCATCGTCATTCTGCAAAGACCCACGAATTTTGCATTGATGCCAAAACTAGACAAGGCGCTGTGTAACTCGTCTCTGTAAATACTGTCATACGCGGCTTTAAAGTCGATGAATAGGTGGTGGGTATCAACTCGAAACTCCTGGGTTTTTTCCAAGATCTGCCGTAATGTGAATATTTAGTCAATAGTGAATTTCGCTGGCCTTAATCCGTTTACACAGAATAGCTGATCTTATAGGTTATATATAGGAGACTTATCCCTCCAATATTTGCACAGTTTAGAGGGTCTCCTTACTTTAGGATCGGCGCTTATTTCCAGTACGTGTAATTAGTGCTGTCGTTAATTGATTTCACGTGAATTTCCTTGATTTGGATTTAGTGTGGCACTTACGAATATGCCACATCCACCTGTGGCCTTTTCAATTTTACGAGAACTACAATTTGTCCTGAATTGGCTTAGGATCACTTTAAAGTTGCGACGCTTTTTTACTGTGCATTGACTTGGAAGCGTAAACTATACCATACACTTTACATGGTCGAACAACTCCACGTCTAAATTGTTGCCTGTTCACTGTACCCTCCACCCGTACACTCGAGCCAATTTAAATATCCTTCCCTCGTACTCCTCTAGAGCACAAAGACGCAACAATCGATAGACTCCCGTCCAACTGTTTGGAATTTTCACTTCACATTCCATCACTTTGATTAGTTCAATCAAACCCAAGCGCAACAACAGCACCCAGAGCCTCAATTCGTTAAATGGCACATTCCATACGTATCCTCCAACATTTTTTTAAAAAAGTCCATCAACAACGATGTTGTTTTGTATTTCCGGTTGCGGTAGCATGAATCAATTTGTGCGACTGTCTGAGCGAATACTCCCCCCTCGGGCGGCACACCATCAATTGTTCGCCGGAAGTGGTGGTAGATGACATACCCCATTCGTCCGTCGTGCTATTCCGTTCGTACACACACGAGAACACAGTGAATCCTTTGGCAATAGTTGCGCTGTCAATTTTAATATCCTGCCGCAGAAGTACATTCGATATGCGAATCATATCCTCACAGCCACCGCCTCCCAACCGCGCTGAATGGAATCCACAAACATCGTCCCCGGTGAATTTTGTGAATGATGATACCAGGAGCGCTCCACGACCGCACAACACAATTCAGAAATACAATAAAATTCCTTGTCTAGCAATTTTGAGAATCAATTCGCTACGTGCCCTGCATTCCGTCACAAGGACACAGCGGTGTCGGGCAACCCGCATCCTGCTGCGTATCGTTTTCTTCATCGCTCAGTGCTTCGACGACAATATAAATTATAGTTCATCAGAGGATAACCGCAGATGTCGGAAGTGCCTATTGTTCACTAATTCATACTCCACCGACCGTGACGACGGGAAACAAGACATAACACAGCCCGGAGACGGTTGTTGGGTGCCCATAATTTGCTGCTAAATTCGCTTGATTGTGACTTGAGTATCTTGTAAGCGGTTTATCATTTCCGCCAGGAAGAGAATGAGCTCACCCCACTCCCTGGCATCCGGTGTCGATAATTGCGGTTTTTTTCCCATTTCAGGATGGCGGAGAACTCAAGGAACTCGAAACTGTCGTCGAAGGATGACGAGTGCATATTCTCGTGGAAGCTGTTCACCGGCTGGGATTTCATGATCGGTGAGTTTTGAATCTACGCCGAGTCAGCGGTTATTTCAATTCCACTCTCGGAGCACAGGTCATGCGGAAACGGCCCATAATAGGATAGCCTCGGTGGTGGTTGGCTTCAAGGAAGCCCTGCTCGAGGAGGCCGAAAAGAAGAAGGACAAGCGGAAGTATGCAAAAAATGTGCCTCGCTGATTCGTTTTCTCATCGAAATTCTGTTTCGTTTCAGTTGGCGCATCATACTTCAGAGGATCCTGGTGAACATTTTGGTGATTGGACTGCTTGCCGCGTCTGGGTACACTGTTGTGTCAGCGGTCGATAGGTTGCTTGGATTTCGTTTAATCAAAAAATTTGAGTCCCCTTAAGGAATTTCTTTCCGCAGATCTGAGAATATTGGCCCCAATGCGTCCTGGTTCCGACGGAATGAGGTCAACGTGATTATGACCCTATTGTCCTTCTTCCTGCCGATGCTGTTCGATGCGCTGGGGCTGTTTGAGAACTGGCATCCCAGGCAGCAGCTACGTCTGCAATTAGCACGGTACGTACGTAGCTGGCGCGCCACTGGGCGAGAGGGAAGACCAAACTTTTTCAGTGCACCCCTGAGGATATCGAAACTACGACTGGGAAATTTACCGAAGGCAATCACATTCAGCGTCATTTCCCAGAAGGGATGATGCCTACAACGGTCCGCCGCCCGTCTGGGGTGGCAACGTCGGAATACTTTGTTTTCCTGCTGCGGAGTGGTGGGGTAATGGGGAATTCTGCTCCCCTGTTGTGTATCCCTGCCACGTAGACGGGATTTTCTTGGAAAAGTTTGCCACGTTCAAGGCGGAGGGATGGTGGCTTCTTGGTTTCATTGTTTGAAACGAGACTGTAAACAAGGCATACGCAGGGTGTCACTTACGGTGGCAATTTACTTGATCCACGTATGACTTGAGAGCTCAAATCTGTGCGATCTATTTGACTCACCCTTACGTGATGCCAGGAGCAGCCTTGGGAAGTTGGGTGGCTGCTCGTTGGTGTGCACGAACAGTAGGCACCTTGTTAAAGGTGAAACGGCGACGTATGCTGACATCTAAAAAGTGTGCACACACGCTTATCTGAGTCAACTGAGTGGGAGGAGATGCCATGAGCAGAGTTATGCATATGTGCCTCTGTTTTCCCGCGTCGTCGCATGCTGATAAATTACTTCCTGTCTTCAGTGTATGCAGATTAGCCCGATGTCAGCGCAGAAATGAGGTGTGCTTTTTATGTGTCAGCTCGATGGTTTCCATTGATAGCTTGTAAAAAAAGACGATTTTGGGGTGGTTTTTGGCATTATTTATGCGCTTTTAGGTGGAAGCCTCCGCCGTGGTCCGCCACATGGACTCATGTCCTTCGTGTTCAACTAGTTGTTTCCCTCAAGCACCTCCGACACGCACACGTCACACCGGAAACGACTAACAACCCAATTTCCGTTTGAATTTAATTTCAGAATCATGATCCTGAATTTGTTGAATTTGTACTCGCTCATGTTCTCGTTCATCTACAAAATCACCGGCAAGGACCTGGACCTGCAGCTGCTGAAGGAAGTCGATCAGAACGCCACCACCGAGAAGGGGGAAATCGAAAAGATGATTGCCAGCCTAATGCTAACGTCTGCGATGACAACCCCCATGGGCAGTGATTTCGATGGATCGGCCACAACCTCTATGAGTGTCCCCCCAAGTGCCGCCTCCACGACAGCAACACCATTCGCCGCAACGACCATGGGAGTCCTGTTCAATCTGACAAGATGCTTCACCGTACGAGTAAACTGTTCAGTGCCAAAACCTTCAACGACACGCACCTTAACGACATCGATGCTGTTGTTAAACTTAAGTACAACAATGCTTCCTAATCTCTGGACAAGTCCATTGAGCACATCCTCGACGCTCCTCACAACGCTCACTACGCCATACGACGAGGTGACCACTACCATTGACTTCCTTACGTCAACAACCGACTTTAACGATGCGATTACAAGTCCCAGCAGCAGCTCCGTTGATCCCTTCACGGGGGATGATTGGACGAGCACAACGATGGAGCTGTACAGCACCACCCCCCAGCAGACGTCGACCACTGAGAAGGAGGACATTCCGCCCGAGTTCAACGCCACCTACTTTGATTACCAGGATTACTTCGAGAACTTCGAACCAATCGATGAGTACGGGGCCACTCTGAACAGCGGCACCAGGCTGCGGCGTTCTGTCACTGATACAACGGGCGACACCTCGGCGAGCACAGTCAGTTCCGAATCTACGGAGTACACGTCCACGCTTCTCTGGGAATACAGCACTGAGCCCAGCTCAACGCATGAAAGTTCAACAGACTATGCCGACGAGGTACACGCAGCTAACATGTCCAGCAGGTCAGGCGGTAGCACCGAACCCATGCCAACCACAGCCGGCTCCTCTGATTTGAGCACAGCGGATGACAAGCTCAACGAGGACACGACACGATATGCCTCGCAGGCAGAGGAAATCGCCACCACTGTTGAAACTACCATCCCTGCGTCCACAACTGTCGCCACCATTGCAAGCAGCACCGAGAGCACCGGTGGCAAGGACAACGACGAGGAGAGCTGCACGCAAACGATATGCATCACCCTCCCGCCGGAGCTCTTCACCACGCCACAGCCGATGGAAGTGTCCTCATCAACAACAGCCGCCACCAGCTTAAGCACCATCACCACCCTGACACCGGCGCAGCAGATGGAATCCTACAAAGAGCGGCTGAAGAACCTCACGCTCACGCTGGAGTACGTGCGTCGCAACTTGACGTCCATGTGCTGGGAGACATCCCTGGGCCAGGAGCTCTCGAAGGTCATAGTCTTCGACATGGTGAGTACTGAGTCGGAGAAAACTTATTATCCCGCGCCCTCCCAATCGTCCTTCAGGACACTCTAATTCACCGGCAAATTGTGCAGAAAATATCATAATGGTCCCTCGGTCGGGCTTCGCTGATAGATCTTGGCCCGGCCAGGGCTGGCCTGTTTTCATTTTTTCCGCTTTCCAGGCCGTTACGTCCGCCCAGACGACACAAGCCGGGTGCGAGGATTATGAGCTTTTCAAAAATTCAAAAAATCATTTCCCATCGATGCCGAGTGTGCCCCTCTCTCACGAAGCACTGCCAAATTCCCCCACGACACAACAGCAGCAAAAAGGGCGCGCACACACAAAAGGCAAAAGAAAAAACGAATCCAGATTGCACGCTGGATGGATTTAATAAAGGGAAATTGGAAAAGTTTCTCCCCGCAGAACAGTTTCTGGCCACAACGAGGGTGCGCCTCCGAGGTCTCTCGAGGACTTATTGAATTTTCTGATTCAATTGGCTGATTCCACTTTGCAAATCGAAAACAACTGGCGAATAATGAGAACGTTCGAATTAGCGCACCTAACCGATTGGGCGCTGTACGCGTTTGAACTCTGACTCTGGTGCGAGGCGGGAGATGTCACTGCGGAGATACTCGAAGTCAATTCGAAACCCATTCGCACTCAGTTGCCAGCACGCAGTTGGCCTTGCCAGCACGCGGTGCTTGAAGGGCGTTTTCTGAATATTCCCTACGTGACTAGACTCGAAACGGGTGCGTTGCGTTGACCGTAGCCGTAGAGTGGACGTTCGAAAGGGTTAAACCTGCTGCCGGAGCTCCGTAACTCCTTAAGTCATTTCGAATTAAGCCCTACATTGGGTGGGGACGAGGAGGAGGGGGTTGAACCCAAAAGCTGGATTTGTATTATTGATGTTCCCTGGTCAAAAGGGTCTCGGGGTCTTTGTGTACTCTCCGCTTGTCGTGATCCACTTTTAACACTTTCCCTGAATAACAATCACGATTTTTTTCTGAACAAGTGTGGTGGCCTGTGAGAGAGGGGAGTAGAAGATGTAACAGGATTTCGGTCAAATTAGGACAGGCTGGGGGCCGATCGGATCTACGGTGGATTGAATCCTTTTTGAAGAGATTTCAACTTTTCAGGTGGGTGACTGTTACGGCCTGGCGATGTTGTTCTAATTTGATGATGATGAACATACGAGGACGGAGTGACGACAAGTCCTAAAGTCATGCAATCACATTCAAAGTGGTGTCCCTTTCTCCGAGTGTGGTACATTTGCGGAGTGTTTCGAGTTCATTTGCTCTGATGAGTGGTGTCTGATGGGTCGTTTGACAAAGGGGTCTGCTCTGCGGTGTACTTAGTTGGGTTGGTCTTGATGTTCTTGACGAAAAGGAGACGCAATTTTATTTCAATTCTCGGTGTTTGGTTTTTTGTGGCATCTGCTCCTGAAAGTGTAATGATGTTTAGATGATACCTGCATTGTAGCTTAGAGTAGAAATTCACAATTTCACTCATTCTGAATCTCTTGCCACAGCCATAAGATCATGATCGCTGGGAAATTTGGAAAAATACAAGTTCCCTGGTGACGAACATTGGTAAAAATGGAAAGTCTAATTCCAGATCTTTTGTGGTGGCCCGTAGCGTTGTGGGTATGTGCGTCGAAACCAACCTCGACGTCGTAGGTTCGATTCCTGCTCTGAGCGACAAAAATAATGTTCACGACCCCGCCTCTTTCGAGTCACTGACAATGCTCAAAGAGTATTTCCTGTCTAGAAAAAGCTTCTCAAACATAGCCGTTCGGATTCGGCATTAAGCTGTAGGTCCCTTCCACTCATGAGAGAACCATAGCACGCACAACACGAGTGGTTGCTGAGAAGCTAGGCTCTGGCCCCCTACGGGCTGTAGCGCCACCCATATTATATATATTATTCATTCCAGGACTTTACAGATGGATAGACTTGAATACGTGACTTTGGTGTCTATTTAGGAAATGTCGGAATGAATAAGCTCACCTGGAATAACCTAAATTGAATCTTGTTCTCAAATATAATCAATCTGTCTACGCAGGACTGTTCGGCAAGTCCGTGACATTGCAACAAAATACTTTATTTGAATTTGAACTTCTAAGTAGTCTTCCTCTACCGCGAAACACTTTAACCAAGGACATTTCAATTAGAGATGTGCCAACATGAAACTTTCGTAGCTCGACTTGACTTGAGGTGGAATTGAAGCGAACCGAATTGCAACTCAAGTTGGCTACCTCGGTTTTTTAAAACAATGTTTGATGTAAAAATGGGTGTGTATACAAATATGGAAACTAAAATGCAAGGATTTAGTGACGAAAAGACCGTTTATTAAATATAATTCAATACATAACATTTTCCTTGCGACCTTGGGAGTGCGGGCGCACTTCTATTCACCATACATAATAGAGAACCGAGAAAGAAACCGAGTTAACATGGGTTCGAATTGAAGCGAACCGAGTTGCAACTCCAAACATTGCTGTTGTTGCTGACTAGCTCGGTTTCACCCAATTCAAAATATATTCCTTTTTGCAACAGTCAACACCAAACTCGGGCTAGCTTGGTACACATACACACCATTAGCATATGGAATATGGATACAAATATTTTCTGTATCATATTCACTCAATACTCAATAATTGGTTTGAAAAACTATAGAAAACACAACTCTTAACGTCAAACAAAATAACCTCATACATTTAGGTACAAAGCAACGAGAGAAGAGCAGGAGTTTGTCTACCTGCCGCAGTTCTTCCGCAGCCGGAGTCGATAAACCAAGTTTGAGGAACATGAGGGGATTTGATGTTCGTTTATTCGTTTCTTTTTAGTTTCAGCAACTCGATTTGACATAATTTTAACTCGGTTCAACTAGGCTTGGACGCAACTCGGGTTGACTCGGTTCTCAACTCGAGCTGACCCATCTCTAATTTCAACCATTTTTACACTTCCAAAATTCATGATATCATACACTCTGCATTTTGCACATTCCATTTGCAGGAATCCACTGTTTTGATTGTTTTCCTTCACCTCTAAGGGTTAGTGATCACAAATTGTTAGTGAACACTGTAACAAGACACTTCAATTGCACTCGAATAGTGCCGCTTTGGAAATGTTAGTGGTGTTGTGGGTATGTGCTATGCATTGAAACTCGACGTCTAGATTCGATCCCTGGTTTGTACCATAAAAATACATTTTCATGGACAATCTCTTTCGAGTCTCAGACACGCGTTTTCGTCTTTGGATTGCGTTTGTGTATCACGAATTCAGTTTGACAGTTCGCGGAGAGAATTATTGATTCGCGGAGAAATACTTTCAAATCATTAATTAGGACACTTAATCTGACTTTTATTCGGATTTTTGTCTATGAAAAAACTCTTGCATACTTGCATAGCAAGAAGTTTAACTTTTTGTTTATATATGCTGGAAAAGGGTTGTTTCTGAAAGTTCGCGTTCGCAGTTCGCTGCTCATATGAATGGGCCTTTACTCCAAAAGCCTGCAAGTGAAAACCAATTCAACACGCGTACTTATTTGTTGGATTTCCTCGCATTTATTTATCCATGCTGCTTTTACAAAACGTATCAATGCTCTAGTAGTGTAATGGCAACCATTCCAAAACGCAATCAAATAGCGTAAAGCCAATGCATAGTATTTCAAAACGCATTGTGAACAGATTTATCAACAAACATCGCCTACATGGAATCATTACTTTTGCATCAGTATGTTTTCAGTGTAATACGCAATTATTAGACGTTTTTGGCAAAACGTCCTATGTTTTACTAACTTCAATAAACTGTTGCGGGGGCGATACACGGTCCGTCATATCATTGCTCGAGCCTCTTCGACTCACCGATGGATAGTACGACTTTGGTTGCTGACGCCTGGAGTCGAATCTCACCTTCTAATGGGCTTGGCTATGTAGCTCAAGATGTTTGTTAAGTCTTCGATTTGTCTCCGTACAATCGGTTTCTACCCATTTTTGATTGTCTCCAAAATCGTTTGAGCTTATTTACCGAAATTTTACTAGCAAAGCTGTTGCAACCAAAGTTCTTTAGGTCAATGTAAACTGAATGATACATTTTTGTTTCTACTGTCAATGACCAGAGAGAACCAAAGTCGTTCTACAAATGGAATCCAAACGCCAGCACGCGTCAATGTCACCTATAAAACACATCCCATCTAAGGAATTCGTTTTCGATTCATTTTTGTTATGTATTTATGTTACCAATTTCGCTTTGTATCCAAATGAAGCTTTATATATAAAGGTGTTCTCATTTCTAAGTACCGAATGAGCGCCACATATTTACCAGGTTTCTTCATGGACTTTCCAAGTTTCCTTTGTGATTTTTTTAATTCTTTTACTTACATCCTAGACCAAAGTGCTAAGCACCAGCTTTACTAACTTAGCAAATGTTCTTACATCCAACCTTCTAACCCTACGCGGGGAAGCTATTCTCATCATAATGTGATGTTTTTGTTGTTTTTTTGTTTTGCTTAAAGGACGTTTTGGTGATTGATTTGTAATTCTTATACTAGTCGTAAGCTACAAAAGGTATGTATTTTTTGCAACAAATTATAGAATATATACGTAGGCTTTGCCCTTGCCCTTGCGGTCGCTGCTCGCTTAGACCTACTATGTAGCTGGGTCCATTGCGTCCGTGATTTTGTGTGTATTAAACCATCCTATTGCGTTTTAGCAGAATTTTCAGTTCTGCGCCGCACAGTCCACCAGCTCTGCAAAGTATTGTTTGCCCAAGTTATGCTGGTAAGCTACATCAACGAATCATGGTGCTCACGTTATGACACTACGTCTCTACTCACACTAGTGGATTAATTTTTTGCTGAAACTACCTTGTGGAAATGATTGTTCAGTCACATATTTAGATGGTTCAGTTGTCTTAATTTTGGTGTGAATAAAGATGGAATGTATTTATTAAATACGAAGAAGTAATTACTTATTGATTTATTGAACGGCAATGAGTGACCATTGGTGGTAACTTCAAGGGATGAGGACGAATACTTTGATGGACTAAGTGAAACCCCCAAAAATAAAAATAACGATTTCATAAAGTATGTACAGTTTACAAATTTGTACAAACTTGTGTTTGCTCTAGACCAGATAAATAAGAAGAAGGCAGTTTCGTTGTAAAAAAAAGTCGTTTTTCAATTGCCTGAAATACAATGTTGACAGAACAATTGGACAGCTCCACTGTAAATTTCAGACTTTATGTAAGAACCTACTTTGCGGATATTTTTTATTCACACTTCATTCATGAGTGGTCTTTCGGTGTGTTCTCTTCGTTTTTATTCACACCATTATCTTATGAATTCCTTAGTACCTGCATGTGATATCCACTCACAAAGTGTTCAGCAGATTCATATCTACCAGATCTGATCTTAGACCAAATATGGTATCTCCCACCTTTAGTCTATAAAGATTTTTGCGGATTCATTTCAAACTCCGCTCTTGTGCACAAAAACTTAAACATCGTTGCGTGGATTACCGACGAGTCACTCTAGATATCTATTGCAAACCCTCTGTCTTCTTTGGACACACACGTCGCTCATTTCGCTCCCCATTGCCACCTTCATTCCATTTCGGTCTTTAGTCTTAAAGAGCCCAATCGCTATGCACTCGGATAGAACCTCCCTTGTTCGAATTCCATTTCCCCCACAGATCCAACAAGTCAACTTCTATAAGCCACCTAAAAGCAAACACATTCCCGCCATTTACCTTTCCACATTTACAGTTCATCCCCACACACACCATCCTCTAGTTCCGTTAATTTCATCAACTTACACACCCCACTCCTTCCGGTGAGCGCACACTTAAGCTCTCACTCCACGCAGCTTATTTACAAAATGCAAACTTCCTTAATTCGCAGATAATGTCCATAGCGGCGCCACTTTGCATCGACTTCCTGCGAGCGCTGTTCGTGCGCTACATGAACAAATACTGGTGCTGGGACATGGAGAAAACCTTCCCGCAGGTATGTGTGTGTTTGTCCTTTTCGCTTCCACCGGAAATGCACTCACTGCTCCCGTTCCGTTTTCCGTTCACTCGCAGTACGGCGATTTCAAAATCGCCGAGAGCATCCTCAACCTGGTCTACAACCAGGGTCAGGTGTGGATGGGGATCTTCTTCTCGCCGGGACTGGTGATAATCAATTTCGTGAAGCTCATGATTCTGATGTACCTGAGGTCGTGGATTGTCCTCACTTGCAACGTGCCGCACGAGGTGGTCTTCAAGTAAGTTCTGGAGGCGCTACTGGACTGGTTTTTTTCAAGGCTCATCCCCTCTCATTCCAGGGCCTCCAAGTCGAACAACTTCTACTTGTCGCTGCTGCTGACGATGCTTTTCCTGTGCGTCCTGCCGGTTGGATACGCGATCGTTTGGTTGCGCCCGTCGTGGCATTGTGGTCCGTTCTCTGAGCACGCTCGCATCTCCGACTTCTTCACCAAAACAATCATCAACGCCTTGCCGCCGTAAGCACCTGGACTTCTGCTACTCTGGTCACTATGTAGTTAACCACTTTTCTTACAGGGAACTGCACAAGCCGCTGGAATACATGACATCGCCGAGTACAGTGATCCCGCTGCTGCTGCTCCTCACGCTCATCATTTACTACTTGGTGTCGCTGACGGGAGCGCTGCGCGAGGCCAACCAGGACCTGCGGAACCAGCTGCAAAAGGAGCGGGAGGAAGAACGGAAGAAGATGTTCAAGTTGCCCGAGACCAAGACCAACGAACAGGCCACCACCGCGTTGACGAACCGCTGGCGAAAGGTCCTGGAGGCCTCGTCGCCAGTCACGCCCACGGCTGCTGGCCAACAACCCCCTGACTTCGACGAGGCGTCCAAGAACCAAGCGAGAAAAGGTAACCAACGCCACTCGCCACAAGCTATCTCCGTTTTCAACCCCATCTCTTCCACTCCCCTTCACAGAACTCATCGCCAGGATCATGAAGAAGGCTCTGCGCAAGGGGTCCGCCACTTCAGACGACGAGAGTTTCGTCCGCGGCCGGGATGAAGACGACACCGACACCGAGCACCACGAGTCCTTACCCCACGACGAGGAGACCAAGGAGAAGATGTTTGGCCTGTCCAAGCTGCAGAACATCCGAAGGACTCGCAAGCCGTCGCTGGTCGACATCGTCCAGATCGCCAAGAGTGAGCAGAACAAAATGAAGGAACCCCACCCGAGGGGCCGATTCAAGGTGGACAGGGTCGAGAAAGCCGACAAGGGGGCCAGGCCCGACAGAGCCCAGAAATCGGAAAAGAGCGTGGACGTTGACAACGACCCAGAGACCAACTCGAGAGTTGTCTCGGAACGGCGCATGAGCTTGATGCGCAACCAGTCGGAGGAGTCCGACGGCGCCACGTCCAAGCCCAAGGAGCCCTCCGAAGCTGTGAGCAAATTCGCCATCGTCAACGAGAAGGTCACCGACACGCTCCGCAAGCACAAGCGGAAAGCCGCATCGCAGAATTCGGAACCGGATGTCTTCAAGTTCGACGAGAAGACCGTGGAAAGGAGCAGAGCCAAGGACGATGCAAAGCCAAGCGAAGTCACCAAGAAGCAGGCTGAGGCAAAGCCCCCTGTTGATGAGGAGAAGCCCGACGTTACCAAGCACGAGAAACTGATGAACTTCTCCAAGCAGGGACGGAAGAAAATCGGTTCGTTGATGACCCTTGTCCGGGAAGCCGTGAAGAAATCCGAATCCAACAACGCGTCGAACGGCGAGTCGGCCACCCTCAAGCCGCCACCAGCCGAACCAGACCCTGAGCCGAAGCCCAACGACAAGCAGGAGCATGCATTTATTCCCAAGCCCGAACCCAAGCCAGCTCCACTTCCAGAAAAGATCGAGACTCCACCGCCACCGCCGTTGCCGCCGATCGACGCCGAGGAGGACGACCAGCCCGGACCAATTCCGCCGCCGATGAGGAGCGGATCGCTGCGTTGGGTGGAGAAGCCCACACCCACCCGGCAGGACTCTCAGGCGTCGGTGTGGTCCGACAATATTCCAACGATAACCATAAGCACCACCGGCAGCGAGGAGTGCATCCTCGAGGGAGGGGCTGCGCCAGCCGATGGACAAGCCAAGGACACGAAGCCAAGCACCAGCGACGGCTAGAATGATGTGTACGCCGCTAAAATAGTCCGTGTACCCACTTTAGTGGTGACATTTTTTTGGAAAGGACCTTCCCCCGCGGAGCGTCCATTAATTTGTATTTTTAAGCAAGAAACAATAAATTTATTAATAGTTGCACGAAAATTGAATTTTTGTCTCGTAATTGCGGTGGCACCCGGTGAGTGGTGTGTGCAGAATCATGGACACGAACCATGTGGAGTGAACCTGTGGAAATGTTTGGTGGGTGAAGTGACAAGCAGGTGGCGGCGTGTTTAGTCGTGACTAGAACCATGAGTGGCATGTAAGCAAAGGCACAGCTAATGAGATGTGCAGTGGAACTCATTTGTTCGAATACAGTGGGATACAAATGGATTGAAGAGTAAAATAATTTTACATTGAAAGTGGATATAAGGTTTAGACCCTTTCTAGAAAAACTTTTAAATCATAAATTAGGTTACTTAAACTAACTTTTGTTGAGATTTTTGTGGATGAAAAAACTCGATAATTCAGTTCAAATTTTTTTTGCATTCCAAGAAATATAACATATTGTTCATATATGCTGGCAAAAGGTTGTTTCTAAAAGTTCGCGTTCGCAATTCTCTGCTCATATGAATGGGTCTTAAGAGAGTGCACGTTCTAAGTTGGCTTTGGTGAGGATTGCCTGATATTCTATCATGACTCGGCACAGGCAATCTGTTTGTGTGCCATTTCTCTTGCGCCCACCATGAATGTGATTAGCATTCACTTGGATTGAACAAGGACCCTCGATCCTTCATCTACTCGGAGCTCGTAAATTCTGGAATTTATACGTTAATTTACCACAGCGCATATGACTTTTCTAGTGATATGTTAAGAATTTTCGGCGGTAACTTAGTGCTCTTGTTTTTGTGAGTAATTAAATCACCAACAACTCGAGAAGCGTCGACAAGTGGAACCGGGAAATGCACTCTGAATCAACTCAATGCAAGGGCAATATTTACTCTGGGAATGAGAAGGTCGTCCTTAGGAATGGAATGGTAATGGAAATATCCTTCTTCATCTCTTCTCTCCGAAACCAGGAGTGCAAATTCGAGGTTTTGGTGTATAATTATGCACTCAGTCTTCAAATACGTTTTTTTATTCATAAGCGAGTAGGAAACTTAATCTACTCACAATAGCGCTTTAAAATCAATTCTACATGCGAGTTACATACCTTCTACGAACAGCAGCAGCATAGGAACAGCAGCCCAACATAACAGTAAGCAGTGCACTTTTTTTCGGTGCGCACATTATGCTATGGTGTTTGTGGAGACAATGTGAAGCTCGACTGGGTCAAACAAACTTCACCTAGACCACTGAACCAATGGAGGTGGTTTTAGGCAATCCAAACAACAAATGGCCTTATTCATGGAATGAAATATACTGCCTCAAGAATAGCAGTGATTATCATTATCATGTCGTTCCAACATGCATGATCCACGAAAGGGGTCACGGGGCTTTAACCCACACACTAGAGATCTCCAGGCCACTCAATCCTCCGCCATCGACTTTAACTCATCAGGAATTATGCCCAGGAGCAAACAAAAGAATTTTTAGAGTTGGTCCATCCATCTCGTCCCGGGTCTGCCAAGGAGTCGTCTTCCTGATGGAGTGCATGCCTCGGAAGACGTGCTGATAGGGACATTCGTGCCACGTGTCTAAATCATCAAAGCATAGCTCTATCCTTTCGGAGAACTTATTGAGTTCGCCGTTTACGGCCGTGTTTCTCACCCTATCCCGGCGAGTAACTCTCACAAAATTACTAAGAAATCTCATCTCGGCAGCATGTATTCGCGATTTTATTTTTTTAGTCTTTACCGAAATCTCATGACCATACGTGAGGCTCAGCCTTTCTGTTTCAGTATTTTCTTGTTGTCTCGGAACGACGGGCGAGCTTGCTGCGCAACCAGTCGGAGGAGTCCGACGGCGCATCGTCCAAACCCTCCGAAGCGATGAGCAAATTTGCCATCGTCAACGAGAGGGTCACCGACACGCTCCGCAAGCACAAGCGGAAAGCCGCTTCGCAGAGCTCGGAACCAAGCTTCCAAGCTGTTTCAATACTGATCCATATTGACCAATTCTAGATAAAATCTCGGCATTACGCCTACCATCACTCGTGAAAAAGACCCCGAGATACTTGAACTGCTCCATCTGCTTCACTCACAAATAGATTGCATTGAACAAGCGTTCTGGAAATTACCATAACCGCTGATGTGTCCACGTTAACCTTCATCCTCGCATCTGCTCATACGCTCAAAAACCTATCCACTGCGGGCTGGACTTCCGTCTGAGAGGTTGCGAGGACAACCAAATCATCTGCAAAATCTCGATACAATAGTTGTGGTCAGGTCGTGCCATGGCGGTATGGTTTGAAAAACAAAATAAATCACTTAAACCTTTCTCACCATCTATACTAAAAAATCGACGTCGCAGCTTATGCCTAGCTTCTCAGCAACCGCTAGTTTATTGGCTGACTGGGTCTCTGGACACAAGGGCTGTGTATCTGTATATCAGACAGGTCGCGGGTCGAACCACGCTATAATAACAATTGGACAGCAGGTACAACGCTGATAAACGAATAGGAAAACAAACTTTCCCTAGCCCACTGAACCAATGGAGCAGATCTTATGCAATCTAAACGTTAAACCATATAAGGAAATAATCTCCCTCCACATGGAAAGCATAGGAATGCTTTAATAACCTTAACGAGATAAGCCCATACCAGGGGGGGGGACCGTCCACTTTGCCTGGAGAGGATGAGACATGTGAGCACATTTTATCTGACTGTCCGACAGGCTACCATGACAAGAAAACGTATTCTCCACAGAGTGATACTCACGTCACGGGAACCAAAGGGATCCACTACTGAAGACAATGCTTCACGAAGGATACGTTTTGTGCGTTTTGTGTTGCGAATGTTATCATTCTGTGGAAGGGACCTATAGTTTCAGGCCGACTCAGAACGTTCCAGTTTGAGAACGTTTTTCTAGACAGGAATACTCTTTGAGCATTTTCAGTGACTCGAAAGATTTTTGGTCGTATAAGAGGTCGAACCTAGAAACGTAGTTCCAAGTGCTTTGCCGTCGACGCACATTCCCAGAGCCTCACGGGTATGCACATCTAATAACATGTCAAATTTCATGTCCACTATTTGAACAGAGCTTATGCCATGTCCTTTCCTGCTCTATGCTCTATGCCCCACGTCTTTCGAGTCACTGACAATGCTCAAAGAGTATTTCTTGTATGGAAAAAGCTTCTCAAACTTGGCCGTTCGGAGTCGACATAAAACTGTAGGTCCCTTCCTCTCGTGAGGGAACAATAGCACGCACAACAGGAGTGGTTATTGGGAAGCTAGGCCCTGGCCCTCTACGGGCTGTAGCGCCACCCATATTTTTATATATATTATATTATGCCATGTCTTACAATCGTGATTCCCCGACATGATGTTTTTTGTGTCCACCTAATTGTAACATGTTCATGAAGAGCGCATGGCTCATGTTGAGTGCAGACTGTATTTTAAGATCTTCAGACTTCTGCCGACCAAGGCGAACCATGCGCACTACAAGAAAATGCTTTGCGTTCGCACTGTACTCCATTACTCCTAAGTTTGAACACATAAGGGCTTGCTCCTCTTGCAGTGAAAAAAGCAGCGATGATTGGCCATTTTGAGACCCTCTGATGCTTACTTGTCGAAATCACAGACTTGGAAAATGGATAAAATACGTTCCATGTGTGTTCAGGCACAGGTCAATAAGCTTGTTGCAATATCCGTCACAATTCACCACAAGAATATTTTAGTCTTTTAAAAAAAATCGAGCGACTTGGTCGTGCAATGTAAATCGTTTACAACAAAGTCAATTCAAAAGCTTTTACAATCAAGAAAAAGGGCATACTCAGAATATAGTAAAAAAAATCTAAGGTATTAAGTAGAGGTCTGCATGAATGTACTCATTTGAATTTTCTTACAGTGTACAGTACTTCAGTGTACTCTGTTAATTGGAATCATTCGGTATAGTCTGCACTGAAAATGAGTACTGCTATTCGAGAAACAAACATTGTACAACATGCGATCACCTGATAACGAAACGAATACACGATTTCGGTCTGATTCGTGGGGGTTTTACTCAAATGAATCAAGTTCACGCATAACTGGTCAAAATACACCGAGTACACCGAGTACACCGAGTACACCGAGTACACCGAGTACACCGAGTACACCGAGTACACCGAGTGCACCAAATAAAAAACAAAAGAATTGGCTGCTCTCTCTGTCTCTTACTTTCATCGAGTTATAACTCCTACGATCGTATTATTTATTAACAAACGATCAGAGCCAGTGAAGTAAAAATCAGTTCACGCAGTAAAGACGCCATGACACTGTGCATTTTTCGCCTTTCTGGTCTGTGTGTAGTATGGAAGTTACCGTATGATTTCCCATTCTTTGAAGACGCGTGATAGAATAAAGACCTGTAACAAGAACGAGCTCCGTGACAATGAAAATAATGTGACTTTTTTTGACGAGTTTAATGTATTACTGTCGTGGCACATGCATCAACTCGAGTTCCCTCTTTTATACAAAACAATTTGTAAAATATTAGCTAGAGCTTCGGAGTGGGTCTTTTCTTCGGCTAGACAGTTGATCTTAGAAAAAAGTAGTGTCATAAGTTCCGACTAAGTTTTGGTAAACCAATTAATATTCTTAAATTATAATGCTAACAAAACCGAAATTTGTATTAATTTCAATGAACATTGAAATGCAGTGCACAACGTTCTTAACCCTTTATTTTATTTCAATGTATTGCACATCCTTATTATTCTGCTACATTTTGAATACACTAAGAATAATGAGTTTACATAATAATAATAATAACCCAACATGTGCTCGGTGCACTCGGTGCAGTGTACCCGCTTTATCCGAGTACACAGAACCTAATGTTTGGTTATTAAAGGGTGAAGTACTCACTCAGGAATCAAATATAAGGTGCTTCATTCATTTCTCTTTTCAAGATGTGAGTCCAATGAATCATGTACTCGAAATATAATGTCTTGAAACTGGTTTCAAGACATTCATTGCAGACCTCTAGTATTAAGGTTCAAGAAGGAGAGAACCAAGTAGATCCGGTGGTCGTACAGTTAGACAGTCAGGACAAATAAAACCAAACAGCGAAGAATGTTCTTATTCGACAATGCTCTTCAATTCTAGTTGGCTATCTACTCATCTTCTGGCTCATCTACTCTACTTAAACCTTTGATTTTCTTCTCTTTCTTCCTTTCACACCAATATCCGCCTCTGCATGATGATACTACCTAATTATCGACAAAGTGGTTTCTCACCAGAAATTGAATGCAATATTCTACAAACTCGCATACTGCATTACCCACTACCACCTGATCCAACAGCTCTCCCACGTTTCAAAATCATACATGAATCATATCCGATAACCCAAGACGAACGCAAGCGGAACTAAACAACGCTCCAAACGACCACTGAAAGGGGCCACAAATGTCTTCATCCGCCTTCGATAAGCTTCTGTGCCATCTAGCAGAACTGGGTTGATAAGGGTCCACTAACTACTAGTTTTCTCGGTCACCCTCTCAGAGGGAGCTGTTGGTGTAATTTTTAAGTGCGCCTCGACTGAAAGAAACCACAGTTGAGTAGAGTGCTATTTCGTTTTTGGTTGCTATCACGTCAGAATGAGGCATTTCGAAACAGAAATTTGCATCAGCCGAAAATCTGTTTGTCGCCTTTACCGATGCAGTGGCGGGGCGGCGTAAGCAATATGTGATTTCTCTGAGCCAGAGGTCAAAGATGAAGAAATTTATTTTCGACTGTACCTATGAAAGTGCAGTGTGTACAGTTCCAGAAAGAAGTGATGAATTGGCTACCGGACATATGAACGACTCGATCAACAAAAAATTAGATATAAAATGTTGCTTCGAAGAAGAACCTGTCTTTGCTTCGGGATATGTTCAAGTCTAGGACATTAAAAAATATACCGTGCAGTCGCGTTAACTTCTTCTTCTTCTTCTTTGATTGGCGCTACAGTCCGGGGTGGACCCGGGCCTCAACCAAAATGCCTCTCCAGCCAGCACGATCTTTCGCCAGGTGCCTCCAGTTGCGCACACCAAGTTGGTTGAGGTCCTTTTCCACTTGTGTGCGCCATCTAGTGCGAGGACGTCCTCTGTTGCGCTGTCCCAATGGCTCGGTGTCGAAGACTCTTCGGGCCGGAGCTGTGGTGTCCATCCGCTCTACATGACCTAGCCATCTTAAGCGTTGGACTGCCGAAGTGTAAATATTTGGTCTATTGTGAACTTTCCTGGCCTGAAACCGCACTGATAAGGACCTATCAGGTTGTTGACAAAGGGTTTCAGGCGTTCACACAAAACGGCAGAGAGTATTTTGTACGCGATGTTAAGGAGGATGATCCCTCGATATTTAACGCAGTCAAGGGGGTCTCCTTTCTTGTGGACCGGACAAACGACGCTGAGATTCCACTCATCGGGCATGCTTTCCTCCGACCATATCTTACAGATGAGCTGGTGCATGCGCCCAACTAGGTCATCTCCAGCTGCCTTAAACAGTTCCGCGGAAAATCCGTCCGCTCCATCAGCTTTGTTCGACTTCAGTCTAGAAATCGCTTTCTTGACTTCGTCTAAGTCGGGGGGACGGAATTCGTGTTCATCATCGTCCAAATTGAGTGAAACATTCTGCCTGATAGCGGAATTTGTGTCGTCATCGCCGTTTAACAGTCCACACAAATGATTTTTCCAAATTATCAGCATCGACTGCGGTTCGGCTTAGGCTTCGGTCAGAGGTCTGTATCTTTCTGAAACTTGTTTTACCTTTTGGTTGCATTAACTGCTTTAAAGAATTTTGCAGAGAGAAATAATCACAGCCAGCAGACTGTAGCTGTTGATAGGAAGCATACATTTTGCCACTTGACTATCCGGAAAACTGCACTGTCGATAAGATTATACCATGTTAGGTCACTATTGCACATTATTCCAAGATTTGCAATCAAGGTTACATATTCGATGGTGCTCGGGTAAGCGAACGGTTCAAAACCTATTCGAAAATGGCTTTGGGCTAGTCCAAATAATTGTTGCTTAGACTAAGGACTTGAAGCATCCGCCGAGAAAGTAATCGAGTGGTGTGTCGATACAACTTGAGTTTGCTTGCGACGTCCAAATGATTGCTCTTATCGTCAGTAGTTAATTGTTTCCTTTACAACTTCGAGGGTTGCAACACTTGTGGCAAATATCGTCGTCTTGGTGGAACCATGGAGATGACGCTTTTGGAAGATCAAGAATACTAACGGACCAAGGGTGGAACCTTGGAGTACACCATTGCGAACATCACATGTTGTAGAGCTGTGGCCACAGAAAGTCGATTAATAAGGCGCTATACCGGTGACGGCTCGGATGTTACCTTTCTCATTTCGAAAAAAAAGTTTTCAATGATGCCGACCAAATAGTTACTCTTTGTGGATGCATTCATGCTTAGATTAGGTTAGTTAATTGAATAGGCGCGTAAGCCATCTCTTAATTGGTGATGGACCCATTGTGAAGCCCATCACATCAGTGTGTTGCACATCCGTCCTGAAATTCTGATAAGCCTGATTCATTTTCATTTCGTGATACCTCAGATTATTATGGCCAGTTCGGAGGAACTTTGTGTAGCATTGAAGGAGCTTGTCGGCTTTTGCGCTGTTAAACTTGGACCGTAACAGAGTTTCACTTTTTATTTGCTTGCTTTATTCTTGACATCTGCAAAGGGTGAATTTATATAGTACATAGGATTGCCTGGAATGGCTCTTCCCTGAGAAGACAAGTGCTGCGTACTTAGAACCTTCAACACATAGCGGGAGCATGCGCCCAGCTAGGACTGGTGTCTTCGACATTGGTATTATTTTGGCCTTTTCCTTGATTGTCAGAATAATCGAAAAACACTGTTATAATCAGGGATCCTGATGGAGCAGTGCATGATATCCATTTAGCACAGATCCTTGGTAGAGGAACTATGAAACAGGTTCGCTAATGCAGCCGCTGATCTTAAATCATTTCCTTCGCCTATTTTTTCAGTCGATTTTCTAGTGGGATATCAATCGAATGTAGGCCCGAACATAACCACAAAATAATTCGAGTGGACTCTTTAGCGATACGCAACTCAGAAGAACAAATTTTTGGATTGTCTGGAGACTGGAGCCAAAATGACAATTGACTTCTCGACGCTTTAAACGTTCTGCAAAATTCAGCCTGAATCACTGTAAGAATTGAATAATTATTTAATTGCTTCATGTGTGTAGCGATGCATAATGAAATGCCAAACTTTCTTGAATATTTTAGCAGGTATATGTTGTTTCCCAATTGTCTTGTGAAAACAATCGACTACTATCTGGTCACCCTTTAACTAAGCACATATTTTCGAAACTGAAACCAAGAGGAAAGCTCTAGGAGGTTTCTATATAATCTGTCTTTAAATGAAATTACCAACAAGACAATGATTAAAGACGATGATCATGAGGACTACTATCGGACCAATAATGGAACCTTGCGTACAACATTACGAAAAGGAAATCGACGTCACAGTTCAAAATTGGTAAGGGCTTCTTCATCTTAGCCATTTCCCAATTCTAGTGAATGGCAGGACATCCAGAGTAGCTGATGATTAGGCTTTAGTAGAGTGTGACCATTTGTCCTTGCCACCATTTCCAAGCAAAAGAGCGTCGACCGATACAAAGAGCGTCGACCGATACTTCTCAAAAATATAAGCCTCCCTCGTCTCTTTTGTGAAATGGAAATATTCCACACTTCACACATGGGATGGCAGATTCCCATTCCTGATTGAGAAATTTCCAGAGCATCTCGCTTTGGCGCCTGTTCCAATTTAATTACTCTGCGCTTTCTGGAATCTCTGACAGACATTAGAAATCATCGTCAAGGTTGTTTGCGTCTTCGCATCCACATTCGTCTGAAAGCAGTGCGCGAGTTCTGCATACACAAGTCGAATCCAGCTCGCAGAAGGCCCTCAACATCACAATTATCCAATTAAATTCAAACGGTCTCCCGCCCGGTCTGAGGAGTCGCTTGTCTGAATTGAAACGCTTCGCAGGGCTGTCGGCGGCGTAACTCACAATGCGACGACGGATACGTGACAGAATGCGAATGACAACCTCCTTGCCGGCATACTGTGGGTGGAACTATCTAATTGCATCGCAGCCTTGGTGTTTATTCCCTAATCTCGCATTCGGATGTAACGCGAACCATAGCTCAGCTTCAATTGGCGTGATTCTCCGCTAATTTCTCATGGCTTTGGCAGTGACACAAGCGAAACCCTCACACGAGTAACGTATGCACGACACGACTTCCAATTGCAGATAAGCCGTCGTGGTTATGATCTCAGCGTGTACACAGTGTACAGGCACAGATAATTCGGTCAGCATTCCTTGTGGCAGCGCGTTGCTCGCGTTGAATAGTTTGTGGCTAGAAAAACGACGTTTTTCAGTGCTCCGAGCATAGAATCTCTGGCACAATGAACTCTTATCAGTGGATGCTTATGCTGCCGCGGCGATAACCTTTGGCGCACAATCTCGGCGTTTGTCGTTCCTGGTTCCGAAGGAGGCCTAAAAATAGTCGTATTTTTGGACCCAGTGTTTTCTAATCACGCCCGAGAAGGCGTTTTGGGTTTTGCCAAGCAACATCGCGCACACCTTACGTGACCGGGCAGCCGAAATGGGAGGACGGGAGATGGCTTTGTTCAATGGAATTGCAACGATCGTGTGGTATACCTGTGTATACCTCGGTACAACACGCACGCACACACACACGAGTGCTGATCGCGGTTTTGTTTACTAAACGTTTATAGTCAAACAGAGAGCGATTTTAGCCGTGCACACAATGGCTGCGGCATCTGATGGGTTGCTGTCGGCGAAGGTGGCGGGGTAAAGGGAAACTGAGACCACTTCTCCGATTCTTGTCACTCTCTCTCTCTCTTTTGTTCTCTTTCGCAGCGAATTCAGTTGCAGCTGTGTGGGTGTGGGTGTGCATGTGTAGCGAGTGAGTATCTGAGATCATAAAACTCCCGCGAACCGGAATTCGCCTCTGAAATCAACGCCAAAGAAACGAAAGAGATAGCGCTTAGCAAGTGGCTGAAACTTATCTTTTAAATGTTGTCGCAGGGTTGCCATGGCAAGAGGATGAGTGGAAGCGTGTGTAGCACGTTGCCTTGGATGTATGATCTGTTGGGCAGGAAGGTCAGGAAAGACCATACGTCTTCCGTAGTAAAAAAATATTTCTAGGGAAGTTATGCGAGGCACAAGTCCTGTAATAAATGTATGTTAAAGTTTTTTTTTTTAATGTAATTTGTTGCGTCCCTTGAATGGTAGTCGACCGCTTTGCAGACCCAGGAGGAGGTGGTTTGAACAATTAAAAAAAAAACTCTCCTGGTTCAGAGAACTCTCGAGTGTGCTTTGTTCCTGCCGAGGATGATGATGAATGTCATCGACATTAGGGACAAATTAAAATGGTAGCTTTTGGCGCATGATAAATTATAGAAAGAAATTTGACAAGAAGAATTTAAATTTTGGTAGCTTCCTTATCCAAATAAAAGGTATACTCTCGAATCAGCTCTGTGGTCAAAAGTATCGATTAATTTCCGTCGTTTACACTATCAAGCTTTTAGACAGATTCAGCTTCTTGCCCCAGATATGGTGGTGGACCAACGGAAGTGGCTGCCGAGATATCCTTTGTGGCGTTCATATTTGCTCTGAAGAAGACGAACTTCTTTAAACTGCCGGAGAAGAATATTCGAAAAGCCAAGTGTTGCAAACTTATTTTTACCAATAATCTGACCAGCGGATGATCTCATTGATGCTCATTTTAATAAATAATACGAAGCTTTGTAAAATATTGATATTAAATTGGAGTCTGTAGGAGGAAAATAATCGGCAAAAGAAAAGAACAGCTGTATGCAAAGAACAATTTAGTTTATTGTCATCCCGTATACTGCGTACACTCAATACCACGACTAGTGTATTTATGCTTTTGTTATGTGGAGACTTCGGGTCATTCACCTGATCAGCTGGTTGGCTCTTTCTAAAACAAAACAATAGCTAACGGACTGTACTGCAAGTGTATCAGATCCACAGTGTGTTGTACAAAAATCATACCGCGTGTTTTTTATTCTTCTACAAGTCTATAATAAATTGAATAGGGATGTTGCTTCGTCAGCAGCCTCATTTTTTAGGGACTTGTTACAGAGGTTTTACTCCTGTACACATTTTTACGATTACCAAACAAAGATTCGAGTGTCTGCTAAGGAGGGAAGATGGCGAACCATGAAAGGACAAGCTTTCTATACGTAAGAGTATGCTAGAGATAAGCTTTTGTTCAATTCATAAAGCATAAACAATAACATAATCGGACATTTTTCTTTAAAATGCGCTATACGAAAAATGAGCACAAAACAAACATCAACAGAAAACTGTGTTTCTGAATTTCATCTCACGTCATCGATTTTGTATCATTTTGAATTCAATTTATTCTCTAATTCTTTATAAACTTACATACTATACAAAAATGCTTGAAAGCTAGCTAGCTAACTTATTGGCCCTCGGCGAGCACTTTGAGCTAAACTTAATCTTATATTATCTCTTTCGACTTAACCTTATATATTAAATGTTTAAAATAAATGATTTTAACTGTAAATGCAATATTTACAGTTAGAAAGTTGTTTGTTGTTGCAGTTGCAGTTAAGAAAAACTTAAAAAAAAACTTAATCACTGAACTGTCATCGATTCGACAAGCCATATGCTTCAAGGGTTACAAGTTTCTCATTTAGCTTGAAGCATACAGCTTAGTATGAGTGTAGTGATACAAATTTTAATAGACCAGTGGGAACCATCAAGTCGAACGTCTTTTTGGGGACTGAGCGACAGTCTTAACAGCGAAAATTTGTATAGCGGAAATTATTATATGAACATTGCACATAAGCGATTGCAGATGGTGGAACATTTGTTCATTCTTCTTCATTACTATGCTGTTCCGTACACACGGACGTAAATACATTTTTGCTAAATGTATTTCACATAGTAGTTCTGTTCTCTGACTGTTCTCAGAGAAAATTGAATTTGATTAACATTTACAATTTGTTCACAGCTTGTTGTGCATAAGCCAAGATCCACATTAACAATTGTGGTCCATTGTGCTGTCCCTATCCGACTTTAAAAACTCCCGGTTACTGTGTATCCTGGTCTGGGTTGATTGGTCATTCTAGATTTCAATATCAAGCAGTCTTCTTCTTGTGTCTGTGAGGGATGGGCATGCTTCCAGGGTACAATATTGTTCAGTTTCATCAGAAATTATTGTAAAGCGCACCTAGTCGACTGTACACGATTGTGTACTGTGTGTTCTGCTTTTACAACTATTAGTTTATTTATGTGCTTCCTGTCTAGCACCAGGAGAATCTGGGAGCACGCTTCATACACTGCATAGATCTAGCACCAGGAGAATCTTAGGTTTAGTATTTTGTGGATTCTATCGGAAAAAAAAAACAACATAAATTCCTTGGTCAACAGGAGCAACAGTCCGAGGTGAAGGAACTAAATTTTACTTGCTACTTCTAATCATTGAGGATTATCAGTGGAGAGTGAAACGGGATGAAGATGTCGTGCAAGAATGAAGTTTGATTTATAACCAGGAATTAATCAGCAAAGGTGGTGTAGGTGTCGTCGCATTTCCTTCTTTTCGTTTTCCACTGATTCGACAAGTTTACTCTTCTAAACAGTCTGTAGGTTACTTGCTGAAATTGAGTCGACCTAGAATGCCAATTGGAGCTCAAATTTGAGGGCCTAATCACCTTACTTATTCCATGCTTCCTACAATCGTAACTTAGCGCATCAATAATTGGCAGATATTTGAGATTAAATTATGTATTCTAGTTTTCATTCACTGCACTATTGTAAATGTACCAGTAAGTTCTATCTAAGGCTACACGCGTCTGAGGAGAGGATTTCCATCCCCGTTTTCAACTGATAATCAGCTTGTATTCGAACTCGTTACTAGGTCCCCGAGAAACTTTCAAAATGTTCTCCCTCCACACGTTTCCGTTTCAACGCCATCAGCCACATGGCAACCCTACCAGCGCCGATCGTTGGTTATGTGAATCCATCCGACTGACGAAAACTTCGCTCTACCACCGCATACCCATACAGGCCTAGGAAAGAAAAAACATAAAAGAATCTCAAAAAAGAAGAAAGAACGAACAAGAAATAATTATCGCCGGACCTCCATTCGGTACGAAGTATCTTCGCATGTACAGTCCGTATTGATCGCGCGACGGCATCGGCGGTGGTTGCACTTGTGACTTGTTGTGTCTTGGTTGGTACAAATCTCATTCTCTCTGGCCCGAGTCTGGAACTCGCTGAGAAGTGAATATAAAAATTCATTATTTTGTGTCTCTCCCTTCTCGGAAAAAAGTCCATCAATGTGGATAACGATCGCGCGTTTGTACTTTAACCACTCGGGCCATCTGCGAACGATGGTCTAGCTGTGCGAACAATCTAATAAGGGACTATCTTCTGCACATTTTGTGGATTAAAAATACACACGCTCCATGCACGGCATAGATGCATTTTCCGAGAAGGAAAATCAATAACCCCGAAAAAAAAGGGAACGAAAATAAGTGAAAAAGTGTATTTCGACGGCCGAATACGATCGCTATGCTGTGTGTCGTCACTGAGAGTGCATCGACGTGTTGCATGTGACGGGTGATTGTGTGTGCGTGTGCGTGTGAGTGTGTGAGCGAATGAGTGTGGCTGTGTGTCGGTTCCACAGTGCAACATATGGAAATCACGATTTATTTTTGTTATTTTCCACCCTCCACTCTTGAAAAACCGTGTCTAATCGGCATCAAAGTGAAATCCTTTGAGTGGTACATTCGGTGTGAGGTCTTGTCACAGCAACAGTAATCGGAAATACAGCGACACAGCGAGCGCCCATACAGGAAGGAGGGCAAAAGTTTATCTCGTCGACCAAGGAAACTAATTTGATTCGTTTTGTGTTGTTCTTGTTTTTCGTTCGTCTTGCAGTGTTCTTGTGATTTACAGCGGATGTGTCCCTATTCCAAGAATTTCTCATATCAGCACCGAGAAAGAGGAAAACAAAAATTCACTTCGATAGACAGACAAAAGCAACGATCGCGGTCGCGGGCGGGGCTGTTGCATGCTTGGGGGGGAGGTAGCCCTGCCTGCGTTGGATTTATCGGTCTCGGAATTCGTCTGTGAATCGTAATTGCACTCGACGATCCGTCGGTTGTTTGGGGGGTCTTGGGCGGTGAACGACAGAGGAGATTGATGACAACACTCGTTTTTGGTTTTGGAAAATCCGTCTCGTCTTGCGGGAGTGCGATTTCTCCCTCGATCGTCCATCGATCGAGCTGAAGATCCCTTGCGTCTGTTTGTTTATGATTTCAGTTCTATTTATATCGGCCCACTCGGCAAGTGTAGACAGTACATAATGTACGCGTACTGGTCGTAATTGAGTTGAGGAACAGCACACAGTACTCAGTACACAGCACGGAGTCTACGCATCCGATGGGTCGGCGTGTGTGCTTTTCTGTTTAAACTTCAGCCGGCTATGTTTATTTTATGTGTGTGCTGTGTCAAAAAGTGATTTGGCAACGCACTCACGTCTGCGGCTATAGCAGTGGGCTTGGTCCCAGTTGATTTGCGTTCGCTGAGATCACTCCGACCAAAACACACGCGCCGACACATCTCCTCAGTCGTTCTTCGCCCCAGTCTAACCTTTCTCGTATCTCATCTGCTTGCAGGCAAGTGGGTCTGCGCAACTGCACCGTGCAGCTCTTGAAAAAGTGTTCATTAAAAAACCGTCAACAATTATGACGAATTAAGCCGAAAGTGTTCAAAAAAACAAAAGTCAAAAATTCGATAAAAACGTGAAAATTAGTTTAATTCCCCTTAACGTCGCGTAAAGAAAATCCGACGAAGAAAAAATGAAAAGAATGAAGTGGACCACAAGGAACCTTGTGTCCTGCATACTGTTAGTGTCCGTGATAGTGCACAATGTCCCGTCTAACACTGCCCACGAGGAGACGACATTCATGCCAGCCTTGGAATGCTACGATCCCTACGGCCGACCACAGGTGAGTTGCCACTCGAGCTTAGAATGAATAAATATTGACTCTTGGATTGATATATTCGGCGTGCGGACTTGCGTGTAAATATTGGCTGTTTGAGATTCAAGCTGTATTTGCCGTGCTTACCACTTATGATCTCATCCAGATTTCATTACTCAATCGCTGGGGTGTGAGTTGGGTGCTGACTTAATTGCTGGGTTCGGGGGTGGAGCGGGAGCTTAATTGAAATGCATATTCGGGGAGGTTATGTCATGGATTAATTAAGGAACGAACGTGCGAGGCGGAGATGTGGCGGAAGTTTGAAACTCGAGTGAAGTGCAGAGCACATTCAGATGTAGGCCATCTGGTTTAGTGGATTATTTCCGTTTTGATGTTGTCTGGGTAGCGTTGGGCATATGGAAATTGCAGATCATCTGCATTGTTCTGGAATGAGTTAAGTGACTATTTGTAGACTATCACGCATTGACAGAACGAGGATTGCTCGGGGAATGTCTACACCATACAGGAGTACAGAAGGTATTCTTTTGGCAAACAACTGTAGTTAATTCTTTCCACTTTTCTTGCTCAGTCGTAAAAAGGACGCACCATTCATTTGAAATTAGAACTGAGGTCAAAAATGTGTTTCAGGTACAACCGCATGTTCTATCATGGAGCAGTATGCGCCTTTATCATTTCTCCTGCTCGAAGAAACTAAACGATGTAATCCTCGCTATAACTCGCTCGCCATACCATAAACATTCCTGGATAAGGACTTACATTGGGGGCTTCTGGTTTTCCTCTAAACATCTAATTGCTCCCGATCATTTGTACTAATGTCATAGGGAAAGTATATGATGCAGGAACGATTCATTCCGTGGTATAGTTTTTGTGTCCCATTCATTTGATGGGACACCCACTTTAAAATGTTTGTTTACTCCTACTGCCAGTACCATGGTCTTATAAGTACTTAAATGCTTGCCATCATTTTTAGTCCGCCTGACGTTTCTGGTTTTTCACGTGGTTCATATCAAGCGAAAAAAGGAACAGAATTGGCATCGGATGGACTCGCGCGTGGTTATCAAAAATAATGTACGTAAAAGAAGACATTTCCTAATAAGTTGAACTTCAATTGTTGCAAGTGCGTCAAACAGAAGATGTGCCTTTAAAGGAAGCACAGCGAAGGGAGTCTAACAATATGAGACTGAAGGCTCTGAAATCGAAGCAGCAAAGTTCGTGCAAGTGCATCGAAGAGTCTATTTATTAAATATGTCCCACGTTTTTGTATTAAAAATACTTCAAAAATATAAAAATCTTCATCATTAGAATACGTTCTTACGATTTTCTTTTACATTGACATGCAGGCTTAACTACACGTTAAATTTTTAAAATGATGTTTCGAGTGACTTTGACTTTATCATGAGGTGATAACTATAAAGTGGGCTTTAAGTCGACTTTAATTATCACAACACTTTGTTAGGTACTAAAATAATTTTGAAGTGTACTTTTACCGTGGCGTTGTGGGTATGTGCGACGATTACAACCTCGACGTCGTAGGTTCGATTCCAGCTCTGAGCGACCAAAATAATTTTCACGGCCCCACCTCTTTCGAGTCACTGACAATATTCAAAGATAATTTCCTGTCTAGAGAAAGCTTCTCAAAACAAAGCCGTTCGGATTCGGCATAAAACTGTAGGTCCCTTCCACTCGTGAGAGAACACTAGCACGCACAGCACGAGTGGTTGCTGGGAAGCTAGGCCCTGGCCCTCTATGGGCTGTAGCGCCACCCATATTATTATATATTACTTTAACCGACTATAATTTTGCGCTAATTTGCATAATCATTTTTTAAATCAGTAGCCTGTTGTGTTGTGGGTATATGCGTCGATCCCAAAAC
The DNA here is from genome assembly GCA_916610145.1 of Eristalis arbustorum. NCBI lineage: Eukaryota > Metazoa > Arthropoda > Insecta > Diptera > Syrphidae > Eristalis > Eristalis arbustorum. Next base: position 3,301,030 of record OU744318.1, read on the forward strand.
ACTCTAACCTCGACGTGGGAAAACTATAACGAATATAATTTTCACAGCCACACCTCTTCGAGTGAACGACAATGCTCAACGAGTATTTCCTGTCTAGAAAAAGCTTCTCAAACTTGGCCGTTCGGAGTCGGCATTAAACTGTAGGTCCCTTCCATTCGCGAGAGAACAACAACACGCACAACACGAGTGGTTGCTGAGAAGCTAGGTCCTGGTTCTATACGAGCTGTAGCGCCATTCACATTATAGTATTGTTATTATTACAAAGACGATACATAAATCTACCACTGTGCATAGCTATATTTTAAAGCTGCCATAGTTTAAACCTTATGTGGGAGTCAGTCAAGCAATTATTTCACTTTTTCGTTTATTGCTTTTCTTAAACCAAAAGGATTTAATGACTTGTCTGGCCACTGTTTTGGAAGGGATCTAAAGTTTTATACCGACTCCGAACGCCCAACGTAGAGAAGCTTTTGAGCAACGTCGGTAACTGTCGGTTAATAGTCTTATTATTAGTCTGCACAAAGGGTGCCAAGAATAAAGTCCATTCGAATTAACGCAAACTTAAATCCGAATTTACGCCATAATCCATCTAAAAGCCGAAAAATAATGGAATAATACCAAACAATTTGGCGTTATTCTAGTTTTTAAATTAAGTTTTTAAGCTCCACCTTTATTAAGAAGTCAAATGATAAACGGGACACAAAAGTGGAATATGTAAGGGGCATCAATTTCGCAACAACACAAGATTTATATCAATTGAATTAAACAAAAGTTAAAGTATCCTTCAACGTTCATAAAGCCCATAAATTGCTCGAAAAATTCAATGTGTTCCAAGCGGATGTACATATTTGGAGTAGCATGTCGTCAACTTAAAATGCACCCAAATGTCTAGTTACGGCTGAAGGTCATAAGCCATATGCATCAAAGTCATCCTTTACTTCATAGTTTAAACCAGTGCAGGAACGCCGGGCACACTAGCCTCATTAGAAGGCCAACTCAAAATTTCTTTAAAGGGGTTCCAGATCAAAGTGACATCCTTGAAAGTGAGATGGCCGATGAACTCGATGTGCATGGATGTCCATTTCAGCGCTCGCTTGTAAAGGGGGACGCACTTTCTTCAAATAGCTAACAGACTGGGTGGCAAGAGTGACAAACTGTCATATAGAAAAATATAGCCTGAGTCTCTATACTAATGAGCCGATAGACCAGGCCTCGAAGACAGGTGTCATATTTTATTTATTAACTAGTTGTTCCCGGCGCGAGTTACTACTCATATTACAAGAATTAAAATTAAAAAAGAAATGTTCTTTTCAAATGAGAACAATTTGGTACCAAAACCTTAACAAACATAATTCTAAACAAAGTTGCCGAAGACATCAGTGCTCTATCTTTTACTTTAACAGTCTTTAAAGGACAGGCAAAGAAAGAAAGATTGATTTTTGTTAATAGAGAAGATTATTGGTCGGCCTAAAAATGTCTCACGTTGGAGCTGAGGACGGTACCAGAGCTGTGGCATTAAAACGACACATAGTGCTAATTATGTTCGCACCGAACCACTTTTCAAGCAATCACCCTAAATTTTCTCTTATCAGATCGTACATCCCTACTTGACCTAATTTGTCTTCTATCGTATGCAATTAACTATGCCTGCCGAGTGTGTACGCATTTCGCATTCTTGTGCACTAAGTCTCTATGTTGGATCTTGTATTACATTCCACACCGTTTCATGCTCCCTGTGCAGCCAAACACCATGCATTCCTCAAGTGAGACTGCCCTGCTGTCAGATGTTCTGAGTTCGATTCCTGAAATACAGTCCCTTTGTTTAGAAAGCATTGATAACAGCATGAGCGACCCGGGTGGTTGTAGGCAATTGTTCAAAACTGACCTGAAACCACTGCATTTGCTCATGGCTTTGTTCCCAACTCTATTCAAGGATGATTGTTTTACTTCCCAAGACAAAAGCAGGTAAATTAAATCGATGTATTGTCTTAAACGACGCAATATGTGCCAGGCTGGTTTCCAAGTGACCATTGCTCAAAGTCACACGTTGAGTTCGTTCAGGTTCTTTAAGAAATAAAAAAAGTGTCTGTCAAGTGAATGTGAACTCCCGCCTACACATGTACCAGCAGATATTTAATCTAAATGTTCATTGTGTTCAGCAATATCCACCAATCTGATAAGACCCCATACCCTACAGTCGCATTCGCATGATCTCATTTCTGGTATCTGACTGTGCTCGGAATGTTCTTTTGCTGGCAACCGAACTGTGACGCGATGGTGAATTAGAAGAATTGACAGTTCACAACCCGTGGCGAATTGCCCATTCGCATACAGTCCTTATCCATAAATTTCGCATGTTGCTTCAGCGCACAAAAATATTTCATCGCGACAGGCAGACCACTTAAAGCGGATGTTCATTATGAACGTAAATCCAAATGTTCAATCAAACATATTTCAAATGACATCATGCAAGTATTCCACCATAGAGTTGGGTGTAGACAACCCCATTCCTCGGAATGCGGCCGTTCTTCCAAATCAATTCTTCTTTCGCAGAGAACAATCAATTGCCCTTTCAGATAATTTCAAAGCGACCCGAAGAATTCCAGCATTGTTGACTTCATTGTTCTGGTCATGCTAATAAAAGAGAAAACGGGTCCCAGTTTTCCTTCAAAAGGAACCTTTCATCACTTACTTTTTAAGAAATTTGTTGGGTTCTTAAATAAACATTGGCCGTGCCCACTGCACCGTGTCAATTGCATTTTGCTGCACGTTCAATGATGCTTCACGGGAATAGATTAAAGAATGCATTTTGGAGGCTTACATTTTCACACTTTTCATTGTCATTTTAAAGGCCATCACTTGTGCTGTGGTCTTGAAATATTTTAACAAGCAAACAACAGCATCCAGAAGCTTTTCAAAATCGCGTCCTCTAATAAAGTAAAGTTTTGAAGTGAAAGAGAAGTTATTAAAAATGAAGACAATGCGTCCTTTTGGAAATTAATGTTGTTACTAACCACTGCCCGCGTGTTGGATTCAATCGTTGACACTAGCAACTTTTAGTCACGTCTCATCAACTCCACATCCACTGCCAAGAAAATGCTTCTCAAAATGCACCGTCAGGACTGTGCTGTAGACTATATGACTGGCGAGAAATCAACAGCACCCATAAGTAGTTATTAAGAATCACCATTGTTTGTATGCAATGGCATTTTTTCTGTAGATATTTAGTTACGCAAAGGATGTCGAGTAGTGAATTATGAAAGTGGTTCGTGACAGGGATTGAACTAAGACATCCAACATAGGAGTCGACTTACCTACATATTGCACCACAGTGACCATCGAGTTACTATCAAGTCTTTCCAAAGTCATTTCAATGACTGTTTTACAACATAAATGTAAAAACAGGCATCTAGAGTCTAGACTTCCTCCTGTTTTTGCTAGTTTCCTTAGCTGGGAAGGATTTTTTAATGTAATGAACTAAATTGACTTGTGTGGCAATTATTTAGGGAATCACTTGAATGTTTTTTCCCGCATTGGAGCCATTGTAAGGAAATTGCACATGCACACGTTGCTTTGTACAGAAATTTGGTATCCTCTTCTATAAAGTTATTGTCATTACTGCCTTCGTCATCGAAGACACTAATAGTCCTCCAATGATGCATGCGAGTGCAAACATTGTAAAGAGTGTCAATGCTTTTATTACTGTCGAAACGAACAGAGTCCCTTACTTTGTGTGTATAAGTTGTAAGGAGCGCGCTGTATTAAGTCCAGTGTGGACGTTTAATTTTGCTACCACTTTGGTTGACTTTCAAATTCCGTTTTCGTTGAGTTCGGTAAGTGGTTCAGGCTGAATTTGAATGATGATATTGAAATTGAGGACATTACCCATCTTCGGCTTATTGACATGGATCTGAAATTAAAAAAAAAAACTGGTCATTCAGTTTGGCACAACATGGCTTTGGGTCTCCATACGATTGTCAGGGCCTCAAGCCGTGGTGTGTCCATTGGGGCATAATTGGGTCATCCTGCTGGAAGCACATACCGTTGACATCCAGTAATTTAGTTTGTGTCAAAAGAAATAGAGAGAGAGGTAGAATAGAAGACTAAAGACGAGCTCGTGACGATAAGCATTATCCTAAGTCCGGCAATTTTATTTGTTAACATCAATGACATGACTCTCAATTGTTCCAGAGGTCTAAGCGTTCACGTTGTCCATCATTTCCATATTTAGGATCGGCTCCGTGGCCAGGGGATGTTATCAAGACAGAAAATTTCGGAGTTGATCGTTGCTGGGGACGGCGATATTTTCGTAAATCTTGGCTTTTATTGGCACCAAAGTGCAGGCTGATTATTCACTGAAGCAGCGACTTACATTTGTGTACACCCACAGGACGAAAAGGACTACAAACCACAACTATGTAAAATTAACATAATAAACAGATCGTAGCCACCGGAAATTCATCCATTTTAATTATGAATGTTCCTGTCTTGATTGTGCTGCTCGAGACAATAACCTGGCCTTGGTGATTTGTATCAACTATTTATAAACCAAAAAGTGTCTCTTTCTCCGCTTTGTGTGATTTTGATTCCTCGCATATTGTTAAAGACGATGTCTTAATACATGAGAAGCAAAGGGCCTGTGTCGGATGATGAGATCAACCACGGTGCTAACTGTAGATCTTTGAGGGAGTTTGAACAGCTTCCCTCGGCCATCTGCATTTTTTCATTTCTCAATAGCATTTTCTGAAAACAAGATTTCAAAAAAATCCCGAATAAATAGAGAAACATTATTGTCATACGGCAAGTCCTTTCCAAAGGGCCTAATTGTGAGCTGCTGTTCAGTAAGCCAACTGTGCTTAAAAGCATCTTTTTTAGTTTCTGAATAGTAATCAGTGTTACGCATCGTTTAAAAATTCATTTAGGCATAAAGCGACATCCCAAAAATCCTGTAGAAATTAAAAATGCCTAACTAGCCTTTAAAAATGGAGTGCCATCAAAGCAAATGCTTCTCTTCTTCCAAGCAAACAGTAAACAACTGTTAAAATTCATGTTTCTTCTCAGAAGAACTTATAATTCTTAATTGAAAGCGTGTGTGACACGTTCCTCGCTCCAAATTATCGCCTAGTATGATTGGCAACAATTAAAGCGCTGGCCCTGCCTACTGATCAGAGGTCAAGACTCAAGACACACTGTGGAATACTGAAATCAACACAAACTTGTTTGAGGCATAAAAATATATGTCTTTCATTACATCAAACGGCGTCGCATACCAAGCGATAAGCTGATATGAACTTAATGTTCTCAAGCGATTTGTGTACTCTGTGTACTCTGTCCATAGATAGCGAAGCAGGAAGCCATTCATGATTCGAGATTGAAATTTGGATTATCTTCGGCTGAAATCGTGTTTGGTTTGATGTTCTGTGACTTTGAATTACTGCCTAGGCTGAAGGGAAGAAGACGCTTACACGGCGACGTGATGTAAAGTTTTCTTTGATGGGGAAAGCGTGGAAGGGAATTAGAAATGAGATTCAATTCAAATAAATGACTTAAGCAACTGTTGACGACTTCGAGTGTACAAGGTGATTCATTCAACAATCAATAATGTGACTATGTATATGGATATGGCGTTGGTGATCTTTTCTTACTTGGTTTTCGTGTCTTAGTTCAACGTTCAATCCTCTAAACGTCAGGAAAGCCTTTTCCGAATTTGGGAAATATTATTCGTAAGAGATTTTCAGAAATAGTACAAATCCCTTGTCATTTTAGTTGGAAAAAATTCTACTAAGAAAAAAGACAAAATTCAGCCTGTCGACAACTACCATCATCACATGAGTTTCTAAGCTAAATTAAAGGCAAACAATTTTCATAATTTATCATTCGAATTTGCCGCCCAGAAACGGCTTCTCAACATTTGCCTTTTGGAGTCCCATAAAACTAGCCACTCTTCGGCATAGTGGTAGTTGTAGACGCTTGGCAAATATCTATCTCGAGGTGTGACAATTTTCATTTTTTTACATTGATTTTAGACCACACTATTTTTGGAGTAAACCATCTACAATAGTTTTAGTCCAAGAAACGCAAACGTCATGCCTTGAGTTCCTTTACGCCACATTCGTCACTAAAAGGTTGGGCATTTTTTTCTACCGAATTTATTTCCGGGGGAGAGTTTATGAAATAGAATCCAAAGCCTCGACTGGACGCCAGCAAAACGTCTTAATGAGTTTCATATGTAATTTTAATCAGAACACTTTTCCTTTCTGCACTTCATTTATTTCATTCACCTCCATTGCATGTTGTACAACTTTGGTTACTCCAACTAGATGTTATCGTAGTGTATCCACTCTAAACGCTTGCTTCATTAGAGTCAGCTGAAGGTGAAGGCTTTGAATTAAGACAAGGCTTTGGAAGGGGTTGGAAAAAGGCGTCTGACTGAAACATTAATTAATTGTTTCTGTAAGAAAATCTTAAATGTTTAAAATAGGGACATAACAGTGGATGACTGGGTGACTCAAATCGAAAATGTGGCTTAACAAGATGCTGCTAAATTTCAAACAACATGTTGTCTTTAGTGCAAGAAAAAAAAAACTTGCACAAATGGTTTCCTCTTTTTGTGATGCCAGCTTACCACTAAGACCTTGTGATTTTTAATTAGCCGTAAGTCGTTAGCTCTCTCCGAAATCAAGCTATACCCTCTTTGTTTTCCGAGTTGTGTAGTTATCGAAAATCTCCATGTCATAATCGAGCAAGCGAGCAAGCGAGCAAGAGCTCTCGTCAAAACATGTTGTAAATATTGACAAAATTTGAAGAAGATATTAAAGCACAAATTTGATTAAAAGCTATATCACAAATGCGTCTCCGTTTGTCTCTTTCTTGTTAGCTGTGCTGAGCTGATTTGATAATCCTCGGTTGTTTTTTCAGCTGAGGTTAGCTTCGTTCGCCAATTACTCAAATTCAGCATTTCGAAAAACGTGGTTCGACTCATGAAACTCAAATGGAAGCTATTGTCGAAACATCATTCCATCCAAAATCACCACTATGCCTCGACGGGTGTTCACTTGGTCGAAATTATATTCAAACATTAGGCGTGTTTTTTTGACTAATCAGTCCTCAGCTTAGTAATGATTCTCAATAAAACTCTTTTTTGCTGAGTTGCATTTTTCTGCGTCCATTGCGTTGGATGTCATGTCAAAAGTCAAAAATAAGTAAAATTTAATTATCAAAAGCAAAGAAAATATGTTATAAAAAAATAAGAATGATTTGATATGTTATATATTTGCACAAGTAACGTCAACGAGTAAATGAAAAAAAAAAAACATTTACACCTGTCAAATAATCGAGTGATACTAACCTTTAATACACAAATAGTTTCCTCTGGCGCCATCTTTAGATGAGATTATTCAGCGCGTCCTAGTCAGTGATTACAATAAAATCTTACTAAGTAGTTTTTACTCAGTAATTCCTCTTGTTGTTGCATCAGCTAAGTTCATTTTCTATGCCTAATATGCATTTTAGGCTTGCCACCTCTAGTGAAGCTTGATAGCGATTGAATTTCTTTGGAAAGAATCTCAAAATAGCTGACCATTCAATGAGCGTAATGTCATTTTACGCAATGTGTTACCGATAAAGCCGATATTGCCAGCGGTTCTATGCTTAGAATTACATTTATGTATCGAACTCGCCTCCCCATAACTCCTGGTAAGTAACTTACCTTCAAAGGTTCCCCACGCAACAACCATTGAATGAAGCTGTCCAAAAATTAAACCATAATTCGAATTCTCGACATACTAAAAGGATGCAACGAACATCTTCCCGAAAAGCTTCAAACTAAAATAGTGTCGTATTTCGTTACATAAGAAATCTCGTGTCACTTCAAAAACACCCTTACGTAGGCATGGCGCTACAGCCCGTAGAGGGCCAGGACCTAGTTTCTCAGCAACCACTCGTGTTGTGCGTGCTATTGTTCTCTCACCAGTGGGACATACAGTTTTATGCCGACTCCGAACGACCAAGTTTGAGAAGCTTTTTCTAGACAGGAATTAATCTTTGAACATAGTCAGTGACTCGAAAGAGGTGAAAAATATTTTTGTCGCTCAGATCAGAGACTTTGCGTGTGTCAGTCTATATCATTGGACCGATCGATCTTACCTACATTTTTTTGGAGTGTCCCCTCAATCGACTGAACAACGCGATCGTGCTTATTTACACCGCACGCCCATTCGCAGTGTGCATCGTGTACCCAGTAAGTCTCATAAAACGTAATAACTCGCACTGGCAATAATGATTCCTTTCAGGGCTACAGCTCTGTCCAAGCATCACTTATGTGTAACAATAGGCTCTAAACTTTTGAGGCGTTAATTTTCATTCTGATGAATAATTCAAATCAACAGCTTTCCGATTTCATAACAAACACCATTTAGAACGTGCTTCGACTTGGATTTTCATAAGTGACTTACAGCACAACTGTAATAGTCTCCACATGGAGATCTCCTCCCTGTGAGTCTGCGTCTGCCCCACATGCCGGGGACGACCCCTTACATAAATTCCCCGGAACGCCACCACAAGCTAGCACTTATCACGACCGCCTTTAATCGGGAAGGAACTTAATTTCGTCGATTGTTGTTGTGCTCTGAGTTTTGAGAACAACCGCGATAAGACCTGACATGTGTGTGGATTTTTTTTTCGTTCATTTCAAAATCCACTTGTAATTCATGCCCCCAATGCGCTCTCAATCGTCTCATTCCGAGACGAACAGACACACAATCGATGTTTCAAGGACTCAAACTTAGCATTCATTTGCTTTGGCATTGGAGGACTTACTCTTCTTTCGATTTTAATTAAATCTCAAAGGGAAATGGTTCAAGAAACTTGTCACGCGATTTGTTTTACGAGGGAATCGAGATAACGCACTTCCGCTTGATGCCACACTTCAGGCCAAATGTGTATCGCTGTTCTCGTCGTTGTCGTCGTCGTTATTCATTGACAACATTCCCATGGAGGCACTCGCAAAAGGGAAGGGGTTATTGGAAAACACTCCGTCGTGCTGCTGCGGAGATCGCTCATTGCCATGGGGAGTTATTGTGTTCATCTTCAGGATAGTTGAGCATCTGCACGACGGACGGGGCCTGTTTTGATGGAGCTTTGAATCAATAATAGTAGTAATCGTAGGCATATGGTCGAGGAGAGTTGAGAGCGAAGAGAAACGACAGCCAAGTGAAGGAATTAGTATCCAAGTGAATTGATAAGACTTCCTTTGATGTGCGAGAGAACGGTACGAGTAAGTGCTTCCCTGAGTTCGGGGACGTATTCGCTGATTTTGGATCGCTGTTTTAACGTGATGCTGGCTGATAAATGCTGAAATGATGCATTCACTGAGTTGAGATAAGCAAGAGATAGAGAACGTGATCAAGATGGTTAATTAACCATTTAATTGCTCAGTATTTGCTGAATTCACTCCGATTTAAAAACGTGTGATGTCGTTGAGATTAAGATTAAAATCCCCGAAGACAAGACGCTGCCAAGTCTGAGACAATCGCTGAAATTGAGATTTTCCCGTGAAATCGGTCCTTGTGTGGGTTTGGTGGAAAATGGGAGCATGACCTCACCGGATGACGGCACTCGAATGGAAGTAATTTATTCCTAGAAGTAATGATTATAGACCTTGCTCTTCTTCAGGGTTATTAAAGAAAGGTGTTAAAGTGAGCTCACCTATGAGTTGAAGGTTTATTTTGCAGTTGCAACTTATGTTTGTGGCAGAAACTGTTTGTTTGGAATCGATTTAAGTAAATGTCGTGGAAGAGGTTATTTTCTTTACACTCAAACCCAACTAAAAGTCAATTCGAACCTAAGCCTGGCAGGCTTGAGAGTAGTGGTGAATTTCCTTTTTTGTCTTCTTAATTAATACATCCTTTGCATGTAAAGTCATGGTTCAGACCAATTTTTAGCCCTCCAAGTGGCAGGTACAAATGAAAAGAAGACCATATCTAGATCCACGGTCTACAGTGCAGCGAATTTGTTGGGGTGTGTCCTGTAAGTCTAACGCATCGCGGTTAGAAAAGAGCAGTTAAGGGCTTTCATATGTCCCTGAGTTACAGGAGAGACATGTGAATTTCTTCTCAACACTGTTAATTTATTTTTTCAACTTTATTGTTTCACAACCAAAAACCAAGCGAATCAATTCCAAGTCTTACTTGCTAGCTAAAGACTGTACACACATATTAAACGAAACTCTTGCAAAACATTGTTCCCAACTAGAAATGTGCTAAGCGTCACATTATGGGAAACTGTGAAGCTGACAAACTCGAAAAAAAACGCCAGCACACTGCCAGATGATGGAACCTTTTGCAACATAGGTACTCCCTTACCTTAAACTCAATACTGAAAGCAAACCAAAAATCAATTCTAGATGGAATACTGGTAATACTCATCAAATCACCAAGCAAATCTGGCCCAGTTTCCACCCAAAAAGATCTGATCTCCCTAAAAGATCCAAAATCAGAACAGCGGTGGGATTAATCACCGGACACTCTCTATTGGGTCTACACTCGAAAAGACTAAGACTATTTTCTAATGATTTCTGCAGAAGCTTTCAAGTCGGAGAAGAGGAGAAAAATGTGCAACACCGTCTATGCAGCTGCCCTGCACTCGTCTTAGCTAGGAAAGCCATCCCATGCTCTTACTTCCATGATAGCCTAAGTGATCTGAGAGTGGGCCTATTTTGGCCTAAGTGCATCGAAGCCACTTATGACCTTCCTACCTACCGGCAACGAACACGCTCCTATGCTAGGCGACTCCATTCTTCATCTTCTCCGGACACGCCACCGGGGGGCAGGTTTTCCTTTGAAAGAGTAATAACTAATACGATGACACGAATTGCCTCAATGTCAATGCGCAGCCCGTAAATTTCGTCGCTCAGCCTCCACCTCCAAACACCGAAGATGAACCGAACGAAATTCCTTTTGAAATGACTAAGAATTGACCGTTTCTCGAAGACAGCGAAAGACTGTAACCAGAAACGAAGAAATTGGTACCGATTTAAAATGTCTACTTCCCGTGGTCATGCTGCTTCTAGTCTTCAATACCAGGCTTCCGAGAAGTACCCGAATGAGAATGTTGGATTCGAAGACCCCCGTAGTGGGACTGTCGTTTACATATTTACTGTCGTTTATGGCTTCATAATGTCTCGATTTTTGTAACAACTCCGGCACCAGTAAAAATGTCCGCATGAAGTTTGAAACTTATTGAAAAAAATAGTGGCTCACACATGTCGTACGAGGTATTCGAAATTAACCACACATTTTCACATCGGACACCGCTCAGAGACCTGTCATTGGTCTTTTTCTCTAGAGTACCTGGATAGTCTCAAGAGCCCTTTGTCTTTTTAGGGAAAAGTTCTGCGTTCAATTTTAGTCATGTTTGCGTTCATGGTTTCTGGAGGCGAAGATTGAAGCACGAATTGTACGGGCTGTATAGTGACATGAGTCTAGCCTGATGTCTACGGACTCGACGCCAAAGATGGTTGGGGGCCACTAAGGACCTCAACCAACTTGGCGTGCGAAATTAAACGCAGCTGGCTAGAGGTTGTGCCGTCTAGTTGATGAACTTGTTGCACCCACTACAGTAGAGATTCGGTGGAACTTCAGTCAGACTATGATCGGGGTGGATGATGAGGAAATGTCCCGGTGTCAGTAGTAAGTGTCAGCCAGTATGTCATCTGGGTCATCATACACCGGCACAAGAAAACGAGAATTGAAGCACGCCTCGATACGAACGGACAAGGTTTTTTACCAAGCGAATTAAGGTCTCCAAGGCGTCTCCTAGTTCGTCTGGAGCAATTACAAAATTTCGTAGAAAGGCGTGGTTGGTGAAAGGCAACGTGTGATCCTAGCAACAGTTCGTAGCAGACGAGGGAGGGAACTAAAACACTAGGCGAGTGAGGTTATTTTCCCGTCTGACATGCATGTTTCGAGTTCAGGAACATCTGTGATGACTAGAGCACATAAGGAGTTTCTCTCTTCATCCTGTAGTGTTGCAAGTTCTGCCTCGTTGAGTGTGATTGTACTTTGCAGTTGAATGGCTCAGCCTGCAATCACTTTGGACCATAAGCCAGAGACAATGTTTCACCAGTGCCTTTACCTCAATTCCTCCAACAAAGTGTCATGTGTGTGGCGCATCATTGCGTGTGGATCTTTCCAACCATCAAACATGGTAATAAGTACGTGCTGGTGGTAATCGACTATTTCAGCAAGTGGCCGAAGGTATATGCCATAAGCATCGAATTTAAGGCTTCCAGCAGACCTCAGGTTTGACATATCGCCAACGCCGAAGAGTCGTCACCTCTCCAAGAATATCTAAACCATGTTCATCGCGATAGACACAGCTCAAAGGCGAGATATAAACTTTTACGCCATTGGAAGAATCAGATGGTGAAGTAGAGTCCTATACAAAGTCTAATAGTGGTCTACTTCTTCAATTGAGGAGCCTAACATGTTTTCAGTAAAAAATGTTGAAACGTTCAAGAAGCTCTTAATTTAACTCGTGTTTAGAATCGTATTTATGGCTTCTCGTATCCAACAGCCGTAACACAATATGAGCAATCTTTCGAAGGATATACGAACGTTACCATTGACCTCTGTTTACAGTCTTGACTGCATGAAGTTCATCTGAAGCGTCATTCCCCGACTTCAATGAAAAAATTAACTTGTCAGCCATAACATTTCACAACACAAAAAATAAAAAAAAATTTGCGTCAAAGGGATCTGAGCATCAAAAAAGCGACATGGTTACTGAAATTGTTTATTGTTGTCAGTCAAAATCAACTGACAGAGGGGTTTAAATGACAAAAGGCAGTAGACGGAAGATTTAAGTTTCAAGGCCAACGCCCAAGGCCCATAGAATCCGTCGCATGCGTCACGCCTTTTCTCAAAAATGACAACTCAAACGTTTGCGAGGTCCACAATTCGTAGCGAGTTTATATGAATGGGCCTTAAGAGAGCATGGACTACACATGGAATGCATCTAAATGGATGAAGTTGGAGAACTTTTAACTTTTCTTTCGTTTGACATTTCATTCTCACATATGTTAATCATTTATGTGTGGATGTGTATCATCTTACTCTCATGTGTCGGGTGGGATTGTATGCAATTTAGTAAAGGGCTTTTTAATAAAAACTTGACAACTTTTTTTTAAATAAACTCACGTCTCTTCAAGTGGTCCTTAAGCTTCAATGCTTGAGCCAGTTGGGCCTTGTATGGTTGTAAATGATGATCCTTATGCAAAATTCGCCATAATTTGAACTGAGCCATGCCCTATTTTTCAGAACGACGTGGAATTGACTGATTTGGATCGTTTGTTATGGACGCCTGAACGGCAGCGATATTTTCGACACTTCGACCAACCCGTTGTCTCAGTGACACAGCAACATAACACAATGAATATGTAAACTCAAAATTGTGCTCTAAATTTGTTACTGCCTGTCTACTAGGGCAAACATTGAAGTTAACGCCTGCAAACTCTGACAACTAATTCATATGGAATTTCCCATTCGCAGAGAACTACGCGTGCAAACTGACATTTCACTGCGAATTTTTTGGTCGTGGTGGTTGTGGATTGCGTTTGGCTCTTTGTGTACTGCGAACTGAGCTTGACAGTTCGCAAATAGAATGATTGATTCGCAGAGAAAAACTTTTAAACCTTATTAATGGACACTTAAACTAACTATTGTCCAGATATTTGACGATAAAAAATGCCCGATAATTCAATTCCTATCTTTTTTACAAACCAAGAAGTATTACTTTTCGTCCATATTTGCTGGAAAGGGTTGTTTCCAAAAGTTCGCGTTCGCAATTCACTGCTCATATGAATGGGCCTTTAAATTTTCTGTCCCCGACTCAGAATTTCGGTAGAAAATTTTCAGACGTTACTCGCCCGTGTACAATACCATGATAAAAATGCTGAGTTAATATAAATTTACAGTGGCAGTTTGATGATTAGTGGAAGAACCAATTCAATTCAATTCATGTCTGTAAAAATGTTACCGTGACACAGAGGCTTAGAAACTGATGTTGGATTTTGGAAGCACATTTTAGTGAACGACGAGACCTATTTCACACTCTACGCTGCCATTAAAAGCCACAATTAATGAGTGTAGGGGATGGAAGATCCACACCAAAGGTGACTCCTTAGGCCGGTGTTTGAACGAAAGTCGACAAGGAGCCGATTTTCTTCATAAAAGCCAAAACTGGCGCGGAGAATCGATATCGATGGATGTCAACCCATGATGGACGATTACTGGTTTCCAAAAAACAGTACCCATACAAATCAAACAAGTCGAGCGTAGTTCATTGAGAATGCATCAAAATGTAGCTAATTTCAAATCCAAAACATATTTTTTCTCATTCCTGGCATGCAGCGAATCATTCTCTCCAAATACTATGTGAATGCTCCCCGCAAAGCTGACACGGCAAAATGCCTGAAATTCAATGCAGCGAATAACTAGCAATCCGCTGAGTGTCGCTTTAAATGAAGGTCTTTTCCGGTCAATATTCCCCCGGGTGACATTGCGCTCATTACAACCGTTTCATAATAGACAAGGAATCAGATTCTGTGTGGCTTCTGTCTGGAAATGTGTTGTTTTTGTTTGATCTTATTAAACGATCCCATGCAACGGATGGTGCCGTGTTACATGTAATTCAAGTCCGCTTGCATGTAGAATTGTCGCCGTATCGGTGGACATGTGTACCTCTCAACGTTCAGAAGATTCATCAAAATGGCATGAATATGTGGGGGTGATGGTTTCATATCGCACACTTTTGTCAGTCTTTGATGCTCTCATCTTCGAAAAATTGTACATCTTGCAACGAGCACATCGGAGGGCAGGAAGAAATTTCTAACAGTTTTTTTATCCTTTGAAATTGAACCACAATTGGGTTTTTGTGCGTGCTTAAGATGTTGTAAATACTTAATTGTCCGGGACCAAGACAGCACTAGTCGAAGGTTTACGTGAAGCAACTAATAAGCATTGAGTTTGGATTTTCTTTCCGCTACAGACCATTTCTTTGGAGCGAGAGAGCCTCAATATTTGGTCCTGTTTGCGTTAATGGTTTCTGGACTGTACGGGCTGTACAGCGAGATGAGTCCAGTCAGACGTCGTCGTCGGCTAGACCACAGAGCATGAACAGAAGTGGAAAATTACCTCAACCAACTAACTAAGCAGCAGACTAATGATCGTGCCAGCTGCAGAGGCTTGTTGGCTGAGGCCTGCTCTAATGATACTTCAATGCTCTTCGGAGCCGCAAAAGCGAATCCGAACCTGCGACCTTGTGCGTGGAGATCGACTTATCTTATACATCGTCACGAGCTCCCCGCTTATTTAGCTTCTTGTCTGTGCAGAAAATTGATTAAGGCCCAACTATAATGGACATGAGCGGGCATGAGCTAGTGGCAAACGCACATGGGTAAAGGGGCGAATACATACTAGCGATGGGCAATTGCGAATAAAAACAATCGAATAATTCGATTGTTGTAGCAATCGCAATTATTCGAATTCGAATTGAGAGGCGTCGATTGTTGAATTTCGATTCTTGTAGGTCCGATTCCAATCGCCAACGAATGTGTGTATTCGCCGATTCTTCAACTCAGAGAGAGATTGCTGAATTGTGTGTGTATTCCTCGATTCTTCAAGCAGAGAGAGATTACTAAATTGTGTGTATACCTCGATTCTTCAATTCTGAGGGAGATTGTTAGATTGTGTGTATTCGTCGATTTTCGCAATTGCCCATTTCTTTTTCATTTCGTTTCACTACTAAATTTAAACTGTACATTTATGAGAGTGAGAGTACAATACTCTCACTAATTTGTGGAGAAGGGTAAAGAATACAGTCGAACCTCCAATATTCAAATACCCACGGGAAGCAATATTTTTCAGAAATTTGCTTTGCATTATAGAAATTTCGATTTAAGGATGTTCCAATTACAGAGGTTTGGCTGTATTTCCATTCCCAATGTTCCTATTTTGGTAGGTATAGTTTCTTATTGGAGACACAGCTTTACGCTGATGATGATTACACTGACAGCAACATATGAATAAATCGAGGAATTAGTACCCGGCATTCTCTTGGGTGTAGTAGGTACTGAGAATAATCGATTCGATTCGATTGTTATTCGATTGTTTTCTGATGAGAGCGAATAAATCGACAATCGAATTCAAATTTTAACAATTGCCGATTTATTCGATTGTGAATTTCATTCGCAATCGCCCATCGCTAATACATACCTATAATGTTGTTCAAACATTTCGTTAAGGATGTGCGATGGCCAGTTGATGATCAAATGATGACTGGTGTGCATTGTAATTGAGTCCTAAGGCTTAAATATCATCTGTGTTTTTACCTTAACGGATGTGACGAAACTTAACGAAACCTAACGAAACTTAACGAAACTCAACGAAACTTAACGAAACTCAACTAAGCGTTCAGTTTAACATTATTTTGATATAACAATACTTTAAGGCAGAAATGAAACAAAAGCGGGTAGGTTAGGTAGTTAGGTCCAATCCTTAGCCTCTCTACTTGGCCTAGTCCTTGACCGACTAGTACCAGCTGCTAACAGGGTTGACATTCTTCTTCCCTTGTTTGGTCCAACTCAAAGGAAGTAATGTATACGGCTAGTTCCTAAATTCTACGTCAGCTAGAGTGTTGCCTCCGTGTACGCATACTTATTAGGTGGCTTGTCAACTTCCGACTTCGCCTTTCAGCCTTCGTGCTTGAACTTCCTTGCGAAAGCCGAGGAATGTGGACATTCACGAAATTATGTCACAAATTTAATAACCTTAATCTAGTCCAGTCCTCTCCACTCTCCGGACTCGATCATCGTCAATCTGACAAAATACCCGACCGACATCAACACACGGTTGTATGCAAACTCCTCAAAAGAATTTTATGTTACATAAGACCACTGACCACGACTAGACACATCCATTGCCCCCCTCTCAGCCACACTCGGCATGCCATCCATCGTCATATGGCAACCGAAACCCGAATCCCCTCGATAATCGCTGTCCATTAAATTCGCACAAAGCGATTTCACACAAAATAAACTTGTAATGCAAAGCAAATCAATTGAGCGATAGCGTTCGAATCCAGCAGACATCCTTCACGCCACAAGACCCAATTCGGTACACATCAACTAATCCTTGAAAGAAAAAAAGTTGTAGAACCCAAAAATACCACCGGCGGTGCTCTGTCCGTCCTTGGTTTCCTGGAAAGGGAATCCACTCCACAGAGCATCCCCTAATTAATGGAGCGTGTACCAAAGTGGATAAAGCATCGTGCGGACATCCTCCGCCACAAGTCGACCGCCGGCAGGGTATTCAATTGGATTTGGGCATGTCCACGCCTTAGTCCGATTTCCTATCACACGCAAGTCACGCATTCTTCGATTGCGAGAGATTATCTGGTCCATGACCCGCCTGTGAATGATTTTTTTTTCCGTTTCAGAAATGTATGCCAGAGTTCGTGAACGCCGCGTATCAGTTGCAGTTCCAGGCGACCAACACCTGCGGCGACACCGGCGAGAAACTATTCTGCATCCAGACGATCTACTCGAACAAGAAGAGCTGCGAGTTCTGCAGGTTAGTATCGGCTTACCGCGCCACGTAGAGTGGAACTGAACTTTCCTCTCCCATTGCAGACCGGGAGACCATGACCCAGGCTACCTCACGGACTTGCACGATCCACAGAACCCAACCTGGTGGCAATCTGAGACGATGCGGCAGGGGATTCAGTACCCGAACCACGTCAATCTGACGCTCCATCTAGGTGAGTCTTGCAGCCCCGCTTTGCGAATGGCCGACTGCCACTAACACAAACGTCCGCTTCCCCAGGCAAGGCATTCGATATCACGTACGTGCGCTTGCTGTTCCGCTCTCCAAGGCCAGAGTCGTTTGCGATCTACAAGCGCAGCTCTCAAGACGGACCCTGGGTGCCGTACCAGTACTACAGTGCCACTTGTCGCGACACCTATGGACTGCCCGACTCGCGATCCATTGCAACCGGAGAGATCGAGGCACGCGCCTGGTGCACGAGCGACTACAGCGACATCTCGCCGCTGAGAGACGGTGAAATTGCCTTCTCCACCCTTGAAGGCAGACCGAGTGGCATTCACTTCGAGCGAAGCTCTGAAATTCAGGTGAGTCCGCGAACACTTTCTCCCCGGCATCCTCTGACCAGTGGGCGATCTCTTTGCAGCACTGGGTGACGGCGACCGACATCCGGATCACACTGGATCGGCTGAACACCTTCGGTGACGAGGTGTTCGGCGACGCGCAGGTCTTGCAATCGTACTTCTACGCGATCTCTGATATTGCCGTCGGTGCGCGGTGCAAGTGCAACGGACACGCCAGCAAGTGCGTTCCCAGCACCGGTTTGCACGGCGAGCACAAATTGGTCTGCGAATGCCGCCACAACACCGATGGACCCGACTGCGACAAGTGCCTGCCGCTGTACAACGACGTGAAGTGGAAGATGGCCACCTCGCAAGACGTCAACGAATGCAAAGGTAAGTGAGACGAGGAAGCAACGGCGGTGATGCGTGTTGCCCTTTCGAGCGACGTAACCTGCAACCGGATAGCGTGGCGATTGCCTTTTATGTCCGCATGACAATTGCCCGTTATGCAAGCCGCTTTTATTGGAAGTTCGATCTTCCAATCGGCCGATGATCAGTCTGCAGTCAGTTGGACGACGGTCGAGATGACATTGAGTTTAGTTTTGCTGTGGCTCCTGGTGCGCAGCTCCCTCTGCGAGTACTGGGACTTTGAGTCGAACAGTATTCAGAAGTTCACTCCCTGGTACTCGGTCAGTTGTAAGTACGCCCCCACGCACCAGGTTGCTTTAGTTCACGTCGAAGGCACCGCTTATAGGACATCTTCAAGAATTCCCTGCTCCCGTCTGCCGACTAATGCCAATAAACACCTTCTTTTCAGCTTGCAACTGCAACGGCTACGCGGACAAGTGCTTCTTCGACGAACACCTCTACAACGTGACCGGACACGGAGGCCACTGCCTGGACTGCCGTGAGAACCGCGACGGCGCGAACTGCGAGCGGTGCAAGGAGAACTTCTACATGCGTGAGGACGGCTACTGCATCCACTGCCAGTGTAACGCAGTTGGTAAGTTACCCTGTTGACTCGCCCACACCTCCTTGACTAACGATCTGTGTTCCCATATCAGGTTCCCGCTCGCTGCAGTGCAATACGGAGGGCAAGTGCCAGTGCAAGCCTGGCGTGACTGGCGATAAGTGCGACCGCTGTGACAACAACTACTACCAGTTCAGCCAACACGGCTGCCAGCCGTGCGGCTGCGACCCGCGCGGTTCCTATGACAACATTCCGTCGTGCGACCCGCACAACGGCACCTGCTACTGCAAGGAGAACGTGGAGGGCAAGCGCTGCAACGAGTGCAAGCCGGGCTTCTTCAACTTGGACATCACGAATCGATTCGGCTGCACCCCGTGCTTCTGCTACGGTCACACGTCGGAGTGCCAGAGCGCGAAGAGCTACTACGTGGTCTCGGTGACGTCGAACTTCAACAAGCACAAGGAACGCTGGCAGGCGGTGGACATCTACAACCGGAACGCGGACATCAAGTACAACCAGTACAGCCAGAGCATTGGCACGACGGCGCAGGGCAACGAGTTCGTCTACTTCAAGGCGCCCGACAGGTTCCTGGGCGACCAGCGAGCCTCGTACAATCGGCTGCTGAAGTTCAAGCTGCAGCTGGTGGGGCAGGTGGGCCCGAGCACGAGTGCCAGCGACATCATTCTGGAGGGATCGGGAACAAAGATCTCTCTGCCCATCTTCGCGCAGAACAACGGAATGCCGGACCACACCGGGAAGCTGTACTCCTTCCGTCTGAACGAGCACACCGACTACCAGTGGCAGCCCAGCCAGTCGGCAAGGGGATTCCTCTCCATTCTGAGCAACCTGACGGCGATTAAGATTCGCGCCACGTACTCAGCCATGGGCGAGGCCATTCTGGACGACGTGGAGCTGCAGAGCGCGCACCGAGGCGAGGCGGGTCAGCCAGCGACGTGGATTGAGCAGTGCACGTGCCCGGAGGGGTACCTGGGACAATTCTGCGAGTCGTGTGCTCCCGGCTTCCGACACAGCCCGGCCAGGGGAGGCCCGTTCATGCCTTGCATTCCCTGCGACTGCAACAAACACGCCGAGTTCTGCGACTCCGAGACCGGTCGGTGCATCTGCCAGGACAACACCGCCGGAGACACGTGCGACCAGTGCGCCAAGGGCTACTACGGCAACTCGCTCGAGGGAACCAAATACGACTGCAAGCGGTGCCCGTGTCCCGACAATGGCGCCTGTATCCAGATCAACGACGACGCCGTCATCTGTACGGAGTGCCCCATGGGCTACTTCGGGGCCCGCTGCGAGCAGTGCTCCGACGGGTTCTTCGGCGATCCGACCGGCCTGCATGGCGAGGTGCAAATGTGCAAGTCGTGCGACTGCAACGGCAACGTCGACCCCAACGCCGTGGGCAACTGCAACCGAACAACCGGCGAGTGCTTGAAGTGCATCCACAACACCGCCGGCAGACACTGCGACAAGTGCCTGCCCGGACACTTCGGCGATCCGCTGGCGCTGCCTCACGGCCAGTGCGACAAGTGCTCGTGCTACCCGCCCGGCACCGAGCAGACCGACGAGGGCATTTCGCAGTGCGACCAGGTGACGGGCAACTGCAACTGCAAGCCGAACGTAATTGGCCGCGACTGTAACGAGTGCCAGCCGGGATACTTCAACATCGTGTCCGGAAACGGATGCGAGAACTGCAACTGCGATCCCGTTGGCAGCTACAACTCGACGTGCGACAAGTTCACTGGCAACTGCTACTGCAAGCCGGGAGTGATCGGACAGCACTGCGACCAGTGCGAGGCGTACTACTACGGATTCTCGAACGAGGGCTGCAAGCCGTGCGAATGCGACGACAGCGGCTCCAAGGGATTCCAGTGCGACCAAAACGGCCAGTGCCCGTGCAACGACAACGTGGAGGGCCGTCGCTGCGACCGCTGCAAAGAGAACAAGTTCGACCGTCATAAGGGCTGCGTGGACTGCCCGGCGTGCTACAACCTCGTGCAGGACGCCGCGAACGAGCACCGCGCCAAGCTGCAGAATCTCACCCAGACCCTGGACGACATCTCCCGGACACCCGTCACGAACGACGACGAATTCGAGTCAAAACTGCAAGCGGTTCAAGAGAAGGTGGACATCGTACTGGCTGATGCGAAGTCAGGCGCTGGCGAGGGCGACCAGACGATGGTGGAACGCCTCGACGGCTTGCACTTGCGACTGGAAGCCGTGCAGAAGCACCTGGAGTCAGGCGATGAGCTGCAGGACGCAGCGGATGCGGAAATCGACAAGGCGCGTCTGAACTACACCACGGCCCACAACATCATCGAGGACGCCAAGAACGAGCTGCAGGTAAGAGGGGAGGAGGGGAGATGGAACACCAGGCGCATCACTGATGACGTGTCTCGTTTCAGGTTGCCATGAACTTGGTCAAGGACGAGGGCAAGCAGGCACTCGCCAAGGCGCAGAACAAGTCCGCGGAGTTCGGCCAGCAGTCGGACCAAATCAGCAGCATCTCTCGCGAGGCCCGTGCTCTGGCCGACAAGCTCGAGTCCCAGGCGCAGTTCGATCTGAAGAACGCCAAGGATGCCAACGACGCCATCATCAAGGCTAACGATTTGGCCAGAGCTGCCATAAACTTGCAGCAGAAAGTCAGGTGAGTGAGAAAAAGTGAACCCCGCAACTGCCATGTCATTGATTCGCTATGCCCCCACAGTGACGAGCTGCGAACTGACGTCCGTCTGGAGCTGGACACGGTCAAAATGAACCTCGGATCGGTAGCTCAGGCCACCAAGGATGCTCTGCGCAAGGCAAACGAAGTGTATGACGCCGCGCTGACCCTGCTGACAGACGTGAACGGCCTCACAACGCCCGACATTGACATCATCGAGCTGAAACGAGAGGCTCTCGACGCCAATGAGAAGGTAATCCATTCGTCTGTTTAATCACGCCGATCATGTGTACTGAGGGTGAGAGTTTATGTTTCAGGCCAACGCACTCAAGGAGCGAGTCGATGAAGTGTCCAACAGTCACGGTGAGATCTTCGCCGACTACGAGGAGGAAATCAACTTGGCCGACACCATGATTGCGCGGTAAGTTAGACAGGCGGCTCTGCACGGAGGTGGTGTGACGTGAGGTTCCCTTTTTCAGAGTGACCGTTCAGAAGCAGGATGACATTGATCTGCTCATGAGGGCCAAGATGGCGTTCCAAAACGCAACCAAGGCCGTCGAGCAGGGGGACAACACCTTGAAGGAGGCCAACAACACCTATCAGACGCTGTCACGTAAGTTGGTCGATTTCACGTCACTTGGAGATGACATTTAATCGGTTCCCACGAGCAGGCTTCCACACCGACGTCGAGATATCCTCGCAGAAGGCGGAGTTGGCGCTGAGAACCGTGCCCGGCATTGAGAAGGAGATTGAAAATGCCGAGACCCTGATCCAACAGGCCGATGAAGTATGCTTCTGCGTTTGAGTTGATGGAGGAGGGTGTAACCATTTCGTATTTTCAGGCTTTGACGGGAGCGAACAAGAACGCAAACGAGGCTAAGATGAACGCACAGGAGGCACAGGATAAGTACGCCGAACAGGCATCCAAAGTAAGTTGCATTTCGGGGGCAGCATGAATTGTGTATGGTGAGGTGGGGTTGACAGACATTCATTTCCCTTCTGGCCGTCCGACAAATTCAGTTTGGATCACATGTCTCTGAAGTGCCACAAGGCGACTGCCTATGCTTCAAAGCCACCCGCCCTTCGAAGGATTCTCCACCAAATCATCTCCACTAATCCACTCGATCTCTTTGCAGGACGCTGAAATAATTCGCAAGAAAGCAAACGATACCAAAGTGAACGCGAGGAAGCTCCGAGAGGAGGCCGAACTGTTGAATCACCGCGTCAAGGTGACGGAGTCGGACATCGACAAGCTCGAAGATCTCGCCAGCAAGGACGAGACCGTCGTCGACGAAGCCAAGCGAAAGGTTTGCCTTAATTTGTCCGCCCGTCCCGTATTCTCGTTAACAACAATCTCCCCCTTAGGTTGGTCAAGCTAAAGCCGACACGCAGGAAGCCCAGAAGAAAATCAACAAAGCCCTTGGCGACCTGAACTCAATCAAGGACGAGCTGGAGAACCTCAAGGACATCAACACCGATGACCTCGACAACCTGGGTAACGTCAAGTGACACCAAACGCAGGCATGACTTAATTTCCGATCTTCTTTACAGAGACCCGCTTGGCGGCCGTTGAGAAGGAGCTAGCGCGCGCCAACCTCGGCAGCAAGATCGAGAAATTCCGCGAAATGAGAAATCAACAAAACAAATGGATCGACAAGTACGAGAAGGAACTGAGTCAACTGCAGGCCGAGGTCAGCAACATCAAGGCGATATCGGAGTCGCTGCCGGAGGACTGTTACGTGCGAAGCAAACTCGAGCCTTAGAGTGCCCATCGAACCGTGACCGATTAACCAGCAATCTGTCCCAAGTGTCATTGACCAGTTGTGCCTTTGTCCGAGTCACCTTCTGCAAATGCACCGATGTGACGCAAGCATTAATTGCCTCAAGCCAAAAACAGCACACCGATTAAATTAAAAACAAAAACACACACACACAATCCACAATACTCTGATCCAGATCATTTCCCTGAGCCCCCCACAAAATAGCTGCCATATCACCACCGCACCGCCATTCACTCGTGTAGTTCTTCTTCTCTCGAAAGTGTACATTGCCCCCGCTCACGTCCCTAGATTCCTAACGCGAATATAATAATGTTTTCCATTGATTTTTTTTTATTTGTTACTTAATATTACGTTGTAAGCAATGCATTTTATTGTATTTTAGGAAATAATACCCTTTTTTTAAGAATAAATTATACCTAATGTTGTCATAGTGCACGTGCCGGAGTCCATAGGACGTTCCTTGTGCAAGTTAACTTCGAATAATTTAGACACGTTTGTTTTCACTTTTTTTTCATTCTTGGACGAGAAACAGAGCCGAAAGCAGGAATCAGTTTTTATGCAAGCAATTCTCACAAGAAAATGTATCTTTCGCATATATAGTACGATTGCAATAAAGATAGTTTGAAATAGGACACGGAGAGTCGTTTCAATGGATTTTTGGAATTTCAGGTCTAGGGGGTAAGCACTTGGCGTCTGAATGTCGGAGACCCTAAGGCACTGTTTGACTGGTCTGTGAAGAGCGGAGGAGATCTACAGTCTTACGCCGAGTTCAATTCGGGATAAACTCTCTTAATGTGCACACTATGGATTGTCAATGACACGAGAGATATTGAACATGCCGATTATAACTGCGTAACTGCGAGTAACTCGCATCCGCAATCGAAGTTCGACCCTATTATAGAATCTTTCGGTTGAATCACGGTCCGCAAGACCTCCTTATCGATCCTTTCTGTAATCAACTGCTATCTGTCAATTTTGAATTTATGTGATCCAATAGTTCTCAAGAATAATTATTAAAAGAGTGATGTAACGTATATCGGGGCAAACGTAAACTCCACGAATGAGATCGTAGTTGAGATCCGACGTAGAATCACCCTTGGCAACCGATTCCACTTCGGTTTGGCAAAACATTTGGGCTCGAAGATCCTAACACGAAGGGCCAAAGTCATGCTCTACAAAACCCTTATTCTGCCAGTCCTGCTTTATGGATCCGTAAGCTGGACACTAAGTTAGACTGCAGAGCTGATTCTTTGTGCCTTCGAAAAACAAATTCTACGTCGGATATATAGTCCCGTCTGCGAGGAAGGCGAATGGAGGAGAAGACGACACAATCGCGAAATCTACGAGCTGTACAAGGATGTGGATGTAGTCCGGAAGGCAACTACGGCTTGGCCACATCGAGCGAATGGACCGGCAAAGGGGGTTCAATATTCCTCCAATATGACGCACAATCAAGTGAAAGCTAGACGTGCCGAGAATCCCGAAAAGAGGCCGCGTAGTGCTTGTGCGACCAATTGCATACAAGTTCGTTAATTAAAGATATTTCCTGAATTCCAAATGGGCCGGCAAAGAGGGTCTTCGAATCCGAGCCTTCTGGTTCGAGAAGGAGAGGAAAACCGAATATCCGGTATCCGGAGACCAAGTCATCACGGACTTAAGATAGCTTGGCCTTGATGACTGGAAGCAGAGTGCCCAGGACCGTAACCGATGGAAGGCAGCAATTGCTCAGGCTCGGGTCCTCATGGGTCGTCTACCTGCTAAATAAGGTAAATAATGGATTTGTTTATGGATTTAGAGGATGAAGAATATGATACCCGGGAAGTTCATTGTAAATTTAGAAGTAAGGAAAAGGATATTTTATCAATACAACGCAACCATTAAGTCAATCATCATTCATTTTTTTGTGTCTTATTGACTAGCTTAAAACTGTGGAAGTTGACCACTATGATCAACTACGGGGTCATCGTGAAAACCTTGCGGCAGCGGGGTCTGGTTGTGCTTGTGTAAGTAAGCCAGTAAAATTGTCGTTCTTAGGCAGCCTCTCTCTGGTCTCGAGCAGAGATCGCTCTTCTGAACCGGAGGAGATCCTCGTGACTGCGAGCGATATCCCGTTCGTATTGGCGTCGTCTGTCCACTGTTCAGCGTACGACGTGGAAGATTACAGGGCATCCGTATGGATCCTGTATTAAGCCAATTGTGTCGAGATAAAGGAACGCCTCGGGAGGAATAAAGCCTGTATGGCGCACTCTCTCATGGTACATTACGCTAGGGTAGTAAGCCCCAAAAATCAGACTGTTGCTTGAAGTCATCTCTCGTGCATGCATTCGAAGCAAAAGTTGACATGAATGCCAAAAGCGAAACAGAAGTGGTTCCTTTTCGTACCCAAGCATTGATTCTCGGAGGCTCAACGAACAATCATGCTTAGAAAATTGGACTAGTCGCTTGTTTTTCGATTGGCATGCCTCAGAAGTCAACGAAAATCTGCAGTAAT
This sequence comes from Eristalis arbustorum, assembly GCA_916610145.1. Classification (NCBI taxonomy): domain Eukaryota; kingdom Metazoa; phylum Arthropoda; class Insecta; order Diptera; family Syrphidae; genus Eristalis; species Eristalis arbustorum. The sequence goes on from OU744318.1 coordinate 3,327,106, forward strand.
ACAATTGTGTGGTGTCGGGCTCTGACCAGAACTATACACAACATTTTCGGGACTCCAAACGATGTCGTCAGCCAAGACATAAACTGACATTAGCTGCAACATGAGCTTTGATATCAGAAATGATCTATGTGAGGCACAGTCTTGTGAAACTTGAAAACATGTTTCAGCCTTCGGAATACGAATACTACCCGCACTTGAGGTTTGCAGTCAAAATCAGAAACAACATATCTAACACCAAAGATATTGAGCACGGCGTTCCTCAGGGATCTGTTCTGGGGCCAATTCTGTTTAATATTTATATCGCAGATCTGCCTACTTTCAATAACAGTGTCAACGTTGCAATGTTTGCGGACGATACTGCATTATTTGCATCTGGTAGATTATTTATAGACGTCTTTAATGTACTACAAGCTGCTCTCTCGCAATTTGAACAATGTTGCTTCCAATGGAACATAAAGCCAAACCCTCAAAAGACGCAAGCTATATGGTTCACTAGGTGTAGAAAAGAGTGCTACATACCTAACATCAAGCTACGGTTATGCTCTGTGGAAATAGATTGGGATGAAAAGTGCAAATATCTTGGACTAATCCTAGATCCAAAACTAACTTTTCAGGCTCACATTTCTGCCACAATAGATAAAGTTAATAAACTAACAAGATTATTGTATCCATTGTTGTGCAGAAATTCTAAACTAAGTTCTGATAATAAATTACTTATCCACAAATTAGTTTTTCAAGCCATTAAAATGTACGGGGCACCAGTATGGGGTGATTGCACTAAAACTCACAAGTTAAAGCTCCAAAGATGTCAAAATAAACTTTTAAAAATGTTTTTAAATCTGCCTTGGCACTTCTCAACCACCAGACTTCACCTAAAAGCCAATGTCAACTTGATTAACACTCTTATCTCTAAATCTAAAATAAATTTCTACAATAATTGCTCTGTATCTCCAAATGAACTTATAAAACAACTTGCACCAAATTAGCATAGAAAGGTAAATCCTTGAAACGGGCAAATGCAATACTAGGTTAAGTTTCACATAAGGGTTTTTGGTAGTAGTTTTCCCTAAACATATTCTCTTCATAACCATATTAGCTAATTGTTGTAAAATAAATTGTATCGTAGCTGTAAAGGATAAAATGTCCTAATTCTTTGAACTACTTAAAATAAATAAATTAAAAAAATTAAAAAATTACTCGCACTTGACTAGTTTTATTTAGTTCGAAACTACTGCGGTCACAATTACTGTTTGTACAGGAGAATACATTTTTACAATGCAGTCCAATAGACGTAAAGCTATAGCGCTGTTTTAAAGACTCTTCTTTACAAAACCAAGGTCTTAGTTAATTCAAACTGTCTCTTACATAGGAGTGTCCCTTGTAAGAGGATAACGTAAGTTATACATAGAATCTTAGAAATAAAGTACATGTTCATATTTTAAACAACATTCGTATGTTTTTACTACCCATTAGCATAAGGGCGAGGATAAACTGAAAAGCGTAGCTCTCAAATAATCTCAATTCAGTTCCATAAAAGGTGTTCCATTTTAATGAGTTTCACTGTAATACTGTTAAGTCAAGTCTATGAACCCATTAAAAACCTTCAACGTCATGAAGTGACTTTAGTTTAGAGTAGCCCATTAAAAATGTGTTTTACTTCTCACTAAAAATCGAGGGCAAATTACAGTTGTAGTTGAAGATTAATAGTTCTTAACCATATATCATTTTATATCGTGTGAAAAGTGATTACTGTTCGCTTTAATGCGACGAAATGACAAAATTTACTATTTAGACGCTTAGCAGACATGTAAAGGTTGTCTATGCGCATCAATTTGGATGGTTTATTCGCATTATTATATCCAATAACGCCGTACTCGACGATGACTTCTTTGTGGTCGAAGACCCGCAAGAAAAAGTTGAACTACTAGGCGCAGTTTTCCAAGAAGTGTACAAGGTGAACGTGAGTGTTCGCCCGAACCACGACCTGGAGAACAGCGTGCAAGCTAGCAACTCTCAACTTCGAGAAGATCTGCAGCAATGGCGGTCTGAGAACAACGGCTTTGTCCAGTTCAATGACGAAAACATGGCAGACAATGTCATCGCCGACGAACTGGTTCATCCCCCGTTCATTTCGAAGGCAGATCTTCAAGCGGTCTTCGAATCTCTAAAGAAGAAAAAGTCGGTTGGAATCGACGGTATATCAAACATTGTGTTAAGACATCTTCCTCTGGAAGTGGTCACTATGTACACAATCCTGTTTAACAATGCTCTGAATAATGCACATTACCCGGAGCATTGGAAAGCGATTGTACAGCCCATAGCCAAGCGAGGAAAAGATTATTCGAATCCGTGCAATCTCCGGTCAATTAGTCTCCTTCCGAACATCAGCAAGGTATTCGAGAAGGTGATAAATAGAGCTCTGATCAACTGGACAGAGGACAAACATATAATTCCAGATAACCAATTCGGTTTCAGAGCGGGGCATGACACTATTCATGCCGCGTCGAAACTGGTGTCGGATATCCAATGGAACAAGAGCAAGAAACAATGTACGGGCGCCTGCTTGATTGACCTGGAGAAGGCCTTCGGCACCGTTTGGTTAGAAGGTCTTTACTATAAGCTCAATCGGCTAGGCATTAGTAAACCACTGCTGTACCTACTGTATGACATGCTTACCGGTAGGCGGTTCGTAGTCAAGAATGGCAACGTGACCTCTACAGGTACTTTTGAAATTAAAAATGGTCTCCAACAGGGTGCCGTTAATTCGCCGATCCTGTTCAACATTTTCTTGAGCGATCTAATAAGTTCTCTTCCACACGCAATTGCGTATGCCGACGACTTGATAGTGTACAGATCAGGCAAAAAGATCGAGGACATCACTACGCTCGCGCAGGGTGACTTCGACTCATTCATGAGAGATTGCGATGACTGGAAGTTGAATATCAACTTTCAGAAGTCGGAAACCATTCTGTTCAGGACTCCGTTGTATAAAGCTTCGGCGGATACAAAAAAGAATTGGCGAAAGTTCTCTATTGTTGGACGGCACGGGCAACCACTGGCGCAAAGAATTGTAGTCAGATACCTGGGGATCTGGCTAGACCAGTATCTATATTTTAACAAACATGTAGATGCTGCTCTAGCCAGGGCCCGAGGCGCTTTCGCTCTTACAAAGAGACTGTTTTACAACAGCCAACTCGATGCAAGAGTAAAGGTAATCTGCTACATGGCCCTCATACGGCCAATGCTCACCTATGGTTGTCCCGTATGGTTCAACGTGAGTGCAAGCTTGATGGAAAAGATTCGGGTGTTTGAGAGGGCTTGCCTTCGCCTCTACAGAACACCAGAGTCCCAGTACATAAAATTCTACTCCAATGAGGTGTTATACAACAGGGCCAACCTGATACGAGTGGACAATTTCCTGGTGAACTTGATTCGAGGTCACACTGCGAGAGCGATGAACTCGGTTAATAACTTGATCTCTGGGGCTTACTACCCTAACCCACAGTACCACGAAAGTTTACGTCACAATGGTGTTTAAGTTTTTTTGTTTACATTTTTTCTTAATATAAAGCTTTACAGAAACAATGAATAAGTTCCATTTATTAATGTTAGATTAGGTCGAAAGACATAGAATAAGATTGATTAAGTTTAGCTTAGAGTGCCTGCTGAGGGCCAGTGAGTTAGAAATAGTAAAATTGTAAGTCCAACTAGTTTTAAGCATTTTTTTGTCTAGTACTTAAGTTTATTATGAATTATTAATAAAAATGTATTAAAATGATGAAATGATTTTTTATTCGCAGTCAAACAGGATTGATTACCTCTCCAATTTTCAGACGTTTATCATAGAGTATCCTCATTTTGAATCCATTTCCCCCTTCCTCCAGCTCTCTTCGCAGTGTGATAAATTTCACGCTCCATTTCCGCATCTTCAGTCGCTTCACCTTGAATCGTTTCAATTTCCTGCTTGATCTCGATATAAGTTGCCTCTCAAATGCGAGCACTTTAAAGCTCAATTCGTTGAAATTCCCCAAATTGAGATGAAAAAATGCGCTGCCTAGAGTGGCACCCTTCTCCAAGCTCCCGCGCACTGTTCAACATCTCTCGGGCTAATGCAAAATCAAATTACCTGTCAAATTACCCATTGTCGAACCTATTTTCGTCGTAAGGATGTGCGCAATTCTCACAATGTCCTCGAGAAACGCTTAAAATTGATTGAAGAATATTTTTCATCAGACACTGGCGCTGGCTTTGATCTGCCTTCAAGCGGCTCTCCGCGATATCCTTGAAGACGTGCCATCAACTTTAAACGAGTGACAATGGCGAACATTTGTCCCACACAGCAGCAATTTTTGACTCTTCTTCTGCGCGCCTACGTCATCAGATTTTGTCATCCGACGACAGACAACCCGAATGTCCTCCCTTGAGTTATGGCCATCTTGGCGTCAACTGAGCAGCCAAAAAAAGTTCAATATTCCTCCAATATGACGCACAATCAAGTGAAAGTTAGACGTGCCGAGAATCCCGAAAAGAGGCCGCGTAGTGCTTGTGCGACCAATGGCATACAAGTTCGTTAATTAAAGAGATTTCCTGAATTCCAAATGGATGTGTTCCTTTTTTTGGGGATGTCGCGCCGCATGCATCATCGTGGTGGCTTTTACAGAGTTCACCGCATGCTTGGCGAGTCAAAGTCAAAAAATCAGTTCGGTCTTTTCTCCTCTAAGTGGCATGTTGTTTGGGTGGAAGAGTGGATGCATGTTGATCGATGGTGTGCGTCAGCACGGCAGCACATAGGACGTCACGGGATGCTTTGAGCTTCCACTTTTTGCGGAGAGTGCCCAGATGATGACGTGAAAAAAAGGAATGACGTAAAATCGCTGTGCATATTCATCTACTGGATGACGTTCAATCATATTGCATGCCAGAATATTCGTTCCGTCAAAAGAGCCCTTGAAGCAGTGCAGCATTCGAAATGCCAACGTGCCTTTGCCTTTCCCGCATTTTTTGAAAGCATTTGATTCGTCTCTTGTTGAGCTCGTTTTATTTGACAACTCTTGGACTTTTTCAATCACTGCATTGAAATGCATAGGTGGGTGGGAACTGACGGGTAAGAACGATGGCAGGAACAACGTCAGACACAGTCTGTTTAAAGGGCAATTCTTTAAAAAATCAATGGGAGATTGCTTTCAGACTTAAGTTAGCTCAGTTGCATGCGACTCCAAAGAAGGAGATTGAAGTTTGTTTTTCAGCTCTTAAATATTGCTTCGTTGTGGGTAGCAACTTGAATCTTAAATTTGCATGTGAAACCTAGTCACTTTCGCATATTTTACTTACGCCAGCGTCGATTTGACAGTTTTATGCCGACTCCGAATGGCCAAGTTTGAGAAGCTTTTTCTATTCAGACGTACTCTTTCTGCAATGCGGTCGGCGCACAAACCCACAACGCCATGGGCCACCATTTCGCGTTATAACGACTGCTTACTTTTCATTCCGTTATTCGCTTTAATTCCGTTACTGGATGATCAAATAAATACCTACAATTGTTTTAAACAATGGCGCAAATTCATATTTATTTAAAGTCGACTTTAAGAGAATTTATTCAAGTTCGACTTTAGACACTATTAATGAGCTAACTATGCAATATCTAAAAGAGATTTTACTGAAACCAATAATCGTTGAAAACTAAAAACTTTACTTTAAACAACTCGATGCTGTGGCCGTAATTGTGAATAGGTCGTTCAAGAGTGCCCTCCACCCTTGAATCACTTATTTAATAAAGCAGGATGGGATCCTGCACAGAGACTGTTTTCTTCACTTCCAGCTATCTCTCCGCTGATCGTAAATTATACCAGAACAGATCAGTGAATGCAAGTAATATCCATGATCCTTTATTAAGTAGAATCAATCAAACTGTTCACCAACGATCGCTGATTGTGCGGAAACTGACAGCAGTTTGAACAAAGAATTTATAGTGACAGTACGAGGGCTGTTCGTGAGCTCTACGAACAGAAGAGAAGGGAAGAGCACCGGCTTTGCGGTCGAGGAGATGGAGAGGTGTTATGGCAGGAATGACGTCCGAAAGTTTTATCAAAGGGTAAAACAATTATCCAATAAATATAAAACTCGGACAGAAGCCTGTTGGGATGGAAATGGACATCTGGTAGTAGAGTCGCAGTCGATACTGAGAATCTGAAAAGATCATTTCTGCAGACTGTTAAACGGCGATGAGGACCTAAATACCGCTGTCAGGCAGAATGTTCCACTCAATCTGGACGATGACAGACGCGAATTCCGTCCCCCAGACTTAGACGAGGTCAAGGTAGCAATATCAAGACTGAAGTCTAACAAAGCTGCTGGAGCGGACGGTTTGCCTGCTGAAATATTTAAGGCAGCTGGAGATGATCTGGTAGGGCGCATGCAGCAGCTCATCTGCAAGATATGGTCTGAGGAAAGCATGCCCGACGAGTGGAATCTCAGTATTGTTTGCCCGATCCACAAGAAAGGAGACCCCTTCAACTGCGCCAACTATCGAGGGATCAGTCTTCTTAACATCGCGTATAAGATCTTCTCTGCCGTTTTGTGTACCCGCCTGAAGCCGTTCATTAATAATCTGATAGGTCCATATTAGTGTGGCTTCAGGCCAGGAAAGTCCACATCAGACCAAATCTTCACACTACGGCAGATCCTGGAAAAGACCCAAGAAATGCAAATCGGCACTCACCATCTGTTCGTCGATTTCAAGGCCGCATATGACAGCGTGCATAGAGACGAGCTATACAACGTCATGCCTAGTTTTGACATTCCTGCCAAACTCGTCAGGCTGTGCAGGATGACGATGGAGAACTCTCGCTGCTCCATCAAGGTCGGTAACGAACTCACCGAGACCTTCAATGTCAACAAAGATCTTAGACAAGGCGACGCGCTGTCATGTGATTTCTTTAACATCGTCCAGGAGAAGATCGTGCGAAACTCACACGCCAACACTAGAGGCACGATCTTCCAGAAGTCCGTGCAATTGTTAGCATACGCGGGTGACATTAACGTGATTGGCAGAACTCAGCCAGCCGTCAGTGAGGCTTTTGCTAACATTGAGACCGAAGCGGTTAAAATGGGTCTGGCGGTGAATGAGGGCAAAACGAAGTATATGCTGTCCTCAAAAAAGGATATACAACGTCGACGTCTTGGACAGAGCGTCACAATGGGCAGCTATAACTTCGAGGTAGTCAAGGACTTCACTTACCTCGGCTCCGGAGTAAACTGTACAAATAACATCAGTACCGAGGTCAAGCGTAGGATAACTTTTGCCAACCGCTGTTTCTTCGGGCTCAAGAGGCAATTGAGTAATAGAGCCCTCTCTCGAAGAACCAAGTTGACTCTATATAAGACTCTGATCATCCCAGTCCTGCTATACGGCGCGGAGGTATGGACAATCTCGAAAGCGGATGAAGAGTCCTTGATATCTTTGAGAGAAAAGTTCTACGCACGATCTTTGGTCCTGTTTGTGTTGATGGGCTCTGGAGGAGAAGATTCAATCACGAACTGTACGGGCTGTACAGCGACATGAGCCTAGTTAGGCGTCTACGGATCCAACGCCTACGGTGGCTAGGTCATGTAAAGCGTATGCACACCACAGCTCACGAACTGTACGGGCTGTACAGCGACATGAGCCTAGTTAGGCGTCTACGGATCCAACGCCTACGGTGGCTAGGTCATGTAGAGCGTATGCACACCACAGCTCCGGCCCGAAGAATCTTCGAATCCGAACCTGTCGGAAAACACAACAGATGACTCCCGCGCTTAAGGTGGCGCACCCAAGTGGAAAAGGACCTCAACCAACTTGGTGTGCGAAACTGGAGACAGCTAGCCAGAGATCGCGCTAGTTGGAGAGGCATGTTGGGTGAGGCCCAGGTCCACCCCGGAATGTTTGTTTGTTCTTTGTTCGGCAACACTTCTAAAACTGGCCTTCTTTTGCGCTGTTTAAATTAGACCACAGCAAGTTATTGCATAATCTTTTATTAAGGGTTTACTCCAATAGGGTCTTCCAAATTTTGGCAAATAATAGAAGGCATTGCTTTGCTACATCTCTCAAATAGTGTTCAGTCTGTTTTGAAAAATTACCATGGATAGAAATAACGTTGATGTAGATGATAAAAAATGATATAATTAGAAAAGAGTATTCTATTGAGGCATACTCAGGTCCATTTCTGGATGAATAAGTACGTCAAGTAACAAAATTGTCGAATTTATACCACGATACCAATCCACAATCAAGAGCATCCAATTAATCACGAAAAAAATCACTGTTTGTTATCGATCCATACTACTTTGAGAACGACATTGGCCAGGTCATCTCCGTAAACAGCTGCTATAAGTTGATGATTACCAAGTTGTTTGGTCGGAATTGGTACATATGGTCAGCAACATGACGACGGTACTTGTAAAATAGCTCCATTCGCATTAGAGATTCTGCATGTGCGATTTGAGGACATCGTCATATCACCAGAGGTGGTATGAGACACCAACCCTCAAGGCCAACATATTCATTGGTCAAATTCACCCTGTTGCTTCGAAAGTCAAGTCAGGTTAATAATAAAAATACCTGATATCCTTCAAAAAGTTTAACTTTTTGTAGAACCACCACCAATATTAAAAATCGGGGACATTTTTGAAAAATGATTCCCAATTGCAAAAGATTTGAAGATTGGGGAACGGACTGACTGGAAAATGTAAATAATGTTCTTGTAACCGTGATTTGCTTGTGAAGTGAAATTTGTTTCTTCCTCAAAGATCAAACGAACCTTTAAGCAGAATCTCTTCTTTTAAGGGACAAAGACTTGGAAGACACACGAATTTGAGGAATTTACTAATACAACAACGATCACGGGTATTTTGGTCGCAAGAAGTAAGGAAGAGCTTTCTAACCGTTTATCACGAGTGCAAGGGACCTACATTTAAGTATCAACTCCGAACGAACAAGTTTGAGAAGCTCTTTGAGTATTGTCAGTGACTTGAAGGAGGTAGGGCGGTACAAATTTTTTGTCACACCGGGAAACGAAAGCAAACACCGTGATATAAGGGCGAATATACGTATATACTTGCCCATGCTAGGATCATCCATACCACCATTATAAGTAGTTACAAGCGCTAGTCGTTAACTGTAGGCAACAAAAAAAATTTGCTAAGTTAAGTTAAAAAATTAAAACGACATGCCCTTTGTTAAAGTGTTATTAGACTTGATGTCGGAAACTATTATTTTAATCGATCGAATGATAGCAAACCATCGCTTGCATACACTAAAGACACAGTGGGGTCTGAGAGGTTGTTGTACACCAACTTGACCCATACTTTTACAAATATCGTTTCTGGCACATCATTCGATTAAAAGCAATCTCCAACCTTTCTCTGAATGCAAAGACCCCACATTGTCATGCGATATCAGCCATAAAGAAGACAAACAAATCCAACCGAACCATTTTCAATCAGGATGTTACTATATACGGCATAAATAGTGACGAGCTGTGGTTGCAGAAGAATGGCACTATGCACTAAACGAAAAAAATTAACCTATTCGATGAATAATTTCGCGTGTCTGACTGTCATGTTTGATTTGAGGACCTCGTGACTTGATGTCTTACTTGATTGTCTACACTCACCAAATCAAAGGCCCACATTATTCATGTTATTAAGGACCTGCCGCAGACATGAATTTTGAAAAGTTGTCGCAAACTTTGTTTCTCTGACGACAATGATTAGACCCAGCCGTCAGCCGTGGTGACTGCGTTTGACTTGAGCCAAGGACTTTAAATGAATCAAGTTCATTCGCTTGAAATGATTTGATCTGCTGAGGGCCTGGTCAATGACACCTGAATGAAGTTACTGAATGAAATCTCTTCCCCTCAATTCAATGCTTCGGCAACTGCTGTCCTCCTGCTAAGGATAAATATTTGATATTCACATTTCTCATTCATGTCAACACAATGCCCTGATTTTGAGAATGCCGCCTGGTCGGACAAGAGGAGTACCCTCATAACGACTGCCTGCAAAGTAACCTGCTAAGATGTTTATGACTCTTTTAAGAGTCAAGGGCAATCGTTATCGGTCACGGTAGCACCTATAAACGGACATACAATGGACGACATTTTACGTGCAAGACATGCAGTTCATACAAAGTGGCGTCCAAAGTTGTTACACTGTCCCGTCCCCCTAATCATCATTATTCGCGTCGTCGACAATCTGTCGTTAAGAGCCGCGTGATACCGTCCTGGTGAGATTTTATAGTCAAAGATGATGCGCAAGGTTTATGCCAGTGACCAACGACAATGACTCAGGGGTTAATGGACGAGTGTGTCGATGCTTTTAAATGAGGTAAATAGGGTTTGGTTGGTTGTCAAGAATAATTCTTCAAAAATGAAGGCGTCACCTTCGAATGAATAGGATTTTCCGATGTCAAGGCTTCGCCAAGTTGGGCCCCCGTTGACAGCGAATTTACTTGATAAATGTCATCGATGCCATACACAACCTAGATCTCACGTGATATCCCATCTCCACCATCCCATTGTGCATATCACCCGATTGTGCATAGCACAGAATAAATTCGCCAGACGTGCCCCTTCACACGCAGTTAATTCAATTGCCCCCAAGCTGAGTGGAAATAAAATCACGTCGACAACCGTCCGCATAAAGACATCAATTCGAATCGTAGACAGCGCCTTACTTAAGCGCCATTCGTAAGCAGTAGCAGTGCCGCGGGCACCAGCAATTACTACATCCAATGCATTCGACTTGACTTGGCTCGGTTCGGATGTGATTGAATTAAGAATGCAACCTCATCCATTCGCTCCGACAATTACGTAAAGTTTACTGACCGCAACTAGTCATTCATACATCTCGCATATTCCTCAATGGGCTGTTCGATTGCATTTACTTACGACGACCCACCGCGCCGCGACTGTACTAAACACAAGTTCGTTTTTACCATAAAGCACTTCTCCGCTCCGGAACCGGTCATGCGCCAACTACCCCTTACACGGAAGTGTTATATCAAAACAAATGAATTTATGAATGGGAAGCTCGCACCCGTCCACTGTGGCACTTTTGGCGGCAACGCGAAAGCCACACGAAAACTGTTCTACACAAGCACAGCTGAGCACGTGTACTAAAAGGCAAAATCATCCCCTGCACCAGAGAACACGATACACTCGATGACCGAATTTTCTATCCTCTATCACTGTCAACAAACTTTCGCTTGAGATACATTTTCCAATTGGCTACAACGGTCTCTTTCAATTTCAATCTTTCAGTTGGCATCCAACGTGCTGCTGGTTCACATCGTCTAACCACACATCGTCACTCGGTCGCCTCTCTCGCTCTCGGTTCCTTTGCGTGTGGGGTTCGTTACGAGTTCTGTGCACAAGTTTTTCGCTTTTTGGCATTCGTGTTCGAACTGCGGGCGAAGGAAAATTGTTCGATTTTTTTTTTGTTGGTGTTCAGTGTGCGGAGGTTTTCCCGTGAAAGGAATACGATTCAAAATTGCGACCACGAAGACGAGGTGATGTCTTGAAAATTCGACTTTTATCGGTTCTGTCTTAACGCGGAATCATAAATTATAGCTACCGAAAAAATAAGTAAATTATTTGTGTAAAAAATAAATAAAAAAATATATATATTTATTGCCAGCTGTTAAGTGCTACATTTTTTGTGTGTAAAATTGTCGCGTTAATTGCAAAGATAAAAGAGTGAGCGAAGAGAAGATTGAAAGGTGCTGTCTAGATTTTTGAAAATTTATTAAGTGAAAGAGGAAAATAAAATAAAATAAAATAAAATAAAATATATAAATAAATAAAAATAAATCCTTACCCTGTGTGTGGTGTCTAATTAGTGTGGCTATTGCTCGTGTGTTCGAAATCAAAGAGAATAGAGAAAAGAATATCCTCAAGTGTATACGGCTACAAGCACGCAATTTTTTTGGATAACAATTCACCAGTCTGAGACAAGCAAACACACGCCGCTCGATCCCAGCGGTCGCTTCGCTAAGCCGGTCGCCGCTGCTGCTGCCGCTTCGACAACAAGACGAATTAATTAATCTCCTGTTCAAGGTACGTCTCCTGAGTTGGTGTTCGGGTGGAATATCATACAAGCGAAGCGATTTCCTCTCATATTTAATTTTATTTATTTTTAATTTATGAGCTTTAATTCCCATAGCCAAGTGATTCTGTGTATCTGTTGGTCGGCAACAATGTATTTGTTGGTCGGTTTCGGTTTTTTTTTTGTCTTAAACATTTTCAAATTTTGTCATGTACAAGCGAAAGTGTTGGTGTTGAGGAATAGGAAAAAATGCGAAAATTAATTTTCAAAACGAGGCGACAATTTTATTTTTAGTTGACATAGAACGGATAACCCAAGGCTGTGGATACACGATGTTTTTTTGTTCTGCGTTGTGTCTGTCTTCGGGGGAAAGTTGATGGTGATTTGTTGTGCAGATACCGAGGTGTAATTAAAATGTATATATCGAGCGCTGTGCGCTGCCTAAGGCAAATGAACAGGTGATGGGTTTGTTTGCCTCTCTTCGCCGATGGAGATGCGCCTCGCTTGTGATTCAGTCGGGGAATCAGGAACTTTTTGCCAACACATGTCCGTCTATGTGCGACGACTACCCGTGCAGTATTTTGCATTCATCGGTCGATTTGAAATCGATTATCGAGCAAGTGGATGTGTTTGCTCCTGTCACTTTGTATTCAAGACCAGCGGCCTGCTCCAGATGGATGCGAACCAAATTCTTATTTTTATAGTTTGCTCGGCCGATGAATGACAATCGGTTTTCAGTCGATGTTCAGCACGTGGACCTGTGTCGCTTGGACGGCGGTCTATCGCACTAGGCGTAGTGCGGTGATTTGTTTTGCAGAAGGAAAACATTTGCATTTGTTTTGGTTATTTTCGCTTTCCGCCAAGTGAAGACCTTGACTTTTTTCCCCGCCGTACGTGTTTGCATAGATTCGCGGATCGGTTGGTGGGAATTTCTTTGATTTTGTGAATTACTGACCAAGCAGATGTTCGGCAATACTCTCAACTTTTCTTTGCACCTCCTTACGTCAGACGGAATGGTTTGCCTAAAACGAGATGGATGGCCTCTTGCCAAATGAGCAACAATATTGCTCAGTCTTAAGCCAGCTTATGGCCATCTGCAGGGGTCATCATAACAGAATTGTGTAGCTCCCAAGTGTTGTGACTGGTTTATGGTTCCGTTGTGTGTTTTTTTCCGCTCACAATTATTTTTTAATTTCTCTGCGCTTGACAATCTATCGTGGGCAGAGGAACATCGTTTCACTAAAATGTGCTTTAATTTGCTGCAGATAAAATAAATCATTTCTGATAGTTATGTGCGGCTTAATTGTTGGTTGACTTTAACTGTCGACGAATTTTGAGGATTCTGCTGGTTTTACAGTCGCTCTGAAGGAAGCGGAGGAAACCTCTCCTTGGATAATATTTATGACGTCTTCATGAGTTTTTGGTTAAGCCCTAAATTAAGGGGATTATTGACGATAAGTGTCGCCTCTATGTCAAGTGGGTTGCGGATAAAAATACGTGCCTTTAGGGCGGCACTCAGACTGTCTCTTTTCAGCTGAGACTGCTTTAAGTTAACAGACAATTGTAGCGCCATTTCTAATTCGTGAACACACATGTTGCCATTATTCTTGCAAAATGTATGCATCATGACCAAACGTTCACTATCTCACACTGCAGCTAAGCAGAAAAAAGTGATGAAAAAGCATGACATCGCTCGATGAAAAGCAACTACTGTCCACTTTTCAAATTCAAAATATACTTCTTAGGGCATACCTAAAGCACGATTCCTACCAAGGAGGCTACATTATTCAAACCAGTTGCCCTGGCACTCGAGAACCAGACCTTCTTCACCAAGTGTCCTAACCGCATACAAGGTTTTATTGCTTTGAAGGGATATTCCATTTGGAATACGCAAGATGAAAGAAACGACGTCTTCTTGACTCTAAACAGACAGTGTATACCATACTTCATGCAAGCATAGCACTGAAGTCGAATTGAATAGATCAAGCTGACTTTATTGACCACTTGTCGGGGAGTTTTGTCAATCCATCGATATTCAGTGTTTAACACGATGAATTTATGCATGTGCATGTAGTCACCAGCGTATTTACTTTCACCACTTAATGCTTCTAACAATATTCTTCGGTGTGTTTATTTTAAGAAGCTTTAATTGACAGACCTATCTCTGAAATGAGTTTAAAAAAAGAGGCAAGCTGCCAACATATATTGCAGCTCCTGCTTGTTCTTCCTTGTGACCGGGTGGATATAGAGCTCAGTCAACTCGTGCGATTTATGATTACCGGCAGCCAGTCACACAAAGCAGAGTGCCATCTTTAAAGAACGCGGTCTTTGTTGATGACTATCAACTAACTTGGAGCTGTTGTTTTATAGATGCTGTCTAGTGAGCATAGCCACCTTACGTGTTGGACTTGTACTCAGATATTTGTTCCATCTCTCCCTGAAGACTCATCAGACAGGCCAAAGATTGCAAGCAAAAATGTTCTTCATTGATTTTATAAGGACCACAAATATTAATATCAATATAAATTTTAATGGTTTATGGGGCGTGAAACAGATTTTATAAATTTTCTTAAAAACGCCTCTACTTATTATAATACGCCTCAACTGCGTTATAATAATAATATGGGTGGCTCTACAGCCCGTAGAGGTCCAGAGCCTAGCTTCTTATGAACCACTCGTGCTGTGCGGAGGGTTGTCAGATGTGGCGGTTTTATCACCACACAGCCGATTTTTATTTTCATTGGCGACACAAAAATTAATATATCTCCAAAACCTGAAAATGGCGATTTTTTTGTATCAAAATAAAAAATTATATTTTTCATAAATGAAACTACACGTCTTGCGCATTGTTAGTTACTGAATCTGAACAAACCCCATCTGTTGTAATGAACATCAATTTCTCGTCCATAATATTAACAACAAATAACAAAACTGGATTGTCTTACAACATCCAACTCAATACGATTATGAAGGTAGATGCTACATGGCCTTCATACGGCTCATCATGAGTGCAAGGTTGATGGACAAGATTCGTGTTTTGTGAGTGCTTGTCTTAGGACTTGCCTTGGCCTTTATAGAACCCCAGAGTCCCAATACTAACAATTCTCCTTCAATGAGGTCTTGTACAAGAGGGCGAACCTGTTGGGAGGGGACAATTTCCTGGTGGAGTTGATTCGAGGTCAGACTGTTAAAGCGATGATCTCCACCGATAACTTGATCACTGGGGCTTACTACCACAACCCACAGGGGCCAGTAAGTTAGCGTTGTCTAGTAGTTAACAGGTATCATAATTTTCTATTTTCTTTTCCAATATGACGAGTATGGCGTCGAAAGTTTTAAAATTTGGCTCCATTTGAAACCTGCCAACCCTAGTTGTGCGGGCTATTGGTGTCTCACGAGTGGAATGGACCTACAGTTTTATGCCGATTCCGATCGGCAACGTTTGAGAACCTTTTTCTAGGATTCTAGGATTATTTCCAGTCACTCAAAAGAGGTGCGGCCGTGAAAATTATTTTTGTTGTACGGACCAGGGATCGAAACTACGACATCGAGGTTGGGGTCGATGCACATACCCACAACGCGACGGGCCGCCAGATCGACTGCATTGCTTTAAAGTAATAAAGAACGAGTTATTGGCTCGTTTTGGTCATAGTTTTTTTAGGTCCCTTCCACTCGTGAGCAAACAATAGCACGCACAGCACGAGTGGTTGCTGAAAGGTTAGGTCCTGGCTCTTTCGGGGCCGTAGAGTCACCGATATTATTATTATTTTTTAAGATGCCTTTAATGAAAATAACAGACTGAACTTGTCTGCGACTTTTAAAATTAAGTAGTCCACCCTAGAAGAATAATTAGGCATGCCCTATGATCATCTTAACAATCCCAAAGCATAAGGAGTAAATTTTGCTTGATTTCTTCCAATTCTTTTAATGGCATTAATATAGAGAAACTTAACATGCATTCTACCTTTCTCAATATTAGCATATAAAGTTAGCTTAGAATCTCTCAAAAAAATGAAGTGCAACCTTTCGTGCTGGCAAGTTGTAAGAGGAAACACACTGTTTTAATTTACACAATAAATGCCGACCGACAGTAACTTGAGTTCTCTTGTATGAAAGTTGTGATGTCTGGGATCGAACAACAGACACATATTTACATATTTATATTAATTTAAATAAATCACCTGCAACTGAGTTCTGCAAAAAGTGCTTTCACCGCTCTCCTTTTGTGCATTATAATTGGAGACCTCTTTTGTGCGACTGACTTGAAAAGGTAGAGAAGTGGAGTCACTGCTGCTAAGACACCTTCTCTTCCTTATTTGGGAATCATATTCCATGACTGAAAGCGTTATAATATGTAGGCCATATAGGGAAAACAGAAGTCGGTGACCATTTGAATATTACCCAAACGAGGGTCAAAAGCTCAATTAATTCTTTTCAAGGGGTTCCCCAAGCGTGAAGTGATTACATCGATTTTCGACTACGAAACAGACAGATGTCATTAACAATGCCAGGTTACAGTCGATGGTTTCCTTAGATGGAATTGGTCCTTCATTTAGAAGTACTTACGCCTTCTTTGCGTGTCGCTGTTCAAGTTCATCGTCTTCTCTTACGATTTGGTGACTAATTATTTATCGAGTACTGGCGGCCCAGTTTTAAGAAGACACACATAGTCGGCCAACGAGACGTACCATGAGAAATTCGATGTCGCAAAATAGTTAGCCGTGGTACGGTGTCGTCGACTTGTAAGACCTTGTTCGTATATCATCCATCATTTCTGAAGGTAGTCCCCATGTAAAGTTGAAGTAGTGCAAAGTGAACAAATTGAGTTTATGTAATCTATGGCATAGCTATGAAAGTTATTTTTTTTTAATAAACTTGTGCTCTCTTTACTAGCTCTGATCTACAAGGCTTACTAGTTTTGAATTGAGTGTTTTGTTCGTTGCAGCAGTAGAGCGAACTTGTTCTGTTCCATAATTACTTCTTGAGAAGCACCAGAGCATTTTGGTTGCTTTCTTCTCCGGAAGTCTCAGGTATCTTCATCGCTTTATCAAAAATACCAACTTGTTAAGATTCGGCTGGGAACACAATGGGCATAAGCTGCACTAGTTGCCAGAGTCAAATAAACCTAAACTTTCGTTCTCCAATATAAGCCAGTTGTAGTTTGACATAATTTCTGTGGCGGTGAGCAACGGTGTATCACAGAACTGTGGCGGTTTTCTGAATAGATTGTCATAACATTTCACAGCAGACTGATTCAGTGAAATGGCACCCACTGTCTTCGAGTATGCTCTGCAGCTAATGACGCTCTAAAAGCCCCTCAAGTATATTCCATGCTTATAAAGTCCTGGGGCATAATGGCGTAAAGCGATACATCTCTCTCGCTAGTGTATCGACGATAGCTTCGCATCATGTAAGCAGAATAGAATGATATCGTCTGAGATACATTTTTTCGCTGCTTCATGTAATCTGAAAACTTGCATTAACTATCGTCTGGAGATTGATTTTCGACGAAAGCTATTTCAGTATCGTTTTCATATTAAATGAGAATAATCATGTGCCCATATGCTGCTCCACACTTTTGATGGGAGTGATAGAATGCAAATGTATCAATTTTGGTCGCAACCTGAACTGAGACTGTATTGTTGAAATTTGAGAGGAATCAGAGCACAGATGTAGTTTTACATGAGATATAAAGGCGTGTTTTGTTGACTAGTCAGTACTCAGCTTAGTAAGATTTTACTCATGAAGCGACAACAAAACAACTTACTGAGTTAAAACTACTTAGTACAATGTCACTGTCATCGCTGACTAGGACGTGTTGAAAAATCGAAATCATAGATGGCGGCAGAGGAAACTATGTGTAACGGGTGGTATCAATCGATTATTTGACACTTGTAAGTGTTTTCCTGTTGATGTTAGTTGGGCAAATTTACAAAATATCAAATCAGTCATATTACTTGTTTGGCTTTTTTTGCTTTTGAGAATTAAATTTCACTTATTTTGGACATTCTATTATTTTGACATTTAATGCAATGGACGTACATAAGCGAACGTACCAACTTTCTCAAGAAATATTTAACTCAGAAAAAGCGTTTTAGCTGATTCCTGATTAGTCAAAAAAACACGCCTATAGTACTAAGAGTTCTCAAAGTGTGTACAAACGAGACGATATTGATGGTCTTATGTCTTCCTCTTCTTTAAATGGCGGTACAGTCCGGGTTGAACCTGGGTCTCAACCAACATGCCTCTTAAGCCAGCACCATCTTTCGCTAGCTGCCCTAGCTCTGCACACCAAGTTGGTTGAGGTTCGTTTGTGTGCGCCATCTCGTTCAAGGACGTCCTCTTGCGCTTTCCCAATGACTCGGTATTGAAGACTCTTCGGGCTGTGGCAGCTGTGGTGTCCATCCGCTCTACATGATCTACCTGAGCCCAAAGAAGCAGCGATTGGCAAGAGTAATTCTGCGCTTGCTCTCGGTACTGGTGTTGTTGTCCCTGTTTACTCCAGAGCCGAGGAAGACGAAGTCCTTGACTACCTCAAAGTTTCTGCTGTCCATTATGACGCTCTGTCCGAGACGTCGATGTTGTGCGTCCTTCCGTGATGAAGGCATGTAAATACTTTATTTTGCCCTGGTTTACGGCAATGTCTCAATGCTACCAAACGCCTGATTGACGACTCGCTGTGTTCCTCCTCGACAAATAGCTGGAGGGTGTTGATGTGCATCTCTTGAGTCTTTTCCAGGATCTGCCGTCTCTAATTCAGTTAATTTTTTAACACAATTTGTTTTTTTTAAAAGCCACACAGTCATCTTGGGCACTTGGGCACAGCCTGTGTCGACAAAGCTTATGATGGGGGTGTCGATATGTTTGTGTCTATATCATTCAGATTATTAGAGATCTCTCTACCAAGCTTCTCTCAAATCCATGCACTCATTTAGGATATAGCACTCCGCAAATATTCGTACTTTCAATTTCAAGATAGAAGTTCAATGTGGGTAGGCAGGTTGATTTGGACTGATTGTGGATTGGGTTGGATGCCTAGGCCTTTTTAGTACAGGTCGCACTTGATCAGTTGAACATCATGCTTCAAGGAAGATCGACAATAATTTTGTCCCTCATTCGACGAAATCTGTTTCTAGCCAATCTTCAAAATTGATTTATGACAAATTTGCCAGATTCATAAAATAATCAAATTTCAGTTGAATGAGTACCAAATTGCACAACAAGAGCAATGCCCCCGGCACCAGAGCATTTTCATGTATTTAGTGCCACAAATGAGATTATCATAAAAAGTACAACTTAATAGCTTTGTTTTCCCAGAGGTGTCTTTCGATTGTGTCACTCGTCTTCCGCCGCATAACCCGGACGTCTGGCTGAAGGTCAACGCTGTCTCGCCGCGCCCACATCTAGCGAAGCGCCATTCGGGTGAATGGATTGCCGATTGTTCACATTGAGTTCGGTCACTGTGTGATGACAAATCCTCCGCTCATTGTTTTCGAGACCAGAACAATTGTGTTGACGGCGAATTAATGAGTACATGGATCATTGGTTTTAAAGTGACTGGCCGTATGGAGATGTTTTCAGATCATCTCCAGCACTCAAGTTTAATTTGAATTTAAGACGCATTTCGTTCATTAGACGGCTTTATGCTGGAGAGCGCCTGGAGTGTGTGTGACCTCTGGGATATGAGAACATTATTAAGTGCCATCGAAGCAGACGTTTTCAGACACAAAGCCGCGTGGAATATCACGTAGAGCCGTTACTAGCGAGGACGAAGGAAGTTCAAGGTGACAACTTCGCCGGCAGTCTTAGCGAAAATTGCTTATGAAACATTCAAAGTGGCTCCTAGGACGACGGACTTAAGTAAATGATGTGACAACGGCTGTCGCTGATGACATTGAATTAAGAAGCCGTGCACATCTTCAATGTTGTTCCCAAGTTTCAAGTCTCACCTCTCAAACCCTGACTAGACGAAATTTGTTTTTTGAGAATATGAATGCACACACCCTTCGTCTTCTCCACTGGAGCATAACCAGAACAATGAGTCTTGTCTGGCCGACGACGACGCGAAATGGAATCGCATAACTCACGGGAAATCGTACAAGACCTGGGATGATTGGGAATCTGGCTGGTTTATTGGTTTCGGGATGACGAAAACATCCGCATTTAAATTTGTTTATCGCAGAGATTCGTCGTGAGTTTCTAAAACTGCTCATATTTTCGGGCCGTGACGCAACGCCCGCAGATGGAGGGATGCACAGTGATCTATTCTAATTGAAGACGCGAGTACATGTACATATGCCATACGAGCAAAGTTTAGTTGTGAATGAGCTCTTTTTATTGTGCGCTTCTGTTTAATGTGTAAAATAAACAAAAGGAGTTATGCACACATTGACTTTAATTGTAAACAGAAACCAAGTTTCGAATTCCTTGGAGAGCAAGCGTTTCTGTTTGTCGGTAAATATTGTGTTTCTAATCGCACTGCCACTGGATTATGTTTATTCTTGTGGACCGGGCGAAGGAAGGCGTGCGCGTTTGCGGAGAGATTGATTTGAGGCACTGTGGGGAGAAGGACCTGTTGAGACCAGAGCGCTCTTGTTGTCTCAAAAGCATAAGTAATGCCATGTTTAGTGAAGTTTAGTGTATTCAAGTGTTTTAAGAAATCAAGTGCTCAAAGTTACCTCTTGTGCTTGTGTTTAAAGATGGTTCATGTAGGTTAGGTTAGGTTAGGTTGTAGTGGCTGACTGCTGCAGAGCAGTCACACTTAGGCCAGAGTAGGCCCATTGTGATACCACGCGGATTGACTTCTCCTAACGCTGGAACCAGTTGGTGCTGCTGATGAACCGATTTAGTTGGTCAATGCTGGCACTTTTTAGCTCGTTACGGTCGCTGAAGTAGCAGGCTCCTAGATGCAGGAACCTACGACTGGCAAGAGCACTGCATGAGCAGAGAAGGTGATGAGTGTTCTCTTCCTCCTCTTCATCCATGCAGCTTCTGCAAAAATCATTATATGGTGCACCCATCCTGCGAGCATGAGTGCCATGTAAAACATAAGAGATTTCTACTGTCGGTCAGACAAGGACCACAACCAAATTCCATGCAAGCAAATGAACCAAGACATCACTCAACTAAAAGTCGAGCACCGCAGACAACTCGTTAAACATCTTCATTAAAGAAACATTTTTAAACGAGGGTTAGATCCTTGGCTAGAGATTGAAAAGTATTACTTCCATTAATTGAATAAATCTTGCACAAGCTCATGCTTGTGAAAGTAATGGAGTTCATAACTTATGCACCTACTTAAGTGGATATAGCAAAGTTTTAAACTTCGCAAAGTTCCATGCGAAAACAGTTTCGTAGTCTAACATGACTGAACAAACTTGGCTGAGTGTGTTTATTTTTTCACTGCTGTGTTGTGTGTTCAACTTTATTAACACTAAGCGCTCCCCATTCTATACATTTTAAAGTGCATCAAGATTTTTGTTTGGAGTTACCCCGACTTGTATGTGAATTTTATTGAAGTGTAATTCTTGAAGTGATTGAGAGGGATGAAGAAGTCCTTGGTCCTTTCGAGAGAATAGATCTGCGTACAATCTTTGGTCCTGTTTTTGTTGACGGTTTGAAGAGGAGAAGATTAAACCACGAACTGTACGGGCTGTACAGTGACATGAGCCTAGTTAGGCGTCTACGGATCCAACGCCTACGGTGGCTAGGTCATGTAGTGCGAATGGACACCACAGCTCCGCCTCGAAGAAACTTCAAATCCGAACCTGTACAGCGACATGAGCCTAGTTAGGTCTACGGATCCAACGCCTACGGTGGCTAGGTCATGTAGAGCGAATGGACACCACAGCTCCGCCTCGAAGAATCTTCAAATCCGAACCTGTACAGCGACATGAGCCTAGGCAGGCGTCTAAGAATCCAACGTCTACGATGGCTGGGTCATGTATGGACAACTCAGCTCAGGCCCGAAGAATCTTTGAATCCGAACCGGTCGGGCAATGCAACAGAGGACACCCGCGTTTAAGGTGACGCACCCAAGTGGAGAAGGACCTCAACCAACTTGGTGTGGGAAACTGGAGACAGCTACCCAGAGATCGCGCTATTTGGTTGAGGCCAAGCCCACCAAAGACTGTAGATCCATACTAGAAGAAAAGTTCTACGAAGGGAATTCCTAAATGTGTTTTTATGTGAAGTTGGGCTTTAAGTGGCGTGTGTTTTTGAACGGAGATCATATACAATAAAATCTCTATAAGTCGAATTTTTCGATAGTGAAATATTTCCCCAACTCTCATTTTTTTTCCATAAACAAACAGGCTCCAAGTCGAACTCCCGAACTCGAACACATTTCCATATCCCGTGACAATTCGACTTAGAGAGACTCCACTGCACATGGAGATATCCAACTAGGCCTCTTCCCCATCTTGGATTTGGCTCTAAGGTCACGCATACTTACCATATTTTCACTCACCCACAAAAGCGAAATCATGTTGCTCGTATTCACAAGCTAATGTCTGTAAAAATCTTATAAAAACGCTTTCAGCTTAAATCAAGGTGGCAATGGAGGTAGAAGTTGTATCATCTCTTTGCTCTCTTATTTCTGGTTTTCATTTTCTTCAGAAGTTTGTTATGATATTCTTTGTAATTCTTCTATTGAATGTGATAACTTATTTCGATACAAAATTTTATTTGTTAAAAATGTCTCGCCCATCCATACTTTTAAAAGTAAGTAAAGTAACTTGTTATAATTTTAGTTTGGATATTTTGCTGACAACCTAACGCTTCTGAAGGATTTTAAAAGATATTAAACCTCAATTCTTCTAAATTATTATACATCGTCTAATTTCACCTTTCCAAGTCTGTCTAAAGTCACAAGTGGCTGCAATTAGAATGCAATCAGAACCGCTCTTGCAAGATTAGTTGTGTTGAAGTTTGCACAGAAGTCGGACAACTTTCCAGGTATCAATAGTCTTACAATTCTAATGTCAGGTGAACGGTCTTGTCGCCGATTTATGATTAATACTTAAGGATGGATACTCAATATTGTCTGCTTAATGCCGCCATCACTACACATCCTGAGAACACACCCACGAATGGGCTGTCAAGCGAAGAGGGTTAAATAACTCTCTTGAATTATTTTACGCAGTTGTTTTAAAACGTTAGCCAACTAAGTCTGGTTCTTTGCTTTTCACTTGATCAATTGGGACTTCGTTGGCGGGATTATTGAGTTTTCTTCTAAGTCTTATGCACTTGTCTTAAATCTCCTTTGAAAGTTAGGTACTTTTGACTGTTGGCCGTTTGTTGTTCAAAAGAGATTTCAAGTTTTATATGTATACCGGTATGAAGTGAGCGTCAAGATACAAATGTCTCGATAGGGAACATTTGTTGTGAACGAGCCCTTATTTTTTTTTGTTTGATTGCTATGACATCTGTGAAAAATATTTAGTATACATCAAGTCATTGAACAGACAAAATCATATTTTTTCATCGTGTTAAAAATGTCGAATTTTGTACCAAAAAGTGATGATTTGCGGAAAGCATTAATTTGTTTATTTCATTTGAAGAAAAGTGCTACAGAGTCGCATCGAAAGCTTGTCGAAGCATATGGTGATCATGCTCTATCAGAAGCAACATGCGAAAGATGGTTTCAACGGTTCAGAAATAATGATTTTGATGTGAGAAATGAAGAACGTGGAAGACCACTAAAGAAGTTTGAAGACGCCGAATTGCAAACGATATTGGATGGAGATGACACTTTGAGTCAAAAGCAAATGGCAGCAATGTTAAATGTTGCACAACAAACAATTTCTGACCGTTTAAAAGCTATGGGAAAGATCCAAAAGTGTGGAAAATGGGTGCCACATGAATTGAATGAAAGACAGATGGAAAACCGAAAAAACACTTTTGAAGTTTTGCTTCAAGGACACGTACGAAAATCGGTTTTGCATCGGATTGTTACTGGCGATGAAAAATGGATTTATTTTAAGAACCCTAAACGGAAAAAATCATGGGTTAATCCGGGACAACCATCAACATCGACTGCAAAACCACGTCGATTCGGCAAGAAGACAATGCTGTGTGTTTGGTGGGAGCAGAAAGGTGTGGTGTACCACGAGCTCATAAAACCTGGTGAAACCGTTAATACTGATCGTTACCGACAACAAATGATCAATTTGAACCATGCATTGATCGAGAAACGACCATAATTGGCCAGAAGACACGGCAAGGTAATCTTGCTCCATGACAATGCACCTGATCACAAGGCAAAACTGCTTCAGGATTCAATCAAAACACTTGGCTGGGAGCAGCTACCCCACCCGCCGTATTCACCAGACTTGGCTCCTTCCGACTACCATTTGTTTTCATCGATGGGACACGCATTGGCTGAGCAGCACATCGATTGCTACGAAGAATTCGAAAATTGGGTGTCTGATTGGTTTGCTTTAAAAGACGAACAATTTTATTGGCGTGGTATTCACAAATTGCCAGAAAGGTGGTCAAAATGTGTAGAAAACAATGGCCAATACTTTGAATAAAATGTTTTTACTTTCTCACTAATAATTAGTGTTTTATTTTCAAAGAAAACGGTACCGGTACACCTGGTATACGAAATTCGTGAATAGTAGTGTAAGTCTTGCTAATATTGGCTTTGATTGCAAAATAGCCCAAAACAATATTTCACAACATCCTAGTGTTTTATCGAAAGCAGTTTAAACATTTTTTGTATCCTATTCGCAGCATTGATTCCCTGAAGGCTGGGATCAAGTATAAGTAAGATTGTTGCGATTCCCTCGTATCACCATGTGAGAAATTCCTGTAAAAATCTAATATCAGCTTTACAAAACAGCATCTTCAATTTTAGACAGTTACACTTCCTAGATTTAGGTAGTCACGCAACAGTTCACCTTCAAAACGAATTCGAACTTGGGAAGAATAGCAATGTTTCTATCCCATAGAGTATCCGTACAGTACCTTAAGCACGGGATGGCACAGTGAACATTTCAACGCAAGCTCCTTCAACTATATGCACGTAACGACGTATATTGTTGCGACAGTTGAATTCGACGTGCAAATTTCTACAAAGACCTGATGATGCAGACAATTTCTTTAGAAATGTACAATTGAACTACTTTCGACTCCTATGTATAACCCACCTCTTTACTGACACATCACGACATTCAACCGATCGCTGTCTACAAAGAACTAAGAAGCAGCAAAAATGAGTCAAGTGTGATGAACGAGTTCGAACTATTTCAGTGGAACTTCCAGAATTTACTACCGCATTAAGTTTAAATCAACATACAAGCATTAAAACTCTGGCATCTCGGAATTTGTTCAAAATTTCATCTTTCCATACTTATTGTTTTTTAATGCTTCTACTGAGATCCACGAAATTGCCTTTTCAGATCTTTAATGAATGACATTAAAGCCGAATGACACCAGGATATCGCACTGCCCCCCGGCTGAGTCATATTTCTAACAAGCAATTAGGACCACATCCACAGGTGTCAGTCGGACCACCGCCCACGACGCGATTATTTATTTGTCTTAATTTCAATTAGCCGCAGTTATGCTGTATCAGAATTCCATCGCACACACAGACACACTTCGTATCACTCGTGCTTCGCATGGCTTGCCTCGAGGAAATCTCAAAAAAAGAGCGAAATGGTTTTTATGCAAAAAAAACTGCGTGACAGGCGTAAAGACCATCCATCCGCTTGGAGACTCAGCTCCTATTCGCTGGCAGATAACTCAATCAAATTTATGAAGTAGCTATATAAAAAGCTGAATCTGAAAAGAAAATCATTTCAAGTTAGCATGTGTCATTATGGCAAAGCAGACACAGACACCCTCGACTTTATTTTTGTCGTTTTTGTGGGTTGACTCTCGCATCGGCCCTTGTAGGCACAGATCACGCACATAGGACCGGGGGAAACTAATAACCTCATGCCAGTCGTCAAAGGGATGCTTTGTACGTCAGCTTAGGCAGCAGCAGCAGATGGCAGGAGTCGGATTCTCTGTTGACACACATGTCATTAGGAACATGTCAATACTGGTTGGGTGAAAGGGATCCCCGGCATGAGTTCAATTTGGCACTGCCTCTGGAAACGATAAAATAACAATTAGAGACCGAACGGCACTCACACGATGTGCGTGATATGTGTTTTTTTTTCGTGCGAAGATATTTTGATACATTCGAGAGGAAAAATCTCAATAATTCAAAGTAGGTACACTTAACACGTCACTTTGCCGTTGTTTCTGCGGCGCGAGTGGGCGGGGATTTATGAATTCACTCTTTTTTAAGATTGTCGCACTTGGTCGCGATCGAATTTTTGGCAAATGTCGCGAGAGACTTATTTTCAGACGCACACGTTTCTAGAATAAAGTCTAAGTCAGCGGACGGACGCAGACTCGGGCACAAGTTCGGGAAGTTTTGTGTTTTGCTCTGCCAACGTCTGGTTTGATTGAATTTTTATGGCTGCGAATGATTTGGGTTGTTTCGGAGGGTATGTGAAGCATTTGATGCGTACGAGATGGACAGACGTGCAGAAGTGACGTCGTAGGGGGAATTGGCTTCGGTCCTAAGGGAATTGCTCCGCCGGAATGGGTCACGGTGGGACGGTTATGCAAATAAACGTGCCATTTGGGTACGTTGTGGACAAGACGACTGGATGTGATCCGTTCACGTCTTGTAAGTTAAATATTTTTCTGTTCGTTCTGTGATATGTGGGCGTCATGCGGTCAGGAATCGTCTGTGGTGCGGTCGAGGATGTGCGTCCTTTACCCACGTTTTATATTTCTTAGTGGACAAGGTCGACATTTCTGAGGGAACCCGGCTCTCAGTCGGTTCTTCAACCGCATGGATAACTCGTATTTTTTTCCAGATTATGACGACTTAAGTAGTCTCGTTGTCGTGCATAAGAAAAGAGAGGCATATTAAAGCCTACGAAAGCCACAGGCTTTGATAACAACAATGATGTCGGTTGCAGTCTGGTCTGGGATTGGGCTTAGCATTAACAGCAACCATTGATGCAGAAGCATTCCATTGTCGTCCTACGAGTGGAAAGGACCTTCAATTTTATACTGACGCTTGACAATTTCATCAGTGTTTTGCCGGTTTACTGTGAGACCATCGTCGGTTTCTCGAGAGAGGTGGGATCGTGAATTATGAAAGTTATTTGAATTGGGAATTGGACTCAGACTGCCCACGCAGAACTGTAAACAAAAGCTGCAGGACGTAGTCCTCTTCATACGATCTCTTCGTTTTCTTTTCGAAGGACTAACTCAAGGACAGTTGCGTGTCGTCAAGTAGAAGTGGAACTGTACTCCTTTGAAGTTTCGAAAACGATGGTCGAACAAAAAGGAGCGACCTACTTTCATCATGAATTTTTGGTTTGTTTGTGAAACACTCTCTCCTTAATGGCTGCTCGGCAAGTGGACTTCCCATGATTCTGATGAAGACCTTCTGAATGTGAAGAGAATGGCCACGCTAGTACGAATCGAAGCACCCTTTTTAAATTATGCTCAAATCTCCACTGCTTGCTGCACTATATATGTATGCTTCTTGTTTCCATGCAAAATCAGAAAAGGGGTTAAATTGAATTCGAAGAAGTGCATACATCAGACCGCTTCTGCGTTCAGTGCAAATACTGTGTCGTTCCGTGTGCAATTTTTTGCTGCTCACATTTTTTTTGCAAGGAAATCGATGAAATATGCTGAGCACTGTGACTGATAAAATTGATGGAATGTTGGCGATCATGCTCACGGGGGTGGTTTGAAGAAAACTATTTCAAGTGGTTGACGTAACATGTGTGCACTCGTAGATACCTAGAATGTGGACTGAAAAACTTGAATATAGAAAATTCACAGCAGTTTTGAGGAGCGTTGCAAAACTGTTCTCTGTAATCCCTCCAAGGAGATTTACATCTGGAATCCTAAATGCAATTACGGGAAAAGCGCCTGTTGTCACGAAAGAAGAAATAAAGACTATTTGGAAAAAGTGAGAGTTTTTGGCGAGCCAGTAGTTGTGAATAAACAGATAGAAAAATATATCCCAGCATGTCTGTTCAGCCAATGGTAACACTAAGGATACGTTTTAATTTGAAAGGACCACTGTAAGGCCCTTCATTTGTATAGTACACAATTCTTTTCTCAGGGTGGTTGGAACCTCCCTTGCTCTGTATGAATTTTTAAATATCCGATGTATGTACCCGCATTTGCTTTGTCCGCAGTCTCTATGAAGAGAAGCTGTGCGCCGATTTAGGTGAGGGTGATAGAGGCAAAGCAGATATTGGATCGTTTCGGTTTCTTTCTCGTCGCGGCAGCTCCCACAGAAACCGCCGGATCCCTGGTTCCATTTCCGAAGCATTGTTCCGATCGTACAGTGTCTTGTGATCACTTCGACTGGCCACGTTGATCCTGCCGTCTGACAGTCTATTCTTGCAAACCAAGACGAGTTGGATTCTTTTATTGTTGTGTCACATACCATATGATCCTGAATAATATACTGATGAGTGGTTACAGTGACGTGTCCGCTTGGTTTTTGTCCATTTAGGATGCTTGCCCGGCCAATTCTTCCGCTCTTTTATTCTCTTCGATTGTCTTGTGGCGCGCGATACTGCAGAGTTTGACCTTGTGGGGTCTTTCATTGACATCCTTAGATTTCGTTGTACGTGATCCTGTCGAACCCAGTGCCAACTGGCTGTCTACAAAAATGGTGATATCCGAAGGTGGAATATTGGTTTCTTGTAAGTGCTCGAGTGCTTTTCTAATGCCAGGATTTCTGCATGGAAGACGCTACACATATCGGGAAGTCTGAAAGTCTGCTGTTTATACAGTGAGCACAATTGGAATCCGTACCCAGTACCTGACAGGGAATAAAGTTGGTATTTTAAAAGAAAAGTCAGTGTTGGGTCGTAGCTATGAGGCTGCTGGGACCACCTTTCTTCCCTTAGATAATGGTAATACCTACATTGAACATCCACTGGTTTCGAAAGCCAACAAATCGGGTATAAAGCTTCCATTTAAATTAAATTGTTAGCTTTAATAGATTTTGACAATTTCACATTTCAACTTTTTTTTTGTTGCAAAATTTTAATGTATGAATTTTCTTTGCCATTGAGAAGCCTAAAATTTATTATAAGTCCTATATATGAAAACAAATTTGTGTGTAAACATAAAAATCTAAGCCATTCCTGAGATACAGGAAATTTAATTAAAATTTGATCCTATCGATCATTCCACACTCTACGGTTTAGCTCTGAATAATGGGTTCCATTTATGCAATGGGCATTGTGGTGAATGAATTTAAGGAAAAGGAAATGGATTGAGAAATGCGTGTATGCATATACTGACAAAAAATCAATAAATTGAACAAATATCGTGTGAAGCAGTTGTCCTTAAACACAATTGTAGCAGGGAACCTGTAGAATTCGAACAATACTCACTCGTATCTGTGAAAAACGAATTGTCAAACGATATTGTGCTGAACGCCATTGTGCCAAGTTTGTATAATGTAGTTCTCAAAAGTGTGTTTGGCAAAATTAGTTTATCACATTGTACACTAAATGCTGTACACCTGTGGAATCGTATTGCTCTGCTTGTTTTTCCCACCTCTCCAATATGCACTGAAATAATACCCGTGGCTTTGTGGGTATGTGCGTCGACCCCAACCTCGATGTCGAAGGTTCGAATCCAGCTCTGAGCGACAAACATAATTTTCACGGCCCCACCTCTTTCGAGTTACTGACAATGCTCAAAGAGTATTTCCTGTCTAGAAAAAGCTTCTCAAACAGCCGTTCGGATTCGGCATTAAACTGTAGGTCCCTTCCACTCGTGAGAGAACAATAGCACGCACAACACGAGTGGTAGCTGAGAAGCTAGGCCCTGGCCCCCTACGGGCTGTAGCGCCACCCATATTATTATATTATATTATATTATTAATACCCAAAATGTATTTATTAATTTTTGCGTATAAATTAAACTCCAATTTTATGTTTTTAAGAAATTATCTTGTAATTAAATTCAATATGAAAGTGTAAATATGTTATAATAATTATATGGGTAGCGCTACAGCCCATGGAGGGCCAGTGCCTAGCTTCTCAGCAAGCACTCGTGTTGTGCGTGGCATTGTTCTATCACGAGTGGAAGGGACCTGCAGTTTTATGCCGACTCCGAAGGGCCAAGTTTGAGAAACATTTTCTAGACAGCTCTTTGAGCATTATCAGTGACTCGAGAGAGGTGGGGTAGTGAAAATTATTTTTATCGCTCAGAGCTGGAATCGAACCTACGACATCGATGTTGCGGTCGACGCACATACCCACAACGCCACGGGCCACCACGTGTAAATATGTTACTGTCACATTATGTATTCAAACAATGTTTTTTAAGCTTTAAAAGAATTATGTTCTTAATGTACAAGGGTATACTCATTTGCAAATTGGGCCCTATAACACAGTCTTTGTAAGCACAGCGTCACGGTCTTCTCTTTGTTTCCTATTTTCTTAAAATGTCCATATATCAAAACCCCAATAAGTGGTTGTATCTAGAGATGAGCTAAGTTGCGATTTTACATTACATATTTAGCTGGTATAACTTCTATTGCGAATTGCTAAAAGCATCCGCAGAGCATAATCAGATTTTGACCACTTTATTTACATTTGCCACATTTCATTACGTTGGACATGAAAGCGTTTGTGTGAATCAATATCCAAATAGGGTTGTAAAAAATAGTCACTCGTAGATGTGACTGTGAAAAAAGAACAATTTGGAACGTAATAGTAGTTTGGAATGCAAGAGCAGTTTGGATAGCAATAGGTACATCCGGTAGTTCGACATGTCGATCGACCTGGTCGTAGAGAACAATTTGTACTAGGTCGTACAAGTCTATAGAATTTTAACATTTTCCCTCAGTCGCACAACAAGTAGTATAATGTGAACACTTGTGGTATGACCGTAGTACAAATGTGCAAAGGCATATGTTTTCTCGACAGAGCTTATAGTCGTGTGTTTATTTAAGACATCAACATCACTGAAAGAAGAATATACGCTCTGGTGTCAACCGCGTGTGCGATGTGAACGTACCTAATCACGCATTAAATCACAGTTGAGTGCAGACTGCGATTGTTATTCTTGAGTCGCTGTTAAAAAAATCGCAGTTAGTTGATTTTTGTTCAACACTGGGTTAGGTTAGGTTATTAGACTACCAGTTAAGTTGGCATTACATTTCGACATTTGTTGGTTCATTGTGATACCGATAGACAACCACTGATCGACAACTGCAATTAGATCGATCTTATTGTGGTTTAGCAGCCTTCAAAATGTCAAACAAAAGCTGTTTATAATTAAATGTCATGGAAAAATAATTATATTTAATTTGATTGCTTAAACCAACCTTTCACTCTTAGAATGGCACTCGGTTAGTCTTGGGAGTATGTCAAACCGATTATGATGGTTTGATCAAGTGGAATGAATATTCACGTCTCCATATCAGAAAGGTGCCAAAAAATCGCCTCGTTCCGCATGTGGACAACTCCACCCGATGAGTAAAAGCGAATGGCGCACCTTCATATCTAATATGCTAATGTGATCACCATAAATCAACTGTTAATTACTAATTAGCTGATTTATGGTGAACACTATGTCATCGAAGTCTTTGATCATGACACAATGAGTCAAAAAAGAGACTCAAATGAAGCCAGTAGGTACAAGTTGGCTTCGATACAGAAGTTATTTTCATCGTAAACAGTAAACCAAATAATGGCATCATGTAGCTACCGAATTTGTTGTGGCCTAAAAACGATGTGAACTCTCTGTTATAGCTCCTCCTCTGACTTGCGAGTACGAAGTCTTAAATTACACGCGCCCCCCGCCCCGCTGACACGCTCCACTTCGAAATTGCGCAAACAAACATTCTCGGGCATTGTGGGCAGGCTAGAACAAAGGCCCACACGCCAAATTTAGCACGAACGGCCGGACTCACCGCAGGACACAATATTGCGTTTCACTTAACAATTTACTGAGCAGAATAATTGCATTTAAACACCCGTCCGCGACGTCTCCCCCAGCCGTGGCACAACGTGTTGATTACCTGCATGCGGACGCTATTTATAGTCCATGCAGTGGTGCAGCAAGGACTGTTCACACGGAATCTGAGGGCGCCTTCGCCCAGGACCGAGGAGCCCTGGCGACTCAGACTCCGTGACCCCTTCGATGCGAATAATTACTCGACACAGGTGTTTGTGGACGTGTTGTAGTTGGAATTATCAGCGAATAACCATAATTTATCGGGCTGTGTCGCATGATTGTAGTTTCATTTAAAATCCTTCGCAGGAGGTGGCAGCGCATCCTGTCCGGGTTTTAATGGGTTTTGTGAGATTAAAAAATTTTCAAATTAAAGTTTACGAGCTCTTTTAATGGCTGGACCATTATAAGACGAATCCTGGATGAACCGCATGGTTATGCTTTTAATTACGCGACTGGGATTACGGATGAGGGACTGCTGTTGCCGGGGGATCTGAGCTCTGAAGAGCCACAATGGAATTCAATTAAGCAGCACTCTGCTTCTACTGCGAGGCGTGTGAACTTAACCCAGCGCGCGCCGTGAATTGTTATTGTTGGCAATAGGTTCGCTCGTAATTGGCTGTTCTAAAAGACAATCGTTTGCGTTAATGTATCTGAATGTGTGGTGCATGACACGAGTACGAGATTATTGTAAGAAAAATGACATAACCGCGTGACGGGAAGTGCTTCCTGTTTAGTGATTCAATGCCGCTTAATCCTGAGTAGCTTGTGGGAATTGATTTTACTGTGGTCACAAAAAAGGGGAGGGAGTACCAAATTGAGGGATTTTTGGTGATTTATGTATTCGCAAGGACTTCAGTTTCATGCAGTCTATTACGTTTACGAATCCAATCACCAACATTAAGACTTTTTGCGTGTTACGACTTTCTTGTCTCTTTCAGACAACGATGATGATATGAACGTCTGTTCCGAAGCTAATTCATACTTAGGTTGCTTTTGGTTCCAGGGATGTTGCTTCTAATTATCGAAACTCTCCTACGTTTGCGACAGCTTCGACTTAACTCAGGCCGGACCCGACAAAACATTTGCTCTTCGTCGCGCACTGCAAAAGGATGAATTGACTCCTAGGGGCTAACATGCATGATAAACGACCGGGCGTATAGACCAATTTGTACTAGGTCGTATAAATGCGAACGCTCCATACGACGGTTGTGTTGGCTGTCGTATGGAAGTTCAAATTTTACTCTTGGTCGTACAGCAGGTAGAACACTTCTGGAAGATCGTGAAATAAATTTTCATTCACCTTTCAGATTTCATCGAGTGAGCATCAGCGGGTGAATGAAAAATGTATGTTTTCTCGAGATATCTTTGGGTCGGGTGTTTATTCAGGATATCGTCATCACTGAAAGAAGAACTGCGCAGCACAATATGAACGCAAAGCAGTTTTGGTCGTTCGGACATGTTGCACTACCCGGTAGTGAACTTGGAACGTTATGTCGATAAAATAAGTGGCTTCGTATACTACAATACTACAATCACCGAACGAGGGACATGTCTGCCTTCTAGATTATTCCACTTTTTTTCGGCTCCACACTCCATCCAATACAGAGCTAAAGATACAAAATGGCAAGCCAGGAAATCGTGTCGCCGTTGTCGATGGCTGTGATTTCGTCATTGTAATTCTTTTATAGTTCTCGGTTCATACTTCGCGTCTTGACCTCCATTAAATTTTCTCGCAAAACCGGGTCATATGTCCGGTGCAGAAGTTTTCTTTGAATGGCACGAACCTCTGTGTTCTTGGCTCTAGGCAGACAGAGCTGCCAAGAAAAAGACAGCGCAAATAGTAGGAAACATTGTTTTGATCTTTAGAGACATTAGTCTTGGGCCCATTTGTTTCGACAAACCGAAGCAGCATTGGTAATAAAGTGCGAACGTGCTTCGGGGGCAGACAAACTCCTTCACTACCTCCGAATGGTAGCTGTCGATTGTGATGTTTTGGTCTAGATGGCGTGCCGCGAATCGTTTCTTGTTCGACAGCACATATTTTGTTTCGACCTTATTGACTATAAGACCAGCTCGTCTTGCCTGTTCTTCAATTGCCGTGAAAACTTCCACTACGGCGGGCTTGGAGTAGCCTGCCTCACCCTGCCTCTTCTCCAATGATAACTTGAACAAAATTGCACTACAGTGCATCTCTTTGGCGAAATTCGGTGCAGGTTTCCAAAGAACTGTACGGTCTATCGTGTGTTGTGTGTAGCATGACAGGATCCCGAAGTCAGACATCGCTTTGAATAGTTCCTTGTTACGAATGCTATCGTATGCAATTTGAAGCTCGCTGGTCTTCTTTAGGTGTGAACATTTGGTCTACAGTCAGCTATCCAAGCCGGAAGCCGCCTACTGTTGTGTTGCGAGACGGTCTTAGACGATCACACAGTACGATGTACAGACCCTTGTAGGTGACGTTGATAAGGGATGTACATACGTATGTACAATAGTTGTTGCAAGAAGCAGATTCGCCGTGTTTGTGAATGGGACATATGAAGTTGATATTTGAGTCATAAGTTATGCTCTGGTGCTCCCCAATTCTACAGATGACCTGTTGCAAGCATCCTACATCGCCTCCGGCTTGAGTCTACAGCTCTGTTGTTCTTTAGCTTTTTAATGTCCGCGTCGACTGGGGTTGGGATTTTCTGGTCGGACTCTCCTATTCAGGCCCATTAGAAACCATCCACTATTCCCTGCGGATCAGTAACTAGGTCACCATCACAATTTCGAAGAGCCTGAATACACCCACTGGAGCGTGAGGCCAGTCCTTCAGGCGAAGAAGCTTCTCCTCTCGTCTTCTAGTGCGCTCTTTTTGTTTTTCGTTGCAGCGCGGTATGTCTTGTCGGCTGCACGTGTCTTATATTTACAGTCGAGAGGAGGAGGTGGTAGCAGGCTGAAGTAGTCTGCACACCTCATTGACGGTCGAGCGGCTATGCAATCATAGGTTGTTGCGTTGTTGCAGACGAGTCTCTCACTTAATTACTCTTCGTAGGTTCTGGCAATCTCCGGTGTGCTCCGGCGTCCAATGTCTAAATTTCTGTGTGTTGCCGGGTGCCTCTTTCTGACATTGAACAGTCGACGTCTGAATCTTGCTGCTTCGAGAAAATTATCAGTTAGCTGCCCTGAATGTTCGCATATCCCAGATATTTGACGTATGTCTTCACCCTACAATGATCTGCCATGAAATGGTGTTCTAAGATTGTATAGTTGACTTGAATTCTGATTTTAAATTCTTGTCCCTCTTCAACCATTGTCCTTTTATTAAGATTACCGAGCTAACAAAGGTTTACCACTTATATTCCAAGGCATAAGAAAATCCCCCAGTAATGTGGTCACGTTGTTTTGATTACGATTCAATTTCGGGAATAAACAAGGTTCCAGCTTCCATTTTGTGATCATTCGCACAAGATACTTCAAACACAGAGCTCAACCATGTGCCTGATTACATCTCAGAAGTCTCCGTCCAAGCACCCTCCCTATCCCTGCGCAGCTCGTGCCACACATCCGAATGCTGTCAGTTGGGTACTGCAAACTCTTCCTCCCCTCGTAGGGTATGCTTGCATATCAATGAGATTACATTCTGGAATTGGAAACAAATAAATTTCAACCGAGCACTTGCTCGCCCCACTGGAACAAAGACATTCAAGCCAAGAATCCTTTTCAATTTATTTCGCAAATCAAAATGGTCAGTCGCATGCCAGATTGAATCGAATCCATAGAAAGTGTAATCATATATCGACAGGATGCAAGTAAAACAATTTTCGTTCGACTTAACTCGAAAACAGCATCTCCACCGAGAGCGCTCTCCCCGAAGAAGGGCTGCATCGGACGTGACGTTCATAGGAACTCCTCCATCCCACGGCGATTCCCGTGCATTGTTTCTGGGTTTTGAACGAACGAATCAATGACACGATTCTACATCAGCCGGTAAGGGCTGTACGAAGCCGTACATTTTTAAAGCGAATTAGTCTGGGGAACGATGGGGTGACTATTTAAGACGCCGCCGCTCAGTTATCTGGGGCGCAATATATTCCAGGGAGACTGCACAAGACGCTGTGGATGCACATGCCGGGGTCTGAAAATAAACCGGAATCCTTGGATCAGGAGTACGTAATGTGCAACTTAAACGCAATCAAAGTTTGAGCGAATTCCCGACTCTCGTCCTCGTGCGAGTGTGGAAGAAATGAAATTCTCTACGTGACTGGTGCGGATTCCTGTCATGGCCGTGTGTGATTCTGGTTGTTTTTGTTTTTTTTTGAAGTCACGTTCTCATGCGATTGTTCTAATCGCTGTTAGCATTGTTCTTGGCTGCCAGTCAAGTTTGATGTTTTTCGTTTTTTTTTGTTTTTTTGCGGAATTCCTAAGAAGTATCCGCAAGCGGAGTGTGGTATATGTGATCAAACAGGAAACACGATGAGATGGTGGGGTGGTGGGATGGGCAAATTGCGGGTGGTTTGGATGAGTTTTTGCGCAGTTCTCGGGCTGAATGGGTGATAGCACGTGGATGCGGGCAAATTGGAAATCCAATTCCCACGTCGAGTCAATCTTTGGACAAGAAAAGAATGAGAACGACGAATGAAATCAGCACTTCTGTGCGC
Source organism: Eristalis arbustorum (assembly GCA_916610145.1). Lineage (NCBI taxonomy): Eukaryota > Metazoa > Arthropoda > Insecta > Diptera > Syrphidae > Eristalis > Eristalis arbustorum. The sequence continues at coordinate 3,363,849 of OU744318.1, forward strand.
ACCTTAAGCCCCGGTGTTTTGGGGCGTTTATCTTATGGGTCGCTGAAAGAGGTCGGTTGTAGTTTGCCCCATTATGGGGTGCCACAGCAAATTGGACTTGCTCATTAATGTCGGGCGAAGAGGATGGTGTGAAAGCAAACGGGGTAGTTCATGGCTGATGAACAGCTGGAATCAGGTGTGTGGCGATAACAGCAAAATTCCTTTTCTTTTTGTTGGAGAGAGTGTTTCGTACGATTTTATTGTTTTAATGCAATAATCTGTTAACATTATTGAACTAACGTATTTACACAATGGCTAACAAAACTGAATGTCAATCAAAAATCCGAAAAAAGTATTCATAAAAAAGCCACCAACAGTGAAATGATGTTCACCATTAAATTTGAGCGAATTTCCCGGCTCGGCAGGCTCTGAAAGTTATCAGATTATCCTCCTCCACTGATACACCAAAAACCACTTTATTATTGAAAGCACTTGCGTTGGGCGCCACTTCGGCTGGCGGCGGCAATTCCTTAAGAAAACACGAACCAGTTGTGCCATTTAGTGGTGTGTCAGAAAATGGAAAATGTATTATATAGACTTGAAGGACATGCATACGCTACGATGATATATTACCATTTCATTCCCCGGAAGAACAAATGGTTTTGTTGCGCTATCTCCATCTCTACATGCACCCCTTTCGAACCAAAAAGGATGCCGTTGAAAGTTTCTAAAAAATGTGTTAAAAATAGTGCCTTTGACAAGTCGAAAGAATAATAATAATAATTATATGGGTGGCGCAACAGTCCAAAGAGGGCCAGAGGGCCTAACCACTCGTGTTGTGCATGCTAATGTTCTTTTGCGAGCGCAAGGGACCTACAGCTGACTCCGAACGGCTAGGTTTGAGAAGCTTTTTTCTAGGCAGTTTTCTTTGCGTATTGTCAGTGACTACAAAGAGGTGGTGCCGTGGCAATTATTTGTGTCGCACAGAGCAGGAATCAAACCAACGACATCGAGATTGGAGTCGACGCACATACTCACAACGCCACGGGCCACCACAGTCGAAAGAATAGCCCACCTTTGACAATTATGAGCCATGACTCCTAGTTGGAGTGCAGTGTTGGTTCAGTTTTTCATGAAAGTCATCGTGGATTATGGTCTACTTAATCATCTCGTTGGTACTTTATGAACACATGGAGTCGTCTAGGATTCCTCAATAATTAAAAATAAAAACACAATGCGCTGGTGCGTGCTGGATTGATTTGGATAAGGCGTTCGACATCGTTTGGCTTGGGTCTCTTCCTCAAACTATTCAGACGTGCTTTAAGTAAACCATTGCTTGTTATGGTCTATGACATAAAAGGGGTAGAGAGTACGCCGACGAACTAGTAGCGTACAGAATAATGACGAGGCAATAAATATCTTGATGCATCGTGACTTCGATAAAGTTCAGCTATTTTGCAACAACTGGTTTCCAATACCCTGTTCGGTTCAGTAGAGCGATCTATCTCTGCTCGCGCTTTTACTGGTGCACCAGAACAGATCTCGACCTTAACTTCTTCTTCTTCTTCTTGTGCCACTACAGTCCGGGGTGAACCTGGGCCTTAGTCAACAATCTTCTCCAAGTGGCACGATCCTTAGCCAGGTGCCTCCAATTTCGCACTGGTGCCTGAAGGTAATACACGTCCAAAAATGTCCATAAGTTATCCCTTAAACCTGGTTTCGGACACTTCAATACGAAAATATTTGAATTCAATGGCATATGTTCCGAATCTCCGTCTCTTTGCATGTACCTTTAGCCCGTACCGACTCGAGTCTCGGCTAGCCGACAGGAGTTGCAACTCAGTTTGCTTCAGTCACTATTTCCAACTCGGGTTAACTTGGTTTAAGAAAGCGGCTTCGGCCCGCCACACGATTTGTTACAATTTTTGTGTGCTCGCGTTACAATATAGTGATGTGAGTCGATTTCGCACTGACGATTTTCGTATACTCGCCTTTTTATAAATCATTGACGCGATTGTCATAACGCAGAGACACATTAATAAGGCATTAGCTGGCATTGAGATGGAAACTCCCACAACCGTATTGCAGGATCGCTGACAGGCTCGAATACCCACCAGATGTGGTGCATCTGCCCATCTAATTTCATTGCTTGACATCGATGCGTTTGCTTACAAGGTTAGGCTGCGTTCTCCTCCTCCGTGGGACATCCGCCATTCCAATCAATACACTCATATCGATTGTCACATCGGTCAACACCGCCAAGACGCTGGTAATCTTTCATTCAATGCCGGATATTTCGTTAACGATACTCAACCCAACGGATGGGATAAAAGGACTCCTCGCAGCCGCTTAGCTTAGCCGAAGAAACATAATGACAGTTGGTAGAGCAATAACGAGAACTGACGCCCGTCCAACTAAATCAAGAACAAAAAAGAGGCCGCCACCTTCCACCCAAAATGACACTAGATCTTTAATCCAGACATAAGAAAAATAACTTTGCTTTCGCTGGGACTCGAGCCGGGGAGTCCTCTACTCGTACAGCGACATGGAACTAGTCAGGCGTTTACGAACGCATGGCCATTTCATGGCCTATCGGACAAAGAGGCAATGGATGCCAAATGCAATCCTTGCATCATCCATATCATTCCACTCAAAACTGTCAGCCAAGTCAACCAAGGCTCGATAAATCGAATATAAGGTTGCCAAGTCAACGCACAACCCCTTTTCTCATTCGAAGCACAAGAAGAGTCCAAAAAAACGTATCAATGTTCCAATTTTCTCAAATGTTGTTTCTGACCAGACATTGAGAGCTCTTGAATTTAGTTCGATTTGAAGTCGAACACACTTCATGGTACAGTCGCTTACAAAATCTGCTACTCGAATATTGCCATAAATAATCTTAAATTGCTAGTGAACACTCAATAGCTTGGGGAAAGGTTAAGCCACCGACTTTAAAAGGACGCTCTTGCGATTTGATATCTCGACCAGTCTGTCAAACTCATTGGAAGCTTTACGGCAAGATTTCGACTTCAACAAACTTTTGGTGCCCCATATACACGCAGATGCTATCGGACCGTAACAATAACGAAAGTTGAAAGCGAAAGGCGTCGCCGATACCTTCCGACCTTCGTCAAACTTTCAAGTCAACAACTCTGCCCTCAGAGACTCGCCATACATAAATACCTCAATTAGACGTACGCAGCCGAGGGGCTTTTTAAAATAAATCAAGTGTAGCACCACCTGCCCGCTGTGCTGGCACGAGAGGCCACGCATTACGCAGCTGTTTTGATAAGTCTCGTTTCAGGAGTGAGTCCGGCGGGCTTGTCATTGTTTCCCCCCAGACCCAGCCTTCGACAGCCGGCCGATAGGACCCGCATTAATCATTCTTATAAAGTTCGCAGTCAAAATTTCGAAATCAATCTCATCGGCAGGACGGTGGCGAGATGAATGTTAATTGCAAAGTTTGAATTCCGGTCGCTTGGGGCTTTTTAATTTGAGTGATTATCAACTAAGTGGACCAAGTTATGGGATCCTCCTCGGTTGAGTGGAACTTAATAAATCAATCAGCCTCGAGCGCAAGTTCTTGGGTTTGCCACACTCCCAGATATGGATGTCCCCACGACCGCAAACTACAAGCCCTCGCCATGCCCTGGAATGTCACCATCTGTGGTCGGGGGGTTATGAAATATTTGCTGTCCTGGTTATTAAGTGTGTCCCTTTATGGGCTTGCGAAGGGACAGTGTGTGCGGGTGGCGGTGAGGTCTCGTGATGGGTCTTTGCTTCGGAGACGGGCTGTGGTTGTGGTTAGGCGGTGTTAACTGGTGAAATGTATGCGAAAATGTTTATGCAATGACGTGGCAATTATTTTGACTGAAATGAGATGTTGTTGAGGATGGGTGCTCATACAGTCGTTGTTGAGGCATTGACAAAAATTGTGCCATTTTGAGTTAAAAATAATCGTCTGAGTGAGTTAATGTCGCAGGAATTAATCACCTATAAAATTGGATGTGTTATAATGAGTAATGACGAACGAAGAGCTGTTTTCCTTTTCAGTTTAAGATACAAACCAATAAACGAATTTTATTTTTGAAAAAAGACCCACGAGTTTTATGCTGATGTCCATCAACTAGTTTTGCCATCTCTGCAAATCTCATCTGTTTGCAGGGTAACGATAGAGAGGGCTTGTTGCACCGTCAAGGTCAATGTCAAGAAATGCATTAGACCAGACGATACACTGCCGTTCGACTTCTTAAACATATTTCTCGAGAGGATCGTGAGTTACTCAAATGTCCAAAGTAGAGACACGATCTTCCCCAAGTCTGTGCAACTGCTCGCATATGCCGACGACATTGAGATCATAGAGAGTACGCAACAGGTTGTCAGTGGGACATTTGAGAGCATCGAGAAGGAAGCCGCTAAATTGAGTCTCGTTGTACAGTAGGACGAAAAGTAAGAGGTAGGAAGGTATCAGCGACATCTTGGTAAAATTGTTACAATAGACAGACTTTTATAGTAGTTAAGAACTTTGTCTGTCTAGGCTGCGCGATAAACACCGGAAATGACAGACGAAGGATAACATTATCCAATACCTTTGTTTTTGGGTTTAGATGGCAATGGATAAAAATTAAGCCCTTTCTCGAAAAAGCAAGCAGCAGCTGTATGACGCAGAAGCATTAGAATTAGAATGTTGGAGAGGTAGGTAGGTATCACCTGATGACTGCTGATTCTGATGGGGCTATTGTGTTTTCCCTATTTATGCCCGATATCACAGTGCAAACTTATCTGCTGGCTTAGCTAAGTGAATGATCTAGTTTAGAAGTCGCTCAAAAAGATTTCGTTTTCACGGTCAATATTTAAATAAGAAAACTAATGGCGATTATGTACTCTCAGGATAGACACTAAAACAGTGGTCATTGGTGGCTAAAGTTAAACCCTATTTAAGTGGAATCCATCACTTAAGTCACACACTGTAAAAAACGAAATTTCTATTGATTCTGAGCTTATTATCGGATTGACATTTAAGTTCGCGCTGTGAAATCGGGTATTAGAGTTCAAGCAGGAAGCCTGAGATCATGATAAAACTTAGTCATGCCGACTACGGAGTCCGGCGGATCGACTGCGATGGGAGTAACTCGCATCCGCAATCGAAGTTCGACCCTATTATAGAATCCGTCGGATGAACTAGTTTATCGGTCCGCAAAACTTCCTTATCGACCCCTTCTGTTTTCTGTCAATTTTGATTTTTCTGATTCAATTGTTCTAAAAACTAATTATTAAGAGTGAAAAAAGTATATTACGGCCCTTTTATGAATTCAGAAGAGCTAGAAATTGATTCCCTAGAAACGTTCTAAAATCAGAAGTGGGGCGAATGATATTTAAACGATACCGGGCAGTCAGCAAGTCAAAAGAAGTTCTTTTGTAAACAACATTCATTTATGCATCTTTCTTTCAGATTTGTAAAATGATTCAGCCTGTGGTAAGATGCATGCATGTATATTTAAGTCCAATGTGAATAAATTTAAGCATGAGCGACAAAAAAGTCGAGCATAATTCTCATTTGCTTCTTGTTCTAAAACTTACTTTAGTTGCAACCACTCATCAGTCTGTCCTCCAAATCCGCAAATCATTTCGTTTCGATTGAAAACGTCACGAAATGTATGATGTGCGGATGAGTTATTTTTCACACTATCTCACCGACATCCGTTCACTTTCTGGATTGCGTTGTCTATAATAGGAAAATATGCGGATGCGAAAATTTTCCCTTCGCAGTCAATCCGTCGGATTCCACAATCGCATGAGTATGTTTTTCATTCGCTTCCACAATTTTGTCCGCTTCAAGATATTGTCCGCCTGGGTGTGGATGATGTGACACAGTTCTGTTCTCTTGATGTTTGTTTACGGAGCAGTGTCCAGTAAGGAAATCTGTGCTTAAACTAATCGGACTCCTTGTGAGTCTGAAGCTATTTTGGGCTCTATTAAGGAAATAGTTGGTACGAACGTTTAGTCTTCTACCTATCGTGTGCATCGAGTAATGGTTAGCCATGTCCCAGAACCAATAGTTGATATAGCTCCTATGCGTGGTGATAGGTATACCACAGAATGGCTGTGGCATCGTAAATGGTGAAGCGGCTCTTTTTCTGGTTAGTAGCTCTGCTTTCGTTTCCTGTGTGACCTCTGTGACCTGGTGTACAAATGAGATGGACTCTGTTCGTGTTGGCCGGCTGGTGAAACAGTTGTAGGCAGTCCCATACAAGTTAAGACTGGACTTCATAGCTGTTGGGGAAGAGACGTGCAGCATTGCTTCCAGAAAGAATGTATGACAGCTCTGTCCATATTTTCTCTGAGCAGAGTTCAATTAAGAAAATCTCGGCTTAAACTACGCAGTTCTGAATGTGCAGGCTGTGATATAGATAGGTATTGGTGTTGACTCCGAATACTCCTAAATCAACGCTTTCATCTGTTTCGGAGACATCTGTGTTCCAGATGAATAACTCGCGGATGAAGGTGGGTCTGATTTTCTCCAAGGTGGATCGTGAGGGGAGAGTAACCTTATAGACGGGCGGAAGCAAGGACACTATCAAATGCAAATAAAAAAACTCTTGGTCGCTTTGGGAGGAAAATCTTCAAATTAAATTCGGCCTCGTTTGCCAAGAAGGATTTTGGAGGAGAAAATTGAATGACGTACTCAACGTCCAGGATGATGATTAGATCAAGTAAAGAGAATGGACGCTAACGCTCTGAATCGGAAAGCCCCGAGGAAGACTTTACCTCCGATGGCTTGACTAGCTGGAAAGGGACCATAATCAGCTGGTTGTAAGAAACTGGATGTGGCTAGCCAAGACCATGTCTGACTGTGGCCCAACTCCTCACCGAACTCCAGTGCCAGCCACAGAAGGAATGAATTATGTTGGTGGAAACATGACTACGGCTGGGAAGAACAGGTTCTGACAATTAAATGTCGCCGCGACTACGCCGTTAAAGTCCATTCTGAAGGTACAATTTTGATTCCCTCCCCTCAGCGTAGCGAGCAGTATTTGCTCTCTTTCTTGCTTCGAAATTCTAGATTGTAGCTAATCTGCTTGTCACTTCTTTTGGGTGGCCTGATGAAAGGAAATGGAGGCGGAAATGCAGTGACGCTGATCATATAGTATGTTTCGCACTCGCCTCCAAGCACTGCTTGCTGCGATTCAGCTGTATATTTTGGAAATGTTGTTCAGGCGTGCAGATTAGCAGATGATTTGTCAAACAGTACTGAAACACAGGATATCATGACACGACATGAGCGATCCATAAAAGAAAACAAATGTGAATGATTCACTCGTTGCACTGGACGCTGGAATCGGATATCTCGGGTCCGACTTAACTGATTGCGCTTCATTTTTTTAGTGGCAATCAGGAACCCAGAACGGCAGAATCTGCTGCTGTAGATGTAACGCCCAAGTTCACCTCAAACAGAGTGCTCAACAAACGAAGTAAATGCAGTTTAAATTCAGTTCAAAGGGACATTAAAAATGGACCGCCACCCATTTAAATTCAAATTAGCTCTCAATTAGTTCAGTGCGATTTCACCTCCTGCCCGAAGGACTATCCCATCAATCAGCGCCAGGTTAACGTCCTTCAGCTGTCAACACGCTGAAATATGATATTAAACGTTCCGGCCGATCGTAAACGGCTGATTACATTCAAATAGCCGGTGTGTACTACTTTCCAGTTCGTTTCTAGGTTTATGATCCTTATTAAATGAGTTTTTTTTTCGCTCTCCAACTCGGCCCAAGATCATAACACGTGTACGATGCCCACTGAATGACCGCCACCGTTGCCGCCGTCGTCGCTTGGCATTGCCTGCGTTCCTTCCTCAGCCTCAGACGGCTGGTCCCTCTGCTTTCGTATTTTTACTTTTTTATTAAGCATTTTTTTTCGCTCTCTTCGCTTGAGTTTTATTCCCCTTTGATGCAACCCCATCCATTTCGATTATTAAGTGAAGCTGTTCGCCTATTTCTTTGTTGTGGGTATGTATCTCATCGTTGTTTGTTGGCAACGCGATCCGTTTTATGACAAAAACACTGGCGTGCGGCCAAAATTTGTGCTCAATTCAGAATGTCGGGTGTTTCGCGTATCTTTGTGCGCTGGGTGATTTCATTGTTTTATTCCGCTTTATTATGCGCAGAAGTGTTTTATAATTATTACGATTGCACTTAGTCACTGCGGGGCTTGTGCAGAGTTTCTAAATGGCAAACAAATTGATCGCTGACGCATTTTACGAACTTTGAAGAAGGGATCTGCACCGGGAGACATGGCATTATGAAATTTAGACCGTTATTTATAGAAATCGAGATACGATTTGATATAAAATTAGTGAATGTGTGTTCGTTCGTTTTTTTCTTTCTTCTAGTCGAACATTTTGAGAATTTTGCCTGCAAGAAGTGTCATAATGGGTGACGATCAGCAAGGTGACACTAGAGCGGGCACCGTGCTCTGTCTGCAATTTTTCTTGTGCTTGGCATGTTGTGGGGATTCAATTTTTCGCACTTGTGCTTAGGCAGAAAGTGGCCAAGTGTGCTAAATGATCGAATGGTCAATTTCAGCGAGACGATGTGTCACGGACTTTGTGTCACATGGTGAGATGGTTCTTATGTGCGGTCGTTGGATTTTCATTCTGATTATGAATTTTGTATCAACAACCTCTGGCAAAGTACAGCAATAAACGAAGGATGTCTAACCATTAAGATAAAACCATCAACCACAAACCGCTCGAAAGGGTGCAATGGATGGCTTGCATATGCATCAGCGGAGCAATACGACCAACCTCCTCTATAACCCTAAGTAAGCTACTTGCACGCCAATATATCTTTTCCGCTGAAGCAGACTGCCTGCAAGGCAGGAGTTGGATCTGCGGACTCACCACTCTCAATAAATTCGGCTGCCTACCAGGTGACACAGATCTCACAACACCTAAGCTTATCATCGATCTTCAGAAGGTCATCTGACCAGTTTAACCTCAAGAACTTACTGGAAGTCTGCACCACAGGCGATGTACGGTCCTCTGCGAATGGATCGAAGATGGACGAAGAAGTGGGTGCGAGTGTCTACTCCAACCATCTGAATTTCCAACTGTGATTTCGTCTATCAGATAATTAAAGCGTATTTCAGGCAGATTCCATAGCGATTAAGGAAGCTATGTCCTGGCTAAAAAAACAGTCTAATATTAAGCACAGATTTTGCTGTGTTCGGACAGCCAGGCAGGAACCAAATTTCTCTCTCTCTCTGTAAGCCACATTCAACTCCAAGACGTCCCTTAGATGCCCGCCCAACTCTCAACGAAATAGGGAAATATTCTAAGCATCCAGCTCATGGTTTTAGGACACAGTGACATCCCAGACAATTGCCAAGCAGACGAACTGACAGACGATAGAAAGAGGACCACTTCAAGGCTTTTTTCCGGTTGGTGACCTGCCGTCCATGGCTACATGATAGATACAACTAAAACATGTACACAAGTTCGAAACGCTTAACCAAACCAAGTGTAGATGGTCCACCCTTGATCCAAAACGTTCAAGCGACTTGATAAGTATGGGAAGGCCGCTCAGAACAGTAATTGGCGTGATACGGTCTCCAGATTAGAAGGTCTCTAAAATGACTTCTCCACTTGAGTGGAGAAGGACCTCAACCAACTTGGAGTGCGAAATTGGAAGCAGCTGGCTAAAGAACGTGCCAGCTGGAGAGGATTGTTGACCGAGGCCCAGGTTCACCCCGGACTGTAGCGCCACAAGAAGAAGAAGAAGAAGAAAATGACTTCTGCCAAAGCTGCAGAGATGAATAGTAGAAGAAAACCATTGAACACCTTCTCTGTGTCCTCTCCTCTCGCGAATTCAGCCAAAAATTCGCCCTATACTTTATGAATTGAAACATATAGTCACCCAACGGCCGAAGGCGGACGACGGAGTGCGTGTAGGTGTCTACTCCAAGGACTGAAATATTGGGGTATTAGCGTATTTCAGGCAGAAGCCATTGCTATAAAGAGGGCACTGTCATTCCTTCGAAAACAATGTATATCCATGATTGATATCACTATTTGTTCAGACACCGACGCCTTATTTGTTGGCTGTCTCTTAACAAGACGGATAAGCAATTTCCATATGTACCTCATGTGGGACATTGTGACAATAACTTACAGCCTGCTATGAGTGGTTTTACGATACTTACAATTAATAAAACCGATCATAAGTGGCTCGAAGGCAGAACCTGATAATTGAAGTATTCTTAAGCAAATTCAAACGAACTTACTGTGTCAAAGTTACATAAGAAGACTCCTTGGAGTAGCTTTACTGAATGGAGCTTTAATATTGACACATACCCCAGAACATTTTTGTTACGGGACACGGTTGGTGAGCTGAAGACGCATACAAGCTGTTTATTCAAGCATTAAGGGGGCATGTTCCGAAATAATGTGGCATGGACTGCTCGGTTTATTGACTGCCGCAATCACAAAGAGTTAAGTTGGTTGAGTCACCTGTCATTTCAATGGAAACCGCAGAAGTGTTGTTGTTGAATTTTACTTCGCGGCCAATTGATCTTTGTTCTTACCCAAACCTAGCAGAAATGGTGCACAGGTCGATACCATCAAGGACCCCAAGGTTTTGTGGAATCGTATGACTGTGCTTCCAGATATCTAGATCTCGAATCTAATGATGTTATGCAGACAGAGCGTCAGTGAAGTATCCATCACAAACACGATGCCCAGCTTTACTTTGCGCGTGCTGAAGGGGTTATTACCCTAGGCTAGGTAAAGGACAGTGTAGTCGCTAGTATACTTGCATTTTCAGCCCGGTTTAAGAGCCAGCATTTGGATTGAATGGTCATAATGGCGCTCTTTGCAGCAGATGGAGGTCTAGTGGGAAGAACACGACCTCTTCAGTAGTAGTAGTAGTTTTGGGCTGACGGTGAATGGAGAGGCCTTCCATCACACTACACAGCCACATGATAAGATTAACCTGACTATCGCTGTGTACTTCTAATTCTGCTTTTTGTGGGTTAGTCCAAAGACAGCAAGATCTTGCCCATCAAAGCAAACGCATTTTATTGCGTTTGCTTAAGATCCACTTATGGTCGGAAGGTATTTGCCGTTGACGATCGTCACAGTATTGCTGGTGAGTCACCCATTCACCTACCTCTCTATGGTGCTGCTTGGACGGGCAGAGTGCATTTGGAGAGACAACTTACCACTACTTACTTAAGTCATTTAACCCCTCGGGGGGCATAAGGCCTGCGCTGCGCGCCATCTCGTTTGAGCTTCTCCCCCCCCAACTCATTCCTAAAGAACTCGATTCCTTTTCCATTACCCGATGCGAAAGGAGACAAACATCATCAGCGTAGTCAAGGTGTTTAAGATAAGATGTCATAGTCCATTGAATGCCATAATTTCTGTCCATCAATTCTGCACGGAGTATGTCGCTGATAACCACCAGAAACAATAGTGGTGACAGTATGCATCCTTGACGAACTCCACTTTCGACCTCAAATTCCTCTGACAACTTACCATTGTGCAAGACGTGACACCTACTACCTTCATATGTAGCCTTTATAATAACTAGTACCTCTGCTGCGGAAGGCCGACCAGATAGCATCCCGATTCAAGCTATCGAAAGCCTTCTCGAAGTCGATGAACTAGATATTTGCGGAGACCTATATTCAACGCATTGTTCAATAATGATCCGTAAGGTGTTTATGCTGAGGATCCAGCGCAGAAACGCCTGTTCGACATCGAGAGTTGAATTTAAATGCTCTTGGATGCGTTCCAGAACTATTCGAGCTATTATTTTGGATATTGCTGGAAGAACGCAAATACCTCTCCAGTTCCCGCATTCCGTAATGTTTCCCTTTTTTGGAGAGAACCGAGTGTGAAATTAATACAGTATATGTTGCAGTCCTTATCTGAATTGACATATGTCATTAGCTTCAACTAACAGCTTTCCATTGTCTTTCAATGGAATCTGGGCGGGCGACAGTTCTTTAATGGATGGTTCTAACTGCTGATATCGAATAGATGGAAGCGGTTGAGCCTCTCTGAGCAATTTTCATTTTATCGGAGAACACCAATAGCGTCCAACCGACGTGAGCATAGTCCCTTTATGCTGCATTGGCCCAGTAAGCCACAGAAAATGCATATCATTTCCATTTCATTTGGCTCATATGTACATCCTTTCAAAACTCAACCCACAGACGCAATGGCAAACTTTAAAGCAACTTTAAAAACCACCCCCACAGCCACCACCCACTTACACAATTTCTTCTTCCTGCGATCATTCCAAAACTGGATTGAAATTCCTCCAAGCACGTACATAACAATGTCTTGCTGTGGATGCTCCGCGAATCGAATTTATGGGATTTTTCTTCCGTTCGCTCGCATAGTTTGCCGTCGCGGCGCCCTTGTCATGCATGCCGTCGCCGCCGCGTCGTTGACACGCATTGTGCTCAACCATATCTGCCAGGGGCGTTGCAGTCAAGTTTTATCGACTTCCAACCTAATGTTCAGTCGCAGTCATCAATTTTGTTAATGATACACCAGCGATATCCGCGTGGGTATGTCGGCGCTCCATGTGCGGCGTAGCGGCGAAGACGGAAGCCCTACACCATCGATTTTATTCGCGATTCAATGGGAAATTCGCTCGGAATGGGATAGCGCAGCGAACGTATCCAATTACTCGTTAGTTTGACTTGGCATATCTTACGCTCAGTCCTACGTCGATGTGTAAGCAAATGCGATTAATTTAGTGATGTGGATGTCACTGCCATTTGCTCTTGAGATCTCGTCAATGCTCGGGGAAGCTGAACTTTCCCGCCCAAATCGGAGCGAATCGGAAGCACGGTGGTGGTGGCACGGTTAACCCCTCGGTGCGCTCGTACGACGTGTGTGAAGGAGTAAATACATTTTCTTGGGAAATGTTTTATGTCAACGTCCTTGGTAGGATCTTGCTTCTCTCCTGGGTAATCAAAGGCAGTGTGTTAAAGGGCACTGGGGAGGAATGACACACTGGCAGGATGGTGGAGGCGGTGAAGGACATGTGCACATTCTCGTGGGCTGCTCTTTTCACACAGCAGCTCTGCAGATGAGAATGTGTCTTGAGTGTTTTTCTCGTTAAAGTACACGTGGCAGTGCTATTTGTATTTAATTCTGCGACGACATGGAGTGCAATAGTGAGGAGAATGTAAACAACACAGCGGCTTGAGGGAGGGCTTTCAATAAAACCCATCTAACCCACCAAATGCTTACAGTTGCGTGGTTATTTTTACGGAAAATGTCTGAATCAACCTTAAGTGGGGAGCACTTCTGTCGAGTGGTGCATGCAGAGTCCTCGAAGTGAATGGAGAAATTGGGCACATAAGTCTGTGCGCAGAAATTCCCTGCATGCTGTTCTTCAAGAAACATGAAATATGAGCCATAGTGCTTGGAATGAACTATGAATATAGTTCCGCATGCAAATGAAGGAAAGAAATTTATTCAGGAACACGATGATTCCATGTTACGTATGCAGTTCGCTTGGAAAGAAGTGGGGGCACTTGAAGTGGTCGCTAGTGGATCGGGTCGAAATTGCCGAGGGTTCATAGAGCTGTGAGTGCCAGTCAGCCATAAGACAAGGTCATTCATTTTGTGGTTCCCAAAGCAAATTTAAATATAATAAATTTGGCTGATTTAGATTTTGGATTAAATAGTTAATGCAGTGCCTTTGCATAATAATGCCATAATAATAATATAGGTGGCGCTACATAGAGGGCCAGGGCCTAGCTTCTCAGCAATCACTCGAGTTGTGCGTGCTATTGTTCTCTCACGACTGGAAGGGACCTACAGTTTTATGCCGACTCCGAAAGGCCAACTTTGGGAAGCTTTTTCTAGACAGGAAATACACTTTGAGCATTATCAGAGATGGGGCCGTGAAAATAATTTCTGTCGCACAGAGCAGTAATCGCTCCTACGACGTCGAGGTTGGGGTCGACGCACATACCCACAACGCCACGGGCCGCCACTACTCTGAATACTGTTTGCATTTGGTCGTTATGGGTGGACTTGGCACTTCACGCAGCAATTAACTTTGCAGAGACTTGACGAACACACTTTTCCTAAGCGTCAGTTCTGTGGATAAACACCAGCTTTTACAAAGCAATTCAACGGCGATAAGATTCCTGGATATTTTCGCGGTTCTTTCCGTGGTCAGCTGGCATCATTTCTTAAGCAAGGAGTGTAGGTGTAAGCTTAAAAACGGCATTAAGGCAGATCAAGTTGCTGTGATCAGATAGCTAGGTCACTTATAGCGAATGGACACACACGCAACTAGAAGGGTATTTCAATTCAGTTGTATGTTCGTGGCTGGAAGCAACTAACACAAGACCGGACATGTCGGCTGAGGTCCAGCTCCACCCGGACTGTAGCGCCAGTCAAACAAGAAGGCTATCACAATGAACCAGCTATGGTCTAGGTTCGCTGACAGCCCAATAACCTAACTTAACCTATGCTCAACAACACCAGTCCTGCTGTATGGAGCTGGACGATAAACACAACTGCAGAGATGATTTTTGGGCTCTTCCGAAGAAGAAAATGCATATCGGATTCTGCATTGTTCTTTTCATTGTTTAAGTAAAGTGAATGAATGAAACGACACAACTACGAGCTGTACGAGCATGAGTGGTTGGCAGTAGCGAGTAAAAAGAATCCAATTTTTTGATTGTTCTCCGAATTAGATTCAGTCTAATTAAAATTGAGTCGATTGTTGAACCTCGATTGTTCACCAGTGCATATATTTCAAATACCTATATAGTACAATAGACTTCGTGTGTTCGCTTAATGTTCAATTTCGATGAATAAGTGAGTCTCCTACTGCTTGGCGATTGCGAATGATTGTCGCAACCGAATAAACTGACAATTCTTTAAAACCTAATGTCATTGTTTTAATACGCAACTGCCCATCGCTTCTCCTTATGAGCAATGGAGTCAACGTTCACTTTAATTATTTGTTATTCGTTATACGTATTTACCTCTTACAGACATATTCGGATTATGTCTTTGCGTGGATTGTTTATTTGATTGTAAGGTACTCAACTAAACTCTAATATTCGTGTTCGTCTATTGTTCAAGCTATATTCGATTGTTAAATGCAATTATATCTCTGTTATTGGTTTTGCGGCGGTAAAAATATCGAAATATTTGATTAGTATTCAATACTTTTTTATGGAATCAAATAAATCGACAATTGAATTACGTTTTCAACAATTGTAATCGCTATCAAGCAGTACATAGATGTGAGTGTAGTCTGGAGGTCGAAAATTTGTCGAATCCATGGGCTCGGTCATATCGAGCATGTAAACCATTGCTTCAAATAAGAAAGTCTTCGAATCTGAACGTCCACTGTAAATAACAACTCATTGCGGGCAGAATGGTCTTATTGCCTGGAGCTTGTTCGGGGTGTTGAACGATGGAAGGCAGCTATGGCTCTGGCTCAGACTCTTCATGTGCTAGAGTTGTGGGATAGGTTAGGCTCAAGAGCTCCAGAAGCTCGTGTTGTTTTATCAAGTTTTTCAGCTTAGTCAGGTTAGCTGACAGTACAGGTTTATTCCGACACCGTCCGTTTTTTTGTGTAGACAGTTATATTCTTTGTACCATACATTCTCAGTTACTCGAGATGGATATAACCGTGAAGTATAGAACAATCCACCAATTTATGGCGGTCTCTGTTGAACTTTATATCAAGGTTTCGAATAGCACTCTTACCAATGTACCATAATTGAGACCAATATAGACAACTTTAGTGTCGATATATGAACTGCAAGCCACCGCAAGCGCGAGTTACGTACCACCTACCAAAAAGAATTGTGAAATTGCAAGATGACACTTTTGCATTGACAGAATGCGATGGAACGAAATGCACATACAAGTGTTAAGCCAGCAAAATCGCCTTCTTCCGAATTGGAATATGAAAAGTGCTAGGCGAATCAATTTCTTGATATAAAACCGACCGAATGTCACCAAATCGGTGATTATTTGTTGGATTGAAAGAGTGTGCGGCCAAGCTATAGACAGCGGCACTCTGAATAAAATTTAATAAATACTAGGGGTGCGGTATAAATAATTTTGTTTCATTTGCTTCCAATAAATAGTTTAAGTAGCGTCATTATCATCTACGTCGATGCTTATGCTACACATAGGCTTTTGCAACATACCATGACTTTCAAGACAATCCAGCTTTTAGACTTCTGACACGAAATCCAACAACCCAATTGATGTTAAGGAGCCACGTTCCTTCGGGATTAGCTGGCCCAGAATTGGCAACATACTGCGTAAGCAGTCATAGTCTTCTAACAGAGACATCAGCGGCTTATGATTTGCGTGTAATGACTGACCCAAGAAGTTTTTGAAATAACTCGTCGCTATAGGAAAGCGCAACACGACACATACCTAATATGTACCTGCTCAACTCTGGTGCCCCCCAAACATGCACGGGCATTTTCCAAAACGTCGCATAACTGCGCATTACACTGCAAACGTAAGTAAGTTGTAAGCGTTTGTCAAATGTTTTGTTTTGTCAATTGACATCTACCGATGCTCTGGAATAGTATGCATTGTCATTATGCTTTGTGTTTCTATTTTTCAACACTCTTTGTACAAGTGAGGTATCTGTGGACTTTTTCTGTTGGATTTGTCAATAACTGTTTATTTTGCTAAATCTAATCCTTTTGCTAATCCTAAGTGCATGTCGCGACCCAAATAAACCTAAATAACTTGAAAATGACACTCTTGGTTCCTACATACCACGGTCTGCTCAATAATTTACCAAAGAATTACCCCGAAATTGATTGTGACGATTGTGTTCAAATTTATTCTGATGTCATTTTTCCAAACAATACAAAACAAATTGATCTTTTTAACAATTTCGAAGAGGCGCTGTAGCCTAATGATGCAAAAATGATATCATTCTTGGCAAATCCGCTTACGGCAACCTCATAAATTCAGTAGAGAATACGACGGGCCACCAGGCGCCTTGCACATTAAGCCGCTTTGAAGCATCGTAAAAAGAAAAGAAGATGTTTCTCCAAAGTGAATTGTTTGCTAACCCAATTATCTTATGCTTTCTATTTTCAGATTGAAACACTCTTCCTGGAGAGCTGCCGAAAGGTAATGATGAAATGCCAAAGTTTCCTTGTTGTTTTTGTTTTTCATTTATTCTCGAGCATGTAGGTCGGATCAATCATGCTTGGCCATGAAGCGGATTAATTTGCTTAAATTGAAGCATTGCGACCACAAATCGTCTAAAATTAATATCAACACTAATCCGTCCCCGAGGTGGGATTCGATTAATTCATCCATCAAATTGATCAAATTGATTAATCAATACCAATTATCTCTAATTAAGGGCGGCCGATGCGAGAGGAAACGACTCCATGCGACATGGGGCACAATGTGACTCCCCGGGGATTACTGTCGAGCTGCCTTTCAGCGTGGCGGCTTTTGGAAATTGCTTCATGGCAACTGTTGATGAGATGGAGTTGACGATGGATGGTTGATGGTTGATGGAACGCGCTGTGTTGAGGTGTGGGCCTTCAGAGGGCGGTTCTACATCGGAATGACCTTCATGACAGCAACGAGTCGCGGTACTAAATTGTTATCCAATTTTCTTTTTCGATCGAATGGGTTCCTCATGCACGGAAATAGCTCTTTTTGAGTTTTTAGCACCGAAAGCTTATGTGAATTCCAAAGCACTTTGCTCGTACACGTGTCGTGCTTGTGAAGCTATTCACGTCCACTACTGATGACTTAAGCGACGGACACGTGTTGGCTGCCTTGTGTGCGTCGTCAGCTGCTCGCTGGTCTCTTATTTGAACACGTTGCCAGTTCTATTCTCATTCTTCACCACGGACGTCGTTGGATGTATTCTGATGGGACAGAGTTTAATCGCAAAATGGCACGTTATCTTCTCGTCGGAACGACTGTGAAGATTGATTCCGATAGAATCTTTTGGCGATTAAAATCCGTCGAGCGCACATTTTTCGCACACGTCCGCACCGTTCAAGAGTCGAGTGAACATAAATGAAGAGCGAACGCTTCCCTGAAGGAACTTCAAGACAATTCACTCATTACTGCTCTTCCAACTCATTCAGAACACAGCGCATTCCTCAAACGGCATGCAACCACTGTACTTCGCATTCTTACGGGTCATTTGATTCGGAAACCATTCAGAGAGAGTTTTTCTTGCCTCTCAAGTGGGGGATACAAAGGCTGCCGCGGGCTCCGGCCAATAGCGAATCCCAGTCACGTATGGAGGAAGCCGAAAGGAAAGGAGATTCCTTATGCACTGCTGCCTAATGGATTTCAATTCAAATCGAAAGCAATCAATGACAGAAATTGAATTTCTGCGCGGTATCTCTGGGCACCGACCGTGTGGATGTGACACTATTGAAACGAACGCGTGTTTCTGTCCGCGGGGAAGGTCACAACGAGTTTGAAATGTGTAAGTTCGAATCGAGGAACGTTGCCACCCCTAGAGCGTGTCGCTGCAATTTTGAACGATTGCAGTTCGGCGGCGCCTTCGCTTTGTTCAAAGGGGCATCAGATTAGAGTGGGAAGTAGACGGGCCACCCTTTGCCCGTTAGCACGATGGACAGTAGTCAGGCCGAAAGTGTACGTTTTCATGCGGACTTGCTCACAGTGTTATGTTCCTCGTCAAAAAGATTGCTTAGTTTTGCGGATGCCCGTGCGGCACACAGCAGCGGCTCACTTAGACCAGCGAGTTGAGTCTGGTGCACTGTGCCCTTGATGGGTGGGATCTCCATTAAAAGTTAGGAACACATCCATCTAATGATAACATCATCAAAGACGTGCTTTCCCCTTCATTCGTCTCTGAAACTTCTTGATATAGTCCAAAATCAGAGAATCTTGTTTGTTAGCGTTTCAAAAATGGGCTTCATTGTAAGGCGACCGTAAAAAGGGTGTAGTGCTTTAAACGTTGTCTGAACAGAAGACAATTTAAATTTTGCACGTGTTGCTGAAAGCGTCCGCTGCATAAATGTCAGTTGTAGTTAGATGTAGTTTCAACATAAATGCTTTCAAATTACAAAGTTCCGAAGTCACTATAGGGTAACCAGCTGCATCCAATTTCGCCCTCCAAGTTGGTTGAGGACCTTCTCCACTTAAGTGCGCCATCGGCTTCGTGGTCCAAGTGCGTCTTCACCCGCTCTCGAGATAGTCCGCCCCATAGACCAGGATAGGGACTATCAAGGTCATATATAATGTTAGCTTGGTTCTTCGAATGAGGGCTCTACTACACAATTGCCTCTTGAGCCCAAATAAACAGCAGTTGGCAAGAGTTATTCTGCGTTTAATCCCGGCACTGATGTTGTTAGTACAATACCTTTGGAGCCAAGCTAGATGAAGTCCCTTACTACTTCGGAGTTGTAGCTGCCTATGGTGGCGTCCTGACCGAGTCGTCGATGTTGTGTGTCCTTTCTTGATGACAGCATATATTTTCTTTTGCTTTTTGTACCGTTAATCAGATTTTTTTCGCTCCATTTCAATACAAGCAAACGCTTCATTGACGGTTCGCGCGTATCCTAGCAACTGCACGGATTTTTGGAAAATCGTGCCTCTAGTATTGGCGTGTGAGTTTTGAACGACCTTATCAAGTACAATGTTGAAAAAATCACATGACATGACAGAGGGTCGCCTTGCCTAAAACCTTCTTTGACATTGAAGGTCTTGGTGAGTTCGCTTCCGGCCATGATGGAGCAGCGAGAGTTCTCGGGTTTGGCAGAAATGTTAAAACAAGACGTGGCATTGTATATGTACGCTGCCAACTGCGGCCTCAAAGTTGACAAATAGGTGGTGGGTGTCCATCTGCATCTCTTGGGTTTTTTCGGGGATTTGCAGTAAAGTGAAGATTTGATCAACGGTGGACTTCTCAGGCCAGCAACCGCACTGATACTAGTTGTGTGATCATGTTGTTGACGAATGGCTTCAGGCGCTAACACAAGACAGCAGAGAAGATGGTGGTGCACGTTTGGGAATGCTTCTCAACACAAGGATTTGGCAATTTGTTCATGTTTACAAATAACTTAACGCGCCCAACATGATTAATATTTATAAAAAAGCTTGATTACCATCTGCCTAGCTTTGGTTTAAAAGAAGGAATGAGAATTGGTTACTGCAAGAAGATATTGACACGAAACATGGCAGTTGTTTTTGCAGTGCGTGGAAACAAGAAAATAACATCGAAGTTTAAGATTGGCCATAACAGTCGCCGGTTGCAAATCCCTTTGAAAATGTTTGGGCATTCATGAAGCTAAAGCTCCAAAGACAGATCACCTCGACGATCAAACAATTATCACGAAAAATAGTGTTTAGTTTTAGTTTTTATTAGTTTTTTCTAGATATTTGCCTCAAGATTATGCTATAAGATAAGTAGAAAGCGCACCTTAAAGATTCCAAGTAATTGATAATGGAGGAGAATGGTTAACATGGTTAACATAATTGAAAAGCATTCTAGTAAATAAACAAATTAAACCAGTACAATTGATTTCGTTCTTCTTTAATTTTCGTCGTGTACGATCTTATCAAATAGACTGTATATGCACATTTAGACCTCCAGCGTGGCTAATCTCGCGACATTTGTCGAGATATGAGAATGACATGTGTCGTCTTCAAGTGCGTCTCTTCTGTGGCCGTCTCGTCTTGATGATCATGGTAACCACTAAGACTGAGAGAAGTTTTGAGACGTGTCCTTTCTGCGTTGTTTCTCTGTACACCATTCCAAGAGAATATGCTATCATGGGGTTGATAAATCAGCAACATAAGACCGTCCATTAGCAGGCCACACCATCCACTGTTACCTCTTAAGGGCATATCTAAATTGGATCGTTGGTTAAATTGTTATACACTTCTTCTTTATCGAAAAATGAGCGTATCATCTTTAATTTCACATTATGCGACCCGTGCGACTCCATGCTTCTTACGTGATAGAAGCCAGTTCCCCTGAGATCGACTTCATTCAAAATTCGTGTTACAACTTATGTCCCAGTCACGTTCGTTAACGCGCCCTCAAAATCCCTAGTTGAAATGCCTCCACGAGGACACTAGGACAAACGACTCTAAAGCCAGTGATACAGCTCCCTTCTTTACGTCTCTCATTAAATGTAATACCAACACGGACGCCCCCCAGAGGAAAGAAAATATAACATCATCACAGTTCCTTGGCTCAGCCAGACCATCAACAGCTATTTGGCTTAATGATTCATAATTTGTCTGACAAAGCAAAAGTAACCCTTTCCCACGCGGTTATTCCGTGATCCCATCCCCTGGCGACCTCAAGGTTTTTATTGCAGCCATTAGGTTTATGCTCCGCTACCAGAAGATGTCACAACAGCTTCTCTTTGCATACCTCTTCGTTGGAAGCGGAAAAAGAATAACAATCCACATCCAACTCGACCTGACCTAGTTCAGCGTCTCCATATGATTTCATTAGATATTCAAAGGGAATAACAAAGCGTCCCGTCTTCCCTTCAACAACAGCGCCAGCAGCCGCTGAAAGGGGGGAAATATGATAATCGCTGGTGGGGCGCGGGCATGGACGCGTCTCTCCCGTCATCAGTCGTCATCAGAGGGGAGCGCCACTGGCAGCGCGGCGCTTCGTTGAGGCAATAAAAGATACATTTCCACACTTGAGCACACGTTCTAATGTGAACATTTCATCCGGGTGCCTTCAATGCTCTAATGGAAGGCACCCTGCTGTCACGAGTTGAGCAACTTTTAACAAGTTTAGCGGGCGCTCTGCCACCGTCCGCGGGGGAAAACAAATGTCTGCCACTGTCAAGTGTAATTGCTGAGTGTATCTGCATTAGAATGACCGTTCTGGGCGGTGATTTATTTCCCAAGTGCCACTGAGTGGGAGCAGTCTTCTTGAGATTTATGCTTTCACTTTTTCTCTGGAGGTTGAGGCGTCGTGTGGCTTATGGTTATCTCGAGGCAGGCAAAAATGCAAACGGAACAGGAACTAGTTGGGTGTACAGACGAACGTGCACTCAGCTGGGGCAATAGTGCGCCGGTGAGGATGACTGGGAAGGATTTATTTCACTCGGATGTGGACATCAGGTGCGTTTCAGTTTTGTGGGTCCCCAGCTGGGAATTTGTATATTCTGTGAAATATTCACATGCCCGTGTGGGTGGACGGTGGAGTGGAAATACGGTGACAATGGACTACAAATCTTTTTTAGGGAAGGCTTTTGGCTTAGGTTGTGTTTGCCTGGGAGGAAGTAAAGAGCATGATCAGTGCTTATGGGGTCGTAATCACAATCATAGTTCTGCTCCTGTTGGCCGGCTAGGGTATCAAAATGGATATAAACTAGTGCTAGCGATGCAAAAGCAGTGAATTTTCAACGTGGAGATTTACTTCGTTGAAAAGTCTTGTTGTTAGCTGAGGTTTGTTAAGCCCATCGTTGGTGGGAGAGACTTAACGTGGAAACGTGTCCACACCCAAGACAAATCGGTCTTTCATTGATACACGTCGCTTATAGTAGCGCATAACTGTCCATGTATCCAGATAAAGCCGAACAAACACAAAGGATCAACGAGATCTCTAGGAAAAACCGGAACACCTACGTTCAGGTGCGTTTTGAATCTCTGTGAGATTTTGTGGAATGACGACCATAACTCTACTGCATCACCAAAGATAAGCCGAAAAAAGCTAAAAAAGAAGGAGATCATATAAATGGACAAAAGAATATGCATATCAAAGTCTTACGTGAGTGCGATATAGAAAAAAAATGTATTAGGACCGAAACTCTACTACGACATAACAAACGCACCTTTCGCGATCCAAAGAGGGCATTCCTATTTGATTAACCCGATCGTTGCCCACTATCTCCTTCAGTGAAAGGGGTAGCACAGATGATATTTGATTCGATTGAGGAAGGGGTTTCTAATCGATTTTATCCAAGCAAACACTTTTTTACGCCACTATTCTCAGCATACTTACTTAATTATCAGGCTGACGACCCATCAAGGGTCCGAGCCTGAGCAATTGCTGCCTTCCATCGGTGACGGTCCTGGGCACGCTGCTTCCAGTCATCGAGGCCAAGCTGTCTCACATCCGCAATGACTTGGTATCTGTACCTGAGGTTCGGTCTTCCTCTCCTTCTCGAACCAGGAGGCTTGGATTCAAAGACCCTCTTTGCTGGAGCGTTGTTGTCCATTCGCTCGATGTGACCGAGCCAGTGTAGTTCACGGACTTTTGCCTTCCGGACTACATGCGCATCTTTGTACAGCTCGTAGAGTTTGCGGCTGTGTCTTCTCCTCCTTTCATCTTCTTCGTAGCCGGGACAATATATCCGACGCAGAATTTTTCTTTCGAAGGCACCAAGAATCAAATCTGCAGTTTTGTTTAGCGTCCAGCTGTAGGCTCCATAAAGCAGGACTGGCAGAATAAGAGTTTTGTAGAGCAATATTTTGTACCTTCGAGTGAGGAGTTTCGAGCCCCGTTGTTTTGATAAACCGAAGTAGCATCGGTTGCCAAGTGCGATTCTACGTCGGATCTACACTACGAGTTTACGTTTGCCCCGAGGTAAACAAACTCCTTTACTACCTCAAAATTGTAGCTGTCGATTGTAACGTTTTGGCCTAGGTGGTGTGCGGCGGACCGTTTTTTGTTCGACAGTATATATTTGGTTTTGTCCTCGTTGTCCCTTAGACCAGCAGTTTTGCCTGTCCTCAGTTGGCTTGAAAGCTTCTACTACGGCGCGTTTGGATCGCGCGACAGTGTTGATGAAGATATTGCCTGCCGTGCTTACAGCCGTATGCCGCACTATCTTCTCCAGTACCAAATTGAAGAAATCACACGACAGAGCAGCTCCTTGCCGAAATCCAATGGGGCATATGAAGCTGATATTCCAGTCACCGAGCATGCTTTCCTCTTCCCATATTCGGCAAATGATCTGGTGCATGATCCCTACCAGTACATTGGCCCCAGCTCCCTTAAACACATCCATTATTTACTGTGGGTCCGTAACTAGATTGCCCTCGAAATTTCGAAGAGCCTGGGTGCTTTTCCTAAAGCTTGTGGTCATGCTTTTGGCTCTTTTATAGAAGGCCCGTATTTTTGGTTTGTCCCTAGACTCTTCGATATCCATGAGCTGGGAGGTTGTGAGAGACCTTTTCTTCGTAACGCAGAAGCCTTTTCTCCTCCCGTCTTCTAGCCCGGTACTCCTCTTGCGCTGCCCTTGTCTTCCGTTGCAGCGCTTTTTGGTATGCGTCGTCGATTGCACGTTTTTTCTGCTCACACTCCCCATCATAATTTTGTTCGTTTAGTTGCTTTTCGTAAGCTCTGGCAATCTCCGATGTGGTTAGGCGTTCAATGTCAAAACTTCTCCTTGTCGGCTGGTGCAGCTTTCTGACATTGGACAGTCGAGATATGAATCTTGCTGCCACGAGAAAATGGGCAAAGGCGACGTTTGCCCCCCTGAATTTTCGCACATCCCAGGACATTTGACGCGTGTCTTCCGTCAATGAGCACAAGGTCGATTTGATTGGCGGTTCGCCCGTCCGGGGATCGCCAGGTTGCTGTGTGAAGTGTGAGTTAACATTGTGCTGCTTATGACCATATCACGTGCTGTCGCAGACTGTGAGTCGAGGGCCGTTATTTGTTGTCGTGTCTCGAAGGCTGTGCTTTCTGATCACTCCGCCAAAGATGTTTTCCTTACCGATCTTACCATTGAAGTCTCCGAGTACGATTTTGACATCGTACTCCGGACAGGCTTCGTTCGACAGAGTCTTCAGCTTAATCGGTAGGGGCGTGTGCACATATGAGCCTGATGTTGTACAATCTGCCTTGGTTGTGGATCACAGATTCGCCCAGACCCATTGTGTCGTTTAGGAGATAGTCCCACAAACTTTGAATTGTTTCATAAACCCCCTAAGATGTGTTGCACAAAGTTTCAAACACTAAAAAGTATGACAAATGCAATTTCTTCATTAAGTCAATGTACATCGAATATTTCATGTAGATCCAGTAAATCTCCGCCCTCAAACTCGACCTTTCCGTCTTTAACTTCCCAAATGGAATTATGTTGTCTCACGTTTTATGAAATCGTTTAGACAGTCCCTACACCAGAGGATGCAGCGTTAATGGCTTCATAACATTTACCCGCGAAAATAATTACTGCGAGGCAAGGGTGCCTCATCCACTGAATGCAAATCCCATCCATCCTCGTGACACTCGACGCAGCAACAAAGTCGTCTTCGTTCCGCGCAGCGCTCACCGAACCGAATAATGACTGCAGTACTTTATCTGCCTCTGGAATGGAATCTTTGTGAAGTGCTGCCAGTTGATGGCTCCGAGAAGTTATGATGACACTGTGCAAAACTTCCAAGTCCAGACTGTTGCATAAATTGCCGGCTATTTCGCTGGAAATGAAAGGATAATGGCCATCTTGGGGGAGGGGCGCAGTCACTGCGATTTTATGAGGAACAATAATTATTTCATGACGTAATTACTACTTCTCGACACAGTTTGTGTCGTCTCTGTGGAGCAGGGGGTGAGTGGGCGAGCAACAAAGTTTCGGAGGGAAAGAGTCCTGTGATAAGCCTTAACTACTGTCGTAAGATGAGCACTGTAATTTTGTGGGAGGCTGGAGGGGACTCGTTCATGGATATTCAAATTAGTTTTGCAGGTGGTGTAGGCGCAGAGCCAATGGGAAGGATGTGAGATTTTTCCCCGAATCAGCTTTATCTTGCTTACGGGTGATGGTGCTCTCCTTCCCCCACTGAGGGGCTTACCCCAGTGACATCTGTTATGTGGTTGAAGCCGTAATTCCCAGTAGTGGGCGTTGGTGAATGCTAGTAGTTATTGTTTTGTGGAGGCATGGGAAGATTTTGTTCACCAGATGGATAATGGACTTGTTAAGCTTTCTTGCGATTTATGTAAGCAGTAGCTTCTGTAGACTTGTGCATTCAGCAAATAAAGACTTGTTCCTACAATGATCGATTTTGCATCACCGTTCTTATGTAGCCTATATATATATAGGATGGGACCTTCAGTGCTATGGCTGAAACACAATTGCATTGCTCTTTACAAAATGGAAGCAATATACATCGGAAAATGCTCTCGTAAGATTGCCAGAGAGTGAACTCTTACCTTTCATGACATTCCTTTCATTGCGGTCCAAGAGCAAGAAAAAGTATTTTGTGATTATCATATGAATTGCCTCTATTGAAAGACAACGCAAGAGGCGACGTTCCACTGTTTGTCGCGCATTAAGGCATTATCGCAACGGCCCGTTGGGGCATGTGTGTTCGGGCATTGACATTTCAAGGTGAATGCATGTAAAATCATTTGACAAATCCCAATGGTGTGGCCTTGCTTTGACATTCATAGACCTTAATATCGTAATCCCGAGCACAACGTGGATCAGCGAATCTCTACTTAGTCTGGCATTTGGCGATTTGTGCAAGTAACCCATTTAAGACCCCCTTTACATTATTCTCTTAACATTTGAATTGTCAGCTGTAAGTGTCCTGTTTCGATATGGATATGGAAAATTGGTAGCATTTCAACATATTTTTACAATTTCCGAGTCAAGGCCTCCGTCCAGCTCGGCTCTGTAGTGAATAGGGACATAAGTACGGAGATCAAATGCAGAAACACTCTTGCTAAGCACTGTTTCCGTGTGCTTAAGAAAGAATAAAGCTGGCTCTGTATAACACGTTGATCATCTCAGTCCTGCTCTACGGCGCAGAGGGATGAACGCTCTTCAAGGCGGATGGTATTTTCAAGATAATGGTTCTGCGTGCGATTTTTGGTCCTGTTTTCGTTGATGGCGCCTAGAGGAGAAGATTTAACAAAGACCTCTATAGGTTGTACGACTGCATGCACCTGGTCAAGCGTCTACGGATGCATCACATAAGGTGTTTCCATGTAGAGCGTATGGACATCACAACTGCGCCCTGACAAATTTGAAGCTCGAATCTAAGCTTTTGGGAACACTCAACAGAAGTCGCCAACGAAACCGATGGCGCACACAGGTGGACAAGGACCTCAACCAACTGGCCGTGCGAAATTACAGACAAATGGCAAAAGATGGTGCCGGCTGAAAAGGCATTTTGATCAAGACCAGATCCACTTCACACTGTAGTGTCGCTCCAAGAAAAAGTAGAATGCAATTTTTGAGTGGAAGAGAGCTGCGTTAACCTTCTCTTACAAGTGAATTTTTTGAGATGTCGCAACGGACGCAATAGCCGGAGACTTGAGGACACTTTCTAATCTCCAAAAGTTCATTTGATATGGCATGTGAGAGATGAAACAACAACATAACATGGGTGGCGCTACACGCCGTAGAGGACCAGGGCCCAGCTTCTCAATAATTACTCGTTACTGTAGGTGCTATTGCTTTCTCCCGAATGGAAGGGATCTACACTTTTATGCCGACTCCGAACGGCCAAGTTTGAGAAGCTTTTTCTAAATAGGAAATACTCTTTGAGCATTGTCAGTGACTCGAAAGAGGTGGGGCTCTGAAATGTAATTGTGTCGCACAGAACAGGGATCGAAACTGCGATGTGCAGGTTGGGGTTGATGCACATACCCACAACGCTACGGGCCAGGACAAGATTTGAGAGATGAAAACAACTGATAAATTGAGCTATTAACCCAATGCAGGCTTAACGCCCAACCCTCATATCGCGAAGTCGCCTATCGTGCTTCAGGCATAATGACGAGTCCAGTCTGCGAATTTGGAGACGATTCTTATATACAGGTACTTTCTGATCATTGTCAGTGACTCGAAAGAAGTTAATAATGAATTATGGTTAATTCTTCCGTTGAACTTAGAAATCCTATAGAAGTCGACCGTAAGCTTCGAACCGTTTATAAACCCTAGGTATTAGGCGTTGTCTAGAAACACCGGGGCGCTGTGAGGGATATAATATTTTGCAGTGATCGTAGAATCCGTTATCTTAGGTGCGTAGCTGCTGGTTACTGTTCTACCTGCCTCCTCTATTCTTTAGATCTCACATGTTATTTTGATTTAAAGTCTCATACCTAGCCTGAAGCACCAGCAACGTCTATACGTATGGTGGATACAATGCAATAGGCGGCGGTGAGATGTGGACAGGTCTATAACTTACGTGCAAGTGAGTCAAAGTAGACAAGCAAAAATTGGTTCTTTTGGGATGGGACCCACAAATTGCTAGAAAGACGGGAAAAAAAAGGTCAAAGCTTCAGATTTGCAAAACTTTGAAAAATACTATTTTACATGTTTTTTTTAAATAAACATTCAAAAAACCGCACGAAGTATACAAATTAAAGCACCATCAACAAAAGCCATGTCCGAATTTTATTTTTATATGAAATCAAGAAAACGGACGCCTTTTTCACCAAACGCACTAAAGTGGCTGATGCATATTTGTTGTCTACCTGCCTCAGTTCTTCTTCTTTGACTGGTGCTACAGTTCGTTATGGACCTGGGCCCCAGACAAACAAGCCTCTCCAACTAACCCGGTCTTGTGCTAGCGCAGCCACGCACGTTCAGCTGATTAATGTTGCTTCCCAGCTGCTTATACCATTGGAGTCGTGGTCTTCCTTTAGCGCATCGTCCCTTGGAGTTGGATTCTGAGACTTCTCGTGCCGTAGCATTGGTGTACATCCGCTCTAAGTAACCTAGCCTTTGATGATCGATGTTTCTTTACAACCAGTACAATTATTCACCAAAAAGTGGCTTTGTTTTATTCATATTGTGAACGATTAATTCTGTGAGGCAAACTTTTTATACAAAATCTTCAATTAACACCCAACACAGGAGAAGCCCAGTCTTCTTCTTGAATTAATTGTTAGACAAACATAGCTTAGTTTGAACTGAAGAACTGCTATGATTTTCCCAGTGCTCCAACCCGTGGTAAAATTCTCACAATTCTGTTGGTTCCTACAGCAAGCATGGACAGCAGCCATGGTCTGTCTAGTGGGGCGATTACTACGACCAAAGTATGCTGTACACACTGCAGAATGTGTTTCGTGAATAAGAACGTACACTGTACACTGACTGATGTTCTGACTTTGACAGCTTGGAAGAGTATAAGCTTCGTATTCAATCGCATCTTCAGTGGCGCCACCATTCACTAAAGGGATCTCGGGGTTTCAAAGCACGAACAAGAGGTCTCCAACCCACTTGATCTTCCGACACCCACCACTGACTCTAGCTCATCAGCACGAGTGGAATCGAACGAGACTTTGAACTTAGTCGAACCACGTCATCCTGGTTCTTGCAAGCTGATAAAATCGCATTCAAGATCGGTTTCCTCGTGATGATGAGGCCATTCGTGCTACATGATCCAACCATCGAAACGTAGCTTGTTGCTTTCACAGAAGCAGCTGCTCAACGTTGAGATCCTCGGGTGCTTCTCAACCTATTAGAGTGATTAACTGCTACAACAGGCCGAAGAAATCTCATCTCGGCAGTAATAGCGATCCCTTTCTCTCGGTCATTGCCCGCATTCCATGCCCAAGGTAGCAAATACAAGACCCACTGGAAAAGGCCAAATTCAGATTCAATCTTTTAAACGCTTCGTCGTAATGTCTACAATTTGTGGTCGTTGCACCCTATTTCAACAAACGATTCACAACTGAGCTGGCCAATGGCATTCATTCCCTCATCAGATGGATGAGACGAACACAAATCAGAGAAAATCCCAAACATACAACGCCTTTGTCTTTTTTTTCGCAACACGTCTCCATTTGCAGTCAATGGCAAATTTTGAGTGTTCTAATGCCGCGCCAGTCACATGGAGTGGGTTTTAAGCGCCACACTAATGTCTTTAATCGACACAAATAGGTGGCATTTCGCTTTAACGGCCTCAGCAGGACTGCGAAAAAGTTCATCGCTTTGCCTGCCCCCAGGCAGGCACAGAGTCGCATTCACATTTCTGTCGCTGTCGGGGCAAATCCTAGGGAAACGGCGCTTAAAGTTTACCTTACAAATGCGGGAATTTTATTACGGTACGATACCCGATTTATTCCAATTCGGCAAAAAAAGCAGAAACACTGACGTTGTCTGGCCTGCCAGACTAAAGCCCTTTCATCTTGAATGCTATGCAAACAAGGACTCGTTTACATGTCGAGTTCCTTGCTCCTTTGACTAGAAATGGATAGAAGGCCCCGCGTGGCAGTTTCCGACGTCTGATGTGCTTGCGTTCCTCATTTAAAATTCGTCCATGCTTGCTTATCAATGAATTTCCCTCGCCGTTGGCCCAAGGGATCCTTTGGAACACCTTGCCGCCCTGCGCCCAAGGAATTCACGTGCCTGCCGAAGGCTCAAAAAGAATGTACTCGTACATAATCTGAAGCCAATTTCCAATACAGTCACGTCTGGGTTTTATTCGCAACAGGGGCCGAGGGAGTTAAGGGCGACTCGGAGTCGGCAGCCCGATTAAGGGGATCCACTCGGGTAAGTGCCCAGCGTGTGTGTGGGCTATAAAATGCCAACTATTAAGCTAAACAGCGAATGCTGCAAAACGTCATGCGGCCATGCCGATGGAGTGGTGCACGTTCCACAGCCCCGTTTGTTGTTAATTGTCAGCTGTTCGGCTTTGAATTGCAACCATTAAACGTACACTCGTTGTCCCGCTGCCCGAATAGTTGTGTATTATGTGCAGAACAGCGCTTCCGGCGCCAGCGCTCATATTTGTGGCTGGATGATAATTTAAAATAATCACGCTTCAAGCTTTGATTAGCATATAAAATGGTTCTTCTGGAATTAACTGAGCAGCCACTTGATGCGGTCGGGTCTTAAGTGAAGTGTTTGAAATGGAAATGGACTGAACTATGTGGCGGAACCGAGTGAGTACTCCTTCATTATGTGTGTGCGGTGAGTTTCTCGAGAGTCCATGGAATGCATGTCGAGGGCGTACTAATTGCCTCTGGGCAGGCACCACTGAGCAGAGCGTGGTTGAACTAAGACGAGCGATTTATTTAAGAAAGTATTTAATTGCTGCGGCAGTTATTACTGCTAATGGGGGGCGTTTATGCGTGTGTAGACTGTTGCGGAAGCTCACTTAATCGCCTTACAGAATTAAGTTAGATGGAGTGTCGAGTGGTTTTCAGTTTTCAGTCAAGATGAAAGTTGGTCAGAGTATGCTCGTAATCCATCCACTTGAGCTCATAATCAATTCACTTGGTTTGTGGAATTAAGACGAACGAATTTTACACTTTATGTGAAACGTACTTGAGAGGGTAAGTGGTGAATTAGATGGATGGATATTTAGCTGTCAAGAATGGCAAGCAACTGAGTTGATTCGATAAGCCCACAATGATGATTTTGATGGATAGTACATAGTTTGTGGCGGAGCAATGGGAGCTTGTATTTTTTTTTCTAGAATACAATTAAAATTAACGGAAAATAAAACAAACATGCAGTGAAACTGGCTTGAAACAGCACTAGTTCAGTACATTTTCGGATGAGATTTGCCATGCATGTACGCCGACACTGTAAGACATAAACTGGAACATGAAGCAGTTGGTCATACAAATCAAAGAGTGTCACAGATTGCGCAACAATTATGGCATATTCTCAATTCGAGATCAATGCAGCGGCTGATAAGACTGAGTAGACCGAAACCGAACCCGTTTTGCTACTCGTGTCGGGCTCTGTACTTCACCTGAAATAGTACAGTTCAGCGGCCTAATGCTTTCTGGTTTATCCCTACAAAAATTGAGGGCTTAAAACGGTCAGTGGTCTGTTAAAGGAAAACACGCAAGACTTCGAAAAAATTCATGTTAGTCTTATTCGATAGCCAGCTGATTTCAACTGATTTCAAAGACGGTTCCATGGTGGTAAGTGAGTAAGATCTCTCTCGTCAATTTACTTTATCCAAAAAAGCAGCTGAAAGAAGAACTTTTTACAAATGTTTATAAAAGATTTGCTAAAGGGTGACTATTTACAAATCCTAATTCTTTCAATTTCTATGATTCAGCTGTCCTCGGACTCGCCGGAATTATTAAGAAATTTTATCGAATTCGCAAATACATGCCCAACACAAAACTTCGTCGGTCGTTGTCTTGGCATCAGTGGGAGTCAATCTGAACCGTGAATAAGTTTGACAGTGAACACACACGTTAGGACCCTAAACCACCAAATAGACAAAAATTCATAAAAAATTAACAAAATATAGCCACCGCAGCGGTCAGTGGGGTACGACTTGGCTGTGATCTTGGGAATTAACTGTAGCCAAAGGCTCAATCTGACTTATTTTGTGAATAAATTTGGTCCTGCATACGCAGAGGTCTTTGCAAGAATTAAAGACAGAAGCAATGAGTTTTCCTAAAATGATCATCTCCTGGCGAGAGCCAGTCGTTACTCAGTAAAATTGCTTCTATGGAATGGCAGCAACCACGGACCAATAATATGTCTACAAGGATCAAATATAGATGTCGAAGTTCAAGTGCATTGTGGTTAAAGCACATACCTACAAAGCCACGGACCACCACAGTATTAATATACTCGAGCTATATTCCAAGGCCTCGCTACTCGCAGCAGAGATTTCGATCACTAATTGGAAGACGGGATCGTGCCACTTGACACCACTTGACTATTTCTCTAGAGCTACATCAATTCATTTATGCTTATGCTGATTAACAAACTTCTTTGGATATACTCAAGAGCACTATTGGATACTCTCACCGTCAGTTTTCAAAACTGCTCTTGAAGCATTTTACAATGAAGTCGAGGCATCCATTTGAATTATGCGCTTTTCCATACACATAGTAACCTGTTTGTACTAACTTAGGCCAAATAGACATAATTGTCTTTCATCGCTGACGATCCTGAGCACGCTGCTTTCAGTCACCAAGGCCAAGCTGTGTTGCCTCCATGACATTTTTTAAGGTTTTGAATTCTACATTGGAGCACTCTGACTTATGACTGGTCCATTGTAACACCAGGCAGCAAAAACACTTCTGTGATGAATGGCCTACAGAATCAGCGCCGAAGACCTCTCACCCGAACCGATAAAAGGCGTCTTGCCTGGTGGAGAAAGGGCTCTACCGTGTTGTCGCCTTCTCCACAGGCGTCGCAGAGGTTATCTTTGTCTAAACCAAGGACTTTTAAGTATTTGGGAAAGGTGTAGTGGCTCGATATTAGGCCTGCAGTCTTTTCTGCCAAGGAATAACAAGAATTTGTCGGATTTTTAACAGACGTTTGGGAGCGAACGCTTAGTCTGTCTGCATCATGAAGAGTTATGCTATCTCCGATTGTGTTCGAGAAGTCCAACCATCAACGGCATACCAATCCACTTAGACTCAGGTTCAAGTCCTGAGAAAGTTTTCTCTGAACCTTGTCTAGCAAGTTGATCGACGATATCACTTCCAGCGATTCCATAGTATGATAGCTTGGAATCTAACCAAGTGGTTTGGATTCGATTTTTAATTCTCAGGTGGCGCATTGGTGTCTATGGCCGAGGACGTTGAGGACGTCCGCTGTTGCGCTGTCTGTCGAAACTGGGTATCGAAGACTCTTCGGACCGGAGCTGTGGTGTCCATCCGCTCTACATGACCTAGCCATCTTAAGCTTTGGATCCGAAGGCGCTTAACTAGGTGCATGCCGCAGTGCAGCCCGTTCAGTTGATGGTTGAACCTTCTGCTCCAGACGCCATCAACGCAAACAATACCAAAAATCGTACGTAGAATTTTCTCTCAAAACGAGCAAGAGCTTCTTCATCCGCTTTCAATGTTGTCCATTTCTCTGCGCCATAGAAAAGGAAGGGGATGATGAGAGTGTTATAAATAAGGTCAATTTGGTGTTCCGAGAGATGGCTGTGTTACTCAATTGCCTCTTGAGCCCAAGGAAGCAGCGATTGGCAAGAGTAAATCTCGGTACTGATGTTATAGTCCCTATTTACTCCAGTGCCTAGGTAGACGAAGTCCTTGACTACCTTAAGGTTTCTGCTTTCTGTAAACTTTAAACATTAATCTACACGACATGTGCCTGTAACGTGTAGAACTTCATTCAAATAGCATCCAAGAAGTTGACCGTTCTTCACTTCTGTCCACATTCTTCTGTTCTAATCACATTCTACGAGCTTTTGCCTACAGACCAAAGATTGTACTTTCGTGTGGCCTTTACAATGTGTCTGAAGGCATGTCTTAAATCTTTTTAACTTATGTGGTCTTACAAGCCGAGGTTTGAAATGTTTCCCTGACGGAGTCTTTTTTCCCGTTTGCCACAAGCTTACTGGAAAGTCTTAGGTGGCCGCTGGCAAGCTTTACACTATTTTATTATTTTCTTAAAATATATCATTAACGTTAAGCATTTCTTCATAGTACATTTAGTGACGTAATAGTCGTGCATTAAAGTTTTAGCTGCCTTAAAAATCCAACTGCATTGTTTATTTCACATTTATGCTTAAATGAATCTTTATTAATTTCGCTGAGTGTGTCGTTGATTTACACCTTCCGTATTGACCTCACGGCAATAAATCACCTCAATCGCCGCGAAACCACCCCCGCTGCACGTTCCACACACACTGAACGTCGGCGGAGTTCAAAAATAAATTTCCCGAAAAATATCATACAACAAATTGACGTTCGTGTCCGTCCCAATCCCATCGCCTTGCGGTCTATTTTAAACATATTTCCAGATTCCATAAATAGACAGCCGTTTGCTATTCTGCCTCTCCCTCCCAAGTGCACGATTCAAACTATTTCTCGAAGATAAACACAGCGTCGACGAGTGATGTGCGGTTGCTATTGACATTCGTGCTTAAAAGCTCGTAATGAGATTATAATGGATTCACTTAGCGTCGGGAGAAATTACCGAGACTAATCGCTTAGGACATCGTCAATGAGTGGATGGCGTTTCGATTGTAACCGCAATCACTGGCCATAATGGGGACTGGCATTGACATTCAATTCAGCGCTCACCCACTCAGTTGTGTCGCATGCATGCACGTCAATCGGCAATACGATAGAAATTTAATTGAATTTCAATGATTTATAAAATCTCCCAAGCAGCAAGGCGTTGACGCCGTTCGTCCTGTGGTGAGGCGGACGTTTAAGCTAATCCACCGAAATTGAAGTGAGCATAAATCATTGCTGGCCGCGGTCGACTATAAGAGCATTTAATCAAAATTTTATGGTGCCCCTGAGGACTGCGCGGACAAACACAGCCCCCGCGCTTGGGCGGATTAATCAAACGAACTCAAGTGGAGCAGCGTTTGTGGCTGGCGTTCGCTGATAAGAGTCGCCCCAAGCGAGGGCTGTATTTATTGGATTGGCTGCAAAATGACGGTGTTTGCACTGCCATTTGATAATTAATTCTAATCTAATTGATTAATGCTTCTGAAGGGTTTTGGACGCTGTGTCAATATAGAGGCGAAAAGGGCGATTATGTCGACTGTAGGACAGCTACTTTGATAGCTTAGTTTTGGCCTTTAAGTGACGCAAAAGAAATGCAAGATGCTGACGTGTACAACCTGAGCATTCAGTGCATAAGCAATAACAACGCGTGTCATCCGCAAATGCAGTCACCTATGTAGCGTTAATGTACAACAAAAAGAGAGTAGGAGCAAGTGCACTTCCTTCTGGGACGTCATTGGTTAAATTGACAACGGAGCACGTTGTCGGCTCGGCGGGGCATTGGGAGTGCACATTCTGTATTCTGTGACCACCGAAAAGAAAGAGACTTAGATGGGTCTTGCGGTTTAAATTGGACTATGTTTACATAGGCTCCAAAGATAATTGAATCAATGACACTACAACGGACTTACTTACCTATCAGGCGTGCGACCTATGGAGGTACCGAGCCTGAGCAATTGCTGCCTTCCAGCGCTGTTGGTTCTGGACACGCTGCTTCCAGTCAGCAAAATTAGCCGTCTTACATCCGCAATGGCTTGATCTCCATACCGGAGGTTAGGTATTCCTCCCTTTCTCGAAACAGGTGGCTCGGATTCGAATACCAAGCGGACATGAAACGAGAGAACTTGCCTATCACTCTGTTTCTTTTTGTATTGAAAAATGTACTCTAACGAAACCGTAATTCGTATTATCTCAGGTCCGGAATGTGCTCATGATTCTTAAGTAATGAAAATTAACGAAGAATTGTACGGACTGTAGCGCGACGTTGATCTGGTCATATAAACTCTAGTCTTCCGCTTCAGTGAATGAAGACCACTGCTCTGGCCACGAACAAATCATGCCGTGCCTATGGTGTACGGGAAAGTTACTCCAATCAACTGGAAGCAACTATCACAACAGACCATGCTTGATGAGATGTATGTTGACTGATGCCCTGGAACACCCCAAACCGTAGCGTCAGATAATGATGAAGAAGTAGCTCTGCTGTTGAACAAGGGGCACATTGGGGACCACTAAATGCACAAGTTTGGTTCATATTCCTTTGACGTTGGTAGACACCATGTCAACTACACTGTTTAGATTCTATAAAACACACAGTTTACTTCATTTAATCCGCTGACAAGCTCGGATGGTCGATCTGCCTCGAAAAAAACAAGAATAACACGCACCCGCATCAGTAGTTCTCTTATAAGCTAGGCTAAGGCGGTTATTTGTACATAATACAAGAGCTTCTTGTTCCCGAATAATGCTATCAAGGGAATGCATGGGACGCAACTCATGCCATGGTATGGTGCTTTTGCCGGAGGACGCCGCACTTAAGTGATTGTGGACTCATTGTGATGCCTTTTCTTCGTCCAGACTATTAATATTTGCTATAGCCTCCGAGTTTACTTGCAAGTGGTTATGTAGCTCCGCCTTGGGCTAGTCAGCTAGAATTTTGTCGTCTACCTTCTTCTTGACATTTGCCAGAAGGCGATGAATCCATTAGACTGACTGGGTTGGAGTGATTTTCTTCCCTTTCTTGGGACCAAATTCATGCTTAAGTGAAACATTTTCGTTTGATTTTTTCATGGCTGAAACTTCACTCGATCTACGCTATAATGTCTACCTTGTCCACACAAAATGCTTGCGTTGCCACTTCTTGTTTTCTTCCTCTGGGGTACTTGAAGGATAAGGTGTACATTACAAAGTTCATATTTAAAAGCATGTGTTCGAGATGACCAAACGGGAAGTGCTCACTTCTAAGCCACGTTCAATTGATCGAGCCTTCATTTCGTACGTAATGTCAAATTCAATTTGACCCCTAAATAGGAAATCATCAACAAATGTGTTTCGTTTACAAGTTGTACGACAACGAAACACGTTGATCTTGAATATAAAACCCACCCACGAGTTGCAACCATATCCATTTATTTTCTCTGATTTCTTGCTCAAACGCCATCACTTATCATTGCAAAAAAATAACGCCCCCAATTAAGCGTCACATAAACCGCATGCCCACTCATATCACCAGACGGTGTGAATGCATGCAAATCGTTTGTATACAATTCACGTGTTCACGTGCACAGGTGCTGGCCATTCAACTGTGTCAAACCGAGAATTGCAGTGGCCCTTAAAAAACCGAGATCATTCCAGCGAATATAATCCACAAACACCCACATCGGGCGGATAAAAACACTAAAGCCGACTATGGAAAATAAAAAGTCATCCCTCTGAATATTTACTTCGGTTCGCGAAACATGATTTTTTCCATCCAGCCACGTCGCCGCTGGAAATCCACAAAAGAGGGTGTATCAGGCTGACGTGAACCGGTGAACGTGTTCAAACAAACTGCCAA
The DNA here is from genome assembly GCA_916610145.1 of Eristalis arbustorum. NCBI lineage: Eukaryota > Metazoa > Arthropoda > Insecta > Diptera > Syrphidae > Eristalis > Eristalis arbustorum. Next base: position 3,401,526 of record OU744318.1, read on the forward strand.
CAGAGTCAGTGATTATTCCTAAAATTGAAAAAGCGATGAAAGCGCGAATTTTTTTTGTTTAATTTCGTCACGATGGCGCAACAGTTTTATTTGAGTTCGTCCTTGTTTGGGTTTTTTTGCTCAGGATATCCTCGAATGTCCTCGCCAACGGTGCGGCGTGGCCAAGTGCCGTAGGGGAGTGAAAATGCTTGGAGACCCGTTCCATGGATCATGACCGGAATTCCTTTGTGCTCATGAATTGACTATGAGTCCAGAACGCTCACAGTTCTTTGGTCGGAGTTTCCGTTTTTGAAAACTTCAAAAACATCTGCGGACCTGACTGACGGCTGTGAAGTGGTTGAGCTAGTATTTATTTATAAGCCAAGTGTGAAGCACTTAAAATTGTGAATTTTTGGTGAAAAGTGAGATGCATGGTCACTCCTACAACTCAATTCCCTTCTCCTCAACCAACAATCCAATTAGGGAGAAATTTAGTGGTTTTTCGTGGGAGGGTGATTATGTATTTATGAACCCCTAAATTGGCTCATTTCCGGGTACAAGTGTTGGTCATAATGGTGAAGGCGGGAAATTGTGTTTCTTCCGTTTTGGATCAGGACGTGCAAACACATATTTTTGAAGGAATTCATTATTACCTTGGACTCCATGCATTGCATGTTCAGGAAGTGAGGTCATTTAGTTATAAATTATTAAGAGGCAAAATATTTTCAATTTTCTTGTGAAACATTTTTTTACTTCTCGTGCTCTCGTGACTTGTTGCCTCTTGAAGAAGTGGGTCTGAATCCTAATTCAATTGAGAAAAGCTTTGCAACATTCGAAGCAAAGTAAGTTTTGCCGTTTTATTGAAATTACTGAGTTACTGAGTTCAATTTAGACTTGGTTAGCTGGGCTTCTTATAGAGTACTGGACTTTATTAATTTCAATGCCAGTTTAGCGTGGGGAGGCGGATAGAACTTCAGTGTGAATCCAATTTGCAGTCTGTGTCGCTTTAGTGCCACAGCTACGTTACCTCTCTGAGCTCCAAGTCCGGGAGGTTTTGAGAAACACATCAGTGCACAAACATCCTTCACAGAGATGTTGTAAAGAGAGTTGATTGAGTGTAAACCAAGTTTTTACAGGAGGCAGGGCAGCCAGAGTAAGATGAAATGTGTGAAGGTCGCCAAGTTTAGCTGTGTTCTTAAAACTGCGACAATGTTTGTTATGTAGTCCAGTTTGATGACCAGTGACTTATATAGGCCGCCACCAATTTGGAAATATTTTTTTTTTGTTTTGGATCGGTTGTATCTAGGGCGGAAATATTAGCTTGGGATGGCGGCGAGCACTGAAGGGAAGAACCTTGGTTAACCAGGCAATCTCCCTTCTGGGATGACACGTCCTTGAATTTAGTTGAGAGGCATTTTGAGCTTTCATCGTTAGGAGGCCAGCTCGTCATTCCTGTACTTGTTGTGATTATAAGACAAGGATCTGTTGAGCTGTCAATGCAAATTTTTTCCTTGAGAACATCATGGAACTTCGGTGCTCTGTGTCCTTTCGGTATGTCTTCCTTTACATCAGCCCAGTTGTAAAGATTACAGTGTTTTAGTGACTTCATTGCGAATAAGGAGATGGCTCTTAAATACGAAGCTAATTTTTACGACGAAATTTATGACTTAGTTATTGTTCTAAAGAAACCAGTCTATATTATTGAGGTTTCTCTCAGGCCTCTGACTCTGTTCAGGTTTTTGAAGGGACATGCTTATGTTGTATAAGCCCCGACTCTGGTTCGAATAATCATCTACTCCGAGCCACACACGATTCAAGTGGTGCGGAATGACATCGGGTATTGTAAGCATCACTAGAAAAAAAAAAAACCATGAAAACAATAGCCTGACTGGATAAGCTTCTGATTGGAGCCTATTTAAGCTCTGACTACATCTTTGTTCATTAAAAAGAAAGGGGACCCCCTCATCTGCGCCAATTACCGAAGCTTCAGTCTACTGAACATCGGATACAAGATCTTCGTTAACAACCTGATTTGCCTCTCACCCAGGGCAGAAGTCCACAGGAGATACAAATGTATGCACTACTTGAAGCAAAACGAAGGAAGTCCAAGTCGACACCCACCATCTGTTCATCAATTATGAAGCCGCTTATGACAGCGTTTATTGAGATGAGCTATACAAAGCCTAGTTTTGACACTCCTGCCAAGCTCGACAGGCCGTGATAGATGACGATGGATCTCCATCTTGCTGCTTGCTGTTCCATTAAGGTCGGTAACGCTGTTCGAAACTCAAACGCCAAAACCGGTGGCATAACCTTTTAAAAATCGGTGAAACGTACTCCGACGATATTGACATAATTGACAGAGCTCAGCGCACTGGTACTTAAGTTGGCTAGGGCATGTAGAGGGAATAGACGCCTATGCTCCGGTTCGGGGAGTTTTCGAATCTATTGCGAATGGAAAACCCAGAAGAGGTAGTCATCGCCTTAGGTAGTGCGTAAAATTTGAAGGCGGGTCTTAACCGGTTTCGATAGTGCAACAGGAGGCAGCTAGATGGAAAGGTTTTTTAGTTGAGGTCCTGGTTTATCCCCGACGATCAAAGATCGCTAACAAAAGTTACGTTTAATCATATACTTTGAATGACCATTTTATTTGGAGTCCACTTGTAAATACAAAATAGACATCATTTAATTGGAGTACTTTTCTCCTACTGGGTATGGCGAGCATTCAAACCGAATAAAAAGCAGTTCTGAATAAGAATCATATCGTTAGTAAAGTGTCATCCGGAGAGTAACCATTGAAACAGCTTGGAAGAGTTCATACGAGGCTAGAACAGCGGTCATTTTTAGATTTGTTTTAGAAACAATTTGAAACGATTTCTTTGATGAAAATAAAATTGTTTATAGTTCTGAGATCTAAATTCGGCTACAAAAACATTGAAAATGATTGGACTATTGACGGAGCCTTGGAGTCACCAAAAGAGTGATTTTCCCTTTCGAAACGTCAGAATTGTAACACGGCTGTTAAGTCAAGAAGATCCAATCCCTGGTCTGAGCGACAAAAAATAATAATTTTCACGGTCCTACCTCTTTCGAGTCATTAGAATGGTCAAAGAGTACTTCCTGTTTAGGAAAATATTCTCAAACTTGGTCGTTCGGAGTCGGCATAAAGCTGTAGGTCCTTTCCACTCATGATAGGATAATAGCACGTGCAAGACGAGTGGTTTCTGAGAAGCTAAGCCCTAATAAAAAATATAGACCATTGAGCGGCCCATATTTTAAAATATGGGCTGCGCTACGGCCCGTATAGGAAAAATGGGATAAAGGCTAAATTTTAAAACTTAAAATTAACATTAACAAACTTTTTGTGAAGAGTTTACTCTTCAAACTCAACATTAGCTGTTCTGCCTTCGTCTATATATTGAATGCAAATTCCGAAGCAAAATATTCGATGTTCGCCTATGTCGGAAACGCAAATCAAATCGTTACAAAATACTCCCCCTCTCCATTGAATTTTGAATAAACACTAAACAGGTGTTGAACATGATACAAGGAATACTTCTAGTAATTTTGTGTAGTAACTTCGTCCTTATTGCATACTTATCGCATACGCTTTACAAGACAAGAATATTTATGACATTCCTTGTCACATTCCACCGCAAATTTAAGCTATTCCGTCATGCAACCACCCAGCCGGTGGGTGTATCGAACAAGATTCCTTCCATTCACAACGACGTGCCTTGTCGGAGCGTCGTGTTGTCTTGTTTCGTCTAAAAATACCCGTCATGTCGACTTCGTGCTCTCCACATTCATGGATTCACTTCAGCTGTGCACTGGCAGACGGAGTGCCATTCACGAACGAACCGAGTATCTAATAGTAAACAATCAGTCTTAGTGCGGATATCGATTAAACAACAGATGTCGGCCCGGCTGAAATGTGGCGCTGATGGGTGATGGGGCGGGCGATGAGTCGTGTTGCTAGCGCCTGGAGATATTTACGAAAATAATTCGATGTCATTAAAAATCAATCAAGTAATGCAAATGGCATGTATAGTGTTTTTTGGTTGACGTTGCCACATATGTTGGGGCTGTGCTGACAGCATTTCATTTGCCACGCAGACTGCGTGAGTGACAATTGTTTGGTTTTTGTGGTCGGTTCATGGAAACCGTAGTAAAAACGATTTGATTAATAAATGGAACGAAATTAATTCGGAATGTATTACGAGCTACATGAGAACAGTGAGGGCATCTGTTTTGGGAGCATTTTAATTTCGAGCAGTTGTGGCTGGCCTACTTTCCATATTCGACAGTCCACTGCTGGGTGTCCGGCTTCTATTTAGGAGGGCCTTGAAAAGGTTTGTAGAACCTTCGCCGATGGGGCATTGAAGTTCTCAAATATGGAATTGTTCTGAAAACATCTTCTACCGCTAACCTAGGTCTGCCCCAATTCATGGCGTCATCTAAGAAGAAGAAGAGCAAGTTGAAGATTTTTCGCAATTTTTCGTTAATTCTTTCAATTACTCTTGCTACATATCGGCATCTTCATTTGCGTTGATCGAGTCTTTCCTACAAAGCGGGATGTTCGATATCAACTGCTCATCAACCGATTTTTTTTAAAAGAACGGGTGTAAGGCAATGCTTTCATTCGGATCGTGACTAGGATGTCTAAATGCTGGATAGTGCCAATGGGTCCTCCGATATACTCGAAAAAACAAAAACCATTTCTTTGTGCTGGAGTGATGTTGGCTGACGGCTTTAGATGCACATATTGTATAGGAATCGACGACGAAACGTAATTAAGGAAGAAAAGAAAACGACAGAAATAGTCAATGCAAAAAATTATATTGTATAACTATTTATTAAGTTGAGCACACAAACAATATTTTTGGTGCGATATCCAACGCGTGTCCAGATTAGGGTATCTAAGATAGTCTATCGTCAAACATCAGCAACTATCACACGAAAATTGACCAGTGCAGACATCTGTGAAAGCTTAAAACACATACGATAGCACACATGTGTAAAGCTTAACACACACCCGTCGAAGGTTCGCTTGTGACGCCTTCAACAAACTCGTTTCCTCTGAGTACTATGATGGTGCTGGAGTACAGATGGTGCGATGTTTTGATGGATGGTGTGTTATCATCAACGAAAGAAATAGGTTGATGGTACGACTGCAGTGACTCACAAATATTTTTTGAGGAATCCGACTTCTTTTATTTTCGAAAAGTTGCCTTCTCAGTGAAGTCTTCGAAATAGCTATGTAGCGCACTTTTTCCACTGCATTTTTAAACGAGTCATTAATGTTGTCGGACCCAAGCTACGCATTACGTCTCAGCGGAAATTGCACCGTTCGTCAACAGCGAGGTTAACAATTCCTAGAAAAAAATCCTTTTTGTAACGAACCTCGAAAAGTTCGCGGTTGTGTTTTCTCCCCCATTCGCCTTCCTTGCAGACGGGACCATATATCTGACCTAGAATTTTTCTTTCGAAGGCACCAAGAATCAGCTCTGCAGTCTTAATGTCCAGCTTTCGGCATGACTGGCAAAATAAGGGTTTTGTATAGCATGACTATGGTCCTTCGAGTCAGGAGTTTCGAGTCCAGTTGTTTTGACAGACCGAAGTAGCCAAGGGCAATTCTGCGTCGGATCTCTACTACGATGTCATTCGTGGAGCTTACGTTTGCCCCTCAAAATTGTAGCTGTCGATTGTAACGTTTTGGCCATTCACATCCCTACTCATTATACAATTTGCTGACTGTGCGCATACATGTTAAAGTAGAATTATCTATGTGTCCTGCAGCAAAACAGAATACATACACGGTTTCTTCCGATTGGTCTGGACTGAAAAAACAATTTACACATAACATGAAGAAAGTTGCGATGAGGAAGTCAAACTTCATGAACCAAGAAACAAAAGTAGCCAGTTAGTGACCCCTCATGTCATTAGTCTATATTTCCAATTAGATCAACATCGGCTATCCGGTTAGTTTGGTATATAAATTCTCTCTTTTTGGCTACACATACCCACTGACACACGCACAGAGCTGTGTTTTGTGTACAATTGCGTATATGGTCAATGGATGGACGTATAAGACTCGTAACGTTCGAACAGTATGTCGTACCGACTTCTAAATTTTAGAACGAATTTTGTTGAAAAACACAGACACTTGCTGCTTTATGGTTAAGATTAATAATATGGATGACAGTACAATTCGTAGGGGGTCATGCCGTGGCTTAAAAAGTGCTGTATATGAATGTTTTTCTCCATGAGTGCAATTGACTTGGCGACTCCGATAGGGCTCGACCCCGTGTTGATATCGATTCTCTTTTTCGTGCTTCCGTCACATAGACTTCTTTCATCCTCACAGAATCCGTGAGTATGTGTTCAGAAATCCTAGACTTTTCAGACACTTCCTTCTGATAACCCTAGGTTCCCTAGTGCGGTTGTTCTTGCAAACATTGACATATGCATCACACCTCCTCTTTCGGTTATGTTCATCTAAGATTTTCTTATCCTGCTTCAATCCATAAGCTATGTTCAAATTTGTGTGCGGTTCCTTATTTCAAGTTCGCTTAATTCTTCATTGAGAACAAGGTTTTTAAGTAGAAACAGGGGCCCACTTCATGGTTTCGATGTTGTTCTCCTCGGAGTCGGTCATTTCATTATCTTTTATCCACGTGTGGTATAAAGCAGAGAATTACTTTGTCTCCTACTTAACTGTTGAAAGTTCTGTCGGCGAAAATTTGGATTCGATGATGATGATTCTGGCACATTATTTGCGAACTCGAATCGCCGACATTTTTTTGTTACGAAGTTGATACTGAACGCCATATTTATCTAAACCTAATTTACTTCCCACCGACTACAAGAAACATGAAGGAGGTCCTAAGAAGTCAATTTAAGGCGGTAGTTGAGGTAACATCCTTTGTGTGCCCACAAACAAAAAACAGAGGAGAGAGCCCGATGGTCTTAATGACGTTTAAGTAACGTATTAAATCAGGATCCAAAAAAACCTTTATTTTTATTCCATTTCCACTCAAACATTTTTCCAACCACTGCTCTGCATCCCCCACTAATTACGATTTCTTAACTCGTGATAGCCGTCGAAAATTGGTCAATTATATCACAACTTACTTCGAATGGACGGTAACAGTTGGCAAACGAGGTAAATAAGCTGATTGGTTCTCCTTCTCCCGAATGCCCTCCATTTTGACGATCATTGGATGCCATTAAATGTAATACCCTTCACCTAGCACCATCCTTCACTCGACTTCTCAAAAATTTTCCATGGAGAGGCAAAATTATCTTAAAACCAGTTTCGCTCATGTTTTAGCAAGACACTCTCATTTATCCGAAACATCGTGGCCTTAATGTCTGCTATTAATTTTCGTCCTCCTCGTTCCACTTTGACTCCGCCTAAGTGCAATTGGATCTGCTTCAAGGGCGCTCAAGTATCAAAGCAACCAGCAGCGCTCTTACGCGGCTAGCCTCGTCCCGGGTTGATTTATGCGGGGGCCGTGCAAGTTCCTTCGCATCCTCGTCGAACTAATCGACGTCATCATAATCATCACATTCTCGGGACGTGTCGAAGACACATCCATCATCACAGTCATTCCGAACATCCCATGCTCATTTCTGTTAATGAGAACTTTTCTAATCATGACAATGTGTCCAGAAGTTGGTAAGCCCCAACAGGGGTTGGGGTGAGGACGCCACGCCAGAAAATGACTGAAAATTAATTATATCCCCAAAGCAATGTCAAATGAGGTACGCCTCTTACAGTTCGTTGTGCACAAAGGCTCGTGCATTGTGCTCTCCGTCGGACTGAGCGGATGCCACTCTTGATTGCAAGAGCACTCGCATCGATTGCACTTTTTTTTATCGATTTTTCCATCCGAGTTTCCGGATGAGGGATGCATTGTTCCGAGCAGAGCCCTTGATGCCGCCTTTGTTCAGAATTTGTTGGTGTGCGCTGGCACGTCTGTTGGACGTAACCTAGTTCAGAGGCTTCGATTACGTTTCACTTGCGATTCATATTCAATAAGCCGATGTACGATTTACATTTTTTGTCGGTTTCCTTCGTAGAAATCGCATTTCTGATTTGGTGATGAACGTGGATCGTGGGGGGCGGGTGACTCTCCGGAGCAAGGCGCCACAGGCTGTGGGACATGGAGCATGGTTTTCATTTGGTTGATGGCGGAAAAAATCCGGCCTGGGGTGGAGTTTGGATTAATTTAAGAATGAAAAAAATGTAAAACGAAACCGAGTTGACTTTGGCTTGTGCGCCTTTGATGCACCACCACCCAGCTGGTATTGGTGGTATTTTTGATTGCTGGAGTGTGGATAATACTGCCAAAGGACGCGGCCATGAGAACATGATTTCCAGAGAATTGAGGGCGCGTGAGGGGAACTTTGGCCTTTAATGGGAAGAACTTTGAGATTGGGATACACATGTGTGCTTTTTGGGGTGATTAAATCTTTAGGAATGTAGGCGATCTCGAGGGAGGTGAACTCTTGTCAAAGGAATACATATTCAGTTTCATCGACTGCTCAACTCGTGGGTGAGCTTTTTCAAGGACACTTGTGCTGGATGGATAACTGTGCACTTGCACTCTGAGCGGATCCTTATATCAATGTCGTAGCGTTTAGTAAAAATAATAAGTTCATGTTAACGAACGATGGCGACAACTGTACGAGCGTCAACTACAATTTCTAGACGCAATTCTCATTCCACTAGGCAGGCAGCTTGTAGTCAACTGAGCAGACTTGAGCTTAAATTTTCGGATGCTCAAGTAACAGTGAGGCAACGGGTTAGCCAGAGTATCGAGAACATTGTTGTCGTTCATCGAAAACCAGGCTACACTGTCGATTTTACGGCGTACCTAAGAAGTGAGTAGTAAGCTGGGCCGAATGCCACAGGTGTCGAATTTCGCGAAGAGATTCACATCGGATTCCACTAAGTTCTCATTGGAAATTCCGATTCAATTGAAGATGACTAGAGGAGATTTTAAGCACAATCAATAAAGACATTGCCTGACGACTTACCTAGCTACACCCTACGGTGGTTTAAAAGAGTAAAAGATCAGGCAATATATTCAAGACATTACCTTACATTACACTGACCGCGTTTGTTTGCAGTCCTTTTGTGCAGAGAGACATCCGATTGAAATGCTTCCAACTAAGCTTGTAACTCAGATTGAATGAAGTTCATTTTTAAGGAGCAACTGGTGGTAAAGTTAAGTTATTAAGTTTTTTTTTAGAATTTTCTTAGTCATTACCTGTGCAGCGTTGTCATGTACATTATTAGAACAAGTCGAAAGGCATTGTTTAAGATTAGGCTTAGCTTAGAGTGCACGCCGAGGGCCAGTAAATTAGAAATAGAAATTTTGTACGTCCAACTAGTTATAAGCATTTTTGCCTAGTACATAAGATTTGCCATGAATTCCAAAATAAAAATGAAATTGAAATGGAAAATGAAGGAGCAACTGGTGCCTTTAATTTGACATATTCCTGAGATACCACCATTTATTCCTTTCGTAATATTAACAAACTTGACTGAATACATTGGTTACATTGGTACAAGTCTAACCCTGAAAATGAAGTATGTTCAGGAGATGCTGTAACTTGAACAACTTGAGCACGTCGCCGTACCATATTTTCATAGCACTGCTTCATTTTGTAACCTCCGTTGTCAGTATGTATCACTTCACCGAAGAGTACACATTCTAATTTATTTCGTGTTCAAACATGTCAGCATACGTGCCAATCAATCATTATTTCCGGGAAGTGCTGCTTTAATTTTTCATTTCAAAAAAAATGCTCCACAAAGTCAGCGAATGTTGCCGCATTTTCTCGGAGAAGGTAATGTTGTTGTCGTTGGGAACATGGGAGTTGCATTTAAAGAGGTGATTTTCTTTGGTTGTGATTAATCAGACAGTAGTCATATGCAAGACGGGATTTCTAGCACTGGCAGCCAAAAGTATGGAAAAAGATTGAGAATCGTAAAAAGGCAAGGAAACTGGGTCCCATATAAGTTGAATAAGTATTGCCGCACCTGTCATATTAAGCAGACCAATCAATTCCTAAGTTTTTCACTCAGTGTAGAATGCTCCCTTACACGCCAACACTAGAGGCATGATTTTTCCAAAAATCTGTGAAATTGCTAGCATCCGCGGACGACATTCACGTGATTGGTCGAACTCAGCGAGCCGTCAACGAAGCATTTGATGGTATTGAAATGGAGGCGGCAAGAATGGGTTTAGCGGTGAATGAGGGCAAAACAAAGTATATGCTGTCATCAAGAAAGGACACACAACATCGGCGACTCGGTCAGAACGTCACCATAGGAAGCTACAACTGCGTGGTAGTAAAGGACTTCATCTACCCTGACTTCCAAGTTAATAGTTCGAACAATATGAATACCGATATAAGACGCAGAATAACTCTTGCCAATCGCTGTTTCTTTGGGCTCAAAAGGCAATCGTGTAGTAGAGACCTCTTTCGAAGGACCAAGCTCACATTATATAAGACCTTGATCATCCCTATCCTGCTCTATGGCGCGGAAGCCTGGACTATCTCAAGAGCGGATGAAGACGCACTGGGTCTTGGGGAGAAAAGTCCTGCGTTCAATCTTTGGTCCTTTTTGCTTTGAAAGTTTTTGGAAAAGAAGTTTCAACCATGAGCTGTAAGGGGTGTGCAGTGACATGAGTCTAGCTAGGCGTCTACAGATTCAAGGCCTAAAATGGCTCGGACATGTTGAGCGCATGGACAATGCTGCTCCGAAGAGCCTTCGACTCCGAACCAGTGAGACAAAGCGAAGCCGATGGCGCACTCAAGAAGGACCGCAACCAAGTTGGAGTGCTTTTTTTCTATTTTTCAGAACAATTGAATCAAAAAAATTAAAAATTGGCAGAAAACAGTAGGGGTCGATAGTGAGGTTTTGCGGACCGATAATTCATCCAACAGATTATATAAAAGCGTCGAACTTCGATTGCGGATCCGAATTACTCCCTGCGCAGTCGACCCGCCGGGTTCCACAATCGGCATGTCTGAATTGCCAATTAAATTAATATAACAAGCTAAATAGGTGTTCAACCACTTCTGATTTCTAATTAGAAAGAAGATATCAGTTCCATTCTGACACTAGCCGACATTTGAGTGAGAATGCAAAATTTGTGTTCCTAAGACTATGAATTTGTGTTCTGTGTGAACGTAGTGTAAAAATGCCATAGTTTTCTAAATCTGATCGACTAAATGACAGACCTTTGGACACGACACTTGTTTACCTTTTTCTTAGTTGCGCTCTCGAGTGAATTTAACTATACAATTAACTTAAGACTTGTCCAGAATTCTTGATTGATGTACAAGACATGACCTTGCTCTAAATAAGTAGAAGGTTGTCGTTATTCATCATAAGGGCCCTTGAACTTTTGGCATACGAGTTCTTCTGAATCATTACTCTATAGCACCACATCTGCTTACAATGTTTTTCATCTTGTACAACCCATGCTTCTATCAGACCCAACTGCCACGCGATCTGAAGACATCTCCTATATCGAAGGGTCGGAGTTATCCAAAAGACGTACTGATTCCCCTATGAAAGGTAGTATGTTTTTGCAGAGGATCTCATTAATTCTAATCAATATGGAGAATATGCTTCCTTAACCAGAATTGTTCTTGACATTCGCATAAGACATGCTCCGATTTTCTTCCTCTTCCAGGCAAACCCGTCGTCCCTTGTCGTTTGTATGTAAAGACCAATCTCATCAGCCCAGTGTTCTAGGCTAGTGTTCTAAGCTTTTTTTTTCCTTCATTAATTAGTGTTGTTGCTGCTGCCCAATTAACATCGCAGTGCAGTTACCAGCTCTACGAGCTTATTTGCAGGTTCTTTGTCTGCAATCCCCTTGTGTTCAGGAACCTAGCCGAAGAAGATCTTATTTCCTGTGTCTCATCAGTTGATCACTCCACAAAGCTACTTTTTTTTACAGCGTCTTAGGGGAACCAAGCAGTATGTTGTTGAAATGCTGGTTCGCCTCAGTCCATTATTACCGTGAATTCAGTTGATATAAGATTTTATTCATGAGCTTCAATTTATGGCCGCAATAATGACTCAAATATTTTCATTTGTTCAAAAATATATTTTTTTTACTTAAATTTTAATTAATTTTTTTTACTTTTTGCAAATTTATTCAATTACTCCTTAATCACCAAATGTCTGTCAATTAGCAATTTATTTGTAATCCCTTAATATATTTCTGCTTCAAAAACTACCTAACCTTCATATTGTAAAAGTTCCACCACAAATAAAATGTGTCATAGCAAAACTCTTACATTTTAATTTACAACCTCCAACTGAACTGCCAGTTAAATAAGAACAGCGCTTTGTCTCGTTGACAATTGCCCACGTGTCAGGGTGATTATCGAATCATCGCGGGGGACTGCCGTGATGATCCAAGAAACGCATAACAAATGTTGTGTAACTGTTTGATTGAATTTGTTCTCCTATCTTCTTAAGCAGAACATTTCTCATTTCAACAAAAAGCGCATACAATTCATTCGGTTGACATGTTCTTTCATCGCTGCCATCCCCAAGGACATACGCACATCCCCCGCTTCTCAGGCTCCTCTCCGATTACTGCTGATGGAGTTAGCTGGCAATCATGCACATGTACCCAAAATAAAAGACTACACAATCGATACAACCACGAATTTCGCTCTCATTCCCGCGCGGAAGGGCTCCGACAGATTGCCTAATGTCGGCCTTCCACCGAACTGGGGGATGATTAATGAAACATTTCTCTGAAATAATGCGGGTAATTATTACCGTTAAATAAGCATGAGCATGGATATGTGAACGGTAGGTGTGATCAAATACACAGACACTCCCCACTCGCCCTGCTGCACGCCCACATTCGTGGGCCTGTCTATCGATTTGGTGTGTCGCCAAATTCAATGCCACGAGCAGATTAGTGACATGATGTTTGGGTTCGTGTGGCGAGGGGGGTGCTGTGATGTGTGCCCTCAGTTAAATGTTACACTCGTTTCCGCGGTGTGCGTGCCATAGCAGTTGTCAGCGATGTGCCGCTGTTTGATGGTGTTTATTGCGGAAATGTAATAAAAGTCTGAAATTAGACTGATAGGAAGGTGTCGACGTGGGAGTTGGGGGTTCGTGCGAAAAACATGCGATTTTTTGCATGTTAATCGATGAGAGTGAACCATTCTGTGTACAAATTGTTATGAACTATTAGCGGCGTCGGAAGTACTCGACTGGAGTTCTTGGTAACAATGGGCACAAGGAAGCACTGGATAATACCTTAAAGACCATGCATCGACCAGTAATATTGCTTATGAGAAAGAAATGGGGTGCAAAAGTGGAACAGTACATAGGATACTTCATATGACGAAGTCTATACTGTATAAACTATAATACGACATTGAACATCAGCATATAGAAGGCTCCAAGGAAAACAAAGAGTGGTTTTAGTAGCATTTGAGCCATCATTCCATCTCTTGATCGTCGCTTGAACATCGACGTAACGTGTCTTCTTTGTCCGTGTTTTATCGTTATTTTAACCGACGATGCTCAAGTCAGCTAGCCAACTGCATTCCTCCTCTAATTGAATTCACCCGCAACACACGTCTCGCCAGGAATGCACATCAATGTACCCTTAAGCCTGCCTTAGGACGCACAGTAAAATTTAGAGACTCGTTTTTTCGCCGCACCACACGAATATGGAATGCTCTTCCCAGCTCAATATTTCCCATAGATTACAATCCGCAGATGTTTAAGACCAAGGGTGTTAATAACCCCTTCAGCACGCACAAATTATAAAAAAAAAATGCATCATTCCATCATTCCATTACTCCATCATAACATCGTGCAATCAATACAATATTGGACCCAATTGCTACAAGCTGTAGCGATGCCTTGTGTAACAGCCCTATAATGAAAGGGATTAGAGGTGCCATATCCTCAGACCTGCAGTCCAGCTTGTAATGTAAACTTCACTTCACTCACACTTCCACAGACTTCTCTCATTTTGAATGACGAGCACATGTTTCAATTGTTTTTATCCGTTTTGTGAGACTTTTGATTGAGTCCTTGCCTCACTCGCAGTTCCCTGGTTAATTTGTCCCGATAATATAAACTTAAACTATTATTGAACAGTCCACTAGCTTACTCCTCCTTCTGACGTTATTTTAAAAATAAACCCACTACACGGCGCATAAATTTAGGGAATTCCAAATCAGCTCCTTGACACGATTTTCATTAAATATTTCCAGTGATTAATGGTTATATGAGTTGTAGGGAAACACGTGTTGCCTGTGTGCCCGTTCGAAGTCGGAACCGATGTCAATAAATCATCACAAGCGTGACCATTTGCTGTATTGACTGCGACCTAACACAGGGCACTTCCGGCAGGTGGAAGCTCAGCCAATTAGCCGGGAACTTGAGATATGTTGTCGACAACCCTGATTGTGTTGTCGTAAACCATCATCTTGACAATTTTATAACTGTTGCGGGTTTGACAAAGGATAATGGGCTAAGGAACATAATGAAGTTGAGGGTGCTGAGTGTTGACAGCTTGCACAGAATTATTATGCGGACATGAGTTGTTCTCATTTCAAATGGGGTAGGAAGTGCCTGTCAACATTTGGGAATGAGGTATATTTTTCGTTATGGAAAGAGATGGATAAGGAATACTTTAAATTCCAATCGAATATTGATTCCTCATTCAAGCTTGTCCACGCGAGTGCATAGTGTTGCAACTTTCCCCTTGTGGTTTATTATGCGATTTTCTAGGTAAATTTGTTTGCTCGTCACCCTTCCCTTTATTAGCAGGTTATGAAGAACAGTCAGAAATGAGAGTGCAGAGATACTCGTGAATTTGAAATATTTCGTTTTTAATTTAATATTGGCTGTAATCAATTGTCCTCTTCTGCATCATAGTAAAGCTATGCATTCTTTTTCGGTTCGTTCGCCTAAGTCTCAATGCTCGCACTGGGTCTCTGAAATGTGCGACGAAGCTCGTCAGTCATATGACAGATATGAGTATGTCGTAAACTGATGTTGATGTTTACGTTGAGAAAATTAGTTGGAGTTAGAGGGAGTTCTATTAAGAGAAGGTTTTTTTTGTATGGATAATTGAGGAAAATGCAAGAATACACAACCTTCGAGTTATAGAGATTTTCGAGTGAGTAGGAGTGTACTATATTTATATTATGTGGATATGAGACGACAAAGATCAGACTATTAAGAAAAACTTCATTGGAAGTGGAACAGCTCCATAAAGCAGGACTGGCAAAGAGTCTCGGTAAGCTAATGAAGTCTTGTAGAGCATGACTTTGGTCCTTTGGTCCGAGTCAGGAGACCAATTGTTTTGACAAACCAAAGTAGCATCGGTTGCTAAGGGCGATTCTGCGTCAGACCTACACCACGATGCCATTCGTGGTGTTTGCGCTTACCTCTTCTATATATATAATATATATATGGGTGGCGCCACAGCCCGTAGGGGGCTAGGGCCTAGCTTCTCAGCAACCACTCGTGTTGTGCGTGCTATACTTTTCTCACGAGTCGAAGGGACCTACAGTTTAATGCCGAATCCGAACGGCTTTGTTTGAGAAGCTTTTTCTAGACAGGCAATACTCTTTGAGCATTGTCAGTGACTCGAAAGAGGTGGGGTCGTGAAAATTGTTTTTGTCGCTCAGAGCAGGAATCGAATCTACGACATCGAGGTTGGGGTCGACGCACATACTCACAACGCCACGGGTCACCACAGGCAAACTCTTCTACTACCTCAAAATTGAAGCTGTCGATTTTAACGTTTTGGCCTGGGTGGCATGCGGTGGCTCGTTTTTTACTCGACAACATTTATTTAGTGTTGTCCTAGTTGACCTTTAGACCAGCTCGGCGCGTTGGGACCGCGCGATAATGTCGATGTCATCTGCGTATTGTAGAAGATAAAACACGCAAAGGCATTGACCAAATGATTTAAATTTATGCGTCTTTGGCTTCATCCTTTTGACATCCCTAGTTTCATCCAACTATATCCAATATAAGGCATATTTGTCTTTGCAATGTCAATTTAATTTTTAACAGCTGACTGCCACAAATGTCATTAATGGCGTCTGTGCTCCAAGTTTTTATGGCGAATATAAGACGATGATCGTTTTTTTGTGTACTTATAATGTATACCTTCCTATTATCGCTCTGATGGCTTGCCCGAGCGGAAATAAATTCTACATGCGCTCTGTATGTCAAAGTCAGCTTATATCATATACTGTGCGGATTTACATATATATTGTGCCGAGGTCCTTTCTGTGTTGTTAAAATGACAATGCTGCAGTCAATGACATAAGCATTCTGCAAATCTGGCAACAAATTAATTTGGAACTCACACAATGGTAGCATTCCATTGTCAAAGATGCATGTCCCTAGATAGAACTTGTGCACACTTCCTGTACTCCAGATGACATCGGCTCAAGCAGAACAAGAATTCTTCATTAGCTACCGATTGTATATGATCCCCCGAGTTACATGTAACAGCTGACCCATGTTCGGCATTTGGTGCAGACTGTACTTAGCAGTGTTTGTCATGATCCTAATGTTAATCACTGTTGCTGTGGATTTGACAAAAAGCGGTACGGCAAAGCCAAGCCAAGCCAAGCCATGTGCTTGCAATTGTATATGCATGCTCCCCAGCCGAAGAAGTCACGTGATACTGCTGTGCATCAGATGAAGACGCTAAAGCCAAGCTACAATCTATATAACTCTCTCTCTCTCATTCATACGTGTACAAACTACAAGTTCTCTTTTGTACTCTTTGTGTTGTCGGTGTTAACATTGTCTTAAGTTAAGTCCTGTTAGTTTTCTTTTGTAAATGTTAGAAGCGAAAGCGAAGACTCACTCTTAGTTTGGATCTTGTTAGAAGCGCAAGGAAATAAAATAAGTAGTGTAAAAAGAATAAGAATAAATAAATAGTGCAAACCATAAGTGTATGTTAAGAACATATGTACATTGAACAAAAAATGAAGAAAGCAATACAAATATAAAAATATATAAATATATAACAAAAAAAAATTGTGTTTTTTTTTTGGCCATTACTAGCTCCCAAATATTACTCCCGGTGTATCGTTGCTTCGTTTCTCTCGATGTATCAATGGTCGTGACTGAATGTCTTTAAAGACCATTGTGTGTTTTTTGGTGATCTATTTACTTAGCAACAGTTTACTCTGAATAGCAAACAACTTGATAAATGTACTGCCTCTAGACTATAACATATGCACACTTGACCTCAACTCCAAACATGTGAAAGTAAACTAAAAATCAATGTAGATAAGGACTTCATTCAATTTGATATATTGACCTAGACACAATTATTAAAGCCTTAGTTCATGTAATCAATGAGTTTTTATCGAGTTACTGCAAAGCCACCACCACTGCTCAGCTCATAAATTACCACTCCCATTAACCACCGATTCAGTGGCATACGAATAAATCCCCTTCATTGTCTGTCCATATCACATCCACCTGTGAGCAGGAGGAGGGGCGTCAGACCAGCCAATAAATATCAATAACAATAAATAAGCTCCATCAATTCGTTGTAATAACCACATGATTTATTTTCTCTCTCTTCCAGCACTTAATCCGTGCGCGGCACAATTGGATTGGAGCCAGCGAATAAATCCCCACCCTCCAGCCGACAGCAGTTCCAAGCATGCACCGCATCCAATGAACCAGCACAAAGATTCACGACAACAGCAAACTAGAACCTATGATGAGAGCGCAGTCACACGGCACGGCAAGCATCCATAGAATGTACATCTGCTACTCCGACGAGCTCCCAGCCAGCAGATAGTAGGAATATCGCAACAGTGGAAGCAGCTACCTGCACTCATCGTCCCCAGCGCCGTCACTGAACGAGGGCAGACAGCAGACAACAGCCCATCCATCCACCACCCACAGCCGAACAATTACCATCCATTAGAGCAACTCTTATGCACATTGTTCCTCCGTCTAAGCTGTTCAAGAGGATCAAGTGCAAAATGAAAACCTACTCAGCAAAGCAGCACCGTAGTTCGTATGTCTTAGCCAGTAGGAAGGCACATTGTAAATTGTAAATTGTAGATTGTAAGTAATCCCAGCGAGAGAACTCGGTCGGCTCACGAAGGACTAAGGATCGCCTTCGCTTTGCGGACCCATTGAACCCGGTGGCAAGCGTGAACACACACAGACCCATTCACGTTGCAACCGCTTAACCGATGATTGACTTCAATTTAACGGGTAACTTTTACCAAAGTGCTGAAACTGAATTTGGTGACGTTGGTAGGTTCATCCTGGGATATGTGGACTCTGTGACGAGTGCGACAGCGGGCACGACGACGACGACCAGCACAACGACTACTCCTTCGACGATAGCGGCGAAATTTCTCAACCTGACCTTCGGCAATGGCATCTACACGAGCGGCGGCGGCGGCGGCGACTCGTACAACGAGTCCCAGTACAACGGGTCCATGGGTCGGGACGACCTTATATTCAGCGGGGTGGGCGACGACGACCTGGGGCCGACGTGCGAGCACGTCTACAACCCCTCCTCGGACCTCACCAAGCTAGAGTTCTGGGTGTGCGGTGTCATCCTGAACGTGGTCGGCATCCTTGGCATACTTGGCAACATTCTGTCGATGGTAATCCTGTCGCGACCTCAAATGCGTTCTAGCATTAACTACCTTCTGATCGGGCTGGCGCGGTGTGACACCGTGCTGATCATCACCTCAATGCTCCTGTTCGGCATCCCCTCGATATACCCCTACACGGGGTACCTCTTCTACTACTACAACTACATCTACCCCAACATCTCGCCGTGCGTCTTCCCCATCGCAATGGCCGCCCAAACCGCCAGCGTCTACATGACGTTCACCGTGACCCTGGAGCGGTACGTGGCCGTGTGTCACCCGCTGAAGGCGCGGGCGCTCTGCACCTACGGCAGGGCGAAGATTTACTTCATCGCTTGCATAGTCTTCGCGGTGCTGTACAACCTCCCGCGGTTCTGGGAGGTGATCGTGGTGACGTACACGCCGAGCGACGACAGCGATGTGATATTCTGCGTGCGCGCCTCCAAGCTCCGGCAGAACCCCGACTACATAAACATCTACATTCACTGGTGCTACCTGGTGGTCATCTACATAATCCCCTTCCTCAACCTGGCCATCCTGAACTGCCTGATCTACCGGCAGATCAAGCTGGCGAACCGCGAGCGGCAGCGTCTGAGCCGCACCGAGCGGCGCGAGATCGGCCTGGCGACCATGCTGCTCTGCGTCGTGGTGGTCTTCTTCCTGCTGAACTTCCTGGCCCTCTACACGAACATCCTCGAGGCGTTCTACGGCATCATCGACGACTACCTGACCAAGATCTCGAACCTCTTGGTCACGATCAACAGCAGTGCCAACTTCATCATCTACGTGATATTCGGCGAGAAGTTCAAGCGCATCTTCCTGCTGATCTTCTTTAAGCGCCGCCTCAGCCGCGACCAGCCCGACCTGATTCACTACGAGAGCTCGATATCGAACGGCGACGGGACGAACCGATCGTCGGGCCGGTTCTCCCGCCACGGCACGCAACGCAGCATGACTCGCAACGGTTCGACGCTGAACAGTGTCCGCCTGTCGACGGGCGCCTCTGGCACGGTCAAGATCAAGCGCAACCGGGCACCGTCACCCGGTCCGTGTGTATACTATCCGGCGCGGGACATTCAGCGCTGTGGCATGAGCACCACCACCACAGTGCTGACGTCGAACACCTCCTTGAACTGTGATTGGGACACGAAGAACGGCCAGATGACATCGGGCTTTTGAGATAGGGCTTGTGTGTTCGCACACAATAACGCGTCCACTCTCTGATGCAGGACGGGAGACTATGATTTAGACACTTTCGGCGGTGACGTCATTGATTTTTGGTTGGATGTGGAGAACTCCTCTGACAGTTATTATTGAGAGAGTTGCGGTTTCGGAGTGGTAGGTGGTGCTTAACTGTCAGAGGGGTGGTTGGGAGATTCGATGGGGGGGTGTGGTTGATGGAGGTGACGGAATGGTAGGGAAGGTCGTTGTCGGGGGCAGGAGGGACGTGGTTTGGGTTTTTTGAGGGACAGACTGTTGGAAGCAAATACGACTGAAAGGCGCAGAATATATTCGAATTGCGACAGAAAGGTGAAAGGCTTTGCAACTGGAAGCCATTTAACTCATGACTGCATTCACCAACAGTGTCAACTATGACTGGGCAAAATTTTAGAACAGTTGTACCAAATTAGTAACATTTCTAAACTGGGCGACTGCTTAAAGACTTCTGTAGCAGTGAACACTGCGAGATAGTTTGAGAATTGATTCGACCAATATTTTAGGAAATTTCGTCTGTTTATGAACTTTTTGGTACATTGAACTAATTCCTAAAATTTCGATCAAATGGCCATCGGTCTCTGTCAATGTGTTGCCTTAACTCGGATAGCAACTTGTGAGATGTGAAATGCTCGATTTATGACTGGGTGCAGTATCTACTTCTTTCGTCTAAGGCTAGTTCTAAATTTTGACCAGCTGTACTAAATAATTTCTTATCATCAAGACTGAGTAGTTGAGATCTTTCGTGGCTATTACTTAGGTTTATCCATCAAAATGAAGCGGCGTATATCGTCATTGAGCTCAAGTATGAATGTGGACCAATTCAGATTTTCGAACATGTGAAGCACGAACTTGTACTAATTTCTGAAATGGTTTCAAGAGCCTTGATGTGATTTATTACTTCTGCGACTGAATTATTATTCATTGCGTTCAGAATTTGGAATAATTTTAGACTTTGTTTGGACCAGTTCATAATTTGGTACAGCCACAGTTCAAGCTTGTAGACCAGTTAGGCAGTGTGGAAATTAGGCACAACTAGAGCGTGTTGCTTCTTAGCCCTTCTAAAAGGCGCTCAGTCATCAATCAGTTGTAATAAGCAGTCGTTCCAGCCAACGACATGCAGAGAAGTTGCGATTATGGTAGTTGTTTGCCTAGAAACTACAATTAAATATCTTCCCAACTAGTTGTGTACACGTCTCCAGTTCCCAAAGTCACGTCTATAATACTGAGTGACATTTTGACACAAAGTCGTTATCGTCTGACAGCCAACTGACTCACCCCCATTTCCTCGCCCTATTCCGCAGCATATTGTTCAAAGATTCTAATATCAAGTTCCTTAAACTGACATCTGATCGTCTAAGCCACAAACAAACCAGAAAATCCCCCCCATCGTCGGGAAACCCAAAACAAATAAACAACAAGTTCAGAATCTCGTTTATTAAGACACCACTCGCACCCAGCTCCTAATTAAGAATTCTTCTCCACACTTTTATCTTTAATTATGTTACACTGTTGACAAGGAAGGCGAAAGAACAAAGAGAAATGGGGGAAGACGAAGCAGAAAAAAGGACCTCCTCCAATCCACGAAATTAACCACTTACACCGTCGTTTGCGGAGCCGCACTCCGCGCCAGCGGCACCGCACTAATTTGCCGGTCTATTGTGTTTCAATGCGAAGGACATCACAGCCGAACGAAACCCAGGAAAGAAATAAGAAAAATCAATAGATGAGCGAGTGGTCGCCGTCACCGCCGCCCGAGCGTGCTTTGTGATTGCGAAAGTTGAGATCTTTTGTTGCTTGTCGCGCAAAATTAAATCACCGTCGGTGGTGCTTGCCCTAGATCTCGAATGGCAATTGTGGGGAATCTCCTTGACACGTAAATAAATTGAGGATTTAATTTTCCCTCCCCGGGCTATTCCAGCTGGACGGTATTTGCGCTGACGGAAATCTTCAAAATTATCCGCACGTGGATTAACTTCTTTTCGACACGATGACAGGATTACTCGACTGTCGCTCTCTCGTTGCTGTTATTTTAATTTTGCGTTTCCTCCTCCTCCGCATTGACCCTCAAGGATGAGTCCCGCTGCGATTAGATCTGTGCCCGACAGTACGCCCGTACACCAACCAACCAACGTCACCAGAGACAAAGGCAAGCCCTTGGGAGTTTTGTACAATTTCTTGTAAATATCGAAATACACAATAAAAATCAAAAAAATTCAACAAAGTTATGTAAAAAAAGCAGAACTACAAGTAAAATTAGGAAACCGAAACAGAAAGAACTAAAGTGAAAATGTGATTTGACGTAGAAAACAAAACAAAAAGAAACATAAAAATTTCATACATAAATTATTTTTGCATAGAGAAAAAAAAACCATGTATAAATTAAACTAAAATATTTAATAAATATACAAACTTCTATCGATACTTTCTAGCTGTAAGGATCTTTAAGATAAGAGTTCACTGAATAAGCTTTAAAGAGGAGAGACCTATGAATTACTCGTTACCACTTAATTGTTGTTAAATAATTTAAACGAATTTTTTTGTAATTTTAATATTCTTTTGCATTGCGGATTTTGTAATTTATGTTCTACTTTACGAAAGGATGTTTGACATTTTTTCCTTCTGTTAGAAACACACATCTGTTTTTTTTTTTTAATTTTCTTGTTGACGGAGGACGTCCGTTTAAAAATGTTACCCAACAATAAATCATTTATGTAAAATAGATTAAACAAACCTAATAAATGATATTGCCATCGAAATTTTATACATGTAGGGTTTTATTCTGGACTGGATCTCAATTGTGTCAAAGGTATGGGATGTTTCTTGATTTTTCAGAGGGATTTTATTTCGACTTTAGAAGGATTTTACAGATCCACCTAGAACTGCAGCTAAGAATATGAGAAATACAAAATTATTGTGGTCGGGAAGAACATTTTGATTTGACTGTGTGCCTTAATAGACACACCAGAGGTGGTGCGACAACGAGAAGTATCAATTAATAAATTGCAAACTAGGCATCATCACACTAAAGCCACCTAGGCGCTACACTTAGTGGCATCATTAGCGATTTGGAATGGTAAGCTGCATAGAATACTGTAATAGGAACATGTTGGGTAAGTCTCCTCTGCCCGGAGAAAGAAGCAAAAGGGACCACGTCATAAATAACCAGCCCAACGAAGTAAATTTGGCGAAAACGTTATCCGTTGTTATGGTTGGCTGTCATGTTTCTAACACCCACACTTAATTCGGATCAGGAAAAGCTGAACCTTGACGGCCGAGATGAAAAGTTGAAAAGGACTTGGTAAAATAAATAGGCCTATAAAATTCGCTTGGCCAATGTTATTAAAAACATAATCAATTATGAGTTAAAGGATTAGAAGGCTTGGATGTTTGCTAAGGACTAGACGACTCATGGAGGGTCCAAGCAGGAGAAATAGTTGCCTTCTATCGATGACAATACTGAGCACACTGCTTCCAGTCATCAAGACCCAGCAGTCTTCCATCCGCATGACCTTTCGGATTTGAAAAGAACCTATACGCTTTCTTCGTTGATCTTGACGTTGCCATTAACACGATCTATCTAAAAGCACTTATCTACAAACTAAATGCTTTTGTCTCTAATGTTTGCTCTGACAACCAGACTTAAACAGCCGCCTATGCCGCCATCAAGCATTTAAGAAATTATGCCACGTCGATTCCGGGACACTGTTACATTAGAGGAAGATGCGAAGCCAATAAACTTGACGGACATGTGGAGACGAGGAGACATGCTATTAATTTCGGAGACGGTCTGAAATCTCCTCTAAATTATTAAAACCAAATCAGATGAAGCACAGCAGAGTGCGTCACAAAATTGTGAGCCCTCTCTGCTCCTACAGCGCTCTCTCTAGTCGAAGAAATAGTCACTTGCAAGATTACTTCTAAGGCAATGAAATAAGCAATGCTAATGTCAGTCGCCTGATGGCAGAATGGGTCCACGAGGCCAAATATGTGACTACCTTATGCAATCAGCTTCCTACACCTAACCCAACCTACATGAACAATGCAGAGAAAATCCTTCATCCACAGAAAGGAAAAAAAACTTCAAAACAATGAATCACCGGCACACCTCACACTCGAGACATTTCGTAAGCAGGGATAAGTCGGTTAACAGATACTTTGCAAACTCCTTTTAATCTGAGCCATGAGCACTTGACAGCGCTGAACACGTGTGCCAGTAAATCAAATCGACTTAATTTATGGGAATAATTTAATTTTAACCGAACAAGCGACAACCTGCAGCAGGGCACGAGGGAGACACGAGGGAAAGGTGTGCCGGCAAGGCAGATAATCCTCTTTTACTCCGCTGCTCGTCTCGAATGTCCCACATGTCAGGGCCAAAAGGAGGTTCTGCCAGTTGGAGAGATTTATTACTTCTTTATGTCAGATTAGGTTAGCTTACTTGATGAATTTGCCACTATTTTTTTTTTTTTTGTGGAGCCCTGGGGATGGTTTTACACTTGGAAATGAATGGCAATCGTAGTTTAATCAATACAAATTATGGGATAGCCCATTTTGTGGTTCCAATAGTGAATTAAAATTAATTTTGAATATACTTTTTGACCTAGGTTGCATTTTGTTTGAATTTTGAAATTGGAGTCTGGTAGGTAAGCTCTACTGACACCCATTAGGATTTATTGTGCTGTCGCTTTCTGATGTTGTATTCTACCCACTGCAGTTTTCTTAGGAGCTTCCTGCTAGTTCCTCAAAGGTCACAGGCAAATACCGAAGTAATGTATGTGTGGTGGCTATTCTAAGTCAACCTAAGTTGCTCCTTCCTATTTTGATGTCAAACCTCTCTCTTGCATATATTTTGTTTAGTTAATTAGTTTTTCCTGCATAAGTTTAACGTGCGTGGCTGAAAGCAACCAGCACAAGACCGGCTAGATGGAGAGGCGTGTTGGCTGAGGTCCAGGTCCACGCCGGACTGTAGGTCCAGCCAATGAAAAAGAAGAAGAAGTTAGTTTTTCCTTTCAACCATTGTTTTGCATTTCCTTTATGGTGTAAAATTGAATTTTATTACAACCAATAATTGTTCAATAACAGAGACATCACTTTGTACAACTCTGTGGGAATGAACTCAAATGGCAATTCACAACAACACCTAGCTTCCCTTGAAACCCTTATTAACTCCAGCAGGAATAAAATTCTGCGCAGAGACGGCTTTTCCTCACTTCTCACTATCCCTCCGCTGACCGTTTAAATTTCAACGAGTGAGCATCAGCGGATTGATGAAAATGATATGTTTTGTCGATAGAACTTAGTGTAGTGTGTTTTTTTAGAACATCACCATAACTGAAAGAGGAACGTGCGCTCTGATGTTGATGCCACTAATCTACCTTTATAAATGAAGTTCGTGAATCGCTTAGTACAATGTGAACGCAAAGCATTTTTTGGTCGTTCAACATGTGGTATTAGCCGGCAGTATAGTGTGTAGCGTGTACGTACCTATTCTAGCCAGCGCTGGGTAGCTGCACAGGAAATGAGTTAATGTTTCATTTTCTGGAGCGTAGTTACAGCTGCGACAATGCAAGTAGTATGCAAAGTTTAGTCAGATTGCGTGGTCTCCTATCGGCCACTGACGCGTCCTGACCGCAGTTATTCTTGCGATGTCTGTGCGGGTCCGAACTAGTGAGTTCTCCGCATCAAATTGGGACTGTATTCGTGAATATGATGTCAGATATAGCTTTAATGGCTGCTTGGCTATCAACTATGATAACCAACCTATGTGTCGAGCCTGTGTGTTGGTTTGATCTAATTAGATGACATGCTTCCTTTATCGCTTCCTCGTAGTCTCAAGCTCTCAATGTTCTTACTTACTTGTCAGGCCGGCGTCCCATGAAGAGTCCGAGCCTGATCAATTGCTGCTTTCCACCGCTGACGGTCCTGAGCATGCATGCTTCTCGAATCAGGAGGTTCGGATTTGAAGACCCTCTTAGCTGGAACTTTGGTGTTCATGCGTTCGATGTTGCCGAGACAGTGTAGTCGATCAATTTGTACCTTCCGGACTACATCCACATCCTTGTACAGCTAGTAGAGTTTGCGGTTCGGTCTTCTCGTCCATTCGCCTTCCTGGCAGACGGGACCATAAATCCCACGTAGAATTCTTCTCCCGAAGGCACCCAGAATCAGCTCTACAGTTTTGCTTATCGTCCAGCCTTCAGCTCTATAAATCAGGCCTGGTAGAATAAGAGTCTTGTAGAGCATGACTTTCGTACTTCAAGGCAGGAATTTTGACCCCATTTGTTTCGATAAACCAAAGTAACATCGGTTGCCAAGAGTCGCATCTCCTCTGTGATGTCGCTTATTGAGTTAACGTTTACTCCGAAGTAGACAAGCTCCTTTACAACCTCAAAATTGCAACTGTCGATTGAGATATTCTGCCGTAGGTGTTGTGTGATGGATCGTTGCTTTGTCTACAGCTTGTATTTTGCTTTGTCCGCATTGACATTAAGACAAGCTCGTTTCGCTCGTTTTTCCACCACGTCACGTTGGGAACGCACGACGATGTCGATGTCATCTGCATATCCTAACAGTTGGAGTGATTGATAGGTTGTTCAGACCTTTTTAAGAGACACCTGCCCCAACTCCGTAGTCAATCTTTGAATCGTATCTGTAGACTCTCATGCGTCCACTATTCCAGTCATCTCTTGTTGGAAGTACTACGTCAACATATTTTTCAGAATAAGTTGGTATACGGTCAGTCTTATTAAGTGCTAATTCCCTCGGTATCGCGCCCAGGATGCATTTGCAGCCAGAAGGTTTTGAGGTCCATAGCTTCGATTCACTGAGTCGAAGGGCAGCATATGTGCTACTCTTATGTAGACAATAGATGGAGGATGACTGTCAAGGCATCCGAAGGAGTTGTCCTTAGGCCACCTGTAGTCCCTATGGATACTATTCTTTGCACTTTCTTAAGTTTCGTCATGTCGTGTATTCAATTAAGGGTCGGCCACCAAGCTAATGATCCATAAGTGAGGATTGGACGTACTATAGCAGTGATTGATTGGCTATGGTCATCGAACCATTTTAGGTTTTAGGTCCCATTTTTTTTTCCAAGAATTTGTTACCAGCTTGACCTGTTTATTAAGGTTCCAATTGAGTCTGAGTTCTAGATAGACTACTCAGGTACTGCGATGGATGATAGGGATAGTTGTTGACCATAGAAGAGGGACACCAAAGTAATACAGTACCTGCGACTTATTCCTGCAGTTCCTACAGAATTCATTGCCCAGCGCTTCGAGGTGTCTTCTCTCAGGCTTCCATGTGGTACCACATACACGTGCCTAGCCAACAAAGGAAAAATGGTTCTATTGGAAAAACCGTCCTATTTTCGTCCATCGGCTTCTCCACAAGTCATCTAATGGCACATCGCCGTTTTGCCCATCTCACCGCCATCCATTCACCGATCTAATCAAAGTGCATACAATTGACTGCGTCCATCACTTGCATCGTTTTGTGGACAATATCGTCATCGAGACAATGGCGAACTAACCGTCCTCAGATGCATGCCTCCCCAAGAACCGCCAGCGCACACAGCCACCTCCGTAAGCCCGCATGATGAATCGCGTCGTCGCTTTTGTTCTGGACAAGAATTAATAGCACGTTCCTGTGATCCCGAAATATGAATGGATAACTATTTTTCATTGTTTGAAGCTCGCTGATAGTCACCGTTGGCATGAATATTGGCTCGGTAAACCGATTTGCATCATAAAGACGGTTTTGTTTTTGCACGGCTGCAGTGCAAGAGAGCATCCGCAGCGGAGTGGGATACCTAAAAAAGCAATTATTGAGATAAAAGTCTGCAGTTTCGCGCTGTTGTTCGAATGGGATTGCCTTGTGAAGTGGAATGAGTAATCGATTATGTTGCCTAGCGTGCTCTGGTTTGTCTGGTCTGGGCTGTAGCCGCCCGACGAGTGCTCCGAATCAACATTCCGTTTGTGTTTGCCTTTGCTCAAATAAAAGGATTCCGCGTGATATTTTGATTTTTTATGGTTGCAAAGTTCAGTGCAGGCGGGGAAATGGTCTCGCCAACGTGTTCAAGGTTGAGAGAGAAAGCGGAAAAGGCTTGTATTAATAGACGGTCTTCTCAGTTTATGGGCACATCAAAGGAGTGTCCGGCACCTGCTTCCTTAAATTATCTGAAAAGTGTCGAGATCAAATCGTCGTCCGAGACGTGAAATTAAAATGATTCAACGGACATTAAGCGCTTGTCGTTTAAAAAGTACTTTTGATATTTCCGTTTGAGTCCAACAACATCAGAGCAGAAGATGGATGTAGTTGGCGGATATTAAATTATCAAGTAGCCGCAATTAGCACTGATTCAAAGATGGTTTGGTGATACATCGCAGGAGTTGCGAACCATTTTACTTAGGAATATACAAGAAACAATATTAAATGAATTAATTTATTATAGCTCTCACTGCCCTGTTTTGGTACGGGCTTCGCCTCGTCGAGTTCTTGGCAAACATATAATGAAATCAAGTAGCTATACGGTTCATTGGATTCTGTTCATACATACACAACTTTCTTTGTCTGCTCTGGAGCGTGAATAGCAAGAAATAGCTTTCCTCAAGGCGTGCGCAATGGCTCTGGTAATGGACGCAAGTCTATCAATTCTTTCTTGGTTCAGCATCAGGTCTATCAATTCTTAGATGGTTAGTTCTCAAATTTCACTCCACTACTCCTGCAATGCTGACAAAAAACATACACCTGATTATTTAACTGATCCGTGCGTACTGTATTAATTGCTATGCTCCAGGCACGGCCAACGTTCACTAAGAGCACGAGTTGTTTTCTACTTTCTAGTTCGATCTGATACCCTTTCAATATCATATTCCTACTTCGTCCTGTTGCATAAGATAACCTCTTCTTTGTTGTGCAGCAAATGATTAAATGATCATCATTTTGCCTAAATCGCTTGTAAAGTTCTCAGTAATTTTGAAATTTGATATATTTTTAAAACTGTGTTTTGAAAAATCAGTGAAAATGAAACTGAGCATTTTTCTTAAATAATAAAATTACGAATAATTCCGCAGAAGGAAGTATCAAGTTTGGTCTAGCCGTTTTCAATTTTTGAGCATCCAAACTTTATTGACAAATCAATTTAATTTATAGACTTGTCAATAAAGTGGAAATATTTATTATTTGAATTATTGTAGTACAATAAGGGCTTGACAACATGTTTAATAAAACGTTCGTCGCTTCTAATGGTACATCGGTTTCAACTCTTGGGTTAATTTGATTTTGTATGGGTGTAGGCAAAGGCAAGACGAGTGGAATCTTAGTATCGCTTGCCCGATCCATAAGAAAGGAGACCCCTTTGACTGCGCCAACTATCGGGGGATAAGTCTCCTTAACATCGCCAACAAGATCTTCTTTGCCGTTCTGTGTGAGCGCCTGAAACCATTCGTCAACAACCTGATAGGTCCTTATCAGTGCGGTTTCAGGCCTGGGAAGTCCACTATCCATCAAATTTTCACATTACGGCAGATCCTCGAAAAAACCCAAGAGGTGCAGATCGACACCCACCACCTATTTGTCGACTTTAAGGCCGCATATGACAGTGTGCATAGAGACGAGCTATACAACGCCATGTCTAGTTTTGACATCCCAGCCAAACTCGTCAGATTGCGCAGGATGACGATGGAGAACTCTCGCTGCTCCATCAAGGTCGGTAACGAACTCACCGAGACCTTCAATGTCAGGGTTTTAGGCAAGGCGACGCGCTGTCATGTGACTTCTTCAACATCGTGTTGGAGAAGATCGTGCGAAACTCACACGCCAACACTAGAGGCACGATCTTCCAGAAGTCCGTTCAACTGCTAGCATACGCAGACGATATTGACGTGATTGGCCGAACTCAGCGAGCCGTCAATGAAGCGTTTGCTTGTGTTGAGACGGAGGCGGCAAAAATGGGTTTAGCGGTGAATGAGGGCAAAACAAAGTATATGCTGTCATCAAGAAAGGACAGACAACATCGACGACCAGAACGTCACCATAGGCAGCTACAACTTCGAGGTAGTAAAGGACCTAGCCTACCTTGGCTCCCAAGTAAATAGTGCGAACAACATCAGTACCGAGATTAAACGCAGAATAACTCTTGCCAACCGCTGTTTCTTTGGGCTCAAGAGGCAATTGAGTAACAGAGCCATCTCTCGAAAGACCAAGCTCACCTTATATAAGACCTTGATCATCCCTGTCCTGCTGTATGGCGCGGAAGCTTGGAATATCTCAAGAGCGGATGAAGACGCACTTGGTCTCTTCGAGAGAAAAGTTCTGCCTTCAATCTTCCGTCCTTGTTTGCGTTGAATGTTCTTGGAGAAGGAGATTCAATATATACGGGCTGTACAGCGACATGAGTCTAGTCAGGCGTCTACGGATTCAACGCCTAAGATGGCTAGGCCATGTAGAGCGCATGGACAACACTGCTCCAGCCCGAAGAGTCTTCGACTCCGAGCCAGTGGGACAACGCAGTAGAGGACGACCACGAACCCGATGGCGCACTCAAGTGGAAAAATACCTCAACCAACTTGGAGTGCGAAATTGGAGGCAGCTGGCTAAAGAACGTGCCAGCTGGAGAGGATTGTTGACCGAGGCAGAGGTTCATCCCGTACTGTAGCGCCACAAGAAGAAGAAGAAGAAGTAGGCAAAGTACGCCATAATGTGGAATGAGCAATACCCAATTCTTAAGATCGCCGTGTAGTTGAGTGATATTAATCGTTTGATACGATCGCCTGATCGCAGCGATATTTTCGTCATTTGACAATGAACATGCAGACTCAAATGTTTGCATTAAGCTTGTTATTATTTTCCCTATCTACGAGGGCGAGCATTACGACCGAAAATTGCAGTTAGCACTCTTAAATTCGCGGATAGCGACTCCGAATTTCGGAGGAAAATTTGCAGACGTTGCTCATTCGTTGCAACCATGATGAACAAGTTGAGTTAACTGAATAAATGACATTCTAATGATTAGTGAAGGAGTGCGTTCACATTCAAAGTTGTCAGGTCCCTATTCGAAAGCTCTATAGGTATGTAGCCAGCCGATATTGAATAAAGCAAGAGTGTGATTTTCGTCTTCTTCTTAATTTAAATGTGGAGCTTGTCATGGCAAGTATGTGGTATGTGGTAAGTAAATTGACTTCGATAAGTTTGGCGTTGTTTGACTAGCTGACAGCGAAAAGTTATGTTTAAGTAGATGGGATGACGATCGCAATACAAATCTCATTTAGGTTCTGCTGCAAAATGACTGGATGTCGCCGTTGGTTGAGTGCCTGCACTTGGCTGGTAGGGTCCCTGATTCGAATCTCAGTAAAGGCAAGGTGAATACTTAATCCTTTATCTGGTTTTCTAATCAGGTCCAGTCAATATTTTCATTCACTGCACTATCACTGAGCTGTCGATCAGAGATCTGCTATGATTATCAGACATTACAAAGGCTGGCACCCAACAATTCAACTAAACCTAGGTTTTCTTGCACCACAATGCTCTTTGGGCGATGTCTAATTCTTACACCTTCCAAGTAACCCTTATGGTATTGACGACCTTTGTTAAACCCTCAAGGTCTTGGGAGAAAAGTTCTTCCAGTGCAGTGGCAAATGTATTGGGTCTATAACTAATTCGTGCGTGATCGTAGTCCATTGTTATTATTCCATTGGAACATGCATTGGAAAGTTACTGTCATTATAAAATGTTGTCATTGAAAAAGTCATAGCTTCAGATGGGTTAGATGTAGAAACGTCTACACTTCAATACTATGGAACATGTTTTTCTTAAATGAAGGTTCAAATTAAAAAACAAAAACAAAACTACACGAATTAAGTTACAGACCCAATATTAACTTAAGCGATCCGTAAGGTCCAGAAGAACCTGGTGTTAGATCATCAGTTTTCTCTAGCTTTGCCGTCTCTGGTCCGCTGTCTCTAGTTCCATCGTTTATGTAGGGACGTGAATGTATGACATTAACTCGTGGACCTTCCGTAACAACTCACCTCGGTGATTTATTTTCGTACAGATTATGCAAATTGTTTTCTTCATCTTCCCTTGTCTTTTACATACATACGAAAAATGTTCTTCCTTTTGAGGCCCGGTTTTTTGGCAGTAATCGTTCCGTTGCACTGGGAAATGTCCAGTCACTCAACGAAGATCTTCCATCGACTTCCTTCTACTTTGTTGAAGGGTTCTATGCTTTCGTAATAAACTTGCTTTATTCATGCTAATTTTGGGAATAGTGTGAACGAAACCGAACCCTTACTTCTTTTCATCTCCCTTTTTATCGTGACAAACAAATGTGAATTTATTGTCTTGCACCGACAGTCATTGATTACCTCCCCCACAATCCTCCACAGGTGGCCCTGTCACGTTAACACCGCAATCAGATTTACACTCGTCAGATATAAAAAAGTTATTTATCGCCATCGCCCTTGAATAAGTACTTGCAGCAACAGCAACGTGGGCCCTTAATCGCCTCTTCCGCGTGGAATTTCCGCAATTTTCAAATACGAGCTGTTGATGGCGCACACATGGATCATCAGAAAACAAATTTAATCTCCCGCACAATCGACAGACACCCAATCGATCATCCACCCCGATGCCAGCCCCCAAGAGTGGACTGTTCGCGTGACAAGTAGGAAAGCCCATGCGACTTATCTTGTCGCCAGCAAAACAACAAATTCCGATTATAAATGCAAATAAACGTCACGCATCCGTCATCGCATATCCCCTCGCCAGTAATTGCTTTCGTCTGGACTCGGGGAAAAAAATCAAATTACTGTCACGCATAAACGTTGTCATCGAGCGACGTGTGTAACGTGACTTTACCTTCTGCCTTCTGCCTCACGGTTCATGGTCATGACGTGCCCCAGCCTCTCTTGCATCTCCCACTTAAGGTGGGTCGGGGGAGTGGGTTTACCTCGTGACTTAAGCACTCACAGCGCAACCACGCACAAGTACGAGCGGTACCCTCAAAGGCAATGCTCCGGAATGTGCCATCAAGTAGGTCGGCCGCACGGTGGTACCGGAACGAAGCTAATCCACGCAAGGGCCGGCCAGTTACGAATGATACGTTAGATCGTTAATTACACTCACCCTCCACCCGGTCGCTGGGAGACGTCCTTTTCTCAGTTTGATGGAGATGTGGTATTTTTTTTTTTGCGTCGCAGTAATTACCCTCTGACTCCAGGGATGGAGGCTGAGCGCCGTTAAATATTTTATTGCGGAGCAAGGCCAAGTGTGCCGACTGCGAGTGCTAGTGCATGTTGGATATTTAATTAGCTTTGTGCGAGTACGTTTGCCGAGTTCATTAATGCGGGCGGTGCTACACACATCAGTCGATTGGAGGATTGCAGGGACCTGTGAGTCCCCGTGTCCACGTCGTGGCATGGAGTGGATGTTGCGAGATGTTGGGGGGTTTTATTTATTCATAAAGATAGGTGAAGTCTGGCGGATTGTGACCCATATAAGGATGAAAGGATCCAATTTTGTGTGTCAGTGGGCAACGAACTTTCGCATTTGAAGCAGTTAAAGGGCACGTTGTGGGTTATGACCTTTGACTTAAACTTCAAAACTAATCAACTCCATGGCGGCGGATGGCGATCTTCAACTCAATCTTTTTGCAGTCAGTCTACAAGTGGGTGCTCTACAAAACTGTGCCAGGTCCACTGCAGAGTGTAGCGTCTCCCACACCTCGAGTTTGTTCAGAATCTGCTACAAATGCCATGTCCTTTGATGGTTCTCCACGAAATCCATTCTAAATTCGAATGCTCCTCATTTTCGTGGCAGGTCCTTTTGTCACCGTCATCGTGGGGATAAACTCCGTGCAACTCCCATCAATCCCATTCAACAGCAGTCGCGGACAATTTGTCATCTTGTCTGGACACTCACCTCTGCAGCCTGCTCCGGACGACGTCAACTCTTGCGCACTTGCTCCGGCATTTCATTGCCACCGCTGGCTTCAAGTGCGCGACCGATTACCCATTCAACACGTTCGAAGGGTCCCTCGTCGATGTTTCGCCTCCACTCTGCATTTTCATCGTCGCCCCGCTCAAATGAATGACCGTCATCAGGCCGAATCCCAAAAGCATCAAACTCAGTCATTAGCCAGTGCACAGACAATTGTTCGCTGCCAGCTCCGTTCCGTTGTATCGCGCGCATTCTGCTGCCGAATGATAAATCTCCCTTCAGGTGGAGGGAACCTAATGACCGTGAGCATGGTCCGCTGGAAGCCGAATCTCAACAAGTTTCTCAAACCATCCATCACCCGGCTGACTCCGGGACGGTGCCACTAGATATTTCATCCGACAGGAGCCATCCTTAGTGGTCACGGCCACTCCGCGCCGCTCTTTGTCCTTTCTCAACACCGGCTCTGTGGGTGCCATTATCAATCATCCATCGCCGTGCCGTCTCCAAATCGAGCCTCCGTCATGTGTGCGGCATTGTTCGCTGCCGCGTTTCAATCTTCCGCACACGAAATAAATTTTCCAAAGCGACTGCACGAGGAGCGCGAAAGATTATCGAACCACATCCTTGCGAATATTTAATTTTGAATTTGCATTTTAATAGCTGCCTGTCGGTGGGTTGTGCTCTGAGGGTGGGCGGAATGCCGACAATGTGTGCTCGGAATACATTAGCAGCCAAGTGACAAACTGCTCGGGGGGTGGCGTGAATGCAGCGGTGCGAGGACATGATTATAATGCGATGTGTAACGTGGCGTCGGAATTATGCTCGAAATGAAATGAGTGGAGTAAGCAATTAGAATTGTGCGGAGCATTGTAACAAAGGATTGCCCCGGTGCGCGGGGTGTGTGGATGCGAAATGGGGCACCGTGTGCGTTGTATGTCTCGTGTCTTACTTAAGTTGAATGACAATGGATTCGTAATGTATTCACTGACGGCTTTGTTGTCTCGCTGCGGAGGGGTAGATGTCGGTCTGAACATGGGGTTCCCTAGCGGGGGTGGATGCGAGAACATGGCAATCTAGGCGCAAGCCATTGAAATGTAGGTCTTGGAGCCTGTGAGCTAATAGATAACGCTGTGCGGTGTGTGCTTTTGTGGAAAGAGGAATTTAGTTTTCTTATGAGAAATTACAAGAATTCGTCCGTCTGACAAGGGGCATTTGAAGCGGTACTAGTATGGGCTTATGTGAATCATTCAGGCGATGTGCGGTGATGTTGTCTGAGTCCTAGATTTATGTGCACATCTAGCTGCACAACTGAGGAGGGGTGTATATCAGAAGCGTTGTGAGTAATTAGCAAATATGTAACAATATTCCCCAAAAGTGTTTGCTTGAATTCCATGTGAGAAGGGATGGAACAAATCGACAATTTGTTTCAAAGGACGGGGACAGTTGAAGGAAATTCTTCAAATCTTTGGTCCTGAGTGTGGTGTTAAGTTTTGAAGAAATTTCAATGACTTGTGTAGCTTGTATGGACACCTCATTTGGAGAAGACTTCAACTGACTTGATGTGTGTTATTGCCGCCATTTGGAAAGGCTAAGCAGGAGATTCAGGAGAACAAAGAGAGGTTTAGAATACTACACACGCATGGAAGACTATTTGATAGAATCG
This sequence comes from Eristalis arbustorum, assembly GCA_916610145.1. Lineage (NCBI taxonomy): Eukaryota > Metazoa > Arthropoda > Insecta > Diptera > Syrphidae > Eristalis > Eristalis arbustorum. The sequence goes on from OU744318.1 coordinate 3,436,996, forward strand.
GGTGTACTACTCACAGAAATAGTGCATTGCCTTAAATCACATTTGATGACTACAGAAAAGGCTAAAGCTAAACGACCAAAACCGACTTGGGGCAGTGAAAGTGGCACCGCCATCGTAAGTGCTTCCAAATAAATATCATAAATCAAACTATTTGTAATGTTGTACTCTCGGTGACGTATAGTAAGGACACAAGATAGGATAGGTCAGGTTAGAAGTGCCATTTTACTCTGCACTTCGGCCAAATAGGCCAATTATACTGCTACGTGGGTCAATAACATTAGGTTGGGGAGGGCGTGTTTTCTATGACAGCTAGTCAGATTAATCAGCCATTTACAATGTATGGGTCTTACTGATGTCTTGCTGAAGTCGCTAGATTATCGAAGAAGTATGAAGCTTATCTGGCTTCTCTGATCTGATCTCTGACCTGCAGGGTAGCTACAGAGAAGGTGTTGTGCACTAGTCTCTTCCTCTTCATCTAGGCAGCTCCTGCTGAAGTCGTTAGGGAATAGCTCTAGTCTTCTTCCGGGAAGACCTAAAAGGCACTGTAATTATACCCACTGCTGTACATCAGGGTGGGGTCAGATTTGTTTGGAAATGTGGTACTTCTTCCCCATCGGCTCTAACTTTCTGTTTTTGTGGAAAGTTAGGCTGTAACTTGAAGGTAGCTAGGGGAGTACCTATGCTGTGGGAGATTTCGTTAATTGACAATTTTAGCGAGTTTGTCAGCTTCGCAGCTTCCCATGGTGTCTGTTTGGCCAGGCACCCAGTACATGTGGGCTCGAAACTATTCTGACACATCGTCAAGAGATGAGCGACACTTTAGCACTGGTTTGCAGAAGTAGGACAAGATAGTAGTTAGACTTAAGTGATCTCTAAACAATGACGCTTAACCACACCAGTTTTTATGGCGCGATACGCATAAGTATAAATCTCAGGCACTCTTATGCTTATGGACACGCTTCTCTATCTTGGAGAAGTGGAAGACTGATCTACATACATCTTCGGATGTTTTTTGGTTCGCAGCACGCGGTTGCGTTTATAACTACACAACGACTTCGATTATACGCCACGATACTAGTGGTCATGTACTATCAGATATATTGGTGTAATCTCCCCTTCTCCTCTCGACTTTTGGGTTTGAATCACGATTCTTCCATTAAAGGCTCAACCGATTTGGCTGAAGGCAATTCAGGTCTCAAGGGTTTTCCTGATCAACGTGGCACCGGACTAAAGTCTCCTGTCAAACCGAATTTGTTACTACAGTAAGATGCCATAACATCCAGGACTATCCACCTTATGTGTTATGTGTCACAATATGTGCTTTAATCTAGGATGAATATATGACTTTACCCACATAATCCACTGTGTATGAGCTTGTAACCGCTATAGTATGAAGCATTGGCATAGGGACTTGTCCTGAACCAGTATTTCCAGCTCAGGACTTTAGTTGCATCTTACGACACGCATGGCTTCAATCGGATATAATCTAACAACGTAACACCAAAGGGGACCCTGATACATTCATTGAGTCCCAGGCTATGCGAATATTAAAGTGAGGACGGCCAAAGAGGAAGACTTCCACCCTATGTATATTGACTGGAAGTACTCTAAATCAAGCAATGCAACTACAATCACCAGATGGGAATTATTATAAGTTCCCGTAAGTAGCGTGGGTTATGCTAGAATGACAGTTGACAAATCATGCGTGACGCCTGACTTTTTGTTCAGTATTGTTGGGCAAGTCATCATTTAAAGTCTGTATTTCGAAAATCAGCGTCAGGTGAGGACAGTTTTTCGTGCGATTCGAGGACCTTACGGTTTGCATAATCGACCTACTGACACCACTACTGCTTACACCACATCCAGCACACAATGAAGATGCTATAGCAGATGTAGCGATATGTGGTCGTTCTCAGCAGCTTGGCGTAATAGACAACTTGGAGTTTTTTACGTGAGGACCTCGGTCTAAGAGAGTAAAAAGTTCAAATTGTGTTCTCAGCAGAATTGAAGGCAGTCGACTTGAATTTGGATAAGATTTTCAATAAATGGTCTCCGAGAAAACTCAAAAAAAATCCGGTGTTCTATCATGAAATTTTGGTCAATCATAAAACCTATTTCTGGCTTCATGGATGCGTTACTAAACTAAACACTCTATTTCGCTGATGACCTACTCGAAGAGTACCAAAGGTACCAAGAGCTAAATATGGTATGCTGTGGGCTAGTGTTATCATTTGTCCATATTATTTCAAATATGAGGCAAATCAGAATGTTATCGTCAAAGGAAAGCGTAATCGCGCGATGTTAACGGACTATGGTCCTCCCGAAATTCAAGCACATGGTCTCGGTGAGCCTTGGTTTCAATAAGCTTACAGACACTGCGAGCCATACGAGGGAGCATAGCGCGTGTTGTCTCAATGAACTTGTTGAGAAATCATTTTGGTGAGCAACTATTTTCAGTCTTAAGTCTCAGGTCTTCAGGAAAAAGCCATTTACGATTGCAATGTTCGAAAGAGTTGTCTAAGCGTGGATCTTGCGAATGGCCCACCTCAGACGTAGTAGTGGCCAACATTTGTGAAAAAGTAGTTGCCAATAAAAGTAAATGCCATGAATTGTTCTCTTAACCGATGAAACAAATTTTAAGTTCACTTTCAAATTGTGTTTTATTTTGCATTATAAATCAAATCTCACGATGTCGAACCGCAGGATGCTACAAACAAACCAGCTTCCAAAAAGTAAGGATTTTTGCTAAGGATTAGATTAGTTAAGTGGGGCTGTACATACAGCGGATAGACATGCTTTAACTTTGCTTTCGCTGGATCAGCAATATAGGTTCCAGAAGACTCCAACTTAACAAGCTCGAAACCTTCATATATGAATGATAGAAAAAATGCAAGTCAAGTTGTCTGACACAGCAAGTGATGACAAAGAAGTAAGTATGATGTGGCGCAAGGTTCCAAATAACGTCCTTTTTCATTCAGAAATGAACTGTTTAATCGTGCCAATCGTGGTAAAACACAAGCACTTGCATAAAGCTGTGCAGACTGGAAAATGAATTAAAGGCTCCATTTTAAAAGCCTCATGATAATTATCTAGTCTGCACATTCCGACTCCGTCAAAACCGATAGAATCATTTCAAATATTTAATAGAAATGGCTACTAACAATCAGATATATTAAATACCTACGAGTTAGCGTCGAGCAGCACAACAATGTTCTCAGCTTTCAGCTTAAGGAAAATATATTAGTGTGGGATTGAAACCAAACAGTCGAACGGCACCCTACAACGAACGTACAATACAGAATTCACCGACGCAACGGGAAGAACAACCTAAAGGAGTACCATACTAGAAACGAACGCAGACAGGCAATGAGACAAACTGACAAAGCGACTGAATTCCAGCCGTCAAGCAGTCAAGTGTTCGCCGCAGTTTTTAATTGGCCGCTAAGTCCCAACTATATAATGAATAGTGTGTTTAACTATTCTTTGTTGAGCTAAGTAAGTTCCATAATACAGAAGAACTCTTAATGTTTCACAATCCTGCATTTACACTGTCACTGTAACCACAGGGCTCCGCGCAGCCTCCCTATTCATACACAACCCGTTCCTGCCTTCTCTGCCATGGTGGTCCAAAACCGATGCCCGGCACTAAAATACCAATGGACTTTCCAAAAAGATGTCACATCCATAATTGATGCCCTTGACCCAGAGCGAAAGTCAAGTCAAGGCGAAACTTCGTCTACCAGTTGATTTCAGGATTTCCATGTATTTTTAACCACCCTCCCTGGACAACAAAGGAAATCAATTGTTTATCTGACTCGGGCGATGGGAACCGCCTTCTGTTGGCGCTGTCCCCAGAACTTCGACTGCGTATCACGAAATCAGAGAAATCCAACTTAAAGACGGAGGAGTCAAATGAAACCCATTGTCGCGATCGGATTGAGTTTCTGGAATGAAAGTGAATAAGAATCTCCGAAAAGATTTACTGACCCATTGTGTCCCATAATCGCATCGATTCGCAGTGACTCCATTATTCCGACCCGAGTGGATGGCCTCCTGCGTCCTGTAATGAAGTCCTCCCACAGAGATTGCGTGCCACAAGAGCATTTCGTGAAGCAAATTCGTCCGAAAAGTGCAGAGACTCTCCGTCTGGCCGGCGTTTCCATTATTCGTTTGTCTGCCGCCGAAGATGTACACTGACACACACGTGAGATGAAAAATCAATTTCCCATCTGCCACAGCGGCAAAGTGGCTCAGCTCGTTCGGACGGACACATGAACAGGAAAAGGCTTTCGCATGCAACGTGCGAGCAGACACGACACAATGATGCCATAGATTCGAGAATATTGACAATTTATGTGTCGCCCTGGATTGTAATGACTTAATAAACGAAGTCAATGAGACGCTCTCAGGGCGGCCAATTAACTTCGACGTGACTTATGAGATGTGATATCCTCTTAGGCGAATCGTCCCCAATGTCAGGCTTTGTTTGCCGTAAGAAATTGACTTTCTTTTAAAGCGCCCCGCCATTGTATGCGAGTGCCGAGGGATGGGGCTCCTGATGACGCTGGTATTTCCGCTCTAATTGGTCTGCTTGGGCGCGTGGAACTGCTCTAATTAAAGAAATCATTGCCGGCGCAAAAGGTATTCAATTTAATGAGCCTCATTAAAGTTCATTCCTGCTGGGGCTTAGCCGGGACTGCGCGTGGGGTGGAGGAGCAAAAGAATTTCGTTTCCGATGAAATGGATCCGTTCATTGTTTCGTTAGAGCGGGAAATAGCCCGCTACATTGCAGGCTGGAAGGATTAGACGCCACCACCGGATTTCCTAAAACAAAATTTCTTATCGTATTTCCGGTTGTTGAGGGAGGTACGTCCGGTATTCGGAGGTCAAGGCCTTGAACTGTGGACTTTGGAGAAAGTGGAGTGGAGTGGAAGGGATTGTGTGATTTACGAGACTTGACCGCGACGGTGGAAAGCGAATGTTTTGTAGACATGTCGAGTGAACTTTGACAAGTAGACCAACATCTTCTGTAGAGGAAATGCGCACTTGTGGAATGGAATTCACAAGATTTTTATCAATTTCTTTAAAGGGGATTCATCGTGAGTTTTGACAATGTCACAAAAAACACATCAATTTGAAAGTGAACTTAACATTTTTACTATCGGTTAAAAGAACAATTCATGGCATTTACTTTTTGAGTGTGATATCATGTAAATGATAGCCACAACTACGTCCGAGGTGGCCCATTTCGAGGGTTCCGATCTTGGGCGAAGAATTTGGAGCACCATTGTGATGTGAGTCTTTCCACGATGACTTGCCAAACAATACTGAACAAAAATGACAAAGCAGCGTAATAGGAGGAGCCACGTGTGATCTGTCAAAAAAAGCCTATTAAAAATCAAAACTTACTATGAATCACCCTTTACAACCATTAACGCATTTAAGAAGCATTTCAAACAGCCGACAGATTTTATCCCTCCCTTGTAAATTGACCAAATTATCGACCTTTTCATCAACCTTGACACATTCTACACTTCATTAATTCTTTTGAGTAATGAACTGTGACACATAGCAATCAACTTGACATCAACTGGTATTGTCTGCTTGACCTTCCATTATTTAATTGACACAATACCTAATAAATCTCAGGTAGAGTTCATCTAGTGGATAATTTGCTGATGTCGACTGTTTGTATCGCTGATTGATTCGAAACGGTCCACAAGTGGTTTCTCGAAAATGCCTTTTAACGACTTCATCATTTGAACCCTTCCTTCTAGCAAGAAGTTCATGAGCGGTACTCTACGCTTTCCTAATGTAATGTTTATCATTTATGGATTATAAGCCAAATACTTAGCCACAAGCTTTAAAATTATTAGGAACATTTTTTAGATACGCCGCATGTTAAAGCAAGCACTTAAATGCGAATTTAAAAGTGAATAGCTCTCAGACTGCCCAGAATAATAGAAATCAGAGTTAAATTGCGGACTCCAAGTTGGTCATGGTTCTTCTCCACGTTGTTGTACCATCATGCCATGCCGCTGCGGTATTTAAAAGGCTCATCTTTCCAAGTTCCGGCCATTAGATTCATACAGGTCTAGCTATATGTATACCTTCTTACTTAAGTCCCTTAACCTCTCGGAGGGCATAGGGCGTCAACAACGCCTGCGCGCCATCTCGTTCAAATTTCTGCAACGCTCCCTCCAACTCATTCCTAAAGAAGTCGATTTCTTTTCAACAGTTCTGCGCGATGTTTGCCTAGGGCCTCCCGCCGTTCTGCCTGCCTGCGTAAGCGGATTCCTGGCGGATTCCATGGCGTACTTCGCAATGGAATTGTCTTCGCGCCGTAGGGTGTGTCCAATCCACTGATGATGACTTTCTCCTTCGTATTGTGATGTTTATAGGTTCCTGTCCCGTGCTCAGGTACAATTGTTCGTGAGAGATACGATTCGGACAAATCCCATCTGTTTACGAAAGATTGCAGCTTTCGCGTGCTAATGGTGTCCAATTTCCAGGTACTGCATCCATATAGCAGCACCGCTTCTACGTTGGAGCGGAACAGTCGCAGCTTGGTTCTTAAGCTGATGACATTGCTTTTCCAGATCGTGGATAGCATTCCGAACGCAGCCTTAGCCTTCCCGATTCAGTTGCACACGTCCAGTTCGGTGCCACCGCGATTAGCCGAGACAACACTTCCAAAATATAGAAAGCTGTTAACTTTCTCGACTTCCTGTCCGGCAATGTTCAGTTGGGCGCGGTTGTCAGAAATACTAGTTTTGCCGTGTTTATTTGGAGCCCCACTTTGTTTGCCTCTGCTTCTAGATTATGGACCATCAAATGGAGATCCATTACGCGATGCCTGAGGAAGGAATCATCATCAGCGTAGTCAAGGTGCTCAAGGTAAAATGCCTTTGTCCATCGGATGCCATAATTTCCGTCCATCAATGCTGCACGGAGTATGTCGCTGAACAATAGTGGAGATAGTATGCACCCTTGACGAACTCCACTTTAGACTCAAATTCAATGCATCATTATGGTGATGTTGGTCATTTGAGAGTGGGTCTAATATTCAATTGGGCCTTAAGAACAAAAAATCAGCCGTTGGCCGGAGTTTTTTTTTGCGTTTGATGTCGGTATTGAGGTTGTTAGTATTTTTAGCTATGGAGCCGAGTTAGAAGAAGTAGCTAACTACTTTCGTGACGCTCTATCGGCTACATCGATCTTTTGGTATCCCTTCCAAACAACAGCATCCTCGACCTCATTTTCCAAACAGCATCCCGCTGTCCGACTAAACTCTGAAAAATATTGGACCTACGCGAGTAATGTTCGCTTCAAAATGCTGGTTCGTTTCTGGCGTATAGATTTGGTACGAGGACGAGTGTGCCCATGATTTTTCTGCAGCTGAATGCACATTGATTCAGCTGAGGTAGTCAAAAACTTTGTCTACCTAGGAACCGCTATTAACTGAGGCAATGACAGCAGCGCCGAAATCAAACGAAGAATAACTCTTGCCAAGCGGTGCTTCTTTGGGTTAAGAAAGCAATTAGTAAGCAAAGCCCTCTCTCGAACAACCAAGGTAACGCTTTACAAGACCTTAATCGTCCCAGTCCTGCTATATGGCGCGGAGGCATAGACTCTGTCAAAAGCGGATGAAGCTATGTGTGATTTTCGGTCCCGTCTGCATAGATGGCGAGTGGAGGAGGATATATAACGACGAACAACGCGGGCTGTTCAGCGACATCGACTAAATCAGAAGAGTGAAGATTTAACGATTGAGATGGCTAGATCATGTAGAGCGGATGGAAACCAATGCTCCGGCCCGAAAAGTCTTCGGGTCCACCCCCGAGGGACGGCGCAGTAGAGGAAGACCGCGACTCAGGTGGCGCACGCAAGTGGAAAGGGGCCTCAAGCAACTGTGCATGCGAAACTGGAGACAGCTAGCTAAAGATCGAGCTGGCTGGAGACGCTTGTTGGTTGAGGCCCAGGTCCACCCCGGACTGTAGCGCCACCTTAAGTAAGTAAGTAAGAATGCACATTGAAATATTGTATATTGAAAAATAGCAGGTCTATTTGTATCACCGGCTAGAAAGGAAGTCAGTAAGCGTATGTGATTCGATTCTGAACATAACAATATTCTGCATTCAATGGCAATGTTCAGCACAACTTCCAATGACACAGTTACTCAAACTTCTACATTCGACATCACCATAAGACATCAGCTCCTCTGTACTCCTACGAAAAGAACAGCGCGCAACAAACATGAGTGGTCGGTGACCATTTCCATGTTCCTCCCTGAAGCCCGTCCCACGGAAAAAGAGAATTTCTGTTCCCGGCAATAAACTTCAATTCCATAAATAGACTACGCAGCGGCGGAAATTGAATCCCCCCGCGGAATACTGAGAAGCAAGTGGCAGTTATCTCTCGTAAAACAGCGAAATAACTTTTCGAAGATAATTAGAAACGCATTTGCTGGAAATAAATGTGAAGCTTATGCATACTTTGCTGACGTCAACGAAGTTTTATTTTCTCATCAAGAGCACGATTGAATATATCTGACTTCAATTCCGGCAAAAATTCCCCCGAGTCTTAAATTGATTTTAAAGTTCATGAAACTCAATCGGGCCGAGTGGAGGCGAACTTGAATTTTTATTCGTCGCCCTGATTTGCCGTCGAAGTTTGCCTCACCCACGGCTGCTGGCTGTTGGAATTTTTATGCAAATCTCGAATGAGCGACGCACTGACCTGCAGGGCAGCGAATAGAACATCTGATCTTTGGGGCAACCTGATGCGGAACTTAAGGATTAAATATTCAACAGTTATGATGGAGTGATATTGGAGAACAGCTGCAGGAAGTGGACGGTAATTCGAGAAAGTTTTCTCACAGCGGTAGTTCTGGAGTGGAGGATGTGAAGGCGCCGGAAGTGAAATTGAAAGGACAATTTTTTTTTTTGGTGCCTCAGAAGCAGATGGTGTCTGTCGGCGAAAGTAAGTTTTAGAAATTTGTTTGTGTAATTTGTAACACTGTGTGGGCAAATTACAAGCGGACATCGTGGGGTTTTGACATTTTAATAATTTTATATTTAACTTGGGATTGGACCTTCATAGCTACCGCAACAACGACTCGTGCTATGTTTTATGTGAATCCACATGCCTATGCGAGCTCCGAACGGCGAAGAGTAAGAAGCTGGTTACTGGCATGTGCATGTTTTGAAATTCTTCAGTGCCTCGAGATCAGTCGAAAATTCATTCGTGTCGGGTGTCAAAGTTAATAGAAAATTAGCGCTTAATACAGAGCGAAGTAATAACTAATAACTTAAGCTAAGGTTGTGACAGAAGAACACCCAGCGTGACAATGATACTGAGTGGAAATTTCGAATCATTGTCACAACTCGAGGAAAATAATACATGAGAAATCAAAGCTGTTGTGTTCAAGTAGAATGTCAAGCTTCCCTTACATCGCTTGCACTGTGAATACTATCTCTGAACTGATCGGTTATGACAACGTGTGTGAAGGGAAAAACATTAGATGCGGCTATCCCATATTTGCCGTCGCTCGTACCTCTGAAGAATGGGATCGGAGTTGATGGACTCTTCTATGAACTTGGGTAGTATGGGTGTCGCTACAGCGCGTGCAGAGCCAAGGTATAACTTCTCACCGACTAATCGTGTTGTGCGTGCTATTGTTCTCTCACGAGTGGAAGGGACCTACAGTTTAATGCCGAATGCGAACGGCTTTGTTTACGAATCGAACCTACAGGAAATACTCTTTAAGCATTTTTAATGACTCGAAAGTGGGGCCGTGAAAATTATTTCTGTCGCACAGAGCAGGAATCGAACCTACGACGAGGTTCGAGGTTGGGGTCAACGCACAAACCCACAACGCCACGGGCCACCACTTGGGTCCGGAGCAGTTTATTGACTATAAAGTTTCTTTGAATATGTCGCTAGCCGTGGTTAAAATATGTTCTACCCCTACACATTTTAACCACGGCTAGCGATAGAGAAAACTCAAGAAAACACACGAAGTCTTCTTTATTTCTGTTACTGCTTAGTGTTAAATACATTAAGTAACATGCCATATACAAGATAGATAGATAGAAGTGGAGACTCTTCAGATAGATCATCCAATCAGATTAACCGATACTTTATGCAGTACAAATTATTGTTTGTGTGCTGAGATCAGTGTCGTCCAAAAGTAAATTAATGTTTTGGATAAGATCGACTACAGATGCTTAACGTTTCCTTAAGTTTTTAAGAGCCATTTTACACGTTGAAATTCTGTCAGACTTCCACAATACGTATGTAACATTACATGATGGAAAAGCATGTGGAATACTATCCAGCAAGTGTCCACTGAAAAAGAAGTAAATGTGGCAAAGCCTGATCTTTCAGAGAGACCTTGGTGTCGAATTGCACTCCCTATAACTAATTGCGCATCACGTATGGACTCGTATGTGAGAAATAAACCTAGAATAGACTGCAATAATTAACTGAGTAAGTACTCGTTCAATTAAGTAGATTTAATTTTATAAGTGGATTGCTAGTGCAAATGACATTGGTACAGTCGTCTCGGGGGAACACGGAAACCTTGATTGAAGCCCTCTTCGTCAGGCTCCATAATAGTCGCCTCCACTAGATCTCACGTATTGGTCTCAATAGAATGTTAAGTTCCTGGGATTCATTGTCAAGAGGCAACTCAATTGTCAGAGGATTGCGAAGGCATAATTTCACTTTAAAGGGACTGGAATTACATACGTTCATCTTGGTGAAGATCTTTGGTTGCTAACGCCTCGCAATGCAGTCCACCACAACTAACTGCAAAATTCCAAAGAAAGCCCTGCTTCCAATGTAAGCTACTCTTCGATGTACTTGACGATTCTATTTTAATATGATATGATCTCTTTGGGCCTCCATTTTGCACACGGCTTCTTCATTTCCTCTCAATGACCCACTTGAAATGAACACTCTAAAATACCACGAAAATCGGCCAACATCGATTTAATGTACCCAAGTATACTTTCTTATTAAGGACCCCAATACTATGCTCTGGGATAGCCGTCAGAAACTCGCCAGATCTTCACAGATCGCCGAGTCTTCTCCAAAGACCAATATTTTCATTTCTTTAAAAAGCTAGAAAACGTTTGCGGAGGAAAGACGTGGGGGTACCGAGTCATTGACATCCCAATCAACTTCTAAATGGAAGCTTAGTCTGCCTACTTTTCCATAATATACAGATATTCCTCTGGTGCGCATATACATCTAGATGGATCTGATCAACAACGTGTCTTAATGTTCAAGGTGATTAGGGCTGCACTAAACTTGTGTAGGAGTTGTGGGAGAGAAAAAGAAAACGAACCGCTCTATGCTTATCGGACGACTTTATTTACGAGAACTGAAGACACTTTATGTTACAATCAAGGAGTATTTATATGCTTAACTCATTGGAACTTTACCGTTTCGAATAGATCACACGATCGGATGGGACGAACCTTATGTACAAGTGCATTTAAGAGATAAGAAATGGTATAAACACTGGCGTAAGAAAAATACTCAGCACTTTGAAATAAATGCCTACAGCTCGGCCATCCTGATCCTGGAATCGACTCGATTACAAATCTTGCATACAGTTTAATTTTTCTCTTATTAATTTTCATTCATTAGTTCCTTAATTGATAATTACAAAAGCATTCGTCACTAACAGCCGATATTTACATACATATTATAAGAATTCATGATATTAATATGAGATGCAAAATAAGATATAATGTTCAAAATAGATAGATAAATAACAAAAGGACTTGGTCTTTAATATTTCATGGGAAATCATCTAATACAACGATTGACTTTGAACAAAGAATTGGTTTGTATGGTTTATTATAAAGAATAACTTTCACTTGATTATCTTAAGTATCATCATCTTTGTTATTATTAAGGTCGTTATCATCTTTGCTATCATTAAGGTCATCATCATCACATCCTTCAGGTATTTGTAGTAGAAATGGTCTCATGTTTGCAGCAGAAGACACTCCTTTGTAGGGCAATCTGGTAAGCTGCATATTCTCAATATAGACTTCCTGGTCTATATTTATGTTGAGAATATGATGATCGTTTTCGATGTTGTCTGGAATGTGATGATTGTGACTCTTATCGACCGCAAAGTGATCCAGGAATTCAACTGAATTGTTTGACATATCTTCTTTTTGCAATACCAAACCAATTTTTTGCAAAAAGTCTCTTCCCAAGATCGCAGGATAACTCATGGACAAATCGCTAACAACAAATAAATTTACATCAATAATCATTTTATCATATTTTATTTTACAAAAAATACTTCCCAGGATTTGAAGCAATACTTATTTTCTCCAGGATTCTGTTTCGACATCATGCACGTTGGAATGAATTGGTGCCGCACAAAACTGATTGGACTCCCCGAGTCCAATAACGTACACAATGTTGTTGAAAATGACATTTGTTCCGAAGTCAATTGGTAGTCGATCCACTTTTCAAAGTTATTTTTTGACACATTGTGCTCAAACTGTTCTGCAACCTCATTTCTTGAAATTGTTTTTTCATAGTCTTTTATAGAAGAAGGTTGCAGCATCATCACTGGCTTATTTTTAATACACTTCGTAGAAATATGTCCTGGTTCACCACATTTGTAGCAGGTTACATTATGCTTTTCGTTTTTATTTTGCTCGCGCGTAAAATTCTTTTGTTCAGCCATAAAAGGCCTGGTACTGTCTATATTTTTAAAATGATTACGTGCACTAATTCTTCTCGAACTATACACTTGACTTTTCACTGTTCTGTCCATGTTACTGATGTAACTATTTTTTTTAAACCGTTCATATTTTCTTAAAGCTACTTTCAATTCGCTTAAATTATTTGCCCCGTATAATATCGTTTTGTTCACTTCACTGTCACTAATTCCATTTATTATGAACTGCACTATGTCTTCCTCTTCTACTGAGCCATGAGATGCTATTTCTTGCATGCTTAAGAAATATTGCTGCATTGTCTCATCTTTGTATTTTCGTCTGTTCCGGAGCTCTTCATAAATGTCTACTCTCGTCATCACTTTTAAAAACTCTTTTTTCAGTGCACACTTAAGTTCACTCCAACTCTTACAGTTTGTATTTCGAACAAAGAGAATCGCTGTACCTCGGAGTAATCTTTTGGCATAGAAAAATCTGGTCCTGTCGTCAAACCCAGCTATATCCGCGCATTCTTCAAATTGCTCAATCCAACTGGTGATAGGGAAATTATCGTCACCACTGAATGTTGGAATTGAGTTTTCAATGTCGCTAAAATTATAACAGGCGGACGACCTCGTGGTCAAACTTCCTTGCTCCAGACTTAATTCACGAAGTTGTTTCTTTAAATTAGAAATCTCCTCTTTTTTTCTACAAACCCTCCGTAATTTCTCCAGTTCAGTATCCAGCTCCTCTTCCTCGTTCAATTCCAAGTCGCCTGACACGTGGTCAATCGATTGCTCTTGATTGCTTATTGACGGACTGGTTTCTCTTATTATCTGCAGTAGATCTTCATTCGTATATTCAGCCACTGCTTCTTGGATTCGGATCCTCAGTTCCGCTTTAGTTCCACTTGATGGCAACTTAAGACTCCTCAGCAAATCTTTCAGTACACCCACGGTAGCGGTTTCTAAAAACTGTGCCCACTGCTCCGACATTGTGTTGCCCTTGGTAATCACAAGCTTTACTTTCGTTCACTCTTCAAACACAAACTAACTTCTGATACGGTTACGACGCGATCCCACTTTTGAGAAATTGTAGGAGTTGTGGGAGAGAAAAAGAAAACGAACCGCTCTATGCTTATCGGACGACTTTATTTACGAGAACTGAAGACACTTTATGTTACAATCAAGGAGTATTTATATGCTTAACTCATTGGAACTTTACCGTTTCGAATAGATCACACGATCGGATGGGACGAACCTTATGTACAAGTGCATTTAAGAGATAAGAAATGGTATAAACACTGGCGTAAGAAAAATACTCAGCACTTTGAAATAAATGCCTACACTTGACATCAATATGCTGCCATCCCTCAACGGATCTAGCAAAAGTGTGGTAATTGGTGTAATATGCTGAACGAACCGCCCACTTGGACTTCTTAGTGTTACTTCCTCAGAAACGAAATCGAATGTATTGACCAGGAAGGGATCTGAGGCGTTAAACATTTCATTTTATTTTTTAATACTCGGCACCGAAAATTCTAGAGTTCTACTCCGATGCCGGCGATGCAAGTAGGAATTAAGTTCCAAATGGCTCATTACCAGTGCCCCGTGGATTATTCCACCATGGCTGTACAATGCTTCAGTCCAGGTGTACGGGAACGAACTCCAGCTACCGCAACCCATCAGCACCACAAATTTCCAATTTCCATAATCATAAACAAGGACACACACAAGTGAGACGCAGTTTCTGGCCGTCTACCCCCCCGGACCGAATGAGCTTGTTTACCATCAACAAAATAAATCACAGATCGATAGGAAAATTCGAAGAATTCCCCATAACCCACAACAATAGCTTCATCGTCTCCTTGCACAGCAGACCAAGTTTAAATCGATGCGGGATAAGCATATCTCCTTCAAAGGACACAACAAGATTCAACTGCGTCACCAGCCACTCGCCAAGATGACGAGTGAATTTCATTCAAGTATTTCATAACTTTATTATTAGACACTTTGGCTACGTGACATTTGAATGAACTGTCATGACTAAACGGTCGTCATGTGCGTTCGCCGCCAAACGAAATCCACTGAATATTGAATGAACGCTGAATGGTGAAAAAATCCATGACAAATCTCATGAAGCACTTGCTAGTGTCGTGAGGCGTCCGTTGCCGTGCATCCGTGCCGACGGCACTTCATATGTGTTGAATACAATTGAAACGATATCTAATCGGTGGCGTATACATAATTTTTCCAATTTTTTATTTGTTGTGAGTTTTATTTCATTTCCAATTTCGTGCTGAATTTTTAATGCGTACATCCATAAAATTCCCATAAATCGTCAAGTTAATATAATTAGGTGGCCTTGAACTGCGCCAGGTTCAGCAAAACAGGCTGACAGTTTTAATGGGAAAAGTTTCGCTGGCGCCAGCCCCTGTTCCTTGGAGGAGATGTTCAATATCAATCCGGCAGATGCTTCTGGAAGGAAGGAAAACATGTCAAGGGCACTACGTCCAACGTGTGCTTTAGAGGAAGTCAATTGGCTTAATGGCATTCAGGACTAGGAATTTTCACTACAATCTGTTGCTCGTTGTTCAGCGTGGGGTGTCCATCACGACCTTCAGGATAAAGTAGAGTGCTTCCAAATTCAGGAAGTCTTGAATGTCATCAAAGAATGTCCATCGATAGACGGGTGACTGGACGCGAGTTCAAATGACTCAGAGTTCGTCGACCGAATTCAATGACGCGGAACGAGTGGTTACAGGCCATTGAATGGATAATGGGAAGCAATCGGGTTTGCATTTTTTAAAGGACCATTACAGTTGGAAGAAATAGAAAGTGAGGGCAGTCGTAAGGAGGTAGGGTACACGGAAATGACTTCAGCTTTAATAGTTTGTGCTGTTGCTGTTGCTGTTGCTGTTGCTGTTGCTGTTGCTGTTGCTGTTGCTGTTGCTGTTGCTGTTGCTGTTGCTGTTGCTGTTGCTGTTGCTGTTGCTGTTGCTGTTGCTGTTGCTGTTGCTGTTGCTCTTGCTCTTGCTCTTGCTCTTGCTCTTGCTCTTGCTCTTGCTCTTGCTGTTGCTGTTGCTGTTGCTGTTCCTGTTCCTGTTCCTGTTCCTGTTCCTGTTCCTGTTCCTGTTCCTGTTCCTGTTCCTGTTGATGCTGTTGACAAAATTAAGTGTGCGTGTCCTCAAATTACTTCTCACCTTTCTGAATATTGAAATAAATTTAGAGGGAAAGCAGGCATACACAAATTTACTAATCCAAGCACAGATGACCTCCCCCATAATGTGCTTCTCAAAAGACTACACTCCGCTTGAGTTCACAGCCAAGTACAAAGTCAATGAATACTTGAGTCCTTTGCGCGTACAGGTAACTAATTGACTTCATGACTCCTGGCGGACAAATCCCCTCAAAGACCGCTTCACTTAAACGACACTCACTAAGTAGTAAAGACCTCACTCGACCATAACCAAAGGAGGACTTGTTGAAAGAACCTCTCTCCCACCGAGCACATGCATAAAATCTAATTACATTGAAAAATCGCCAAGGATTCCCGGAAAAAAATAGGATCACTTCACTTCCCACATTTTCCAGTGCCCAGCCAAGCGGAAATGAAAAAAATACAAAAAAGGCCAACCATGAAAGGGCTTAAATGTGCAGTTTAAACAAAGAGGAAAAAGTTTGAAGTGAACAATCCCTCAGCCACCCGGAGCCACATCGACGCCCATGCTGCAAGAAGTACAGCTCGTTGTGGTCGGAAGAAGGCGAGCGTGGCCTGGGGTGGGGTGCGGCCATGCACAAACGTATGCAGGCCTTAGTGGTTGTACTCTGCATGAAACGACATCACTGTGTGACTAAAGGGGAAGTGACATGGAAGCTGCGTGCATCAGCAATTAGGACTCGTTACCGCACACGATTGCAACTCTGTGGCCTCTGGCTATCCACCCGTCGCTCGTGTTGACTCAAAGTGAGTGACACAAGGGCATTTAATTTAATTTTGCACCGAGGACCGTTCCACGTTATGACAGCACTAAATCATCATTGAGCTTACCTGCTTCTCAGAATGACCGTACTTTCAATGGAGTCTCGAGTAGGTTATCTTGTTATCCCGCAGTTTGCACCCTAATTGAAAAAAAAAACCCACTGTCCCTTGTCTTCCAGTGGAATCAGCAATTCGGGACACACGAATTTGTGAACTCATAAGAACTCTTTCCTACGCTGCGGCCGATGTCGCCCGCCCGAAGAGCCCGTCTTAAAATGTTCGAGTTTACGGCTTTGGAGGGCAATTTTATGAGACATAAATCTCACTATTAAGCCCACGTCCTTACAGCACACAAGTCCCATACCTAACGGATTCTGAGGCGGAATTGATGACACACAGGGGTCCACAGTCGGCCGCGAGAGCGAAGCTGGCGTCAGGGTGTTGGCCAGCGAAAGTATGTAGGTCGTCGGCGGTGGCGCACGACCGTCATCCCTTATTGATTTCGATGTTGATATATTGGTCGCTGCTCGTTTTTGGCGTGGATATGACTACTTGATTCCTGTTCCTTATCGGGCAGTGCTCAACGGAGGACCCTTGCTGAGGAAGTTTTGTCGCGGCTTGCAGTATGATTCATGGGCTGACATGGTGGTCGTACATCATGTATTCTGGTGGGTATTGTTCTTCTTTGGATTTGGATTTGGATTGGAAGAGGATTTGGTTTGTTGTCTCGTTGTTGGTTGAGTTTAGTGCTGGCGACGTTGGGACATTCGGTTTAAGAGTGCGGTCATCAGAGGAGAAATGAAGGGAGATGCTGATGTGAAATGTGGCGACTTTGAGTGTAATTTGTTCGCCGATGGGGAAGGGATCATTTTTATGAGCGGTGTATTCGTGACCGAGTTCAGGGGAAATTTGTTTAAGCCGGATGAAGTGGATATTTCTGAACCACAGTCCACGAGCTGTGCCATGATGGAGTCCAGTTTTCTAGTTCGAGAAAGAAACGTGGCAAGACGACATGAACTTGATGAATAGAAGCAGCGCGGCTACGAACGTCATCGATGGAAGACAGGTATGGAGTCATAGGCTTGAGAGTTAGGTAACTAAGACCCATAGTCCGTACGAGAAATCTCTGCAAAGTCATGAGAATTCAGAGTAGAGATGACATACAATGTAATGCTGACATCAAACTCCGACATTTGAGTCAGCAGCTGTCATTAGCGTAGTTATGCCTTAAAATGGTCTATAAGCCCTCAATTCTCCGTCTCATGTTGTCGTCCGGATTACTTAATTTTAATTTTTCGTAGAAATTCAGGACACTTGTAGCAACGGCCAAAAGCAAAGACAAAAGTACCCAAATTCTTTCCGGCAAAAAAAAGCATTGTTCATCCGCAGCAGGGTAAACAAAACGATTGTCTATCCTCTTCTTTTCCTCTTGACTGCTGTGAGTTCCCTTAAACCTTCTTTCCGACTGCACCTACAAAATGCAATCTCGTAATGATATGCTGAACTTCAAAGCAAATCCGTCCAGTCAAAGGACGCGAATTCCCTCCTTATTGACTGTGTCCCTTCACAAGGCTCGTCTGCGATGGTATTGAATTGTTCTCCACGCGAAGGGATTTGTCAAAGCACTCAAAGACTAAGAGCCATTGCAACCTCCAAACAAACTAGGATTTTCTCAAAAGGTCATGCGGTCCTTCAATCCACATCCTATTGCACTTCCGAACACCGCCACACATCCACCACTCTCAACGGCATCCACAATGAATTGCACAGCCCACACTAAAAGCTTAATCCATTTGGTTCCGAACAAATCACCGGCTATTCATCGTACTCCATGTGGTGCGTCGTGGACTTGCGAGAAGGAAATAAATAAATGAACACCCATTCCATCAAATGGCTTCAAACTACTGAGCAATTGAAAAGTTTTTCTGTTCCCTTTCGTCTGCATTGTACTCGTGCCAGTGTCCGAGCGACGAGATGAAGTAGGGAACATTATCAAGGATAAAGTTCCTGTTGCTCCACGGGGAAGATTGCTAATTACTTATAAACTTTTTCCATTTTGAGAGCTGTGTTAGCTGGCGGAGACGAGCGTGTGCATCGGATAGCCGGTGGATGTTTTGCGAAAATGGGTTGTGTTCATTTTTAATGCAACTCACAAGTGGATTGTTTGCGAGTAGTTTGCGAATTGAAACAAGATCCGATGAATAAAATATGGGCTTCCAAAGCTCCGGGGCAGCTAGATATTAGAAGTAAGAGTTACACAGCGGGTTTAAGGGTGATATCGGTAAATAGGATCCTGATGGTCGTCCTGTGAATTTGCGATATCTGATAGTTTGGTTATAGTGATGAGCAGTCGCAGACTTGTGTATCTCATTGAAAAAATCTGAATAGGAGCATAACATTCAAAACAAACAAGGAGCTAGGGGATTAAAAACTAAAGTCGAAAAGGGATTTGCCAAAAAGGTGTCGATATGTCGTGGTATGAGCCCCAAGACTCAATAACAGTTTCATCCAACAATCCGACATCCTAATCACCAGTTTCCACTCTGACTGAACCCATTTTGGTAATATCGATGACGTCAAGTCCAGTCTCCCGAACACTAGAACCACCAAGCCACAAGCATTTTACTTGAACCAAAGGTCTCTGACATACCCTGACTTTACCCAGTGTTACTTGTCGACCATGCATCAGGGAAATATAGTAATAGAAATTATGAATAGTGGAAATGCAATACTTCATTAGTAATCTGAGCCAAACTAGATCCCAATCGTTCTCTAACACAAAGTTAGTAAAATAATCGGCATCTCGACTAGTCACCTAAAAGGCTAACATGATAGAAGACTTAAAATGCATTTTCATTGATAGTGTAGAACCTGTCCAGAAGATTAAGAAGCTGGAAGGTCTTATATCTCTTACAGTGATGCATAGTATGTGGCATAAGAGCCTCTTCTATGATGATCCAAGCAAGATAAGAGACTCTTCTTCTCCACGTCGATAACTCCAGCTTGTATAGAGACCATTAATAGTTGAACTTCAAATCTACACGCGTCGTAGCATAATGGACCCTACTCGGATCTTCGACGGATTTCTGAATCATATAAATGTCTGTAGAAATGACATTGATCACACAGAATATTTCTGGTCCTTCGAGCCAGATTTGGAGCGGGTTCAAGTACTGTATGGGTATTGAGTCCCCAGTCCTCTCCTAAATGAGATATCGAAATTGGATAGATCTCGTCGTCCTCGTACTCCCTTGCTGCCAGTCAATGTTTTTTTAATTCGCCGATTGTCAGAGGGCCACCACCCATGGGAGAACAATGATACAAATCGAATGACTTCTCATGGGATAGTATTTATTTTACACATATTATGATGACCCATCTAGACGTTGCAACGCAACACAGAAAATACGAATTGTCGTCGGAAAAATACACTTCATCACAGTCTTTCACGCAACACCATCCATGGGAGTGATCAGAAATGCTAGCAAAGACATTATAATTGCTGTGCAGTTTGCTTTTTCACATTCTTTGATGAGTTTTAGCGATCATGGCACACACTTTGCGTGGAGGAAAGGGAGTCGACCTGCACCTGCACAGAATGACATAGCATCTAATGAAGCTGATCGGAAGGGAGGCAAAGAATTATGCTTTCTTCGGGGGTTGCATCAATCCCGAAATTGACTCTCTATGGCGTTTTGGAGCAGTAAAAAACGATTCACTTTTTTGTTGCTAGTGTCCTGACAGCACATAAGAGCTTCTGATTGAATTTGATGCACATATGTAGTTTGTAGAATGTATTGAAAATGAGTTTCATAACGAACATTAGGAATGATTTGCGATCCTGGTCACATACATTTTTTTTGTAAGGACTAGGCCAACCCGTTGAATATGATATGTGTAACTCGCAGCAAGTAAGAGTTAAAATAGGTCTCAGCGCATACTTTTGAGGGACCTGTGCATTAAATAGTTAAATTTCGCTACGGAATGAATCAATACTTGCGAACCAAGTCGATCCTAGTAGCTGACTGCCATAGTTAGTAGCCGCACTTAGGCCAGAGTAGATCAGCTTGCTTATACTACTTAAAGCAAAAACATACGAGAATGTAGGATACTCCTACATTATTTAAATAGGTGCAAGCAAATTTTTATTTACCATTGAGTATGTCATAAATACCTCACCATCACGACACGATGTAGTATTATCAATAAATCTTAACAGATTCTCAAAAAAAAAAAACCTTATTGAAACCCAGACGTATTTGACTAGATGATTTCATTTATTTGAATCGAGCTGGTGAGTTTAAATCATTCCTTACTCTTTAGCACTGATGGAGCCTACCATCCAAAAGGCTCACGTAGCCTGATCGGAACAAGATCATTATCAGCGTCATAACCGGGCACTGTGCCATTGAGAACATGCCTCCAGATTAGACATCCTCTATACCGATTTCTCTTGACTTGATGTTAGACGCATCGGCTTTAACCATTTAATATTAATTTTAATTCATTTCTAGTTTCTAATTAACAATAAACTCAAGTACTAGACTAGACAAGTACTAGGCTCATGCTGGTGGAATCCAAGATTTAGAAAATTTTGACAACAGTCGTATGGTGTTGAGCCTTTTCAAGGATGTGTGTACAGATGAGGTAGAAAATATATGCACCGTCAGATCAAAATTTACCACCATCATGACACTAGATTAAGATATAATCACAGCACCCGCAATTCATCAACGCTCTTCAATGTAAGGTGAAAGGAAACCCAACAAAGCAACACTGTCCGTAACAGGAAAGCGTAGTTAAGTGTCAGATGCTTGTCACTAACATAGCGAGACTACTCGCAAAAGAGTTACAGAGATCCCAACACTCCTGGGAAGAAGACCTTACAGCACCAGAGCTTCTGCACTCTTGGAACAATGTCAACAATAGCTTAAAGTTGTCCTTAGATGGGTGGAACCACAACACAACACAAGTTTGACTTCCAATGGGTTTTGTCCAGTTATTTGTGTGTGTTTTCATTCCTGCCGTACTATACCGCTGTACTTGTGCAGTTGTCGATAGGTATCGCCGACTCAGAGACCTATCTATGAACAGGAAAGGAATACAATAAAGTCTTTTAAAACCTTACTCCACTCTTATGAGGTCCGACGTCTAGTTATGTAATGACAACTACTGACGAAGTGTGTAGTGACTGGCGTGATTGATTTCTACGTCATCGCACGATCGTGCCAATTGGTGTGACTTAGTTCTGCCCCAGACTCTAGAAGTTTTTGTGCGGATGGATGCTTAAGTCCCACTGGTCGGGTATGCAGTTGTCATATTAAATTCTACAGGTCACCTGACTGACTGCATGCTCACTACTAGAACATCGCCGTCACATCTCCCGTTGGTTTTTGTCCTTTAACTTGGTGATAGCTGCGCCGTCATCTTCGGTGCTGGGCGGAAAAGACTACTTAATCGACTACAGTTTCATCGTTTCGCTGTCTCATGGTTTTGCTGGTTGATAAGCAGCTGTTGGTAGAGTCGTAAAATTACATGAGCTCTATGTCACCATTTATTAAATTTGAATACACGTTTAACTTAGCCAAACAAATTTAATTAAAGCTTCAACCCAATTGTCTGAATGAATTTTTTACAAAATTTGTGACGTCAAAGCCGCCAACATTATTGCCATGAGTTCACGTTCCTTTGAGAATCCGCAGTGTGGAAAATTAATTTCTCCTATTCGTCGTCACGTCAAGTATGTGTGCTTTAAGCCACACACACTGCAGAGGAAGGGATGTCGTGGTTACATCGTGTGTGTTTCACCGGAAAACCGGAACAGGGGTGTCGGTCCCGCACAACCACGTGGCACGTAGTAGTCGATCCGATCGTATCTCCATCTCTGCCGAGGTATGATGCGGCTATTTCCAGAGGCTGGGCATCCCCGCCATGCACCAAGAGGCATCTGATAAAAGTGCTACATGCCAGCTCGCATGTGAAAGAAGTTTTCCTCACCAGAATGTCCTACCCGCAGGCATGTGGTCCTTTTTTTACGACAACGTCAGTCGATTATCGCATGGGAGAGCGAACAAGAATCCACCAGAGGCGGAAAATATTCCATCTCTTATAATTCCATTTTGAAGTCAGCACAGAAAAAAAACAGGTCGCGTGGAGTCACTGATGGAGAATTATGAGAGGAACCGATTGGGAGTAGGGGAGGTGGTTACAGACACACGTCCCGACTGCACAAGATGTCATCGACGAAGGATGGCCCAGAAAAGGGACGTAATCGACGGCACTTGAATGAATTCGATTTCAGTTGTCTTCTCTGAGCAACGTCTTCAGTTCAGTTGGTTGAACCAGTTGTTCGCATGTCATTCCAATCTTCACATAACTCCGAAAGTCGCTGAAAGGGAAGGAGAAAAATATTTCAAAAGAATTTATTTCGGTGGCGTATACTCAGCATTTTTTGCTTTGTAAAGTGAAACTCAATTTTAACTCTTCACAGACCGCGGGTAACCCCCGCAGATGGTAATCTCATTCTGCTTCTCGCCGGGGCCTAAGCTCCACACGGCGCCATGCTTCGTCAGAAGTTAAGTGAAAAAAAGGGTTTCGCGACCCGAGATGGATTAAATTCCATGAACAATGAATTCACCGGTCGTGGTTGAGTAACTTTATGGCATAAGTTTATTAATTGATTAGGACACTTGGTAGCTTACAGCAAGCGCTTCACGGGAATGGGTTCTCCCTTGTAGGGAGAGTGGAAAAAATGTGTTCGTTTTCAGGAACAAATTAGCCTTAATTTTGTACATCCGCTCTTGCGTTGGTGTGAATAAATCAAGACAAGTGCGTGAAATGAAGTATTTCCGGGAGAGTTTAAAGTGGTGGAGTTTTCTGGGGCTCAAGGGAGTAGACTGCAACCAAACAAGGTTAAGGTAACCACTTTAAATAGTCGTTTTGAATGAGACTATTTTTCGTTTTGGAACGTTGGATGTTAAAATTATTGACATTTTCAGTCAAAATGTATTTCTTTTTGAGGACTTTTCTTCTTCTGCAGCGCTTAGGGCTTTCTTTGAAGATCTCTTACATTATTTCCATTACTAGACTGGTGTTGAATTGAATCAGAAACCAGAGTCCTTCGATGAAACAGAAATATAGACTCCCTTCATATACAA
This sequence comes from Eristalis arbustorum, assembly GCA_916610145.1. Classification (NCBI taxonomy): domain Eukaryota; kingdom Metazoa; phylum Arthropoda; class Insecta; order Diptera; family Syrphidae; genus Eristalis; species Eristalis arbustorum. The sequence continues at coordinate 3,460,826 of OU744318.1, forward strand.
GTTTTTAATAGGGAAACGATTGACATTCACTAAGTGTTTGTGGAGTTCTGCTTCCGGAACCGGTGCAGGAATTCAAATCAAACATGACACATAGAATGATCCTAATGAAGCCAAAGGCTACAGAAACCGAAGTCGCAACAAGGATTGTATCCATTTACGCAAGTCCACCAGATCTGCAGAGTATGCATTCGCAGAGCAGATATTGGATGGCTTCAATGTCTTCCTCATTTGTGCAGCTCTTGCCAAAGTCGTCCTGTGGTGTATTCAGTCGTGATGCATGGGTGCCTACAGTGTCCGATGAAAACGCCTATAAGTGTTCATACCTCATTGCAATTGATACTGATCAGTGAAGTTAATATTTTTTTTATCCAACGTCGATAACATGCTGATCTAAAGATGTCAGCCATTCTTGACTATCACTTGTTCTTTTTGCCTGAGGTTCGGTTCTCTCTACTCCTAGAAGCAGCACACGCGGATTTGAAGACCCTTTTAGCCACAGAACTTCTGATCATTAGCTCGATACGGCCTATCAGTCTCGAAGGATATTCGCTTACCGTACTATATTCACATCTTTGAAGAGTTCAGCTTACCCAAACTAAGAATCAGCTACGTAACAAGATCGCCAGAATAAGAGTTGTGCTTGTTCCATCATGTGAAGTGTTCATGTTACAAAACTGATGTAGAAATGGTTGCAGAGGTCCTGAGTTATATTTTTTCATGTTCGCAATGAAGAAGAAAATGTAACCACAAACTGTACTGCGAAATGGCCATACGTCTAAAGATTTAAAACCTAATGTAGCTGAATAGGCCGAGTGGAGTGCATGGGCACAACTGCTCCAGTGCGAAGGATCTTCGATTCCGGCTTAGTGTAACAACGCACCTAAGCCTTTAATGCCAAAGTTTTGTTTCTTGGAAAATAAAATTATATGTTGTAAAGGAAACTGTTCTGAACGACTTTTGCTACGAACTAACCGCCGCATGAATTGCTTCAGTCGAAGTAAACGTTTATTTAAGTTTCGCTTTTCACTGCTTTGACTGCCGTCAACTTTTTGAAGTAAACTCTGACTGCTGGTAATGCAACTGAAGAAATCGGCAGTCACAGTCGAAGCAAAAGCCGACTCCTCCACTGATCAACTGCACAGCTGCAGCAGTCGATGGTCGATGGTCGCTTTGAGTCAACAGCAATGTTACAGCTTTGGCGGACACTTCAACTGCTGTGGGCCATTGATTTTTGCTGCCTTGTCACGCAAATACGTCGCTTATTCTTCCAACATCATATGATGCCTGTCGAAACCCTGAAGATGTACGTGTATTTGAATGGAGGTGCATTTATGTCTTATGAATTTCATCACATATAAAAAAACAAGTGTGCAGGCTATGAGAAATGACAATAAAAACAAAACAAGAGAATGTGAACTACCAGAAATATTCGAAAATCGTAAATTCCCAAAGAAAGCGTATCTTCTTCCATTGCTGACCCAACTGTACAACCCAAGCTTGTACAGTGGCAACCTGTGTATACTGCTTAGTTGGTATAGCAGAACGTAATAAGACTATTCGCACGCAATTCGGAATAATTTTGTTGAGAAACATTTTTGTTTAAAGAGTGCGTGCTCAAAATGGACCAGTAGGCATTAAAGGGTTAAGGTGGCACACGCATTAAATTGGAAGCAGCTGGCTAAAGATCGTGCTAATTGGCTATGACTTAATTCTACTCCGAACTGTAGCAGTTTTTAAGCGGGTGGTTGCTGAGGTGGCAATCGTCAGCTATGCTCTTGCCATATTTAATTGAAGATGTCGCCTGATTGGCTCCATGCTCACTTCTAGAACATCGCCGTCACATTTGGAGAGCTGCCATCAGATCATCGTTAGCTCTTTCTTTGTCCTTCAGCTTTTTCATAGTTGTGCCGTAATCTTCATTGTTGGATGGCAAAGACTCCTTAATCGACTACAGTTTCATCGTTTCACGGTCTCATGATTTTGCTGATTGATAAGGAGCTGTTGGATCTGCTGATGTGAGTGCTAAAAATTGAAAAATGAAATTACATCAACTATCCTCCACCAGGCGACAACCATAGTATCCTTTCGACTTCGAAGAGCCTGTATGCCTTTTATAAGCCTTACTCATAAACTCATAAGCAATTTGCACATGAGCACTTCTCCTCCGCCAAATCTATGATGTCTCTAGGAGTGAATCTCAAAAAGAAATTAAAATCCATGCTCATCCCTGAGATTAACACAAATCCGACTCGTATGACAACCCCGCTGATACACTTGCCCTACGACACGAAAATGTGAAGTAAATTGTGTCGAATCTTTATTGCAGATCTGCTGTACATAAATACACATTAAGTGATTTGGCCACAAAAAAAATGAAAAGGTACTTAATAGCCATCATAAACTTCACAGATTTGATCTGTACGCCGCCACCGCCGCAGACGGTACGTCGTTTCCCTTTCACTACGCCGATGTGTTTATTCCGACAAATATTCCATTTCCTTGTCACGGCTTCGCCAAAGGGTTTCTTTATCCGACATCAAAACCTCCAACTCATATTCAGAGAGAGAGAGAGAGAGAGAGAGAGAGAGCGTGTGGAGGTCTAGAAAATATGGGAGCCAAGAGTTATGGCCTTGGGAATAAATGAAACGAGGAAAGAACCACGGACACACACGCGCACACACAGCTGTCGTCCGCAGTTCAGTCGATAAATTTTGCTGGAATAATTTTCAACTTTATATTCCGCGCCAACAATTCCACGCAGATATACGGAAATACCTCCTTTCGCCCATGACTCGTATCGTAATGATTTTTTTCTCTGCCATGCTTTTTCGTCCCTCATAACGTGATTTCTAGGATTGTGAATGGTTATCGCTTGAATTGGTTCTACTCACGAAACTAGGAGTAAGCGAGGGCACAGCGAGGGACGGGGGAGTCTGCTTTCGGTAGACCGTCGACGCCGGTTCATCGAATTCAGCAGAGCCGCCTTAGCAACAGTAACTTGGGCATTACAAGGGGAAGTGTTCATTCAGTTCGGCTGAAGGACAAATCACATGCTCCGGGTGGATAAGTAGTGTCGAACTTGGTGAAGGATGAATGAATGGCTGATTTTATTAAGCGGCGGTTTGACCATGAAACCGAGCATGGACTCCATTAAGAGACCGTTGAAGGGAAGCCAAACAAGGAAACGAGATGGGGACAGTGCCCCTGAATGCCAGGCGCCTGTCCCGGCAGGGAGAGAGTGGAAGACAGACCCTTTATTATCCTCAAGTGCTCATGATTAACACATGATGGCCATCCATCCACTTCCATTCGAATGTGCAGATGGACAATGTGAGCTTCATGGAAATCCAGCTAGCGTCATTCGAGATCAGAAGAATAAACACCACTGCCTCAACTTATTGCTCCAGGACTTCAGTGCAGAAAACTCTCACTTTATTGACTTAGTTTTAAGAGCACCAGTATTTCACTGGATATCTCCGATCTTCAGTTTCACTTAAAGTGCACCTTAAGTGTGTTAAATTACTCACACTCCACCCACTGCATCTAGCGCAGCGGTAGCTGTTTGCATTCTCACCAGATATCACCGACTTCAGTGGGTTCTCATGAAATTCAAATTCAATGTAAATTCTCCAGACGTGATAACGAAGTACACGTAAGCTGCTACCTCATATTTGTCATGGATTATGCGAAGCAAAAGCCACTTAAAAGTTGTGAAAGGGTTCTCCGTTCCCATCGTGGTGGGCCAGGTGGGCGCATAATGCCGCAGGCATCCACCATCCACCATATGCTGCCAACGATGGCATTGTAGTTGCGTTTGTACCATTTTTGGTACATACTCGAGTATGCAGAGTTGACGTCTGCCCGAGTTGGTTTCCCTGGCACTGATGAATATGAGTCTGGAGCAGAAAGTGCAGAATTGGGTTTCTCTGCGTTTCTTCGTAAAGCTTTGTTGGCTCGGTGGAGAGATATATTGAATGATGCCATAGATCTGATTGAGGTCCCATTGTCGTGTAATGTGGAAATTTAATGTGAGCGCACAAAGAGCTTATTTTTGTCATATTATTGAACTACAAGGCATGAGGGCCAATATGAATTCGATCAATTTTAAAGACGTTTTGTGGCTGAGTTCAAGTTCAAGGCTGAACCGCCACTTCACCTTCGAGAATGTTTAGGAACAGAAATTCCTTTAAACACTTTGGTAAGCTGTAGACTATCTAGACGGAAGACACATAAGCAAATAATGGTGTCAACCAAAGTCCAAAAAGAGCTTCAGGTGCATCATAGGAATAGAATTGGTCCTAAGACGGAACCCAGAGGTGAGCCTAGATTAAGTAATTTAGTTTCGCTCGTAGTTGCGTCTAACTTCACTCTCTGGACCTTATTTTCAAGAAATTAACTGAGTCTTTAACATGAAACCACGAACTCCAGCTTTCTGTAGTAAATTATAAATACCATTAAGACATTATCTCGGAGCAAAATTTTGTGAGAGCATATTTTCTTTCTGAAATACAAATTTTATCAGACTAATTGGATTTTATCCACATGTCTTATCTATATATCACAACTCCATACTTTGTCCAGTATTGAGAGAGGTGGAGCTATATTTTTCGATTTCAGTAGTAAATTTTTTAGGAAGTAGTAGGAAATGCCGAAGACTATGCTGATGTCGCTGAGCAGGAAATACTTCACCCTCTTTTTACATCGTTCATGCCATGCATGCCGTTTATCTTTTTAGAGATGACTCTGCTACTCAATCACTCTCTCTCCCATTCCTCTTGACCCCAAAGAAACAACCAGTACTTAGTTACTTATCAGCCCGGTAACCCATAAATTGCATAATGGTTTCAGACGTATAAAACAGTTCAATGGACAGGATCTTGTAAGCGACTTTGAGTAGGGATATATCTCTCTAGTTGTTGCAAGAGGTAGGATTGCTTTTTGTGGATGGTGCATATGGAGCTGAGATGTCTGCCCAAAACCGACAAATGATCTGATGCATGCTCCCCACAAGAATATCGCCACCGGCCTTGAAGAGCTCTAACGGGAAACCGTATGAGGCTGTTGCTTTGTTGTTCTTCTTGCCTTTTAAGCCCAGATGCGCCTAAGATACTACTTCATGGACTGGAGCTTGAATTGAATCCTGACTCTTTATAACTTTCTCCTGGTCTGGGTGTGGGCTAAGTACCTGTAATAAGAGTTTCCGCAATAAATACTCCAATTCCTGCAAGTCTGTAACTAGTTTTTCGAATAAATTGGGTACTTTAGACTAGTCTTTTGGCTTTTTTTTTATTTGTTTCCACAATCTTCGATATCGTTGAAATGGGAGGTTCCGCGAGTCAATATCTTCAGGCGTAGAAGCTTTTCTCATTGCGGCTAGACAGCTACTCCTCCTGCGCTGCTCTTGTGTCCTGTTGCAGAGCTTTTTCGTGTGCCTTCTTCTTCTAATGAGTCTACAGTTCGGGGGAACCTGGACCTCAGCTACCAACCCTGTCCAGCTGACACGGTCTTTAGCCCGCTGCCTCCAATTTCGCACGCCAAGTTGGTTGATGTTCTTATCCACTTATCCATCGGATTCGTGGTCGTCCTCTGCGTTGTCCCAATGGTTCGAAGTCGAGGTCGAAAACACTGCTTCGGCCTGAAGCAGTGTTTTCCATGCGCTCCTAGCCATCTTAGGCGTAGAATCCGTAGACGACTGGCTAGGCTTATGTCGCTGTACTGTGCTTATTTAATGTTTGTTCTTGGATTGGTCCTTTGAGAGAGGGCTCTACTACTCAATTGCCTCTCGAGCCCAAAGAAACAGTGGTTGGCAAGATTTATTCTGCGTTTGATCTAGATACTGGTGTTATTGTCCCTGCCCAAGTGGACGAAGTCCTTGACTACATCTGGAGCACATTATGACGCTCTGACCCAGTCGTCGATGTTGCGTATCCGTTCTTGGTGACAGAATGTCGCCGCCTCCGCTTCAATGTCAGTATACGCTTCATTGACGGCGTTCATCCAATCACGCCAACGCCGTCCACGTTAGCAAGCAGTTGAACGAACATACGTTTGAATTTCGCTCGATCTTCTCAAGTATGGTATTGATGAAGTCACATGACAGCATGTCGCCTTGCCTAAAGCCTTTTTTGAAGGTCTCGGTGAGTTCGTTACCGACCTTGATGACTCAGCGAGAGTGCTCCATCGTACAACTTGAAAAAGTGATGACGCTGTGTAGCTCGTCTTTATGAGAATTGAAATCGACGAATAAGTGCACTATACTCGCACAAAAAAAAGGTCTTGTAGGCAATGCTTAGCAGACTTAACCCTCATTGTTGTTGAAGTTAAAAGAGGCCCTTTTTGTGGATCGGCATGCTTTCCTCCGCCCATAGCTAACAGACGAGATGGTGCACGAGCTCTACCATCCTATCCCCAGAGCGTACCTCGCAATTTAATCCATCTTGCCACCTTTTACGATTCTTATCCACGTTATCACCTCTCCTCATGTAAACTTTTGAAAATGTTAGAGCACTCCTTCTTCAAAGGCATTTTATGTGAGTGGGCACTAATTAATACTCAAGTTAGAACGTCTCTGTCCAAGTCCAACTTAGCCTACAGTTTCTGGAAAGCGTATTTCTTCACAGAGTATGGTGGATTTAAAGAACAGCAGAAAAAGGAGATGCTTATAGACAGCTTCTCAGACTCCGTCTTCATCCTATCTTGCTGTTCATAGAATACGTAGAAAATCACTGTTCAGCGAAAAAAATAAGTTCTCCATCAAACGATCCTCTGCCAGTTCCTAGTGATTACGTCACATTAAATTCAATAACATCCGAATGAACGAAAAAAAATAGCAGGCAACAAACAACCGTCAGAAGCAATAAAGTCGATCCCCATAAAAGCACATCCTCTCTCCCCACATCAATCCACCCGCGGACAGTAACAAATGTTGTCAATAAAAAAACCGAATGTTTTGTATCCACTAATCCCCGGTTCGCACCATTTCTATTCTCCCCCTCCCCGCACTGCGCATCCAGTTCAATGACTGCTGAATTTAAAATATCCTTCGCCATAAATTCTCGTTTTTTTGTTCGCGCTCATGTTCGACCGGAAGACCGGAAGTTGGGGCAAATATCTGCCACGCCATGCCGGAGCATGCCATGCCGGGGATAAGTGTAATGTTGACAAAACGATGCGCCAGGCCGCAGGACCTGTGTGTCCAATTTCACATCCTTATTGGATAAGTGAAACTGTGCCACGAGAACAAATGGCTTGCTTCGGTATGCATGAACTGTCACGTTCGTGTGTCGTGACGTTGGTTTTAATAGATCGCCGGGGACACAGGATCCGTTCATCGGATAGGAGGCCACCGCAGCATGACGAATTGATAATCTGTTCGAAAAAAGTTCGCATGAAAAATAATCGGCGCGGACCTTAAAGTGGTGTGTGACTGTTCCGCGTTTAATGCGATGCTCGTGATGAATTACTCCTAATTTATGTGGACATTCTCACTGGTATTACAGGACGTGATTTATCGCCTTATTTACGGCTGAGTTGAGGAAAAAATTCGAGGCGCGCAGAGGGCCCGCTCTTTAAGACTGATGGTTACTGCAAATTGGTTTTTGTTTATTCATGCTGTGGTAATGGGCTGCATGAAGGGGCGTTTAAATGATGAAAGATTATGGCGCTGGCAATGTCGGCGGACTTGACTATGCCACTTGACACACGACATGCAACCGAAGACCGCTTCGCCTATGTGCCGCTCATCCGGAGGCCTTGTATGCCCAATTTATTGATTTATTCATCATCAGTCGATGACATGACGATTTGGCCCAGGGCTTAAATCCCCAGTTAGTCATCCGTAGGAAACAAGAACGGAAGATGATGGATCTTGTTTTCATCGCACATTTCCATTTATTGGCGAACTCCGAAATTGGGTCAAGACGAAGGCGTTTTAAAATTCGATTGAATTTCTTTCTCTGGCAAGGATGCGTCATGGACGCCCCCAACATTTTCACATCATCACTTCTTGAGTTCCTCAATCGATATCCCCCGCAGAGACAGAATGTATTTATTGTCGACATTAAGCCCTCAGTTGATTCGATTCGCATTGTCTTGCTATCGATTCCGTATTTTCTCTCCAAAGTGGCAGCTTCCAAATCATCGCATTTGGAGGAGAAAGGACATATCTTCTTCAAAATCTATTCAAACGTCGATTTGCTAATTTATGGATTAACTTATTTTCGTTTGTCTAGGGTTTTGCAGAGGCGGTGAATCGAATTATGTGCGATTTTGTTGTAATTTGCTGGCAAAGGGGGCTTAGGCGAGGGAAGTCTTCAGGAAAAAGTATTTCTTTTCTTTGGCATCGCGGATTGTAACTTACTTAGCATCGTCGAAATGAGGGTGTTTATGGGTGGAAAGAGTACTCCTCCTTTGAAAGCATAAACGAATTTGTGTCCTTCAAAAGTTGGATATTTAATTGAGAAGTCGTCTGTTCCGATTACGAAAGCGACGGCATTACCAGAGGACGTCATGATGATTTAGGATTGGCTTGAATTTATTGATTGACCAGCACTGGCTTTGGGGCTTCTACTTTCACTCAACAGTGGAGGCTTCCGATGATTCATTGTAGTTTTGTCTGTTGGTTACTGTTTCGTAACAAGTGGAGAGAATTTCAATTGCTTTCCTTGTTTGATAGCGGCTTTGCCTGTACATTGTCTGTGATGGACTGCAAAAATTAATGCTGCACATTTTCGGCATTCATAAGCATTCTGTAGATGTGGAAGTCCACGCTTATGTTCTTCATACAACTATTGGCATACGCGGAGCTTGACGCGATTAATTCAGAGTCCTAGAGCCATCAGTAATACATATGCTGGCATTGAGACAGGACCGGTGCTGCCTTCAAAAAAGCAAAATCACACTATGTAGCGATAACTTAGTGGCAGGTAATGGACTCCGTTTGCCACGGCTCGCAGGAAATAGTACACAAAACATCTGTACCCAGATCAAAAGCAGACTAATTCTTTCCAACTTTCCAGGCTATTGATTTGGACCCCTCTCTCGAAGTCCAGATAGGATTCTTCTCTTATTTTATCAGAACAGTCTACAGCTCCACGATCAAGTGAAAGGCAGCCAATCAACTGAACGGAGCACCTAGGCGGGAGTTGCGCAAGAGTCAATGCTGGTACCGACCCTCTTCAACATCTTTACGGCAGAACAACAGCCTTCAATGAACACATTGAACTGTTGTCCATTCGCAGATGACACTCTGACTTATGCCAGCAAGAAGTCACCAAGCAAGAAGTCTAAATTGAGACAAATGGGGTATTTACATACCAGGTGTACCAATATGATGTGAGCGTCAAGATACAAATGTCTGGATAGGGAACATTTGTTGTGAACGAGCCCTCTGTTTGCTATGACATCTGTGAAAAATATTTAGTATACATCAAGTCATTGAACAGACAAAATCATATATTTTCATCGTGTTAAAAATGTCGAATTTTGTACCAGAAAGTGATTTTTTGTTTTCATTTCAAGAAAAGTGCTGCAGAGTCGCATCGAACGCTTGTCAAGGCATATGGTAATCATACTCTATCAGAAGCAACATGCAAAGGATGGTTTCAACGGTTCAGAAATAATGATTTTGATGTGAGAAATGAAGAACTCGGAAGACCACCAAAAAAAGTCTGAAGACGCCGAATTGCAAACGATATTGGTTGGAGATGACACTTTGAGTCAAAAGCAAATGGCAGCAATGTTATATGTTGCACAACAAACAATGTCTGACCGTTCAAAAGCTATGGGAAAGATCCAAAAGTGTGGAAAATGGGTGCCACATGAATTAAATGAAAGACAGATGGAAAACCGAAAAAACACTTGTGAAGTTTTGCTTCAAGGACACGTAAGAAAATCGGTTTTGCATCGGATTGTTACTGGCGATGAAAAATGGAAAAAATGATGGGTTAATCCGGGACAACCATCAACATCGACTGCAAAACCAGATCGATTCGGCAAGAAGACAATGCTGTGTGTTTGGTGGGACCAGAAAGGCGTGGTGTACCACGAACTCCTAAAACCTGGTGAAACTGTTAATACTGATCGCTACCGACAACAAATGATCAATTTGAACCATGCATTGATCGAGAAACGACCAGAACTGGCCAGAAGACACGGCAAGGTAATTTTGCTCCATGACAATGCACCTGCACACAAAGCAAAGTCGGTTCAGGATACAATCAAAACAATTGGCTGGGGGCAGCTACCCCACCCGCCGTATTCACCAGACTTGCCTCCTTCCGACTACCATTTGTTTTCATCGATGGGACACGCATTGGCTGAGCAGCACTTCGATTCCTACGAAGAAGTCGAAAATTGGGTTTCTGACTGGTTTGCTTTAAAATTTACTTAAATTTAAATTTTATTGCCGTGGTATTCACAAATTGCCAGAAAGGTGGTCAAAATGTGTAGAAAACAATGACCTATACTTTGAATCAATCAAGCAATCGCCTTTATTAATTCTTCTTATAGTAGGGCTGGAAAGTGGTACTGATTAGTTCAATGCACATCAAGCGTACACAAAATATCCTTTCAATTCTTAGTAGAAAGCGTAGTTCTATTCCCATTTGAACAAAAACTCGAAATATGTACATAATTCGATCCAGAGGTTGGCTCTTGACAGGGTCCACTTTTATCAAGGTTTGATGTGTATCGATGGTAACCGCCTATGTCTGGTCATCTACTTGTGCTACCTGCAGAATAAATGTTCTCCCATTCTATTGTATGCTTCTTGTTTTCGTACGAGTTCAGTCGATTAGTCGTCTAGAAGCGCACTCCACATTGAAAAGGCATGTGTTCAATGCAGCTTTTAACCACTTTAAACCGTTGATTTACTCTGCCGTAGCCTGAATTGATGACGGCTGGCTTTTCAATTTAGAGTACTCCTCCACGATGCCAGACGTTGTTAACCAGGTCCCTGAATTTGTGTGCATTCGAACACGCTACCCACCTCACCTCAATCAGAAATGAAATCCTTTCAAAGATTGTAAATTGCTATTAATTCCAGACATCGACTTTTCAAAACTCATGCTTCCAACTCCGGATTTGAGTTCCGTCTTGAGTTGTCAGTTTACTTTGCATCCTTTCTTGGAATTAATCTCAAGACTTCCACCTGCTCAACTTCAGCATCACCGTACTTCGCGACTGTGGAAACTCTTGATTCCACGCCAAGCAGAAAGTTTGAAGAAAACTTAAACTGAGATTGACTCACAAAGTATGTCGCAAATTGTTTTTCGGGGAATCTCTATGCAGTATCCAATTCCTCTTCGGAAAAGCAAAAACTAACGACGTTTCTCACATCCGTTCAATGGAAACCTAATTTCCTCGTGGTGGAGTTACCTTCCACTCGCCGAAGTACGATGCCCCATCGCATATCTCATACATCATTTCACCCACCTTCCGCCCAATTAGCCACTCTCGCTCTTCCGCCAGCCGGCGCGAAGCCCTAAATTTGTAATTTAAGACATGTGCAGCACCACGGCCGACCGCTGAAAGCTCTGAAGTTCCGAAAGGTCCGTCTGCTGACTCCCCCGAAACTCCGGCAAGAAAGAGCCCCTTCCGATGGCGCGAATAATTTATTCAGAAATTTTACACGTTATTTGCCGCACGGGCAGCTGTTGCTGAAACTCCAAGCCGCCCAGTGGATGGGGAATGCAGTAATCCGATTTGTAGAGGACTACTCCGCTGCGGCAGGGGATGTGGTAATCCGTGCATGAAGATGTAAATCGCACGGAAGGAAGAGCCGTGATAGCGGCGCCGTGGCCAGTCCCGGGATGTGGGCCAAAGGTGAAGCATTCCTCGGTGGTGCGATGGCCTTTAGCAGGCGAGCCTGTCAGCCGTGTAGAATTAAGTTCTCGTCGAGGGACAGATGGGGAGGCCGTGGGACTATAGATTACACCCTCGGTGGAGGTACGTATGAAGAACGAGAGATACTGCGAACTTTAAATCGATTAAAATCTGCGCGTGGAAACGAAAATTGACTTTTAAACGGCTGGATGGTGGGACGCTCAAAGGCAGTGAAGCGAGAGCTGTGGTGGACCATTGGAATATTGAACGATGCATGCAGAGGAAGCCGGAACAGCGAATGGAGATGTGATTAAGGCTGCAGGAAATGCAAAAATGCGGTCAACGAGGACGTGGAAATCTGCATCGGATTGTGAGCGGTTACGGTGACTGTTATGGATACAGTGCACCACAGGAGGACCTATGGCTCTGATTGCCATGAGTCGTATTTCCCACATTAGTGAAGTTAAACATTTAAAGGAAGGGAATCAACGGGTCGTCCTGTGCGATACGGAGTCAAAGAAATTTCAGTTTGTTGGGGCAGGTCTGAACGAGATTGAAGGATTAAGGTTTTGATGTAAATAAGTTTGATTTAAGATGTGCTTTAAGCACTCAGCATATCAAACAAAACTGACACAATTTTCGCCATCATTGAGCAATCAATTTCCTTCTTCGTTGTTTGGGGTTTCAGGACGGATCTTGGGCTCAACCAATGACTGACTCCAAGTAGCGTGATGCCTGGCTAGTCCAGAAAAACAAAATCTGGTGGAGGCCCTTTTCTACACGTGTACGCCACCAAGGACGATGGCCACTTTTGTTATATTAGCCCACATGTTTTTCGATACGCTCTTTTTGTGCATACGAATTAAAAGACCATCAGTGGGGCTTGAAAAAAAAAATAAATTTCTTTTTGAGGGTTGACCTCTTTATTGCCAACTTACATTTTTTGTACGTCCAACCTCACTCATATGGTTGCATCCGCTACTGTGTGATGGAATGTAGATGATTTATCCAAACTCTATCCATCGATAAGCCGAGGCAATTGTCCGAATTGTGTTTCGAAGTTAACATATAACATGGCTTAACTGACTCCACCAGCTTAGGCTTTGGATCCGTAGCAGCCTTACTAGGCTCTTGTCGCAATTGCGCTTGGGAGTTCGAACCTGTATGGACTTAATTCGATTTTTTGGCAACAGGCAGGACCCAATACAAAATGGAACGGGTAGGTTTTTGACGTAGCAAACACAACAAGGATTGTTCAAGTTTACAATCACAAGTCGTGAACAGCTACTCACAATCAAATGACCCAATTTGTGAAACGCACCAGCGGTATTTCGAGGATACTTGTATAAGCTCCAATGAAGAGCAGCCGATGCTACTTCGGTTTGTCAAAACAACTTGGCTCGAAACTCCTGACTCGAAGGACCAAAACCCGTATTCTGCCAGTCCTGCTATATGGAGCCGAAAGCTGGACTGGACATTAAGTAAGGCTGCAGAGCTGATTCTTCTCTGATTCTTCGTGCCTTCGAAAGAGAAATTCTGCGTCGGATATATGGTCCCGTCTGCTATTAAGGCGAACGGATGAGAAGATACAACCGCGAACCCTACGAGCTGTACATGGATGTGGATGTAGTCCGTAAGGCAAAAATCCGTCAACTACACTGGCTCGGCCACGTCGAGCGAATGGACAACAAGGCTCCAGCAAAGAAGGTCTTCGAATCCGAGAAAGACCGAACCTCCGGTACAGAGACAAAGTCATGACGGATACAAGACAGCTTAGCCTTGTTGACTAGGAGCAGCGTGCCCAGGACCGTCACCGATGGAAGGCAGCAATTGCTCAGGTTTAGACCCTTCATGGTTAGTCTGCCTGATAAGTAAGTAAGTAAGTAAGTAATAATAATAGGGATCGCGCTAATACCCGTAGACGGCCAGGGCCTAGCTTCTCACAATCACTCGAGTTGTGCCTGATGCTGGTCTCTCATAAATGGAAACAGCCTACAGTTTTAATCCGACTCCGAACGGACAAGTTTGAGAAGCTTTTTTCTACACATTCATACTATTTGAGCATTGTCAGTGATTCGGGAGTGTTGCAGTGGGCCGTGAAAATGATTTTTGTTGTAAAGACCAGAGATAGTACTTAGGTGGTGAGGTTCCTGTGCTTAGAGGTCGACGAAAAATACTCACAACAATATGAGCCAACAGGCATAAATATTTGCAATGAGCAAATTGGTTCCCCTTTCGACCGACCGACACGATTGGCTTCGGCACCCATCAGCACAACACCTCTGCTAACATTTACCTTCGTCCGCACGCAGTAGCTATATCACGGATCGGTGACAAGGGAACAATTGTTTCAAAAATCTTTAACTCAAATCATCGAGGGAAGGAAGATGGACCAGATCTGTTACCTCTTGTGGGTGGTCGGTGCACACGAAGAACGAGTAAAAAATACCATGGCTGTCACCAAGAATTGAGTAGAAGAGTCGAAAGAGCAGCGTTCCATTTTCTTAAATCTGCTGTTTGTAGAACGGCTAGTTATCAAGACAGTCATGAGGCCTGACTGTTCTGAGTTCGTTGCTTCCAGTCATTGGGACCAATTGCACCGTGACTCATCGATCACTTCGTATTTATACCGGCGACCTCCTTATCGTCGGCAAGAGTGAACGGATGCTAACTATGCCGACTTAATCCACTGAAGAGGGTTGGGTTAGTGTTATATGGCACTGAAACCCTCGGCGATAAGCCAAATGGCAGAGATGATTGCTGATTCATTTGAATGAGAAATTTCACGCCAAGTATTTGATCCCATCATAACGGTGTCTGAGTGGAGAAGCTATAACAATGCCCTTTATGTCGTGATTTTCAATAAACACAAACGGCTCTCCTAGTCACCATCACCTTTCCAGCCGATTGAACTGTCTACTCACTTTTTGAACCGTGTACCCATTCAAATTTACGAATCAATGCATAAAATCTGTCTCGTTTCACTCAGATCCCTCCATTAAGTCCGTGCTCATGGTCCACAGTGGTTTAAATGCACACAATCGGTTGCATTGGGGAAATCTAACCATCATACAGCGCCACAGGCTCAACATAATCGAAACCACGTCGAAATCAAACGGCATAATGCAAAAAGTGTTCAGAGAAATACGTTTTCGATTCAATAATTAATTTCATTCGGGGAAATTGCATTTGCCCACTTGAACAGCACTGCATTTGATCGCTGATCCGTGTTTCACAGAAATTTAATTTATTAATCATTTCAATTCAAAGCGGGACCACAAACATGCATTGTGTGCCCATATGGGCTACCTCACTGCAATTAATTGAATTTCAGATTTCCCACGAATCCATGGTCTAGCATACACGAGTGGAAAGCATTATAATGCTACCTGGAATCGTATCAAAACAAAAGGTAGACCTTAGTGCTTTTGCTTAATCCTTAAATTCAAACTTCGCCATAATACTAATATAATATAGACGGCGCTACAACCCGCAGGGGCCAGGGCCTAGCTTCTCAGCAACCTCTCGTGTTGTGTGTTCTATTGTTCTCTCACGAGTGGAAGGGACCTACAGTTTAATGCCGAATGCGAACGGCTTTGTTTACGAATCGAACCTACAGGAAATACTCTTTAAGCATTTTTAGTGACTCGAATGTGGTGGAGTCGTGAAAATTGTTTTTGTCGCACATAGCAGGAATCGAACCTACGACGTCGAGGTTGGGGTCGACGCACATACCCACAACGCCACGGGCCACGGGCCACCACCATTCGACATTTTCTATTTCCTCATGAAATGCTCTTGAATTATGGGAAACTCTGATATCACTAGATTCCCTCTCAGTAACCTTGTAATTCAGTAGATGCCGTCCCCTAGACAATTGGTTAAGACCTATTCACATACTCATTCAAGACGTTTTACAAGACATGTGCCGAAAACGACTTCAAATATGCTAAGGAAAAGGAAAGAAGTTTTGTCCGCCACCACACATTAGGGATTTGTCAAAGCTAGATATGACACCAAGACATGGGCATCAAGCCTCTTACCAATAACTGCCCGCAGTAGTAAAGTGGAAAAGTCTGTTGCCGGCAAAGCAAAACGATCTGGGTCCAGTCCACGACACAACCTACTTTCATTATTTACGTCATAGACAATGCTTAGTTCTGACTACAGATCCACAGATCGCCAATTGTTTGTCTTGACCACGTCGCTTAGAGCTGAGACTTTGAAAAAACTACTGGTACTCGTCCAAGTGAACACTGTAGAATCTCTAGTGGCACGAAGCCCAACCACACACTTAGGGCGTATTACTGTCTTTAACATTTGAACGGGATTTGAATTCCGCTTTAAGATGTGCCAACCTGAAACTTTCTTAACCCTTTTGTCAACACCCAAAAATTGTACTTAAGCAAAATAATAATAATATGGGTGGCGCTACAGCCTGTAGAGGGCCAGGGCCTAGCTTCTCAGCAATCACTCGTGTTGTGCGTGCTATTTTGTAAAAGTTGTGAAATTACAATTGTATGTAGATTCACCACTCGGTTTGGACGTAACTCGGATTGGCTCGGCTTATCAACTCGAGTTGACACGTCTCTAATTCCGTGTATGTGCTGCACAACTTTTCTTATTTGCATGCGGCTCGAAGGTCCAATTTTAATACTTAAGGTATAAGTTTGTATGTTACTCTGCCGAATTGTTGGACTTTCCATGGAAGTTAGACGTTGCGTGGCGAGATTTTAATAGTCAAACATCCTCTGTCCCGATTACAATTGAGGCGTAGAGTTAAAGGCCAGGACTTTGACGGTATGAACGTCGACTTTAGGTGGAGATGGATAAACTAAATAATTCAAATAATCCAGGAAACGAGAAGTATTTTAGATGAAAGCTGCATTCCAAAAATTCAGGAGGCCTCACACTCTTCAAAGGCCGCAGATCTGGTTTAGGGAGGCTAAACGACTCGGAAAGATCCACCAACAGAAGTATACCGATTCTCCACCCCTGGGCGCCAGATCCGAATGAAACCAATGTTAGATTCAGTGTAGTCTGCAACTTCGGTTTAATGAATTTGACAGAGAGTTGATCTTCATGGCGTTGCGACTTAGGTATGCTGATATTGTATAAGTATGACCGGCGCAAAAAAAGGCTAAGTTAGTGGCATCATTGTCTCTAGAGCTACGGAGCGGTCTGCTCGTTATACAATTTCTGACGTCGATCCTAAGTGGCATGAGTTGACTGGGTGACCTTCGAGTTGGGTATGCGCAGCCCAGCTATGCCGAATGCAGATTTGGGTTCTAGCTTGACGATTGTTAATTGTAGTGTAAGAGTGCTCCACTTGGGGCACACGATTTCTTTTGATTGCTACTCGATAACCTTTTAGCGTTGTTTACTGAAGACACTCGCGCTACACCGCATTCATTTTGGCATAAACGACAATTTACCTCTCGTCGCATCGTTCGGGTTATTCGCACCGCTTAGTCCTTCCATTGGGTATCTGCCGAGTAAACTCCATGAATTTTGAAGCCTATTTAGCCTAATTTCCATAAACAACACAACGACGCGCACCACAATTTACATTATTTCCCTCGATTATGTGCGCAAACAAATTCACTTTCCACAAATTTAATTCATTCACTCCCCCTTTCAGCACTTTTTGACTGGTGCCGGAAGTATACGCTAACCATGTTTGCATAGCAAGCAACGGATGCATCCTCGATGCACAACATTTTCTCGAAATATTTACCATGTAGGATGTGCCTGCATCCCACGGCCCAGAACAAAGCCTGTGCGGCAGATCCATCGCAGGAATTAGTTTCACGTGGGATATTCGAGGTACGTGGCCTACACTGACGTTGTGGAGGTGTAGTCCAAACTTCATTTGTGAAAGGTCACAGTATTCGGATTAAATACGGCGGAGGAGAAAATTCCAAACAGCCTTTGCGAGGCATTGTACTTCAAACAGCACTGTTTTGACAGCTTTGCAAACAGATTTTTCAAAACGGGACTCGGAGTGACGGGGCCACGCCTTGTCGTCTATTGACTTGTTACTCGCTCACAGGATATTGAGGAAATCAGCAAAACGTATCGATTTTTTCCTTTTCCCTGAACACACGAACGATGGTTTAATCTTTAAATTTTCAAAGATTTCCTGAGGGTTCACAGACCACAACTGTGTTAGAAAACGAGTTCCCATCCCCCGCAGGTATCAACACACATGGCTCTCCACACTAGTGGGCTATCGATTTCACCGACACCCTGGCGCCGTGCTCCACGGCACGGGGAAATGCTTGCGAAGTTACAGAATCGATTTGTTTGTGTTCCCTGAGAGGACACGAATTTCCGTCTTTAACTGCTCAGCCAATTCCTTCCGGAATGGTCGTGGGCACGCACACCGCGTTGACCCAACAAGACGAGTTCGTCATCGCTAATGTGCGAAACGTGTCATAGATCAACTGAAAGACACACGATAACTGTCGCAGTCTTATCGGGACGAGCCTATCTAGCCCGTGGCCATCGATGGTCGTTGAGTACCGGAAATTGGTTAGGCCATGAAAAAGTTTCGGTTCGTACACATCGCATGGGCCGCATCGTTAGTGGCGATAGGAAGCTTGAGTGTATCGGACCCAATTGCCCATTTATTGCCGTGCAGAGGTGGGCCCATGGCAGACTGATGTCAATACAATCAACAGGCGACTGCAGAGAGACCTTGGGGGATCGAAATTAACGAACACGTAGGAACATCTTGTTCAGTTTGAGGGAGGAATTCCCGGAACTCGGGTGTTTTTATCTTTCTCAAGAGGAGCGCAACGCAGGGAACGATTCTGAGAAATAAATGACTCAAGGAGGAGCGGTGTTGATGGGAAACGAGCATTCGAATGAATTGGAAACTGATGGCAGATACAAGTCAATTCTGCGGTGACCGACTTAGGATAATATGGTACACAGGTGGTAACGATGCGAACGATGGGGATTAGGAGAGAATCAATTTCTATTTACGAATCTACAACCGTTTTTTGAAGTCCCGCAGCAATAAATTGTACGTCTTTATACCATGAACCCATGGGTAACTGCAATCATGCTTTATCCTTAGTATGCCATCGTCGCCCGCCGCCTGTTTACTGCGAATGGGAATATTCTGCGCATTTGCAAAAATGCTTCATTTCTCGCCATTTGTTACCACTCCAGCGGACGCCACTTAGGAAAACCAATTTCGAAAGGGCTCACCCCTCTTCTTCAATTGTTATGAGTCATCTCAGTGCAGAACGTTTATTACGGATGTGAAACAAAAGGAAATTCAAATCGAATTCGCTTCAATGTATCTTATTCCCAAAAATCGACGCATATAAATTGATAGCCTCTTACCCGTTCTTGAAACCGGCGACTTTGTCATTTTTATGCGGACTCTCTGGGGTGATCCCCGAATGGATTCAATTCCGGAAATGGAGATGTAAAATAATGGTTGCACATCCGTGTGAGTAAGTGCAGTTATGGAGAAGACTCATTTGATGAAGCATCCCGACATCCACTCGCATTGACACGAGAACCCATTCAGAGAGTGCTCAGTGTCGGACAAGTGGTCGCACTTCAACCGTATCCAACTCTAATTACGGAATGTGGCACGACCCCCTCTCAACCGCTACCAGCCACAATTCACCAACAGAATGTAGCTCCAAGTGATTTATTTTACCTGACCCGGGAATATCTGCTTGTTTGGGTAACACCGCCCCTTGTGGCGGTGAATGTTTTTCCAATTGTATTACATCCACGTAATGACGTCGGAATCCATAAATTCTCATGTGTCCCTCGGCCGGGGATAAATCCTTCAGTGGTTGAGATAATCCGAATGTACTGCGATGGCCGGAGTCCTCTCGGGGATTATGGGGATATTTCAATTTAGAGTGAGCTGACGGATTTCCTTAACGCAGGACACGTCCACACACGAGTGTATGTCCGTGATTCCCCACCCGATTTGTCCTAATCAGATGACCCATACCGGGCACAATGAATGCCGTGCACAGTCAGGGGCTGTGTTGGCACTCATTTTTGCGGACGAATTATGTGAATTGCCCCAATATGATCTTTGAGACAATAACATTTGCTGTAGTATGAGCGGAGGGAACAGCGACACATTGCGTGTGGTTGACTGGAATTAGTTTCTTCGGAGCTGGAGCTGGTGGCAGTTCTCTTCATTAACAATTCATACGCTCATAAGTTCGAAGCAGGAGTGACAGAAAAGGTAGCTCATCCCTCATTTGCTGTGAAATGACGTCAGTAACCATTCACAGGGGACCTCATATTTTTAGATGTAACCCCGAATATTGAAATAAATAAAATGCCAACAAATTCGTATGTGAGTGAGCCAGAGCATATTTTTAGCATAGAACGAACCCAGGGGGCTTAGCATTTTCCAAGGACCCAAAGGGGACCATTCATCCGTGGGGATTTATTCATGATGTTTTTCCCTTTTCATTCGCTTGATTTGAAATTCACTAAAGACTCATTAATTTGTTCCCCCGACTGACTGATGGAGACAAGCCTAAATTGCTCGCAGGTGGTGGCTTTAAGTGGTGAATTTTAAATTCTTAAATGGAACGCGAGCTTGGTAGCTTGGAGTTGAATGGCTGTTATGTTATTTGCCACGATACAAATGGCAGAAGAAACTGGTTAGAGTACTTTATGCGAATGCGTTCAGTTTATGTCTGCCCAAGAGTGGCTATGTCCACGCATTTTAAATTATAGTTCAGTGCTCCTTCAAAAGAGTTTAACATCAAAGCGCATTTCGATCCAGGTTTGTAGGTTTGTTAGTTCAGCTTCTCGAGTCCTATTTTGGGCATCGAACACACGTTCCTGGCTTTTTTCGCATTCACAATTTAGCTGACTGACAGTCACAGTGGTTCACTATGTTAGCCACTGATCTCCAAGTGACATCAACGAAGTGCAGTAGCGGAATTCTGTTAGAGTTTCGTACCAGAATATTTTTTCCACCAAAGCGAAGGGTTACCAAGTTATTTTTTTATTAGTTTTTGACCCTGTGTCATCGGTAATATATATTCTAGAAAAATCCAAAATGTATCGCGGTGCAATAAGGAAACCCTATAAAGGCGTCCGATAGTATACTCAGTCGTGGTCCCTGCAAAGCATGGGCTTCATCCTGATTTGGGTCCACTAGTCAACGGGAGCAAACCTACTAGTACCTAACTAGAGCAATCCACACTTCACCCTGAAAATTGACAGAGAACCGAAGAAGCACATTTTCACTTCAGTCATTCTCCTTCTCTGGATGTGTGGAAGAAAATTGTTAGCCGGTACATCAAGTGGCCACGGATTCGCAACAATTAGACCAATTATTGTGTTGAGAGAGAACCTCAGTACCAAACAACACTCTGATTCAGTGACTAAAGCCCAGTTTCACAGTGCTCGTTTGAACTCCAGTTTTAGCTTGTTGCTCAGTTCAGCGATTTTGTCTGTTTCACAGTTTGGTTAGAGCCTTCAACTGAGTTATATTTGTAATCTAAGTTAAACGGGAGCACACTGTCGGTTAGGGCTCGGTTTTGAACTGCAGCCGTCTTGTTTCGCTATCATTTTCTCAGCTTTCTCCTTCCTTGGTTAAAAGACGAGCTGCAAAAAAAACGTACCAAAAGAATTTTGAAAGCACAACGGATACCAAATATATGGAAGGTGATTAGTATTCGCTCACTTGCGTATATCGAACAAGCTCAAGTAAATACACGAACCAATTATCGACCGGTTTACAAACGAAGTTCAACTCAACTGAAGTTCAGGTTTGACTGTGCAACGGGACGAAATCAATTAAAAACATGAACCATACACAAGAAATATATATGTCCTTTTCTGTGCTTGAACATTGTTCAAGGTTCAGCTAAACGCAATTGTAAACCTTCACTGTGAAACTTGGCATAAGTCCCCAATGTGGACGGATCCCCAAGGTCTTGGACAATATATCTCATTTAAGACATAAATGAAAATCAATCCTCTTCCCTTCTCGATTTCATCGTCATCAGTTGAAATAATATTTCCAAGCAACTGGTTCGATTCTTGGATGTTGTGAAATTTTAGTTAACGTCAACTGAAGCCCAAGATCACATCGAAGCTCAATAATCCTGTTGCAAGAAATTGTTGTAAAGCGCTCTCTAAGAACGATGTGGTTTATTTTTCCAACGTTTAACGAGGAGGTATCGTTAAGTCATCAACTAGCTTATTTCAATTCAGCTTTTAAAGGGCTGGAAATATGATTGGAGCGTATGTAAGAATCATGGACGTACTATGTTCATCTGGTTTGGCCGCGAAGTCATGGGGTGTCATCATCATATGTGAATCACACAAAAAATAAAAAAGTTCAATCCCAGTTGTTTTTGATGGGTCTGATATCCACAAAATAAATGCTGGTGTCTCTTTCTCATTTTTATAAATGACCTTCCACTTCTAATCCAAACCACTCCCTCGATGATGACATCACCTTCAGCTTTTCATATTCGTTCCAAAACTCACGACCTTGCCCTTCGTACGTAGTTTTGGAACCGCAGCGTATATCAAGCACTGAATCCTCTCCTTGAATTCACCCGCAATACAATGCACCAATCTATGCATCAGTTTATCCATGAGCCTTCGGATGCTCAGTGAAACTCGGTCTCGTTTTTCAGCCGCACTACACGAATATGGAATACGCTTCCCAGCCCAATGTCTTCCGTGGATTACAATCCGCAGGTATTTGAGACCAATGTTCACAGGTACCCCGGGTACCTCGATCCCGGACAATTAAGGGTGTTAATAACCCCCGGAGCAAAATATATAAAAAACTACTTGGGAATGTACGGGGTTGTTCTTAACGCCGATCGACTTGGCTGTTATCAGCGGGAAAAAGTTCGAAGCAGGAAAAGGCACATCTCCGTGTCAAGCTAGCAGTTCTGTGCACCATCCAACACATCGGGACCGAATAGGCAGTGAAAAAAACACTCCTACTCTCTCTCAGGTTATTGGACTTTTTCATTTCCAGTAAAACAGAGTAGTTAATGATCCCGCTTCCATAGCATCCCACGATTGGCTTTAATTTCTGCAGAATTTAAAAATAAATCACATTATTTCAAACAACAAGCATGTGAACAAACAAATAAATATAACTGCTCACGGCCCGCTGGTCAACAGAGATTCAAAACGAAAATCAAGCTCAATCTGTTTATCCATCGACAAGCATTAAGGCACGAGTGTAGTGCCTTCAAAACCGAAGTAGCTGCGATACATGAGGCAGCACTCAGACCGCAGTGTAACACAAATCGATCGCTTTATTTTCTGATAGCCAAGCGGCAACAAGGCCCTTACACTCGACTGTCTGACCTCGATGATATGTTGTGTAGACGGAGGGTAGTGGGCATACTAGAATCCAAAGAGTCTGGTTGAGTTAAGGACTAAAGCAGGTCTCGTGGTATGAAAACATCCAAATTTTAGACCAACCCGTACAACACAGTGTAAGAATCACCTTGGACTCTAGACCCCCATCTCACTGGAGTCAACACCAATTGCATCATTTCAAGATCTTGAGATCAAGAATCCCCATCAACTCGAATGAACACCAAATCGTTTGCAACAAACACAAACCATCAATCAGTGCGACAGTTGCACTTATACTCTTTGGCAGGACGAGCGGTGTTCACTTTCATTCGGACGCATAGAACTGTCGCTCCAGAAAGTCGGAAGCAGTAAAACAAATGAAACACTATCAAGCGCTCACTATCAGCGGGCCACGGTTATAAGCCCCACAGGATACCAAATTAGGTTATTGGGATGGCAGCGCAATTGCCCGCACACTTAGAGCATTGTTGGTCCCTTGTGACAATCAGTGCCGTTAATTTGATCCCAACTGCAAATGACCAGCTTTGAAAACCAGATAATAGCATATTAACCTTTGCTTTCACTGGGACTTGAACCTGCGACCCCTATAACCAAGTCCAGCCACTCAACCAACTGCGCCATCCAGCCGTTTTACTCAATTACCCACATACTTTTTACTCACTCGTCGATCGTCCTGTCTACATAAAGTAGTGAGATTAAATTCTTTCTCACTGAAAATTGCACTGAGTTCGATACCGATCTGGATGAGATCAGTGCTTGTATGAGAATTTGTCACCAGTAATCTTACGGAAGTACAGCAAACGATAGTCGCCTCAATTTAGAGAGATTGTTGCCTCCAACAGCTGAGACTCGTCCACAAATCAGTGCCTCCAACATTGGGCTCTTTTAGCTTTTGGGACACTAAATTTGATATGAGGGCAGTGTATGACGTAAAGGAGTCCCCACATTTTCTTCTTCAAATGCTTGAAAAGCACTAGTCACTCCCTCATGCACAATCATATTCCACTTGTCTCTAGCGCCGCACTACCTTCCAACTACTGCACTCTACCCTCTCATGAGTCGTCCCATGCCATCTTGTCCCTCGACATTAAATCCGAAGAACTTCGCGCCTTAACAGCATCAAAAAGGAAAACGATGTTTAAATATTCCATAAAGTGACTCTTATGTCTCATGCTGTTCAAAGCGCTCACTTTATATCCATCCCTCCATAAAAACCCACCTCCCACCTGAACGGCAAGCTTTTTATGTCGCTTCTTAAATCTCCACACTCCCTTCAAAGCCGGGTGACGCGTAAAGGGAATTTAACTTATTTTCAAGTGCGGTGCACTTTATTCTCGAATCTCAGCATCGTAGTTATCGTGAAAGTGACGGCTTGTCCCCGCGAGCCATCTGCATTTTTGGCTAAACAACCCATTATTCACCGGGCGGTGCACGAGAAGGGGCCCTTTAAAAGCGTACGCTCGCACGTTGCCACACATCCTCGTCTCCGGTTTATTGCTTCATTAAATCGACAGAAACAAAGGGCGACTGCACGGTTTTTGGCAGCAGAAGGATCGTAAATATCAGCAGGAGCCGTAAACTTTAGTGGCATTCACTTACAAAAGGAAATGAAACATAACGTGTTGCACAAGTGCCGGTGTATCCTTTTCATCGTGCAAAGGGCGGGCGTAGCACACATTGTTTGCTCACGGCGTTATCCCCCCTCGGGTGGGTTCACGACGAGCCACGGGTGACTGCTTTTCGCCGGAAAGTAATCATTTATCGCTCCACGTCTCGTGTCAGTCGGGAGAGTTACGACAGCCCCCCAAGGGCGGGTGTGTACAGGATATCCTTTGATGCGAAGGGCGATAGTAATCGCATTTCGTCAACTTGGCCTGCGGGCAGGAAGACAGTCTCCAGAGGCCAAGTGCAGCGATGCGACAGCTGATGGTATATCGACCAGATGGAGTCATTCGCCTTTGACGCCCCACCTTGCTGAGCCAAACGACATGTCAATTGTCAACGATGAAAATGGCCATGACGTCGGTTTATCCTTCAAAATGAGAAAAAACGGGTGGAATCCATGGATTTATCCGCCCCCTCCAGGGATACAATGAACTGCAAGTGACAGCGTCGCTGGTGCACTTGACAATTTCATAGACTGCGAGACAGAAGTGCTGCAGCGCAGGGACGTTCGTCAATTTCACACGAAAAACTGAAAGCGAACCCAAGGAGCACATTGAGTGCAATGTTTAATCAAGTGCGAGCTAGATCGCACAGTGTGACAAGCTGTGCAAACTAGTTTCTCTATTCCCCGTCTCGGTTGGATTGCAGTTTGCTTTTAGCGGTCCATTGCGACCACACACAATGGTGTCTGTCTGCCTGTCTCCTTGCAGGAATAGTAATCAGTTACAAGCGATGTCCTCGAGATGAGATGGTTTTGTTTCTCTTTTCTCGACTGCGAGAGGTGAGTGGTGGGACGAGCGTTTGAGTTAGCACTTCGGTGATGGACATTCGTTCTGATTTGTGCTTGGTCCGGTTCTCCAAGTATTCGCATGCTTAGGACGGTCTTTAGTGGTTTCTGGGCGGATTTTCATCAGAAAACCGGTGACCGAACCACCCTCTCTCGTTCCTAGAGCCAACACCAATTGCTTCATTTCAAGATCTTGAGATCAAGAACCCCCACCAACTCGAATCAACACCAAATCGTTTGCAACAAACACACACCATCAATCAGTGCGACAGTTGCACTTATACTCTTCGGCAGGACGAGCGGTGCGCGCTTCCATTCGGACGCATATAACTGTCGCTCCATAAAGTCGGAAGCAGTAAAACAAATGAAACACTATCAAGCGCAGCGAATGAAAGAAACTCATCACGAGTGAACAATGGAAAAAGTTTTATTAAATCGAAAGGATGCAGAGCAGGCAGCAGGGCGTGTGTCACTTACTGCGACGTATGCATAATGGAGTGTGCACAGGGATTCAAAGTGTAATGGCGTCTGCGATGAAAGACGACTGTCAGCGTATGATATTTCAGCGCTCTATACCGTTGGGAGCCACGGCCTGGGGCTGGGGGTTGACGTGAAGTGATGGATTATGATGACATTTAATATGCATTTTAGAGCGCATTTGTTAGGGCGGCGATGTCATGGGTGCTATGTTTCTTTTGTCACGCTCTGACGGTAATGCAGACGGATTAGTTTTTCAAATGCGTTCAACGCAAGCGATGAAGTGTGGTCTTTGCTTGCAGAGGCATGCCATTTATTTATGGTGGATAATTCCAACTAATTGGTGAGCATTTGAGTTTGAAATGTTGTCAGAGCTTAGCGTGAACCCTTTTAAGTCTGATGAGATCAGAGACAGTCGTGGGATTTTTGTTTAAAAGAATGAATGCGCACAACAGCTATGCTTGTCATCAAGATTGTGGGCTTAATTCAAAAGAGGGTTGTGCATCATTATCTTTTGAAGAGGCATCCGCCACGTGGGTTTTACTTCTACCTTACATTTCTGGATTAAAAAGAACTTTTATGGTAGCTCCTCGGTAACACTGGTTATCTAGAAAAAGCTTCTCAATCCTCGCTCTTCGAAGTCGGCTTAAGACTGTAGGCCCCCATCAGCAGTGAGTTAACAATAGGACGCGCAACATGATTTGTTGTGGAAGCTAGGATGAGGCTCAAGGAATCAACAAATTCATCATCCTGGGCCCAAATAGTCCATTCGGAATCAGGACTAGGCATGTATACATACCACTTCCGAACTGGGGTCTGATATTCACTGGAATGAAGAAATGCTGAATGTGACCAACTAGACCAATTAGAGACAGTACGACGTAGGGTTCGAACGTTACGATTCCTTCATGTCCAGCCATTGACTATCCGTGCATGTGTACACAAACATAGCTGTGTGTGTGGGCCCTCTATATTTAGGTATACCCAAAAGCAGACAAAATATCTAAGTTCTCTGCTTGGGAGAGGATTTTTAAACAGAACCATTAAATTTTGCTAAAATTGTATATCAAACTTCTGGCGGATGAGATGATTTTTATCAAATTGGCGAGTAAGACTAATCAAAAGATGGTCACAACATGCGCTACTTATTTTTTGGTTCATGAAGTGTTACTTCAATTCGTACAACAAACTCCACATCGTTCGCAGGTAGTTGGGTTTTCCAAGAACGTTTATCTGGATCGCTTGACTTTAATGGAAAAGATGAAGTTGCTCGAGAGATAGTGTCTTCGGGCCTATCTCGGGTTGTATTGTATCGTACAAGTAGTTGTACCCGCCTGATGGAAAGCGAGTCAGACCAGTTGATGTGTGAATGCTGAATCTGAATGGCCAAGTTTGAAAAGCTCTTTCCTTACAAAAATACTGTTTTAACATTGTAAGTGACCCAAAAGTGGTAAGCGCCGTAAAATTATCTTAATCATAACGGCGGAATCCTGCGGACGAAAATCATGGAGACCACTGACATGAGATTTTTAAACCTAAATAATTCTCCAGACAGCTCTCGAGGCTCAAACAAAGCGACGCACTGTCGTGTGACTTCTTCAATATCCTCCTGGAGAAGATCATGCAAAACGCACACACCAACACTAGAGGCACGATCTTTCAGAGGTCCGGACAACTGAAAGGATACGCCGATGACATTGGGCCTCAAGAGGCAGTTGAGTAATAGAGCACTCTATCGAAAGACCAAGGTGTATATAAGACACTGATCATCCCAGTCCTGCTGTACGGCGCAAAGCGGATAAAGATGTCCTTTGTCTCTTTGAGGGAAAAATTCTGCGTGCGACCTTTGGTCCTGTTGGTGCTCACGGGATCTGAAGGAGAACATCCAACCACGAACTGTATGGGCTGTACAACGACATGAGCCTATCCAGGCGTCTACGGACACAACACCTTCTGTGGCTGGGCCATGTAAAGCGTATGGACAACTCAGTTCCGGCCCGAAACAGCTTCGAATCCGAAGCTTTGTGATGGGCAACGCCACAAAGGACACAAACCAAAGTGGAAAACGAATCGAACAATCGCGCTAGTTGGAGAGGCTTGTTGATTGAGGCCCGGACTGTAGCCCGGACTGTAGCCTGGACTGTAGCCCCCCAAAGAAGAAGTAAGAAAGAGAAAATTGTGCGTACTCAAAAATCAAATCCTCGCATTTGCGAAGACCGCAAAAATAGGTTTGTCTATAAAAGTGGGTACGAACAAGTACCTAGGTATACGTTGTCTGCAACAATGGTCCTCCAATATCGCTATGAGCAGCGAGTTAACACTAATGCTGCGTCCTAGGAAGTCTTTAACTCCAACGCCGAAGGACAACATTTTAGACGCAGACCACGCCAACGGTGACAGTTGGAAATCCACATCAACCAACAGAACTTGCGTACATAAGAGTAACTAGCACAAGACCATTCTGAATAGTGGAGAATGTTGGCTGGGACCCAGACTCACCCCGGCGAGAAGCCTTTTATTAAACCAGCAACTTGACGTTTTGACAAAATGTCAGTATCATAACTCCGCGAAACGAAATGAGTCACTTTACGCTTGTTCTGTATTGGGAACGTACATATGTACATACATCCACAGTGAGTGTACTGCGCCGAACTGTGTGTTTTTTGAAAAGAAGTTCTGACCGCATACCATGCACAACACTCAAAATGTAGATACTGCGGTTGAGAGTGTGAGACACAATTCAAGAACATAAACATGCGGCTAAGAAACATGACTTTCGTACCCGTCAACATTGAAAGAAACATTAAGAGAACACTTTACAGAAATAGAGGACTGTCATTTAAAAAGGAGTACGAGTGCGATGGTGACCGTAATTCTTTTTCTACTTCTTCTAGTGGCGATACAATGCTACATAAGCCTGGGCCTCAACCCATTAGCCTTTCCATCTGGCCTCTCCAGAAACAATCAATGCGATAAGGACCAATGATTTGAACGCAGAATTTTCTCTCGTAAAGGCCAAGGACTTTTTCATTAGATCTTGAGATATAACTAATCAGGACAGGGAGGGTCTGATATAGAGTGAACTTGATCCTTCGAGAGTGGGCTCTATTACTCAATTGCATCTTGAGCCCAAAGAAACAGTGGTTGGCAAGAGTTAATCAGCTTTTACTGATCTTGTTCGTACTATAAGCTTGGAAGCCAATGTAGCTGGAGTCCTTATCGAGTCCTTAATCGTTGTAGCTGTGACGTTCCCACCGAGTCGTCGATGTTGTGTGTCTTTTCTTGATAACAGTATACACTTCGTTTTGCCCTAAATAATATTGACGGCTCAGTGTGTTCGACCAATCACGTCAATGTCGTCCGGATATGCTAGCAATTGCGTGGATTTTCGAAAAATCGTTCCTCTTGTGTCGGCGACTGAGTTTTGCACCAGCTTCTCAAGTACGATATTGGTGAGCATAGGCCTGTGCACCCAGGGCAAAGTTGTTAATTGCATTCAATCACAATGACAGCCTCCTCGTGGCGCCCTCTAAATAGCATTTACTGCAACCGCTTACAGCTGAAACAATGTATGCAGCGGCCTCTTGTCCAGAGGCTTAATCCGGGACCCGGACGTTATCGCAATTATGAGCCGCAAATAAACAGTCGTGGTGTGAATTGCGACATAAACACAGATGTGTAATGAGAGCCGTAACTTTTTGCTCTAAAATACAACCAATGTTCTTCCTTGACTGAGCGCTGTCTTTATACGTCCTTGAAATGAATCCTCGCAGCTCTAATTGAGCTGTCCTTGCTCTTAAGAAGTGGTTTTCTCTTTCGATTAAAGATTTTCTTAAATGTGTATGCAATGCGCTTACGAGCAATCGACCTTCGTGCTTACTCCCCCTGCAACGCTTTTCTGAGCATTTCCATCGTTTCCTATTAACTCCGGTGGAACGACTTAAATCCGGTTAATCCTTTTCTTAGAGCTATCAGCTGAGCTGCAGTGTTAAGTTGTTTAGCTAACCCTTTGTGTGGTGATTCCTGAAACTACATCCCCCCGAGACATTTCCAAGTAAATTCCTTAAACCTTCGGTTAAATAATTAGTGGCTTCACGGATAATCTTTTGCAGCGAATTGTTTCACTTGGATTCTTGAATTATACATTTC
The DNA here is from genome assembly GCA_916610145.1 of Eristalis arbustorum. Classification (NCBI taxonomy): domain Eukaryota; kingdom Metazoa; phylum Arthropoda; class Insecta; order Diptera; family Syrphidae; genus Eristalis; species Eristalis arbustorum. The sequence continues at coordinate 3,491,088 of OU744318.1, forward strand.
TTGGTTCAAGGACTAGGGAAGTTACAAGCCTCAAGGCAGTACTTCCTCGGAGCACTCAACGCTTTCCACAAACGTGTTCCTATTAACGTCGTTACACACCACTTCCAGCTGCTCACTGCCTCAACCCCATCTCCCACAGGAAGAAAAGTGAATGTGTGTCAAGAATGTTGACAAAAATTAATTCTTGCTCGGTTCGGCGAAAGGCCCCGCATTGTATCGGCCTCAAACCACCGCGTGGGGATGATTAATGGAATCCTGTCTGCATGCTCACAGCACATTAAGACGGATGAGCATGCGAATATTATTCTAAGCAGAGATCGGCCTTGGGGAAATTAATAAAATCCTTCCGTATGCGAGGAACAAACAGGCCCCTCCGTCCAACCGTTGCGAAATTATGAATTCAAGCCTTATTGCGGCTTAAGCGAGAATGCCTCCGGCCACAGATGCACTCAAGTGGGGAATTGGAGTGGTCCTGTTCATCCATCACTCCATGGAAACCTACACAGGCGCTAACCCCACCTGAAGCGTATCCTTGTTTGACTTGCAAATGCAATGCATCGCATGACGTTGCGCCTCCATTCACGTTTGACAACTGTCATCGCTCGGGGAAGCGGAAAACATCGGCGCGATAGAAATTTTCAATTTGTTCCAATTAACTGTTCAATCGCTCGGCAACTGCTTCAATTGCGAAACTCATTCCGGGCATAATAAAGCCTCCAATCGCTGCACGGCGCGCCGATACCCTTTCCCCAGTGGGGAGTGAGTAATGCGATTGTATCTATTCAGCTGTGCACTCGATGGGGTTCGATTCGATTAGCGAGGATGCGTTGTTTGTTTTCCGCTTACTCGGCGCCGCGCCGACAAACCTCAGATAACGACGGCGGCCGCGTTTAGGACAGCGCACGTTGGTGTTGTCACGATAATTTGAATTTCCATCGAATGCACTGACTCGCGGGGAGGCGATAAATATTGAAAATGCTTGTCGTGCATGTTGGCTGCAATAAATGGGTGTGAGGGGGAAAATAAATGCTTTTCATCGCGACGAGATGTAATCCCTTGCATCACGTAACCAAATAAATGATTTGTCAGATGAACGGGGCTGATGAATTTTTTAAACATTTTTGAGCGGCTGTCAGAACAATGTAACTCTTAAAAAAAATACTTTAACCATTGAATCGAATTCCTGTTGGATTTACTGTAAAAGGATTCCGTCATGCGTGGGAAATTCAATAAAAATATCAATTTGACTTGATAAGTGCCATATTTGAACGCAAAAACACCAGTTAAGTGGGTTCTAAACGATGACGAACTTTTGAAGCGTTGACAGGTTTTTAGAAATTGCTCTTCATTCTTGAGGAACTACTTAAAACTTTGGTGGCTGGCTGTACCTGGAGATATTTTGATCAATCTGAAGATATCGATCGTAGAGTCGTCGAAACAAAAGATGGCACTATCCCTGATTCTGGAAAAGGATTAACAGTGCAAAAACCAACGTTCTTCTTCTAGCGATGGGGTTCCACGAACCACGAAATATAGCAATCTGTCCTCTCATATCCGTTAAGGCGATATTTAAAGCCACTCGTGGTCAGAGCGTGTGAGCTTGTGATGTTTATTTCCCTGAGGTTGTTGTAGAAGTTGCCCCTGAGTGCCTAGCCAGAGCACGGTTTGAAGAGGAACGGTGATGCGTTATTTCCCCCACTTCTTCCATTTCGTTTCAGCACGTTATATCCAGCGTGAGTGGAGTGTCGAGTTATGATACCGATGAGTGTCCATGGTACTCAATCTGCTTAGTCTTAGCACACAGAATGATCCATTGTGATGGCCATATCGTCGATTGTGCTGTCGTTAGCCTGCTAGGACTTGCTTCGAAAATCTAGACTTTTGTGTATCAGGCTTCGTGCGAAGACGTACTTGCGTGTTTTCTCAAACGATTTCCGGCAATAACATATTTGTTAATGGTGTTGGCAGCACTGCCGGTATATGACATATTTGACGTGTCGCGAGCTCTAACGCTATTATTTATTGATTCATTCATAAAGTAGAAATTCTTCGAGTAAATACGTTTTCCGACACGTACAATCTATCATCTCATAAGACAGTTTTCACCTCGGGCTTCGTTTTGCGTAAGACTTTCATGATTGGCCCAAGCTTAGCTCTTTTTTGTCGCAGAGTTAGTGGTAGATCTTTGTGGATGCTTATTTTGGTCCCTTTTAACTTGTTGGCTCCACTTAGTACACTCGAGCATAATCTCTCGACGACATCTTTACAATGATGGTAGAAGTGTGTGGGGTTCTAGCTCGAACGCTGTACGCAGACTCTGCAATGTTGGATGTTTCATTCTTGTTCTGCAATCCGGCGCAGATTGATTTTGTTTTTTCCTCCATGTCGGTGTTAGGCTCAACGTGCAAGTGCACCACAAAATTGGATTCAGTATTTTTTTGCATGAGCTTAATCAGCTGAGTTTCTAGGAACTCACTTCTCTTCTCTAGCTGCAGTGCTCTTTCCAATGTTTCTTCTTGACGTATCTCCAGATAACTCTGCACATAGAAGTTAGAAATCGGACTTTGATGGAAGTTCCAGAATTCTTGTTTTTTTCATCGAGCAATTTTTTAGGGAGTCAATGCTGATGCCAGTTAACTTGTCCATATCCGCTTAATTTTTACGATCACTATGTCTTTGCCATTTTTCGTTTCTTTGACGTTCTGGGGAAATTTCGGATTCATATCTTTTGCTCATTTAGCGAGGTCAGCTTTGCGTTAGGTTTTCGGTTTCATCAGATTCGGTCCAGTTTTCACTTCAGTGCACCAACCCTTGACCGAATGTTTAGCCATTTGGTTGTTTTCTCCACTCACTTCACCTGTTTTCGGTTGGCGTATTTGACGTACAATTTTCTTTGCCTATTCGTCTATAATTTTTATTGGAGTGGCCGAAGAAGACACCAGCTTGATAAATTGTTTCTCTATGTCCGATAGCAATTTAAACAAGCAAAATTGGCGTAGTAAAGTTGATCCAAGAATACTACATGAGACTGAATCGCACCAAGAACGAGTCGCTGTATGGTGCGCAGTTCCATCAAGGTGCAGTGTGGATTTTAGAGCATACTCCTTTAAACAAAACTGTGTTGTTACACCGCAACTGTCAACCGTTATTAAATGTAAATTAGCATGGAGGTCATATACGGTTGGTGTGTTTTCATTTTGCTGAAGTGGTCAACAGAAAATCCAAAGGTGTTAGAAGTTGTTTGGTGAACTATGCGTTTTTTGCGGTGAGCGAACAAACACCGTGTACAACCTCCCACCGGCTTGACAATATTCTTCGATACTCAGGCGAATGGTATCGTCGAGGTGGGATGCTAGGCCTCGCCCCAAAAAACAAAATGACTAAGCCCATGCCAAATTTACGACACGGCATTGCGTTGTCCTACGGGCACGGTTTTCAAGGCCAAACAACAAGGTAATCCGATTTTAAGACAAAAAACTCGATACCTAATAATCATAATAGTGTTTACGAAAACGGATTCGAAGTATGGAACAACAAAGACATCATTCGCTGCACCGGCTCACATGACTTGGCCACGACGATCAGAAATCTTAATAAATCATCATTCTTTAATTTCATCTTGTACCATCCTCCCGTCACCTGACAAACGGCTCGTTGGTTCTGCATTCAGCTAGCCAGTGGCAGTGCAAGCAATATAAATCCTTAAATCATTCTTTTATTGCGCACAGCCCTACAGCATCTGACCAACTTTCCCACTTGGGGAAGTATTTAACATTTTTCTTATTTAATTGCTTCAATTTAATGGAACTGACCGACTAACTTGTTCAGAATAACTTTCACCTCAACAGAGATTCCTGCTCTTTAATTACCATCTCCTCAGAGTTGAACAAGACAACGGCGCCAGATTTTTCATCCTTTTACCGTCCGTTACACCCGCATTCATCATCCGACATGTGCCCGGGTCACAGATGAATCAGCCCGAGTAAGTCGGCACAAGTTATGGCCAACTGTTGCCAATTCAAAATGCGTTCAAGTTTTAATTCACCCGAAAAGTTGCTCGAAAGTTAATGATCCAACTTGTGGCCCATTTGCACTCAATACGCAAGCAGTGAAGTGCCAGCACTTGAAACTTTTAATCCATAATTATGAAGTGCGAACGTTAATCCTCCCCGAGTTATGAGAGACCTTGAAGATTCCATTTGCCTGATGGGAGATCTCTCCCGGAGAATGACTCCGGTTAAGACCACTTTAAGAAGAAAGCGAAATTATGAATTAAATTCTCGGCTCAGTCGCAAAACGACGAAAGGTCGTTGAGTTCACTCCGAAGTGTTGAAGAGCTATCGACGTATCCACAGTCAACACCTAGGAGACGACAAGACACAATTCCATTAAGGGATTAGGAAGAGCTACATCAACAATTAATTATGAAAGGATTACATGGCTTCCTCCAGTGCACTCTATCAAGATGACACCTCGAATACCTTCTAAAGCCATGGCTTCCACAAATCACTGTCCCCCTGCCCATCCGGAGCACATGTCTCCGACTGCCTGTCGTCTGGAGGGACGGGGCACAGGAGAACAGCCTGCAGGATAGACGACTGTGTCATTCATTATTGAACCAAGAAGACCATGTGCCGTGCTTGTGTGGTGTGCGCTTTTGTGGTAGAATTGCTTTCGCCCCTAGCAATCAACTTATTAGATCGTGCACACTTCGTTTGCATTCGGATGGTTATTGCTTTCTGGCCCTGTTGAATGCGAAATGCTTATGTTTCTGTGCATAAAAACGGATAATGTGCAATGGGACTGGGATTAAAGAGAAAACACATTTCTTCCGATTTAATTGACATAACTTCGGAAGGAAATTCACTCAAAATTAGCATGGAGGGTATGAAGCCTTGTCTGAGGAATTGAATAAAGAATGTCAGTTCATTTCCGGATTGAAGCTTTGTCAAGTACTAATTTTCAATAAAATTATGGAAATTGGAAAGCTTTGCGGATGGATGTCGCATGCTCTTGGAGCCCTGTCGATGGAACGATATCCCGGATTTCGATGCAACTTTTGTAAAGTTTTTTGACGAGTAAATAATGTTGTTGAGTAAATAATGATTTGTTGAGCAAAAATGCATTGTGTGAGCCATGATGTCGACAATGACATCATTCAGTAGCTTAGACGGTGTAGTTACTAATAGTAATAATAATATAATATGGGTGGCGCTGCAGCCCATAGAGGACCAGAGGCCCAGCTTCTCAGCAACCACTCGTGTTGTGCGTGCTATTGTTCTCTCACGAGTGGAAGGGACCAACATTTGTATGCCGAATCCGAACGGCCAAGTTTGAGAACGTATTCCAAGACAGGAAATACTCTTTGAGCATTGGCAGGCACTCGAAAGAGATGGGGCAAATAAAAATTATTTCTTGTCGCTTAGACCAGGGCCGTCGTTCAACATCGTGGTCCAAGTGCGTTGTGGTCGACGCATCCACAGCTCCACGGACAAGCAGCAGTTAGTGGAAATGTAAAAAAAAACTAAAAGAGGCCAAAGGGAGAGCTTTGTCATTGAGTCGTGCAGTGTTGTGCAGGTTGGATCAACAGGTTATAGTTGCTTTATGTTACATATTATTTTCTGCTATAGTAAAAATTATTGTGAGATGTTATTTTATATCGTTGCACATTGTTGTTATACAAGAGCGATCGAGTGAAGTTATGGAAATGGAGTTTTCAATAATTTATGTGGATGGTGCTCCGCTACCACATTTTTATTCGTCGACTGGCTGGCAGAAAGGGGTGTCACGTTTCCCCCAATATTCAGTGCCGGTGAGTTGGGTCATTTATTTAAATGATTGTTTCGTCGGCTCCACACATTTAAGTCTGCGTTTTCCTGCTCTATGTGTTGTATGTGTAAGGACATTCTTATCATCGGAAAGAGAGTAAGGTGCCTATCACCCACCTATTATTATATTATTTCTTATGTATATCTCGTACGCCAAGATGTGTGCTTTTCTGGTCCGTCTGTTGCGTACGAATTTGTCTCCACTAAGAGACTTCGAATCGATCAGGTCCATTGCTCAGTATTCTTTACGTTTTCACAGACGTTGAAGAAGGAAGGACCAATCTATCATGTATGAAAGCCTGTGATTTTTGCCCAGGGTGTCATGCATATCAAATATTACTGACCTGTAATTTCAATCGAGGCACTGCCTTGAAAAGATTAATAGCACCTAAACTCAAATTTAACTTGGCCCGATTGTGTTAAAAGAATGCATGTCTAGTTCACAAAATTCAACAAATTATTCAGCCTTTGCTACACTTTGAAAATCTATTGAATGGGTTTGATGGAAAACATAAAAACGAATGTTAATCCATTCAAACAATCGATGGTGGCGCAAAATGTCCAAAGATATATATTATTTGGTATCTGTGGACTAAGTATACACAAACAAACAAGCAATGGATTGCTAAACTCCCCAAAAACATTGAATAATTGTGTAATATTTTTTCCAGCAATAGGTCGGTGGTAATGGCACAATTTCGATTTCTTAATAGTGTCGCATCAACTGGACAAACATGCCGGCGAACAGACTGGAACTACAGGACATCATTCAGGGCATGGCCGCTACCGGATCGATTGTTCATTCAAGAATATCGCGGGTGCGGCCGACAAGTTGTTGAAAACGAAGAAACATAAAGCCAGATGACGGTTCACGCATTTCGGTATCGCTGGGCCCAAACTCAATTGGAAGAGCAGATTTTGTTGAACAAGTTCATAAAGACGGTACATGAGCCAGTTTGGAAATTGTGATGAAAGCATTTCCTGGTTGCGTAATGTCTCATTTTGGCGATTTGGGATGCCCCTGAAGATCGTCGGACTTAATCGTCTCAGTCTTTTTTGTTGCTTGGAGTCGCGGGCTTGTTCAAGAGCGGAAGGTCGTGGCAAATGCAAAAAAGCGAGAAAATGTGTATACCAGCCACTTGACAGATATTATCTTTTCCACAATACAAAGAAACGTCAAAATAAAGTTAAACATCACTTAAGATCTCTTTTTAGTAAAAAAGTGATTCGAGATGAAATTTGTGTTATCAGAGGTCTTTTCTGCTGTCTAATTGTGAGTTTGCAAACCTACCGAACCCCATCTCGACTTAAAGTTGTACAAGTATCCAGACTAAGAGTAAGAACTTCTGCATTCGCAGAAGAGAGACAAGGTCCGCATCATAAGAATGCTCGGTCTGAAGTATTCAAACAAAGTATATGTCACAAAGCTGAACGGCCTTCTAATACTTTTCGTGGTTAGCCAAAAAACTAAGTGCACGGTTTCCTGTGGGGCGCTATTTACACCATTCATTCAATTAGACCTTAAAAGTCTGTGGAACTTACATCAAAGCGTATTTTTTTTAAGACCATATTGTCTTTGCAATCCCCAAACTTTCCTTGTGGCATACTCCGCGTATTCAACACCATGTTCAGACAACCGCCTCGGGTTTAATTAAAATCATCTTCACGCAGTAAGTGTGCAACCAGCATAACCGCCGACAATGTCGTCACGAGTATATGAATGTTGGCAAGTTCGAAAATAACTGTTTATCAGGGAAAAGTTTGACTCGCCCACCACCCATAAGTCTCCCCATCAAACGAACTCCTTATGACATCTTACGAGTTAATTGAATTTGTGTGTCCCACTTCGTAAGGGAGATGGTTTCATGTGAATTAGGAGCAAGTTTTAATGTAAACAACAAACCAGAAATCTTGAACGACAGTCGGGAGGATACTTCTTGCTGCTGGGGAATTGATATTGTTTCATGTGATAACAAGCGGCGCTTCTGTTGATTTTTGGCTAGAGACTTTTGCGCACATAAAGTTCGTTCTGGTCGGATTTAGGGAGGAGTAGAAATCGATTGGGGGAGATATGAGTTACCCATTGTAGTGGGTTTCGGTTTACTGCGACGAAATGAAGTTAATGGTATCAACAGAGCTTTTGCAGTAATCACAGAGAAAGACGGGTTTGTTTTAGATAGACGCACGGAATATTGAATTCTGAGGCAATACTGAAATGACATAAATGTAGTCTGAGGGCCAAGGAAGCACAACAATGAACTAATCGAGCAAGGGATGCAAAACAGTTGCGTGCGCGGACGACATGATACTCTTAGTATCGGGTACGTTTCCCCCAATGCTGAGCGAAATCACAGAGTTCTATCCAAATTTAACTCATGGGCTACAGGCCGTGGTCTGAACGCGAATCCTACAAAGACAGAACTTATGTTTTTCACCACGAAGACCAAGATACCAAGGCTCCCTCGACGCAACAATACTGTTCTCTCCCTTTCCTCCAGAGTTAAATACCTAGGCGTCATCCTACATTCCAAGCTCAACTTCTTCTTCTTCTTGATTGGCGCTACAGTCCGGGGTGGACCTGGGCCTCAACTTACATGCCTCTCCAGCCAGCACGATCTTTCGCCAGCTGCCTCCAGTTGCGCACACCAAGTTGGTTGAGGTCCTTTTCAACTTGCGTGCGCCATCTAGTGCGAGGACGTCCTATGTTGCGCTGTCCCAATGGCTCGGTGTCGAAGACTCTTCGGGCCGGAGCTGTGGTGTCCATCCGCTCTACATGACCTAGCCATCTTAAGCGTTGGATCCGAAGACGCTTAACTAGGTGCATGCCGCTGTACAACCCGTATAGTTCATGGTTGAACCTTCTCCTCCAAACGCCATCAACGCAAACAGGACCAAAGATCGTACGCAGAACTTTTCGCAGAACAACCGAGAGCTTCTTCATCCGCTTTCAATAGCGTCCATGTCTCTGCGCCATAGAGCAGGACTGGGATGATCAGGGTTTTATACAAGCTCAATTTGGTGTTTCGAGAGATGGCTCTGTTACTCAATTGCCTCTTGAGCCCAAAGAAACAGCGATTGGGAAGAGTAATTCTGCGCTTGATCTCGGTACTGGTGTTGTTGTCCCTATTTACTCCGGAGCCTAGATAGACGAAGTCCTTGACTACCTCAAAGATTCTGCTGCCCAATATGACGCTCTGTCCGAGACGTCGATGTTGTGCGTCCTTCCGTGATGACAGCATGTACTTTGTTTTGCCCTGGTTTACCGCTAGACCCATTTTAGCCGCTTCCGCTTCAATACTAGCAGACGCCTCATTGACGGCTCGCTGTGTTCGTCCAATCACGTCAATGTCGTCCGCGTAAGCAAGCAGTTGAACGGACTTTTGGAAGATCGTGCCTCGGGTGTTTACGTTTGAGTTTCGCACGATCTTCTCAAGTATGATGTTAAAGAAGTCACATGACAGCGTGTCGCCTTGTCTAAAACCTTTTTTGACATTGAAGGTCTCGGTGAGTTCGTTACCGACCTTGATGGAGCAGCGAGAGTTCTCCATCGTCATCCTGCACAACCTGACGAGTTTGGCAGGAATGTCAAAACTAGACATGGCGCTGTATAGCTCGTCTCTATGCACGCTGTCATATGCGGCCTTGAAATCGACAAATAGGTGGTGGGTGTCGATCTGCATCTCTTGAGTCTTTTCCAGGATCTGCCGGAGTGTAATTATTTGGTCTATTGTGGACTTTCCTGGCCTGAAACCGCACTGATAAGGACCTATCAGGTTGTTGACAAAGGGTTTCAGGCGTTCACACAGAACGGCAGAGAGTATTTTATAAGCGATGTTAAGGAGGCTGATCCCTCTATAGTTGGCGCAGTCAAAGGGGTCTCCTTTCTTGTGGACCGGACAAACGACGCTGAGATTCCACTCATCGGGCATGCTTTCCTCCGACCATATCTTACAGATGAGCTGGTGCATGCGCCCAACCAGGTCATCTCCAGCTGCCTTAAACAATTCCGCGGACAATCCGTCCGCTCCAGCAGCTTTGTTCGACTTCAGTCTAGATATCGCTATCTTAACTTCGTCTAAGTCAGGGGGACGGAATTCGTGTTCATCATCGTCCAAATTGAGTGAAACATTCTGCCTGACAGCGGAATTTGTGTCGTCATCGCCGTTTAACAGTCTACAGAAATGATTTTTCCTAATTCTCAGCATCGACTGCGATTCTACTACTAGTTGTCCATTTTCGTCCCTGCAGGCTTCGGTCCGAGGTCTATATCTTCCTGATACTTGTTTTACCTTTTGGTAAAACTTTCGGACCTCCTTCCTGTCGTAACACCTCTCCATCTCCACGACCGCGCGCTTCTCATGCTCTTTCTTTTTTCTTCTGAGAAGCCGGTGCTCTTCCCTTCTCTTCTGTTCGTAGAGCTCACGAACAGCTCTCGTTGTTCGATGCAGCGTTGCCTTGTAGGCCTCCTGCTTGGCTGCATGTACCTGCCTGCACTCGTCGTCAAACCATGGGTTCCTTCTGGGTGGTGTCGTGAAACCCAGCACATCAGTGGCAGCTTCTTTGATGGCTTTTTGACAACGTTTCCATTCTTCTTCTATTGAATGTGCAGGCAGCGTCGAACTTTCAGATAGTTTCAGGGAGACTCGGTCGGCAAAGTTCCTAGCGGTCGATTGCGATTGTAGCTTTCCGACGTCAAACCGTAGTGTTCTTTCTCGACTCCGTACTTCTCTCGATATCCTCATCCTTACCTTGGCTACAACAAGGAAATGGTCCGAGTCGATGTTGGCTCCTCGGAACGTTCGGACATCGAGAATATTGGAGGAGTGTCTGACGTCGATCGCAACGTGATCAATCTGGTTGACGGTTGATTGATCAGGAGACCGCCAGGTCCCCTTATGGATGTTGAGGTGTGGGAACCGCGTGCTCATCACAGAGAGGTTACGCCCCGAGGCGAAATCTACCAGCCTGAGTCCGTTTCCGGATGTGTTGTCGTGCAGGCTGTGTTTTCCGATGACTCTAGCAAAGATTTCTTCCTTGCCCAGCTGTGCGTTGAAATCTCCTAGAACGATCTTGGTGTCATAGCTGGGGCATCGATCGTATGTTCTTTCTAGGAGATCATAGAAGTCATCCTTGATATCGTCATCCTTCTCCTCCGTCGGGGCGTGTGCGCAGATCAGGCTGATGTTCCCGAATTTAGCCTTGATGAGGATTGTTATGAGGCGCTCGCTGATATAATCAAAGCTTAAGACTTTTTGCCTAAGTCTGCCTCGAACAACGAATCCGCATCCAAATAAGCCCCCTGGGTCAGGGCAGCTAGTGAATCTTTCTAGGCAAACCCAAAATGACCCTTTAGATGTAGACAGCGGTACATAAGCCCATGCCCCCCAAGGGCTCAACAGGAAGTCTAATATCGGGTCAGGGCAGCTAGTGAATCTTTCTAGGCAAACCCAAAATGACCCTTTAGATGTAGACAGCGGTTGACCGTCAGCTCTCTACTATGGTGGCTCGTCCTAGGCAAGATATACAACTTAGACAAATTTAACGAAGTCCAGAGATGATGAGACCCAGGGAAGCAGGAGGTTAGTCAACGAGATCATGTGGCCATAGCAGAGCTCTGCAAATCCTGCCTAAGCACCTAATCTCAACTATTACGGACTACATTACACCCACCGTAGGCGTTGTGTGGAGAGCGGACTGGAAAACCCAATCACACGCCTTAGAATACCAAGTTCTGATCTACACAGATGGATTCAAGCTAGACCACGGTGTAGGCACGGTGGACTTCTATGTCTTTAACACTTAGCACTTTCCAGTGCACTCAAACTGAAGTCAGAGAGGCGTGTAAACTTTTCGGCAGCTGCAATTATGGGAGTACTGCAGCTATCTGCAGCGACAGCCTAGCAGCCATAAGGGCCATCACCTGGGCAACCATCAACTCTAAATGGGTGCAACAGTGCAGGGAAGAACTCAACCAGGCCAGCAGTAGTTGCAACATTACCCTGCTCAGGGTGTCAAGCCATAGCAATATAAGGGGGCTCCTACCCCATTCTCGGTTTCAAAAAATAAATTTTTTATTAAATTCGAACCTTTAATTATTCAAGACTGTTCCCTGAAAATTTCAAAAACTTTTGAAGATACAGCCGATTTACTATAGAAGCGTCAGCCGACGGTGAGTGCGCCGCAGCATGGGCCACATCTACGGTAGCTAGGGTTCCCCATTGGCATATTTTGTGACTACCTGCTTGAAACATCTGCTTCTTTGATTAGCGCTATAGTCCGGGGTGGATAATTTTAGTATATACCAGAGCTACACATGAACTCTTTCTAATCCCGTTGGAATTTTTGGTTTCAGATGCTCCAGTGAGCGGAAACCGCATGTAACAGAGGTGCTTTTGTTTGCTCAAAAAAAAAAACAAGATCAATTTGTTCTTCCTTTTTAAGTCTTCAAATAAATGTATGTAATGTTACATGCCTAAAAAATAATATATATTCATTTCGCAGCCAATTGAATATCGTCAAAATTTTAAATCGATCGATCGTGGGGTTCCCGTAAAGTAAAACGAGATCACTGACGAACTAGCCAAGCAAGGAGCTTCCGCCAAAGACTCCTCTGTGCTAGTGGGTGCACCAATCCTTAAATAAACCACACACCAGCACTAAAGGACGTTTAGTAGTAGAAGTCGGACTAGTTCATCCAAGGACAAATTCTCTAAGAAAACCTGGCCCTCTTCCTTGAAAAGTAGAACTGAAGACCTCCTCAATAGACACCGCTCCGAAATGTCTAGAGTCTTGGCTGCAAGCACGGGGCACTGACCCATGGGCATCCACGCTGGTTCACGAGGTGTAATACCAAAACGGCGTGCAACTGCCCTACTTGTACCCGGCTTGGCCAAGGTAGCCTTTTAAACCAATCCAAAACCATCCAACCGATTGATTGAGCGACGAATCTGAGCTATGGTGACTTCTATCGTGCCTCATCTCTACCCCACACAATGCGGAGTGTGACTCCTGAGACAGATGATGGAAAAGTCATGCCCTCTGCGTCTCATTCCAAATTGCGACGACAGTTGAAGAAGAAAAAGTACACATGATAATCAAAGAAATCGCAAGACAAACTTTTGGAAGAGTTTTCATTGACTTCGAAACTTAAAACATTGTTATATCTCTCCGGGCGATAAAATAAATCAAGAAATTCCGTGCCAGTCTCCAACGATCTTGCGGCAATCAAACACAAGAGCAAATAAATCCACGGAAGACTGCGTTTTCATAAACATCATTCCAAGTCATGCCGTCGTGGGAGAAGCACACACGCGGATTGGTGAAGATGTGAAGTGAATTCGGTTGGAGTCAACGATGCAGAAACGAAGTGCTGACATGCTGTCGGCAAATAGTTCAAGATTTGTGCATCAACTTGTTTTTGACATCGTCTGAGTAAATATAATTCTTACGGTTGAGTGAGGGTAGCAATTTCACAGAGATTGCTATTTTATTGCCTCGGCGATCTGCAGACGTAGAGGTACTCTCTGCTGCTGGAAGGTACGTGTGGTGTGCTCGAGGCAGATATCACACACGACATAGTGGTTCAGTGACTTTTAGTTAAGCAAAATTTGCACGACGGCATGTCAACGCGCATTCAATGCATATTCGTACGCAATCAATATCTGTTATAGAAGTGTTGTATGTATTTTCATTTAATTCATTAGCTCTGCTCAACATCTCTTTAACAACTAACTAACCTCGTCAACAGAAGCTCCGTATCACGATACAGACCGAATGCTTGTATTGGGAACAGTCGCCGTAAATCGACAGAATTATGAAATGTGTAAACGGTGGACGGAGGAGGAAAGTTGGTCAATGACTGTATCATTGCACAGAGGGTATGAAACGAAAATACAGATTAAAAACCTGGTTAAACTGCTTTTTTCGTTCGTTGTAACGACAAATAAATAGAAGTGTTGACAGTGTCGTAAGATGGTATCATTTAATAGAGGTCAGAACATCATCAGTGGCTTTAATAAAAGGCAAATGCGATTTATGTATCAGAAACGAAATTCGAATCCACCCAACGGATTTGACTGCAGTTTTCTTCAATGGAATATCATATATGGCATGTAGATGGAGCACGTACGTACTAGGCGTACATTATTCACAAGAGCATCAGACAAAGCCTCCTTTATTTTGATGTTAAAATTAATTTACAATTGTGAAGGATGGCAAACGTTATAAACACAATCCGTGTGTGCTTATGACAGGTCATGCATGGTGCAATGCACACTTTGCACACCCTGACGAAACGCTTCTGAATATTCATGTGTGTATTTATTTTATTGTGATGTTTTCTCACTAGATGGACATAATGGATATGGATACCCAAATGATGGCTATTAACTAATATAAAAATTATAAAAATTACATATGTGAAGTAATTCTAGCCCTAACAAAGACAATTTAATATAACTTTTTCAGCAGCAGCAGTGCCAACATTAATAATCTTAGCAACGGAAGAACCGCATCTCTCAAATTAGAGATTACTCACAGGAAATATGTACGAGCCTCTACCACCCCAGAGAAAAGTGCAGCAATGCGACTAACAACATTTCTAATGACGCTGATGTAATATATATATATAGATTGAGATTTGGCACCATTTCTCAACCCTATCGTTAATGACTCCAGTGAAATCTAGTGAGGAACACCAAGCTGTCAATGATGGACGACCGAGTGAAACCTGCTTCACACAACTTCACTTGGAACTTAGACTTTGGCAAGTCTATTCACATTTACGTTCAAAAGTTCGTTTTTGTGGAAACAAATTAAAATAAAATTATTTCTTGAAACCATGGAACTTTCGACTACGTCTTTAGCATATATCAAGTCGGATAGTTCAAGCATCGACTAGCAGATAGTTTATAATGATGTTTCATACTGTTGCAAGATCGATAAGTTGCGTTTAGTAAGGTTTGCGCTTAGCGAGTTCGTACCCTCTGTGAAGAATTTATATGTACTCCTAATATTTTATTTATGTAATGAACAATGTTTGTATGTAGTATTGCCTCCAGTGCATTTTAGGCTAATTTTTATGAAATTTTGAACAGTAAAAGCTCAAAACATGAGAAAATTGCTGTATGCATGAACCAAAAAAAAAATATTTGAACGGAGGTGTTTTAACTGGGTACAAATGCCCCTCGCAATGTTGGAACGGTTTCCGTAGTGTCTTTGTAAGATATTTGAAAATCGAAGGGATGAGATGAGCTAAGAACGGGCGAAGCAAGGCTAGAATGGGGTGGCTAGTTATGGAATAGAGTCGGTTGTAATACGACATATTGCACATCAAATTGTACTGTATATGTATATGTAAAATAAAGTGAATTGAAAAACATAGTAAAGGCAGAGCGCATCGAGCGCAAAATTCGTCGTCACGCGAATTGGTTACAAGTAAAACCTATTGAAACACTTATTAACATAGATACATGTGCGATCGGATCCAAGCAATCAAACGACACCCTACGATGAATATGCGTGCGAAACAAGTATTCATCGACACAAAGAAAAGGACAACCTAATAGGACTTCCATACGACAAACGAGCACAGGCAAAGAACGGATCGAACCGATAAAGCGTCATACGCATAACAACGAACTACACTACACACTTGGACTCCAACCGTCAAGCAGTTAAGTCGTCGTAGCAGTTCGAGTGCCACTAAGCCCAAAAGTGTATCAAGTAGGATGTGGTTAAGTTAACAGTGTTATAATTTTTCAAGTTTAATAAGGAACTCTACATCCAAGTATGAAAATCCTACGTTATAAGTATATATCTTACTAAATAAAATAAAAAGATTGACAGAAGAATTTTTCCAATTCAGTACAAATGTTTGACAGGAAAAATTGTTTGCGGACAGAACAACTTCCGCTTTGCTCTCTATCTTAAGATACAATGAAACATATAACAGGTGAGTTTTTTTTTGTTGTATCGGAGGTTATTAACACTAAACTGGAGCATTCAGACTCAAAAAGTGGTTCAATTAACACTGAACCAGGTAGCAGTGAAAAATCAGTAGGCAATTATGTGATAGCAACTCTACATCATCAACACACACCTCATAACTACCACCAGATCAGAGCAAAGGCGAGACATTGGCATATTAAGTGCTCTGCTGTGTGGTCGCCTTTTCCACAGGTGTCGCAGAAGTTGTAGCTGCCTATTAGTACGTTGGTAAGTCAGTGCAGTCATTTGACGTGATCCCATAATGGCCCGCGACACAGAACATTCTTAACTTCAGACTATTTCTTCAAACTCAGAGAAGACTAACATGCCAGACCCATCTTGCAAGTGGTTAAAGGGTTGAGCACCCAGCCTGGCTCTAGCTACAGACATAAATAAGTCGGGCCTTCCGACTGGTCTACACGTGAACATTACGATCGCATAGTTTTCTGCTTTGACTCCATGCAAAGTTACCTAAGTGTACATTCAAAAAAAAAATGTCGCCTACCTTCCCTCAACTTGGAGCCATCCGTAAAGTAAAGAATTCACTATGTTCTTTCTTGCATTGGACTCTGGCCAGAGCCAGACCTGATTACATGAAAACTCGACTTTGTGTGTGCATCGTGCCTGGATTACTAGATCACTGATTTGTATGCGCGTGTTGGATTAGAGAGTGCTCGCCATGATGGAGATATCAAATAAGATCCAGTGCATCTAGAACAGAACCAGGCGGTCTAAGGAAGGCCTCAATGCAGCCAAGACAGATCGTTTCTTGAAGCTTTGTGGAGACGCCACAGAAAGCCTGTTCCACCAAATGACCGATGCATAGGAGAAAAGTTAATTAATCTAGCTTATTTCCGGGCTTAATCTGGCCCATACCACAAATCCTCCTCAGTCAACGCGTTCGTTGGCCAGCTGTCACCAATTCCGCGCACGAACTTAGTTAGTTCAGAGGCGCTGTTTCTGCTTCTAGTGTTGGCCTGCTCCATTTACACTGTCATGAAGGACATAATTTACTTCCGGAAGTTAAGAGATATATATACATCCGTTCAAGCCGCACAGAGCAGCCACTAAAAACTGCCTAGCTTTAGAGCATCGGTAGTAGGATTGCGATCTCTTCTTAGATCTTAATTTTTTCATGGAAAGAGAAGTGCTCTGTTCATCGTCAGACAAGACCACATTCCATCAGTTCTGCTGGATTGTATCCTAGAACTCCTTCCTGCCAAATACCAAAAGGTCCATTCAGAATTCGCCTTAATGAACCCTCCTCATTCATCGTCAAACTTGCATCGTCTGCTTGTTCCTTGTGAATGTCTGATGTTCTTCTGACGTACACACCCTACTTTATCACTGACCAAAGTGAATGAGTGCAGCTGTCTCCCTGATGTTGATCCAAGAGCTTCAAGCCACTTTGTCCTGCAAATCACCCATGCTCGACTAGGACCGGCCCGCACACCCGATGGACCACAGTTCCTCGGAGAAATTGATTAAGGCACATTCTTTATTCTGGCAACACACAGAAACACGGATTCCTAGTCGAATGCATCATCCCGACTGGAAGTCACAGCGATAAGTCACTCTGGGAAGCCCTCAAACTGAATAAAAATGATTGCCGTCTGGCACGACATTCGAGAATTTGTACCCTCCGCCGCGCCATCAGCGAAACATGCGGCCTTGTTGACCCTTCATTCACACGTGCTCCTGCCCAGGGACACGCTGAGATATTCATCTAATTTACGTTGAAGATTGATTTCCAGTCATTTGGCAAAGCACAACAAACTTGAGAGTCGAGGTGTCGCCGGGTGCGCAATTCGCACTCGGGTCGGGTGGCGAAGTGACAGTTCCGGCAGATCCGAGGTCTATTCCAGATTTGCTTCGCTGGAGAGGGCTGTGTTCTGCCTTCTGCTTATTTGCTTGGTTGTTTACATCCAAAGGATTAATTAACACTTCAACAAATTGAAAGCGAAGGCGCCCTCAAAGGATTGACACGCTTCAAAAGCACAGCAATCTAGTTACGGTGATTTGTAAATCATTTCGGAAAATTTGATTCCCTTTGATCCGCTAAGAGGACTTGGACTTTTGCCGTCGCCGTCGCCGGTGGTGTGGCGGGAGGCACAGGGTGAGAACAAAGGTATCCTTGGGAACTTTCAATTTCGGGGATAGTTTGGTGGGAGCAGTAATTGCTTTTTGATATTCTCATTTAGGGGAAATAATTGCTCAGTCATTTTGTGCTGACATTTTGTCACTCTGGGGCTGGAACCTAAGGAGGACCAGGAAACGCTGTTGTCAAGGAATGAAAATGGTTTCTGTTGCTTGAGTGAATGATTGTGTTAGCACCGCATTAAATCGAGGTCATGTTTGAGAGATTGCGCGATGGATGGTGGACTAGACGGGGATTGGCTTCAAGGTCGATTTAGGCTGTTGCTTTTAGTAGGTTTGTATGGTTTTAGTACTACCGAGGGCTTCCGAACTTGGTTTCAGGTTGTAAACGGTTAACAGCGGTCGATTGGTTTGACGCCATTTTCAACTACTCGGCCGCACTTTGCGGCCAAAATGGCCGTTATTTCGCGTCTCTCTAAGCTCTTCTAACGTCGTCGGCTTGTTGGCATAAACCAATGGCTTAACATAGTCCCACAGAAAATAGTCAAGCGGATTTATATCGTAGGAGGCGGCTGATTTGTTGAATCAATTTTAACGTGTGGATTGTGGATTTTCGCCCGACCAATAACGCATATCGAGCTTATTGACGAACCCATTGACTCAAAAATGAGCTTCGTCACTGAGAATGATTTTGCCAAAACTAAATTTGAGAACGAACGTAGATTCAAGTGGTCCGTTGGCTACAATTCAAGCTTGAGTCAGTTTTATCTTGTATGGATGGACAACTAGTAGTAGAATCGCAGTCGATGCTGAGAATTTGGAAAAATCATTTCTGTAGACTGTTAAACGGCGATGACGATACAAATTCCGCTGTCAGGCAGAATGTTTCACTCAATTTGGGCGATGATGAGCACGAATTCCGTCCCCCCGACTTAGACGAAAGAAGGACTGCGCCAACTATCGAGGGATCAGCCTCCTTAACATCGCGTACAAGATACTATCTGCCGTTCTGTGTGAACGCCTGAAACCCTTTGTCATCAACCTCATAGGTCCTTATCAGTGCGGTTTCAGGCCAGGAAAGTCCACAGTAAATCAAATATTTACACTTCGGCAGATCCTGGAAAAGTCTCAAGAGATGCAGATCGACACCCACCACCTATTTGTCGATTTCAAGGCCGCATATGACAGCGTGCATAGAGACGAGCTATACAGCGCCATGTCTGGTCTTGACATTCCTGTCAAACTCGTCAGGTTGTGCGGGATGACGATGGAGAACTCTCGCTGCTCCATCAAGGTCGGTAACGAACTCACCGAGACCTTCAATGTCAAAAAAGCTTTTAGGCAAGGCGGCACTCTATCACGTGACATCTTCAATAACATACTTGAGAAGATCGTGCGAAAATCAAACGTAAGCATCCGAGGCACGATCTTCCAAAAGTTCGTTCTAGTGCTAGCTTACGCGGACGACATGGACGTGATTGGACGAACACAGCAAGCCGTCAATGAGACGTTTGCCTCTTCCTCTTAAAGCGAAAGCGGAGGAGAAGATTCAACCACGAATTCTACGGGCTGTACAGCGGTATGCACCTATTTAAGCGTCGTCGGATCTAACGCTTGGTCATGTAGAGCGGATGGACACCACAGCTCCAGTCGGAAGAGTCTTCGATACCGGGCCATTGGGACAGCTCAGCAGAGGACGTCCTAGCTCTAGACGGCGCACACAAGTGGAAAAGGACCTAAGCCAACTTGGTGTGTGCAGCTGGAGGCAGCTGGCGAAAGATCGTGCTGGGTGGGGAGGGTTGTTGGTTGAGGCCCAGGTCCACCCCAGACTGTAGCGCCAATCATAGAAGAAGACAGCTTGCTTTAATTAGTCGTGTGTGCGTTAATCGCATTTGAAGACTACACACTGTTTAGGCTGTACAGTGACATGCGTCCTCTGTTGGTTAGAGCTCATGGACAACACTGCTCCAACATGAAGTGCCCGACTACGCGCCACTGTATCAACGCAATTAACCAAATTGGCACAGAAATGGGATGGTTCTCAAGAAAATGACTGTAGTTAAATTGACTAGCCGTAGTGGTTGTAGTGTCTAGTTGGTAGACTCCCAGGACAATCCCGGATTGTATCGACATAAGGAGAAAGCAATTAGCGGCTACGATGACTTGATAGGCGCATGATTGTCCGTCAAATTGCTAACACTCGTATCACTCCCAGTTTTTCGAAAATTACCCTAAGCGGTAATACAAATGAAAGCCCTGACGGTGACCATTTCTTAAAGAGTGATTAGCACACCTAGACCATTATTGTCCAATATGATAGCCAGAGCCGTTCATTTTATCCCAACCGCGAATGGTGACTGGAGCAGATTTGAAGACCAGATCAAAGCACTTTAACGTTTGCTTTTACTGGGATTCGAACCTAGAACCCCTGTAACCAAGGGCAGGCACACCAAAAGCCTGCATCTAGCCGTTTTTTAAAATGTCCAAGGACGTGCCATGTAGGAATATCCACGTCTCTGCTTCACACTTGAACACTGTTACGATCCAGTAGGTTCCGTCTCTTCTCTCAATTGCCCTTTAGTCATAACAAGTTGGATTGGCAAGACTTATCCGCTGAAGGTCAGGTTCAGACCCTCCACGTGTCGGATCAGCGTGAGAAGTAAGTATTTCTGCCATCAAGTGGTTAAGACGGTTTGTCTTACTTGACGGGGACATCTTTCAACATTACCCCTTACATTCAAACAGTCAACATACTCGACTTATATCCCATCACTCTCGGCACAACCACAGGATAACGTCCATGAAACAAAGTCAAACAAAAGCCGAAGTGAACTTACAATGAATTTCTTAAACCTTGACATTCAGTGGCCTCTTCCCTGAAACCCTCCATCGTGCTTGAGTGGGGTCGCCACTACAATACAAGACGTTTCCAAATTGTTACTGAGTCCTTTTGCATCGTACCACTACGCCGTTTCGCAATTCATCGCCTCCAAGCTGACCGAACTAATCCCCCCACTACGGCCACCCTGCCATTGACAAGACCCTTTTCGTGCGCCCACTGCCTCTGACATTGAGATTCACAGTCATCAATTTCAAATATTAGAGGATAAATCACCGCAATGAAGGGGAATGGACACAAAAGAATGCCACCCAAATGATAACTTGCCCCCGAATTAGAATACATGATCGTATAAACAAATTTCACGCAAGGGAACTCATAAAAAAAGGGACGCTTCCATCCTCCGTTTCTGCTCATCCGTCTTCGAAGGACAAATCCGGAAAAAGGTTAAGTTGCCCCTAGAAGGTGCACCTTTTTGCTTGTTCTGTGGCCTCATCCCCCGCGTGCAAACATCAAAACACTTGTTGGGCCATAAAGGCCTCTTCCTGACCCTGCCCGCTGCTCCTGGAGAGCTGGCCTCAAGAGCGAAAATGAGAACTGACGCACTCTTGTCTAGGGTTAGAATTGTAATCATAAAAGTTACATGAAACGACGGGGAGATTTGATAACCTCTGGGAAATCGATTCAGACACACCTCGCGATGGCACCGTGCGAAGGTGTTCAAGAGGAAAATCGATTCGCCGATGCTCCTCTCTATGAATTCCCCAAGCTCTTTAAGAAACCCCACCCGAAATAAAGCAGCCCCGGGTGGTAGCGCACCCCCACCTCGGCGCGATTCGGTGACACGGATCTACATAAATTTAAAATTCCGCAGCCCATGAAAGAGGACAGATGAGAAATAGGCCAGATCAACGCTAATAAAAAAAAACTCCAGCACACACAAAGCAGACATCCGGATGTTCACGTGGAAGAATAACACACCGGGCTCAGGTTGTCAGAGGACCGCACGTGAGGCCCCAGGTCTCGAACGATAGATAAGACGATGAGCAGATACAATTCGGGGAGCTTTCCGTTTTTTCGGAATTTCAATGAATCCCCGATAAGATACAAGCCCGAATGAAAAATCGAAAAAAGATTACGTTTGTGGATTCGGGGAAATCCACTTGGACGTGTGTTTCCCATCCAACACAGTCCTTGCGGCGCGGCACGGTGCGCCATTGAAAGGACGCCGAGATGGATGGGCTGGACTTCAGGCGGGGGTGTGAGATTCGGCTTGAGAAATCCTGCGGCAATTTCGGAGCCCACCCGTTTGATGTTCAGATTTCTTCAAATAGCCGGGGTCAAGCGATTTCGATGTCGTTTATCTTCGCCGGTGGTCTTTGAGTTTACCCGATAAGGATTAAGTACGGACGGATAAGACATTACAATGTTTCGGAGGCTGGGTTGAGCCGTTTAATAGTCGCGTTACCTACCCGGGTGCAAGGAAGGAGGTGAGTTTACCTGAAAGCAGTTAAGATTGTCGAGCGATTGAAATATTTTCAGATTAATGTGGCGCACGCTTCTGCGAAGTAATAAATGCAAGAATGGCTAACTGAGTTTGCAGTAGCTTGTCAATGTTTAAGATTGTTTAAGCAGAGTCTACATGAAATATGTATGTTCATAGACTTTCTTTTCAGATGAGCTCAGTGGATTCCATGGTGTTTCCACATCCCTTCACAACCCGCGTAAAGATATTTTCCGATTTTGGTAGGCCTTAAGACAAGATGAGCGACTTCCATATTTTCTTGAACGCTGGGCTAACATACTTTGACAAGAGATTAATTTTAGTGCGAAGAATCATGCAGGAACGTGTTACATTAAGTTATTTATCGGTTGTGATAGTCGCAGATACACTGAAGGAGTGCGTGGCCTAATACACATATGGGTGGCGCCACAGCCTGAAAGGGCCACGGCCTAGTTTCTCAGCAACCGCTCGTTTTGAGGGTGCTTTTGTTTGCTCACGAGTGGAGGGGACCTACTGCCAAGTTTATGAAGCTTTTTTCCAGACAGCAAAGCATTGTCAGTGACTCTGATAAAAGAGCTGGGACCGCGAGTGCGTTTCCTGGTTAATGGATTCTTGTCACTCCTTTGAAGAGGTAGCACGCTTGGACTTATGAACGATTCTGGCCGTCATCCATGTACATGGTCAGGTGAGATGGCGATAACTTCACATAGTAACAATATGTTCTCACTACAGATTCTTGTATAGTCATGACGACCTATTGTGGGCGACTGTATGTTTGACGGCATTTGTGCTGATACCATCAGGACTGAATTCAAACGTAAACTGAACGACGCAGCTTGCTCCAAACGTGACAATAGATAGCTATCAATAGATGGATGTTGACTGGTAGCAATAAGTGATGGGCTAGGTTGCGATTTTCTAATAGCAGTGATTTTAAACTGCGATTTAACAAACAAAATTAAAAAAATAGTATTGCCTGGTTCGAACAGAGAACATGCAAAAAGCATAAGCCACGCACCAGCCCACACTGCCAACAAACTCAAACACTTTCGGTACAGGTGTAACATACTTGCATACTTAGGCATCGCTTTATTATGTCAGGACACATAATCAGTGCTCAGTGTATGAAAAACAATAATCCAAAACCCCGGCCACTCATAACATGACACTTCGTGATGTTGAACTAAAAGGCGTTTGTGGAAATCAGGCATATTAATGGGGTTGTGAAAACATTGCGCCTGTGCCCTGCGCCTGTGCCCTGCGCCTGCGCCCTGAGCCTGCTAATTAGGTTGTGAAAAGGAGCAGCCAATGCAAACGTGAGCTTTCAAATTATGCTCGTGGTTACAAAAGAGAGCAGTCCATGTATGATGTATATATGATTCCAAATTGCGATTGCGATTGTGACAACTTGGCCGTAGGTTTGACTGTGCTGTTTGGAAGTAGGAAAATCGCATGATCAGCAGTTCACATCGCCTTTACGTGAGACATTAATGCCAACCTCCTCTCACAATCCACACCAATCAAAAAGTTTGTGGGGATGCATTTCCACCTGGCTTTACCCTGACGCACCCTACAGATATCGTCTCTGTAATAAAAATTCAATTGAATCTGTGTGTGATAGACAGACAGTGTGATAGATGTTGACGATGTTTTGTGATATCTTGCGTTAGACTTTCGATTTTTTGCTGAGTCTTATTTTTAGTATTCTTTTAAAATATGGCAACCAAATGTAATGAAGGAAGGACAACACGCATTACGGCCCTCTTGACCTTGAGAAAATAGGTACACCTTTTTGCCAGAGTACATCGATTCTGCATTGGGCACGCACTACAGATCTACGGACCACTCGATTATCTGCCAATAAATCTAACTCATCAAAAGTAATGCCCAGCGGAACCAGGTTGCCACAGTGTTCATCCCCCACTCTGGACTCAACCATGGTCATAGAGCGCAATTTCAACACCTTTTCATAGACTTTCCCGGGCAAAAAAGTATGTCCTTTGGTTAAAGCATATTTATCACCCTATTTTGAGGGAAAATGACCTCAGTTTGCCAATTGTCAGGTCTCTGATCGTGTACACTGGCCAATTATAATCGCGTTTGGCAAAGCTTTCTTAAGTGACCATTTCGAGCTTGCTAAACAAAGTATATCGAACATAATCGTAGCGACTTATACCAACCAACAAACATTTTGCTATTTTTTCGCCAAAACTATTTTCAACAGCGTTGGTCTGTGGAGGATTGTTATGCGCACCACAACAAGATTGGTGATGTGGAATAAGTGGTAGAATGATCTGCTCATGCTCAAGAAAGGACACAGAACATCCACGTCTCGGTCAGAACGTCACCATAGGCAGCTACAACTTCGAGGTGTTAAATGTCTTCATCTACCTTGGAATAACTCTTGCCAACAGCTGTTTCTTTGGGCTCAAAAGGCAATTGAGTACTAGAGCCCTCTCTCGAAAGACCAAGCTCACGTTATATAAGACCTTGATCTTCCCTGTCCTGCTGTATAGCGCGGAAGCTTGGACTATCTCAAGAGCGGATGAAGAGAGAAAAGGTCTGTGTTCAATCTTTGGCCCTATTTGCGTTGAAGGTTTCTGGAAAAGAAGATTCAGCCACGAACTGTAGGGGCTGTACAGCGACATGAGTCTAGTCAGGCGTCTACGGATTCAACGCCTAAGATGGCTAGGCCATGTAGAGTGCATAGACAACATCAGCTGCAGCCCGAAGAGTCTTCGACTCCGAACCAGTGGGACAACGCAAAAGACGACGACCACGAACCCGATGGCGCACTCAAGTGGAGAAGGACCTCAACCAACTTGGAGTGCGAAATTTGAGGCAGCTGATATGATGGTGGTATGCTTAATCAAATAAAATAGATTTTAGAGAAGGTGAAATACAACGAAGCAGTTCACATCCTTCACATGAGCAGATTTTCTTCTTCTTATGGCGCTACAGTCCGGGGTGAATCTGGGCTTCAGCCAACAAGTCTTTCCATCTGGCACTATCCTTAGCTAGTTAAGAGCTATGAGTAAACACGGATTGTACAAGTCGAAGGGGATCGCAGTCGGTTTGGTGTGCAACGCCTGGACAGCTAACAGATCTATCGTCGGATCATGCTGGCTGGAGGCCTCACTCTGTGAAACGTCTGACTGTAACGTTAAGGAAGAAAAAAAAATGTGGTGAATCGTCAAATTTTGATACGCATTTGCGTATGAAAACAATTGCAGTGTGGTGATATATTTCGTTACGATCAAGTCATCGAACCCATAGGAGTAAACGTTTATTTAGAATAAAGTTCGTTTGTGTAACATTGTCATTGGACTAGCTAGTTGGTATAGCTGGTATGGACACCGGTTTGCTTAGTCGGTAAGCAATTAGATTTTGTGGTTATTGTTCCTTTATATGTAATTTCAACATACACAGTATTTCGTTGATTACTACGTCTGTTCAAAAAGCATCGGTATCCTGTTACTCTAACTATGAACTATACTCTAGAAATTAAATCCATATCTGCGATCTTGACCCGGTAATTGAACACTTCCTAGCCCACCTACCCCATACTCTGCCACCTCCAAACCAGTTTCATTATTCAAGCCCAATCGTCCATATCACAAAAAAGATAGATTGCCATCCCCAATTCAAAGTTTACAAGACCGCGAATGCCATCAGCTTCAAAGCGCTACTTCCATTAAATTGGATCCAAGCCATTCATTTGCGAGCCAACATGTAACCAACTCTGGGCGATGTTACGCTAAGCAAGTAACTTCTCCTCAACCGTGCTGTTACGTATGCAAAAATAAGTTCTCCCCCACAGCACATTTCCATTCCGTGTCGAAAACTACTCCAAACTGGTTCCATGTCGGAACACATTTTTCCCCGGCATTTTCGGGCGAAAACTTTCTCATGTAACAGGGGAATGTTCAAAGGCGCCCCACAATCCATCATCATCACCTCGTACATCGTGGCAAATTGAATTTCATAAATCTGACATTTGCAAACTATCAACCGTGCAGATCCTGTGTCCCGGCCGAGGTCTTGCATGTTCTGCATGTTCGTCACTCATCCAATTATCCAATTTTCATTCAATTATCCGTAAAAGCATTTCCCTCGTGTGGGTAAATCCAGAGGCCACGCATTAAGCGCCCAATACGCACACACATCGCCGCAAATCAGGAGTAGGTGCCGACAAAATGACAGGCCCAGCAGAGGGCACGACAACGTTTTCACATTCAAGGATGAGGCAGATGGGATGTGTGAGGAGCCGGATACAGGCTCCCCCGCATTCACTCGGTCGGGGTTATTGACTTTAATAATCATGTCTAGGGATTATTGTGTTCGGGCCGATTTCCCCACGCACCATGAGCTTCTTTTGGAGTATTTATCCAGGCAGGGGAGCCATGGAGCCGCGCACATACCTTGAGGCGATGTTTCTTCCTTATCGGACCCATCTCGGGGGAATGGTGCAAACGTGCTCCGAACTGAATGACGTTTGACTGGAGACGGGTACTCTGCTCTGCTGGTATTTTTGGATGTGTTTCCCCCGAAACGGGGGCGATGATGTCGACTTTGCGATGTGTGGCCGCACTCGTACTTAACAGGGTAATGGCCCTGTGAAGCGCTTTGTGGTTGGATTGGATGCGGGGGTGGATGGGTGTGTTATCCGCTCGGTGAGTGGGTTCCCCGCAATGATTATCTCATCGGCGGCAAAGGAACTCAGACGACGTTGATGCCTGGTGGATGACAAGCTCTTGGGAGGAATGCTGTCTTAATTGAATGTATTTGGATGGGGACATCTGCAGTTTCATGGTTTTGCCCAAACAGTAAGTTGGAGGGAAATAACGCTATTGACAGTCATGTCAGAATACACTAATCATCACGAACGCTTTACAATTCACGAGTCATGTGACGAAATTGAAATAAATTCCCAGAGCATCAAGTTCTGGTACCGAAATGCTAGTAGCTTCACAATTCACAGATGTTATGGAGTGGTGACTTATTTAAACGGATGGACATTGAAGCATTTAGCGGAGTTCACATTGTACTGCTGGACGTTAGACCGAGTCGTACGATCAAAAAATTATTTGTGTCCACATTGCACTACGTGGTTGACGGACTTCATTTATGTTTGTATTTTCGTGGCCATGTCCTAAATAAACAAAATAACCTCAACTCTATCGAGAAAGCATACCATTTTCATTCATCCGCTGATGCTCACTCGTTGCAAAAAAATGGATAACAATTTGTACCTAGGTCGTGCATTGTGCAGCTGTAGTACGACCGAGGGAGGAAAAATTGAACTTCAATACGACCGTCGTACTTGTACGACCTAGTACAATTTGGTCTGTACAACTCGGTAGCTTGACATATCGAACTACCCGGTAGTAGAATGTGAACATGCATGACGACTCAATTAAATCAGATAAATCACACCAGATCTTCGAGGATGGAAGGGTCTTCCAGTTTTCAAGAGTGTTTAGTAATCCAGTAGGAACTACTCTGTAAAGCCAATCTAGTCGAAATCTATCTGGTCGATCATAACAATTATATTGACATAAACGTTATTTTGTTTGACAATTCTAATTCAGAGAAAATGTCACCGAACGATGCCGAGTCTGTGGTTCCGTCTTTGAAATATCTCAAATAGGTTGCGTTATATTTAAAATAATAATAATATGGGTGGCGCTACAGCCCGTAGAGGGCCAGGACCTAGCTTCTCAGCAACCACTGGTGTTGTGCGTGCTATTGTTCTCTCACGAGTGGAAGGGACCTACAGTTTAATGCCGAATCCGAACGGCCAAGTTTGAGAAGCTTTTTCTAGACAGGAAATACTCTTTGAGCATTGTCAGTGACTCGGAAGAGGTGGAGTCGTGAAAATTATTTGTGTCGCTCAGAGCTGGAATCAAACCTACGACGTCGAGGTTGGGGTCGACGCACATACCCACAACGCCACGGGCCACCATTAAAATATATACATTTAAATTGTACTTTCTTTTGGTATGACTGTTTCGTTGCGTGTTTATCTCTTTGATAGTGGATCACATATTGTTGGTGAAATCATACTGAAAAGTCTCTTATGCTGTTGCTCTGCTCCGAGTGGTGGGAGAACATTTTGAAAGGACCAACGGTGACGGAAGCAACTTACCTTTAGAGAGCAGATGTGATTACTAAGGCCAACTCGTACTGCAGTCACCATGCTTCTCAGCAGTCGCAACACACACTTGTGTGAATGCCAGTGTGCTGCTGCCCGTCCTGCAGCTCCATCTACTTCAGCAGGATGTCCAGCATAAGAATGCAGCAAGTCATATTGTGTTCAGCGTCTGTATAGAATTATGTGAGGTGATTGGTAGGCGCTTCATCATCCGAAATGGCGGATGTTTTTTCCCGAGTCATCCTCCACAACGGGGGCTGAATAATAGGTCTTGATTGGAAAATGAACTTAAGTAGAAATGCCGGTCTACTTGCAAATGGAACTCTTTCTCGGCGGGTTCGGCAGATCGTTCTCGCCCTTCATTTGAGCCTTCTGTCCTCTGACCTCCTTCTCCTTCATGTGCTCGTGCTGTATCCTGAGAACGATCTTCAGCTCGAGCAGTTCTTTCTCGGCCACGTCGTTTGCGATGGCCACCATCCAGTGCGCCATCACGTAGTCCCACATCTCCGACGTGATCACTTCGTAGGGCACCAGGCCGATAAGACTTTGCAGGCCCTCCTTAAGGTGGCTGCTCCACGTGGCCAGTGTCTCCCAGTGGCCGCCGACGCGGACGTACTCCGGAGGATGTGGAAGAAGACAAGATATGAAAACCTGGGAAGGAAAATGAGAATAGAGAGTTAGTTGCCATCTCAGTTTTCACAGTTTCAATCTCATTCGAACCAAGTGGCTCTGATTGATGTCCATGTACTGGTTTTGGTTTCCTAAGTTTAGGGTACACGCAGTGTTGTGCGGTATAGATTGTGTGGACTACAGAGATGATGACGCGTCATCAATGTGGTGTCATTAAACTTCCAAACTCATGGCGCATTGACGACACGACATGCCGAACGTAGTTCAATCAGTAATAACAATATTAAGATTAATAGTGTGAATGTGAGTGCATTACTCATCACGTCTTATTTTTCTGACTTTCAGACATTTAATTTTATCTACTTCTTATTTTGGTATTGATTCGTGACGCGTCGCTTTCAACTCAATAACAACTGTTTTGAACGTTTTTAGTACTGACAATCCAATAGACGACATTGACGATGCATTGGCGTCGTGGAACAACACTGTGTACAGAAGCGTGTATGCCTTTAAACAGAATCTAGACGTTGTGAAGTTCTGCTTAACATTCACCTCCAG
Source organism: Eristalis arbustorum (assembly GCA_916610145.1). Taxonomy (NCBI): domain Eukaryota; kingdom Metazoa; phylum Arthropoda; class Insecta; order Diptera; family Syrphidae; genus Eristalis; species Eristalis arbustorum. The sequence goes on from OU744318.1 coordinate 3,520,685, forward strand.
ACTGGCAAATTAATTTGATGTTGGCCCTTGGAGACAGAAGTTTCTCAAATAAACAGAAGTAGCAGTGGTTAACAACGAGATGTGATGTTTGTGGATTTCAACACAAACTTCTCGCGATAGGAATAGCCTTTACTTTTGTATATTGATGCAACGACATACACATTTCCTCACAAGAAGTGTGCAAATATCAATTCTTGTATTCCTGCTGGAGATGAGGAAGTCACGGGTGGACAGGGATAGCTTCCATAACACCCGTTGTGCGGTGAATGCATCGGGTGACCTGGCGCTTGTGCGAATGACCAACAACGCCACCACAAAAAAAAAAAAGAAAAAGGACATCGGCTTTCGAGCGTGTTTTAGGTACGTAAAAACTCCGGAAGTCGCTCATCAACTGGAAATGTGCAACATGCAGTACAATAGGCTGGTTAAGACAAGATATGAGGGTCTACACAGAAACCTTGCGATCATAGAACCGCCAACCAAATCAACCATGCGCTCATTGACTCTGATTTGTTTACCCGGACAGCACGATTCAGAGCTCGACTGTTGAGTGCCAGAAAATTACAAAAGCCAACGAAGATGAGTTTGAATATAAAGAGCGAGAAAGTGGAAGACTCTCCGGTTTGCTGAGCCGATAATTAATGCCAACGATTGCCGCTCGACCATGAAAATCTCTAAGCTTCAGGATATAGGCTCTTCTAAGAATTCTTTTCTGCTACAGACTTCAGCACTTCCAACAGCGAGAGGGAATGATAAAATCCCAACTCGTGTCGGAGAAGTAATCCCACCACCCCAATTTGAATGTAGCACATACTCACATAATTTACCATCTCCAGGTAAGAGTGTCTTCGATTCGAGCTGCCTGGTTCAGCAAGATGGTGATGGATGACAGAACCAAATCAGGGACGTAGGACAGCTTAGCCTTGATGACCGCAGGCAGAGTATCCAGGATTCATTGATGGATGGCAGCTACTTCTCAGGCTATGACCGTCCTAGGTTCGTTGGGCTGCTTAGTTTCACTGATGCAAAAACTCTATCCAGATTTGTTGGAATATCAAGAGAAATAATTTTGCGAAGAAATACATAATTTATTGCGAAGAAGCATTACTTACTTACTTTTTGAATTCCGAACTTACAGCTTTTAAGCGCTTTTACGCATTTACACGGCCTTAGGGTCGTGTGTAGAACGATTGATTCTTTTGTGTGAATCTATGATGGAGATATTTTGCATTCAATCCTCGACATGATCAACCAAATTCACTCACACCAGTCGCTGTCAATAGCCAAGACGTACGACTGCCTCGAAAATTATTCACACACTTCGCGGTTCGGAGGTGGCATTAAATATATATAAGCCCCTTCCCCTAACACAACACCAATGGCTGCTATAGAAGAGTTCATCGACAGGCGTCTCAGACTTCTCGTCGGTTGCATCCTGATAAGTTGGACATTCATTTCTGACTGTGTTTGCAGGCGTACCTCATCTCCTCGCTGGCTTCATCCTTACATCTCCCTCTCTCTCTCTCTGACGTTCACCATGTGCTTAAGTCAAATCTCAACAAAGTCCATAATCCATATGGCTGCTCGTGATTTTCTTCCACAATGTCCTCAACAATCATTGAACCTGACCTTGACTGAACAAAAGAAATCGACCACGAATGAGATGGAAACCACAAACAATTTAGAGTTGAGAAGAATCTTGAGAGGTTTATTGATTGTGCCCCAAGTCCACACTCAACGAAGGAAAAGTTCTCAACAAAGATTTTGTACGCAATCCTTGAGTTCCTCAACGCCACCAATCTCCCTCGCACCCATCTCTCAAGCGCGCAGAAATCAAATCTCGAAGATCTCCAAGCGCCCTCGGGGACGGCCGCATAATTCCGACCTCAGATTAAATTTGCGAGCGGCCACTTCAAGTTGGACAGTGCGGCTCTCGCAGCTCACTCATTATTTTCGCCGCTAACTTCATTTGTATTCACCATCACAGCGAGTCCATATGCCACCGCGTCTAGAACAATTCCCCAGAAATTCATTCAAACTTTAATAGCAGTGCCAACCGCAGCAGGATATGGTTCCGCAAGTAATTTCATTAACCGCTTCCGCAAGGCGAAAGTTATAATCTCATTCGGATGTTAATTGCGACTAGGCTACCACTATTCACGGCGCATTAATCCGCCCGCTGCTTGACGCGCTGCCGCAACCACCGCCACTTCGTCGGCAACTTGGATGTGTGCCTCGCCAGAGGATTTCGACTCAGATTCGCTTGCATGCGAGCTGAACTTGTTAATAGGCGGCAGTGTGTGCGTCTAAGGGCTATTGATTTCCCCCGGCAAAGTTTTCATATCCTCGATGAATTCCAATGTTTTAATGAAATTCTTTCATCGGCCCGTCATGCGGGCGTCGCCCTTCGAGGGAAATCTCCTCGGCACATGCGAGTGTGCGACAGTCGAACTTTACGATGCCACAGAATGGCAACAGTTCGCTTTTTATTGAGACAACAGTCGGCAGATTTGAAGTGCGTCGCTTCCATGAATGAGCACACTTGGCTGCGACACAGCCGATCGCCGTGAAGACGAAAGCAATTTTCAATTCAAAGTTAGCCCATTTGTCAAAGTTCCCTGACAAGCATGTGATGTGGAAAATGCAATACAAGAAACTTTTTATCGAATTATTCGAGTAAGTGTGTCTAAATATAGCGACGCGGCATCCCGTAGGAAGGAGGACACGTTGGTGAATGGGTGCGAGGGTTCGTCGGTTCGAATTAGCGAAGTTCGAGTGTCAGGGATCGGATGAGAGTAGTCTGAAAAGTTTGACATTATTCGGAGATAAGGCACTTAGCTGATCATTGTTTTTGAAGCAACAAACCCTTACGCGCCGAGATTCGCCGACGTAATGGGCTTGCAATCAGTCATTTGGATACAAGCGTATCCATCAATGTTGAGCTTTGGAAGAGGAGGCTAAGGTTCGACGGAATCAGTCACGAGCTGACAATGGCTGTGCATGAACGAGCCACATGTCACCCATGGGCTCAATGTGAACCACCAACTACGTTTGTGTATTGCGTCAATAAAGGACGCTTTTTAAATTTCCCGTCGATTTTCTGAACCCCACATTTTGGACTGATTGACACTCTATAACCAAACATGGTGGTGTTCATTCTTTACGTATACCTCTCGTATGAAGCTCTAAAAGAAATTATTACGTGAAAAGTTCATTAAGGGTGGCTTTTCATCATGTATGGCCTTGGGCACAGCATGTCTCTTCATAGACACTTCCTCTTCTCCCCTAACCACGATCGGCTCCAGATTGCTGGTATTGAAGGATTGGTGTCTATACGATCGATGTGACCGCGCACCGATAAAGTGGAGTAAACCTGATTTTTGCCTTCTTGGTACAACTCGCAGAACTCGCGGTTATGTCTTCTCCTTCATTCAACTTACTCTCAGAAAGGATAGTACACCCTCTGTACAATTTTCCGGACTCCAAAAAATCATCTCTGTTTTGTTTATCGACCAAATTTCGGTTGCATATAAAATAACGTGAGATAAGAGTTTTGTTGAGCTCCGAGTCAGGAGCTCTGACAAGCCCAAGTAACATCGGTTGCCAAAGATGAGTCTACGTCGAAAAGTCTCTTGGTCAACAGCAGACACATACTTCGTTTGACTTCGTTTCGCCTGTTGGCTCAAACGCTATATACGCTTTTGATTATGTCGATATGATCTGCTTTACCCATCTTTTCGACTGTAGAAGACTGTATTTCCTCACTACCTCCCCCATATTGAAGAAAACACGGTGACAGCGGATATCCTTGCGGAAATCCCAAAGCGTTTCAAACTGCTTCGAAGTCCGTAAAGAGATCTTCATGGTGCATTACGTCTGTGTTAGCATGGTGGGAACAGAAGATCAAGTGTCTCGAGATCAAGAACTCGGTCATATATTAAACGTCCTTGTAGTAAATGCTGTGGGTTGCGGCTTTAAAGTCGATAAAAGGCTAATGTGTAACGATCGACTGCCTTTAATTCGATCGCAACGGCAAATGGTAGCTGGACCAGATTTGAAAACCATATAAAAACGTATTATCTTTGCTTTCAGTCGAATTCGAACAGCGGATAACTAACGATCACAGGCACTCAACCAACTGCGCCATCCAGCCCTCATTGTGGGCGTTGAACGGGGATATACCTCTATAGTTCTTGCTAATTTATAATCGCATTTATTGAACTTAACACTTAAACTCTTTAGATGAACTAGTCCATGCTCCCCACGAGAATATCGACTGGGGTTGAGTTGTGCTGCTTAAATAAATTAGTTGTCAAATGTCAACTTACAGATCTTCGATTTGACTAGCAGTGCCAACGTTCGGACACCATACGGAGGTATGTACTTTTAAAGCCTGAAAGTGACCATAAATAGACAATACAGCTTAATATAGCAGAACATTTAGATAGCAACTGAAGACCAATGAGTTCTCAAAATACAGTCTGCGGCTGGAAGATTGGTGTTGAAGAGACCAATTGGGTATTTAGGTATTTCATTTTGCTGCTCTTGCTTTTTATGATTTACGCGTGCTCAAGGGGTTAAACACTTAATTGTCCGGGATCAAGACACATGACCGCCCGAAGGTATAGACGGAGAGAAGGTACCTGTGCCCATTGGTCTCAAATATCTGCGGATTGTTGTATAGTTGTATATTGGGCTGCGTATAGTATTCCATATTCGTGTAGTGCGGCTGAAAAACGAGTCTCTAAATTTCACTGTGCGTCCGATAGCAGGCTTAAGGGTAAACTGATGCATAGATTGATGCATTCCTGGCGAGACGTAAATTGCGGGTGAATTCAAAGTGAGGAAGAATGCAGTTGGCTAGCTCACTTGAGCAATGCTTGTTTAAATAGCGTTAAATCACGGATAAAGTAGACACGGTATGGCGATGTTCGAGAGAGTCTAATGAACCCGCGATATTGTTGTCTCCTATCAGATTTATCGCTGGATTCTATCTAGTAGGTGCAGCGCGGTCTTAGGGGGCACCAGACTAATAGATTAAAGCCAAATTAGAGGTGGTGACATTTTTCTTGCATCGATTAAGGAAACCTAAACATTACGCCGCAGCCTAAACATTTTTAGCGACGTTGATATCCAACTAAGTGTTGTATTGATGCACATACCAAGGATGGAAAGTTTTCCGGTTTCGACGATACAAGCGCCATTCATGGATAAGGCCGGATTAACAGGGATTTGCTTTAGAGACAGCAGATAGCATTGAGTTTTGGAAGCATTGAATTCCACTCTGTTGTTCTTAGTCCAGTTAATTGTACTGTCAAGATCGTAATTCAATGTGCTAGACATTGTTACGTCCAGAAGCGGTAAAGGTTTTCGCCTAATTCAAGATCTCTATTCATTTAATCGTAGAGTGGGAGCGTATATTGCTACGACACTTGGTTATTCTGATGTGGCGCTAGCGGAAGTCTTAGGTCCATGGTCCTAGCGCTAGCTCGGTAGCCATTGGGACTAAGGTTCGAATCCCGTGGCTGCGTTCTTCACTTTTTTTGTAGCGTCCAAGTTCTACTTTTTATGGTTCCATGACCTTGAGTTGGCTGAAGTGGTAATGGTAATTAGCGGCTCTGCAGATGGCCTGATGTTGTGGAGAACCGCAACTCTCCAAAAGGGAAAAACTAGCCGATGCGGAGGAAGGCCGAACCCATCCACTTCAGTCACAAAATGAACTTGTGGAGTATAGATAGTGCATCGGAAAAAAAAGGAGTAGTGCAGTGTGGTTTTTTTTGACAGTGGTTTAGTGGAGTTAATTTTTAAAACAAGAGAAGAAAGGTAGGAAGGAGTTATGTTTGAGCAGGAACCAGTTTTTTTATTCCACTGACTTCAGCGATTCGAGGTTTTTCCTTCCCCCACTATCAGATTGAAGAAGCTGTTGCACGTCGAGGAGAATTTGCGCCGACCCGTACAAAAAAAAAAAAAACGAATTGTAGCCAAGAAATCGAGCGAGAGCGAGAAGACAGTCGTGAACTAAGGTGACTCCGGAACGCTTCAAGCGGTATTGAACAACCTGAGGATTTACAGCATACAGGCTAAATAAATCCAAGACCAGGGTATTTATATATATATTTATGTATTGTGGTGGGCAGCGAAGTTCCCGAGTAATAACCCAGGTGGTTGCGTAATAACATTGACCAAAAAGAAAGTAGTCGCGACAAGCTTAGGCGGTGGCCGTGTGCGTTGGTGTACGCGGAAAATTTCGTATCAGGTCGGCGGAGACACGGTTCGAGTACGAGACGGTTCATTTGTGTTATTATTATTTTTTTTTTTTTTTTCTTCCATTGGAGTTTCGATACATTTTTTTTTTTGAAATTTAACTGGATGTTAGTTTTAAGATAGATTAAGGAAATAATTGTATAGTTTTAAGTAAATAAAGATTGTGAACGAAACCTAAAAGCGGACTACCATCTTATTGTCGCGATTCAAGAAGTGGTTGATCGTACGGGAGGTTAATCGCGTGGCGCCCACAAATAAAACATTAAGACCACGGCCTTCTCCACGGCTGGTCAGGCATCCCCCCGATCGAGGTCGCGCGGAAGTGGAAAAATCGGTGTAACAACATACGCTGCCGTTCCAATACTACGCCTGAAAGGCTGTGTTGTGAGTTTTAGAAAGAAAGCTGAGGGTGCTGTCATCAGCACCTTTAAGGGTGCAAGCACCACCCTCTGACGGATGTAGTTCTACTAAAGACGTCCATTTCTTGAGTCATCGGCAGTCCCTTGATTGCCATTCGAGTTACTGGCGCCACTTCCTTCCTGCATTACTTGCCATCCCATCAATCACAAATGTCAAACCATTCAAAATGAATCAAATCATTGCCGTATCTGTTCTTACACTCGAATTGAATTTGAATATTCAAATCTCCATCACGACATGACACAATTGATTCATCGGTACACACACATGTCATATCCCTCCCGATGGATAAGCTCCCGTCATGTTTCAGACCGCCCATACCGCCGCAGTGCAAATAAACCCCCGCCAACCGGCAGGCTCATCTGCTCAATTAGCAGTAAATAATTCGACGTTATCATCTCGTCACTGCTATCGGTGAAAGTTGGTCTATAAGTGGCATTGTATCCTATTCCAGTTATCGATTGATTGGCCGCCGCTCGGGTCCATGGGTTCGGTATCTGTGATCTTTGCTCGTGTCAGGGGTTAGATGGGAGGCGCACATTATTAACCAATTTGTCTCATCTAACACGATTTCGGGTGAATGGGAATGTGACGCAGGATGCCTGAGAAAGATTGGTTTACGATAATATGCGGCGTAACCTGATTTAACCGGAATACGAAAGGATGATGATTTGATGGAAATGTTGACACAAATCATGCCGGAATTGGCTGAAAATGAGGAACACGATGTAATGTTTGGGGATTAGCATGTGGAAAGCAACTCACATTAAATCGCTTTCATTCTGCAAATCTCGTTCGGAGGGATATTTCACTTTGAAATTTTAAAATCTGGTCCTTGCTGGGCCACTTATCCACTTGTTGTTGTTCTTAATTCTTATGCGGGTAGAATGACGCACATCTTTCTAGGAAATATGAAAATCCTACAGGGCATCGCGGCGAAGATTACCAGGGCAGCGGCAACTAAGTTTACGCAACGAATTCACCGCTGATAAGAGACAGTTGGAAGAGAGGAAAATCTGGTTCAGCAACTGACTCCCACGCGATTTGCTCGAAAGTGAAAATGCATAAGTGGAAAGACCAAGTCGAGAACAATCTCGGTGGACGAAGCAACAGTTAATAAGAATTTGCCTCCAGCCTAGGGGGAGAATCCTCGTGATGAAGCAATTAAATTACGCTTATCTCCCGACGCTACATAAGCGACATCGCAAATTTAAAACAGGTACAGACGAGAAAATTGTTCAATCGAGAGGAAAAGAATTTATCGACGAAGCAGTGCAGTGGACGACTAAAAAGACCGGCATGCAGAATAAATAGGCACAAGTCGTGTAAAACGGAAAATATGTATATTCAGTTTTTTTGAGAATCTAGGTGTTGGCCCGTGGCTTTGCAGGTATGTGTGTCGACCCCAATGCACTTTAATCTCGACGTCTATGTTCGATTCCTGCTCTGAACGACCAAAAAATGTACGCGACCCCACCTCTTTCGAGTCACTGACAATGCTCAAAGGGTACTTATGTCTAGAAAAAGCTTCTCAAAAAAACTCCCTTCCACTCGTGAGAGAACAATAACACGCAGAGCAGGAGCTAAGTTGCTGAGAAGCAAGACCCTGGCCATCTACGAGCCGTAGCGCCATCCTTATTATTATTGATTTTTTTTGATAATTCTACGATGTACCCTTACTTTGAGACTGACTGAAGGAGTCATCTAAGTTTAGGCGCGCACATGCGTTTTCCGTCTCACGACCATTCAGCCGGAGTGTACAACACAACGTTTAACTCTTCAAGCAATAGGCATGTATGTCTGGCCAGACCTCTTTAATTTTCGAAATTTCGATCATTACTGATTGACTGACTTTGTCAGCATTCATATTTTGTATGTTTTGGTGGGAACATTAAATTGAAAGTTTGAAGTGGGAAAGAAAAGACTAAGATCTTTTTACAACAGCACATAGATTCAAGGGAATATGTGTGGCCAGACACAACGATTAAAAGTCTGCGATTTGTCTCGTTTCTATTGCCATTTTAGTTTGAGTTCGACTTAGACGTGGATGACGTCGGGTAAGAGACAAATTCGACTTAGGGAGAGTACTGTCAAGATTATCCACAAACATTTTATTTTATTAGCTGCGATTAACGAATGGTTACCCAAGTCACTGCGATTTTCTGTTGGATAATAATTTAGTCCTGTTTTATACACATTTCTATATGAAAGTAATCACAGCGATTGAGTGGTAAAATGACTGAATAGCGCAGTTGCCTGAGTGCCTACCTTCCTGGCTCGAATCCGAGTAAAAGCAAGGTTAATATGCCTCGATCAGGTTTTTAAATTTGGTCCAATAACCATTTGCCGTTGGTAACAAAGTAATGGCACTATCACTGAAGTTGTCGCTCAGTGGAAGTAGTCTGACTACGGGTATACAATGGATCAACAATGTCCTAAGCATGGTTGGAATTTCGCTGGCAACACAATAAATTATCCTAACCTTATCGCTGTCATGTGACTTTTGCTTTTAACTTAAGAAGGTCGTGCGAAATTCAAACGTAACAACCAGAGCACGATCATCCGAAAGTCCGTTTAGCTGCTTGCTTACGTGGACGACATTAACGTGATTGGCCGAACACAGCGAGCTGTCAATGGGGCGCTTGCTGGCATTGAAGCGGAAGCGGAAGCTGCTTCTATGGGCTCTTTGAGGCAATTGAGGAACACAGCCATCTCTCGAAACAAAAGCTGACTGTATGTAACAATCTGATCATACCTGTCCTGCTCTATGGCGTAGAGACATGGACGCCTTTGAAAGCGGATGAAGAAGCTCTTAGCCAGTCTCGGTAGCACCTGGCCCTGGGCCATTAGACAAATAATTTTTCTGCAGCAAATTAAAATGGAATACATGGATTTGAGATTTGATAGAACTCCTGTTAGTAGTTCTTTTCTTGCGTTTGACATGTAAAGTATGCATCAAAATATGGGGTCACATAAGATTGACTTTGAACAGAGGAATATTCATAGATTTGACTAAAACATGACTGGCGAAAGCTTTAATGAGTTAATTCAAGTAATTGTACCCAAAATATAATACCAGCACACGCGATGGCGAAAATCTATATCAACTTTGAAGCAATTTTTCAGTTTTAATAAAAGGGTTACCATTCCACCAATCGCAACTGACTCGTTACTAGAAATTATTCAAACTGCACCAGCATGTCACAAGTGCGTTAAATTGTATGCTCATCCATACGAACGAGTTTATTTTGCGGCAAGACAATCGTCAACAGAGTAGAATTCGTTAATTGTTGCCATTATTTGGCCGAATGTGTGTTTATTGACATTAAAAGCTGTGTATTCTATTCGTTGCTGCTGAATAGTCGTGTGGCAGAAAACCACAACTACGTGCATGGTCATACATTTTTGCGACCACGATTTGCTTATCGTTGCGATGAAAACAATGCATGTCCATGTATACAGATGTGTATCCTGTGCAACCCGCAGCACCGCGTTTGCTGGATTTGGTTCTTCTTGTGCTTTCAAAACATTTTCATCAATTGCCATTTGATTCAATTGCTGCATTTTTTTACCTCTAAGTCCTTAAATGCGTCAATAATGTTTTTGCTGCTAACAATGCATGCAGGTCCCAGATTAAATAAGTAAGTCAGTAGTGTCTGAATTTGAACAAACGCTTAAAGCCTCACATGGCCTTATACTTCAGCACGTAGACCTAAAATCTTCGGTGTGTCGCTTATGCAAACCAGCAAAAGTCTTCACGTTATCCTAGTCCGGCATGATGAACACAGGCCCCATAGAGACTTTCGTTTGTAGAACGTATGTAGTGCTTTGGGTACTGTAGATAGCACTTATTCAAGTTTTCCATCTCTACGGCTTTAGCCACATAAGCGCGACTCGCAAGATTATTCTCTCTTCATGTACTCATCGTTAGAACATGAATGATGTTTTCTTCGACATGCGATATGTCACAACTCACAAGATATAAAGCAAATATAGAAGAGCACCAAAAACTTTCTTTGCTTTTGAGTTCACTGTGCGTCAGGTACTTAGCCATGCTTAACGAAGTAGATGCTGTTTGATAAATCATTAGCTAACATGCGACTTATGCTGCCACCTTCCTTGCCAAACTTTGTCAATGGCATGGGAATCGTAAAGCGAACAAACTCAGTGTTGTTTGCTTACTTCTAAGAATAAATTCGAAGTTTTAATTTGCAGTTTTTTTAGTTTTGGCCAAGCTCTAGTCTGGGTTTGACCTGAGTAATATAAACTACTAGTGGGGCGGACGCAGTTGCTGATATTGTTTCAACATGAAGGCTCCGAGCTCCGAGCTCCGAGCACGAGCAATTGCTGCCTTCCATCGCTGTCGGTCCTGGACACGCTGCATCCGTCTTGCATCCGCGATGACTTGATCTCTGTACCGCAGGTTCGGTCTTCCTTTCCTTCTCAAACCATAAGGCTCGAATTCGAAGACCCTCTTTGTTGCACCATAGTCGACGGATTTTTGACTTCCGGACTACATCCACATCCATGTACAGCTCGTAGCGTTCGCGGTTGTGTCTTCTCATCCATTCGCCTTAATAGCAGACGGGACCATATATCCGACCTAGAATTTTTCTTTCGAATTCACCAAGAATCAGCTCTGCAGTTTTGCTTAGTGTCCAGCTTTCGGCTCCATAAAGCAGGACTGGCAGAATGAGACTATACTGGGCATGACATTGTTCTTTCGAGCCCAATTGTTTTGACAAACCGAAGCAGCATCGGCTGCCAAGGGCGATACAAAACGGCGGATTTAGCAGAGTTTAGCAGGGATATAGCTCTATAGTTTTTGCAGGGGGTAGGGTTTCCGGCTTTGTTGGTCTTCAGACTTTTAATGGCTGTACCGACTTCTTCAAAGCTATATGCCTGAACATATAATCGGGTCATGGTCCTACATAAGTCGCCTATACGTGCAAATGATTCTCCGTCCGTGTTGACAACAGGACCTGTGAACACGGACCTGTATGTGGTCACAGGTCCAATAATTGACGGTTTCCAGCAACGAGTCCCAAACAAAGAATCTTGTGTAGTTATCAATTTACAAAAAACAATCATCCTTGTGGTGGCTTGACTCAACTGTTGATGCTCCTACTCACATTGCTCTTCTATAATTTCTCCACATCAACAGTCAGAAACACGAGACTTGGTCACGTTCCATCGTTTCGTGTATTTATCCTTATGCTCATGTCAACTTTTGCCCTCTCTTGAAGAACATTCCGCGAAGGCTCAACCACGTCGCATGGTCACATCGCATGATTAATGTTTTCCATACAACCGCCCATGGACGGAGTAAACTTTTAATTAACATTTCATTGAATCAATCATCGAAATCTCATTATTTTTTCCTGCTAAAGATGAGAGGCTCATTTGCCATTGCAGTTGTGCGATGGGCCTGACAACTTTCCACTGCACTGCAAGCGAGTCATTGCCTTTGAGAATTAAGTCGAAATCAATAATATATGTTAACTGGAGTGCTCTGCGTATGATGATGATTGAACAAAAAATGCCGGCCTTTGATCGGCCGAAAGATGGAGGAATGATGGAGATGAATCTGCTCAATGTGGCGGTATACCGAAATCATGGAAATGAATCGAATTTTGGAATATATTTTTTTCAGGGACATTGGTAGAGTTGATGAAAAAGTTTATTTGTTTGCTTATTTCTGACATGATTTAAAGAGTGGGAGTATGGCCAGGAACATCGTCTTCAGTCTTCAAAAATGAAAACTGTTTAGGTGGACCTCGATGGGACATTTCTTTTTTTGCTTGACACCACTGAAAGACGAGCTTTGTAATTTCGACTCTTTGCTGAGCACGCAGCAAGAGCTTGTTTCTTCTGTCCCGAGTTGCAGTTCTTGTAGCAGGCTTATACCAGACTGAAACTATCAGACTAGCAACTTTGAGTTCAGGACGTGCGAGTACCGACACTGGCCCCATGCCCAGCAAGTTAATCGGTGAATTTATATATAAAATATGAGTGGCGCTACAGCCCGTACCTAATTACCAGTACCTAGGTTCTCAGCAACCAAAGTTGTGGCTGATTTTGTTCTTTCACGAGTGGAAGGGACTTACAGTTTTATACCCACTCGGAATTGCCAAATTTGTGAAGCGTTTCTAAACAGGAAATAGTCTTTAAGCATTGTCAGTGACTCGAAAGAGGTGGGGTCGTGAAAATGACTTTTGTCGCACAGACCTGTTATCGAACCTATAATGATGGAGGTTGGGGTCGACGCACATACCCACAATGCCGCGGGCCACCAAATCAGACTTCCTCTACAATTCAGAGATTTCCCAGGACATTTGTATATTGAATGGTTGAACAATGCCTTAAGTACAGTCTGGCTGTCGCCACAGACGCGAAGCTCCTGGTGGATGTTCTTCACAAAATACGTCGTGGTCTTTAGGATAGCTTAGATTTCCGCTTGGGAAACCCATACAGATCTACGGAACGAGTTGTGCAGTCTGATATTACTTTCACCACGAAGGCGCCAGCGCCACATCGTTCATTGCTCATAGATCCGCCCGTGAAGAATCGACTACAGCTCCTTCCTGACACCAATTCTGGCCAGAGCCAGACTTGAGTGCGTTGAAGTCCATGTTGTACATAATCCGTAGCTGGAGAAATGGTGTTCATGCGTCCGACAGCATATTCTTCGACAAAGGAAGCTTAATTATATTTAAAACCAAAAATGTTCTGCCAGCAAGACAGCGATGAAAACGCTAAGTGTGCATCTAACTCAATATCTCAACGTGATGGACGAGATACTGTCGGAATAATGTAACATTCCAGAGAATTTATTGTGAAGCAGAAGAGAGCGCCAGAAGCGGCACAGTCTCTGTACTCCTTCCGGGTGGAGTCTTGTCAGTCACTACAAAACATCCAATAAAGCCGGAATTGGTTGCAGCTTCAAACCACATATGGTTCGACCTAGTTTTGATGGTAAATACTGACTCAGTCTGATCAGAATGCACAGGTTGAACTTTATTCGGCGCTACAACCGAACGCACTCTGTTGGAATATAATAGCGAGAAAGCAACTGTTGTACATATACTGTCATCTCCTCCCGAAGAAGGAATCAAATTCGCTCAGCTAAATAGCATCAGTTTTAGTCGTCTACAAATCATTATCAAATGCACTTTCCGCGATAGGCTGAAATAGGCCTACGTTATGAAACACGGCCTGTAGGCCTCAACGGCTGAACTGCGCTGTTGGTTGAGTGACTGCTCTTAGTTATGGGATCCTCGGTTCGAATATCGGTGAGAGCAAAGTTAATATGCTTTCAACTGGTTTTCAAATCTGGTCCATAGGTCGTCGCGATCAAATTAACGACACTGGGTATCACAATGATCTGAGTGTGCTGGCAATTTCGCTGGCAGCCCAATAACCCAACGTCGCTCATAACATCATTTTAAGGGTAGTGTGTGGATCGGACCAGTGTATCAGGCAAATCGACTTTTGATTACAGAAGGAGAAGACTGAAGTTAAGTGGATCGATACACTTCAGCCTTTTATTGATTTTAAAGCCGCAACCCACAGCATTTATTGCAAGTACTATTCGATTCGATAACACAGACGTGATGCAGAAAATTTGTTCATGAACGCCTTGGGATGTCGGCAAGGTGATGCACTGTCGACGTGATTTCTTCAACATCATACTGGGGAAGTATAAACCTTTAAACTTGTCCATAGTTTAACCCCTTGCAAATTAAGACATTCATTTCTCAGGCCTAAGTGTGAACCTGTCTACCAGCAGTCAGCCAATTAAAGTGACTCTTAACAGACCTAGGAAAGGTCTTAGCCTCTCAGTAGATGTGAAGTAATCACCGGCGAGTCACTTCAAAATTTGTGAGTAGTTGTGGTCAGAAGCCACTGACAAAGGGAACTAGACTTGAGGGAACACAAACAATTAACGATTTGCTTGAAATATTGTTTATTCATCTGGCCTTATTCAAAATATATCTAAGTACTGGCTTAAGAAAAAAAAACCTTTTTATCTACTTGAAGTGTGGTGGCCCGTGGCCTTGTGGATATGTGCGTCGACCCCCCAACCTTGACGTCGTAGGTTCAATTCCTGCTCTGTGCGAGAAAAACAATTTTCACGGTCCCTCCACTGATAATGCTCAAAGGCTTCTCAAACAAGGACGTTCGGATGCGGCATAAAACTGTAGATCCCTTCCACTCGTGAGAGAACAACAGCATGCACAACACGAGTGGTTGCTGAGAAGGGCCCTGGCCCTAGCCCTCTACTGGCTGTAGCGCCACCCATATTATTATATTATTGTATCCGCTTGAAGTTGTCCTTCATTTTCGGTTTCAATTTCCAAGGACTCACGTATTTAGTCTATACCGGATTACATCCACACGACTGCGTCATGAATAATTCGCTCAATGTAATGTTACCTCTTTGGGAAGAGCAGTTACGGTCCTTGATCTGAAACTTGACTTCCAGATTAGTTACATTGCTCTATTGTTCCTGAAAGTGATATATTGGATTCACCACTCTCCATGACCATCTGCTACCCTCTCCGAAATATGAGGGCGTGTGTAGAAATCGGTACGTTCATATCTCCAAGCAAACTTACTCCCGATGCACCCAGAAATCAAACTGCTGTCAGCCAAGTGCATGATGTTCAAATGTGGGCGACTTCGGTACCATCCCATTCAATCCTTTCACCAACAGTTTCCAAGACACATCAGCCTTGACTAACCGCTGTGAAAGGTATTCTCAGAATCAACACCTCGACGTGTCAACGAATGAACACGAGCTGAAAAGTAGAAGTTAACTTGTGGCCTGGCGATAGAACGTGAAGCACTTTGAAACTCATAGTCACTGTAGACACTTTGAATGCTCGGCCCTAGTGCTTGGGGGTTGTTTGTCCCAAGTTCCGCAAGCAAGAAACTTTTGCACTCCAATTGAAAAGTTCCCCAACTTCGCCAAGGTGAAACTGTGGATTTATTTGTTTTCGATTTAGACTGCCACAATGGCACTTGACTCATGGCTGAGTGGCAGATACACGCTTGGGTAAGGACCGTAGATTGCTTTTCGGAACTCCTTTCAAGCTGAAGGAGGAAAGCCTTTAAATTCGTCCCGAATTTGAATGGATTCTCGCATTTTTCACGCACTTGAAGGAATGTCAGCGCCAGAAGAGGTCATTCCACGAAGCAAACCAAAAGGAAATGAGCTGCCACAGGATCATTTCTCAGAATTAGAATGCCTTGTCGCGTGGAGTTGGGGCGCTCTACGACTGGCTGAAATGAAAATGAATGGCTGCAGAATTGATCAGCATCGGCACGTGTGCACACGGAGACTGTGGCCGCCACTCAACGGACAAACCCTGCCAGACGCTTGAATTCGGCTACAGCTAGTGCGAACTGCGAAGCATTAAAACTTCCCTTTAAGCGATTTAAATAACTCACAGCGTGTTGCCTGCCCTTGGCCCTGTTGTCGCCTGAAAATTCATTTCACTCGGCTTTCAGCACGTTTCGCGTGTACGTGTCGGCAGAGCGATACAACTCGTGCAGTCATTCATTTCAGTTTCGTGCCCCAGCAGCGGAACAGTGCCTGTTGTCTGCTGTGCGTGGGTCATTAAACTTCAGGCTTCAGGTCCGCAGACAGACATTGCATACAGAATTGATTCGGCGGTGACCCAGATTTCCCCTGCAGACGGCAGACAGCATGCTCATCAGCCGGCGCCGGATTATTGACCACTTCACGTTGGCGATGTTTATTAATCTGTGACATGCGATGTGAACTGCTGTGGCGTCATGTCCTGTGAGGGGGTTCGTCCTGTGAGAGTGGATGTCAGAGGGGGACTGTCTAACTGGTTAATTGATTTGGGATCTCTGACACCCCTCGAAAGAGACGCCGCATTTTGAACAGATGTGGAGTTCATTGGTGCATGGCTTGTGACGGAAGCGAGAGCTGCTCGCTTTCTTGTCGCGACAGAAGGGACTTGTGGTCCAAGTAATCTAAGTAACGTGTGTGACGTTGTGGTCTTTTGAAGGACTGGTGGCTGGTGAGTATTGGCTGATGGCAAGAGAGTAGTGACTGGTGACTGGTGGCTAGTGTGACTGGTGGCTAGTGTGACTGGTGGCTAGTGTGACTGGTGGCTAGTGTGACTGGTGGCTAGTGTGACTGGTGGCTAGTGTGACTGGTGGCTAGTGTGACTGGTGGCTAGTGTGACTGGTGGCTAGTGTGACTGGTGGCTAGTGTGACTGGTGGCTAGTGTGACTGGTGGCTAGTGTGACTGGTGGCTAGTGTGACTGGTGGCTAGTGTGACTGGTGGCTAGTGTGACTGGTGGCTAGTGTGACTGGTGGCTAGTGTGACTGGTGGCTAGTGTGTCTGTTGTCCGTTGTCTGTTGTCTGTTGTCTGTTGTCTGTTGTCTGTTGTCTGTTGTCTGTTGTCTGTTGTCTGTTGTCTGTTGTCTGTTGTCTGTTGTCTGTTGTCTGTTGTCTGTTGTCTGTTGTCTGTTGTCTGTTGTCTGTTGTCTGTTGTCTGTTGTCTGTTGTCTGTTGTCTGTTGTCTGTTGTCTGTTGTCTGTTGTCTGTTGTCTGTTGTCTGTTGTCTGTTGTCTGTTGTCTGTTGTCTGTTGTCTGTTGTCTGTTGTCTGTTGTCTGTTGTCTGTTGTCTGTTGTCTGTTGTCTGTTGTCTGTTGTCTGTTGTCTGTTGTCTGTTGTCTGTTGTCTGTTGTCTGTTGTCTGTTGT
The DNA here is from genome assembly GCA_916610145.1 of Eristalis arbustorum. Classification (NCBI taxonomy): domain Eukaryota; kingdom Metazoa; phylum Arthropoda; class Insecta; order Diptera; family Syrphidae; genus Eristalis; species Eristalis arbustorum. Next base: position 3,538,112 of record OU744318.1, read on the forward strand.
CTGTTGTCTGTTGTCTGTTGTCTGTTGTCTGTTGTCTGTTGTCTGTTGTCTGTTGTCTGTTGTCTGTTGTCTGTTGTCTGTTGTCTGTTGTCTGTTGTCTGTTGTCTGTTGTCTGTTGTCTGTTGTCTGTTGTCTGTTGTCTGTTGTCTGTTGTCTGTTGTCTGTTGTCTGTTGTCTGTTATCTGTTATCTGTTGTCTGTTGTCGGTTATCTGTTGTCTGTTGTCTGTTGTCTGTTGTCTGTTGTCTGTTGTCTGTTGTCTGTTGTCCGTTGTCTGTTTACAACTCTAACCTACAGCAAAACGTAAATTGTCTCCTCTTCTCAATCCTAAGGTAAAGATTTGACGTCACTAACCTTGAAGAAGCCTTCCTCTTCTTGGGTAAGAATAATAATTCCTCAAAATGGTCGAACCCTTGTACACACTTCATGCAGTGGCAAATCAAGCAACATTCACATCTCAGTTTCCGTTCTCGCGGAAGTTTCTCTATGTGCTTCTCAGTGTCACGAGTTTTAAAGTCCCTTGGCGTTTATTAATTACACTTAAAGACAGGATGAAGGCGTTGTACTTTAGGACCTCGTCCTGAAGCAATCATCAATCATCTTCCCATTGTCTGTGTGGGTTCCACTGCGCTCGCATTTTAATTGTGAACCCAAGTGGCTCTGATTGTTTGCTTTGCATGGGGAGTAAGTTCGAGGCACTCCCAGTTGCCCGTTGTTGACGAAGACACTCAAGACATTCGCGTCCTGTTGCCTGAAGTGACTCATTTGGAAGTGATTTGTTTTGCTTTGATTCATCGTAGAAGAGTCGCACTGGCATTACCCTCTAATTGTTTGGATAATCAGCGTAAACTTGACTTAAGACTGCATTTCAAGTGGTTTCCTCCGAGTAACTGCCGTGCAATGAATCCGACTCGTTAACGAATGACGACACGGTTCGTTTAAGCGGGATTACTCTGACGACGACTGAAGTTGATGAATGATGAGGGTGAATTCTCTGTCCTTTCGAGAATGGAGCTAAATTCGAGGATCTTCAATTTCTGTCCGTTTACGATGTCTGGGATGAAGTGGTGGTTAATGAAATGTAGCACCTCAATAATCAGTTAAAACTGCGGCCATTTTGATAAGTACGTTCTGAGTCTTATCTGGTCTCCTTGTTGAGATGGGCATTCCGGTGCTGGTTTCATTTGGTTTTAATTGGAAATGTGGTATGTTCGTACAGGCTGGGTCCGGGGAGTGTCTTTGTTCAAAGAAAGAGGCGGAAGGGGTAGGGGTCTATTAAAAATGCTTGGACTGTGAGGAGGTCATCTTTCAATGAAGCCATTGGCATGTGATCATTTCGTCACATGATTTAACAATGCACGTTGGTATGACAATAGAGAACCACGGCGTATTCATCCTATTCCGGGTGACGAGAATTTTTCTGAACACAGTACCTTGGCTGAATTGTTGCGAAAAAAATGTCAGGAGCCCCACGAACTCTTCAATTTCACTCACAAAACTGTTTCACCGTCTTCTCGCCTCTCTCCCAATTAAAACGAACTGTTACTGAAGTGGTGTCAAAATCACAGGCACTGCTTGTCTCATTATTCAAATAAAATGAACGTCAACCTGCCAGATTCATTTGCAAATGGGATGTGCACACGGATTTATTTTCAAGCTGAGTCCGTTTTTTTCCCCCGAAACACAATCCATTTATGGCAGATAAATATTCAAAACGTGAGCATTTATTGCCATGGTCGGTTGTGCTGAATGGAAGTGCCTGGTGGTGTAATTAATGTCGTCGAAATGTACTGTCCGGACAGTACATTGTGTCCTTTTAAGCACTGTCAGCGGAATCGGCGTTAAATAATTGCGGGGAAATTTAATCGCAATTTCATGCGATTCCATGGTGACTTCGAAAAGGGCGAAGATAATAATTTCCTGTTTGTGATAATCAAACATTTAATCAGTGCAGGTGGTGGGATGGGAAGTGCGTTGCATGAATTCCACATGGAATTCTCTGTCATTAATTATGATTGCATTTGTGCTGTGGAATTTGTTACCCTCGTTGATGGTGGATGGGCAAGAAAAAGAGAATAATGCATTTTCCTGCACTGTCTCAGGTATTCTAGCAAAAGCGTCTGTACTTGTGCCAGATAGGTCTCTTTGATTGGTTTTCGTAAAATTAAATTTCATATGATTCGGAACCGGAAAAAACAAGTGGTTGTTTGTACAATATTGATCATTTCTACGTTTCGTACGATAGCAAGTGTATTACTTCGTCTAGTTATATTATTGTTTCTTGCAAAACAGGCACCAGAGGTTGATGCATGTCGTTGTTTTATTTGCAATTTCTCTTCTAGCTCCTGCATCAGCATCGGGTTGTTCAGGTGGTCCACTAGTCCAGTAGTTTCCATAGTGGCGCAGAGATTCTGCTCGGCCAGAGCAAAGGCGACAATCGCTTCCGACTTCTCGGCTTTCGGAGGTGGCGTGGAATGAATCGATTGAAGGAGAGAGTTAATAATGCCTTCGGGTCTTCCGTACAGCATTTTAAGTGTTGCAATTACTTGTATACAACTGGGTTGGATTAGAAGACTTCTTACCGCATTAAGCGCGTCCCCCTTTAACACCCTCTGCGACCTAATTAGGTTTTCCTCGTCTGAGAAGCCGCTTAAGTCCGTACTTATGTTGAAATAAAGAGCGACAACTCGGCAGGATTTCCTCCGAAATCTTGAAAATAGCGGATTCCTACTGAGATTTAGATACGGACGGTCCTCTACTCGCGGCTCAAATGTACACGACAAGTGTAGTATTTGTTGCTCGAGAGGTTCCTCCGTGTGTGGACCATGAACGGCTTGATGCTGCTGCAGGTACCTTCGTTGCCGTCCATTGTCTGACGCACGTTATGGGTATTATCTTGAGCACGAGGCCGACATTTGCTTTCCCTTCTGCACTCCAACAATTGCAGGGGTTTCTCTTTCCAAAGTTTTTACCAATATGTACATTGTTTTTTTGAAGCAAGTTTTTTGAGAGATTTTTAGCCCCTTTAGGGTAGTAGAGCTCATTCTTACTCAGTTTGAGGCTTAATGTCGTCGTCTATTCCAGAAAGGTCCGACCCGGCAAGTTGACTATAGACCAAATCTTCACACTTCAATCCTAGAGAAGATCAGCGAGTTTCAAATCGATACTCATCATCTTTTTATCGATGACAGCATTAATCGCAAGGAGTCATTCGAAGCGATGGCTGAATTCGGGATCCCGGAAAAATTTTTTTCGGTTGTGTCGCACCACGTTATCGCATGCGCGATGCAACATGCGGTTCGGTTCAGATACCTCAGAAAACCTGCACCGGATTTCGGCAAGGAAATGCGCTGTCGTGTGACTTCTTCAATTTGCTACTGGAGAAGACAGTGTGGCGGGTGGCTGTAAACACGGAAAGCTATATCTTCTACAAGTCGGTCCAGCTGTTGGGATACGCTGATGACATCGACATTATCGCCCGGTCCCATCGAGCCGAATTGGAAGCTTTCACGGCAATTGAGGAATTAGCGAAATGAGTTGGTATTTGGGCATCGAGGACAAAACCAAATATATGATGTCGAGCAAAAAACGATCCGCCGCACACCACCTAGGCCAAAACGTTACAATCGATAGCTACCATTTCGAGGTAGTAAAGGAGTTTGTCTACCTCGGCGCAAACTCGTAGTGCAACCGATGTTAATTCGGACTGTCGAATAAACTGTGGTCAAAGCTCCTGACTCGAAGGACCAAAATCATCAATCTCCACAAGACTTTTATTTCGTCAGTCGTGCTTTACGGAGCCAAAAGCTGAACGCTAAGCAAAACTACGGAGCTGATTCTTGGTGCCCGAAAAAAAAATCCTACGTCGGTTATATTGTTCCGTCTGTGTCCGATGTGGATGTTGTCCGTACGTCAAAAACCCGTCGACTAGATTGGCTCAGCCACATCGAGCGAATGGACAACAACGCTCCAGCAAAGAGTGTCTTCCAATCCGAGCCTCCTGGTTCGAGAAGGAGAGAAAGACCCAACATCCGGTACAGACATCAAGTCATCGCGGATGCAGGACAGCTTTGTCTTCATGACTGAAAGCAGTGTGCCCAAGGCCGTCAGCGATGGAAGGCAGCAATGGCTCAGGATCAGACCCCTCATGGTAAGTAAGTAAAGTCGGCATGATAAGTAAGAAAAGTCAGATTGGAACACACGACTTGTAAGCAAATGCCAATGGACCCGTTCGTACTTGGTATAGGTGTAACATACTTACCAACATAGAACTCTATTATAGACTGATGGGTAGCGCTAGAGTCCGTTGAGGGCCAGAGCTTAATTTCTCAGCAACTACTCGTATAGTGCGAGCTATTGTTCTCCCATTAGTGGAAGGGATCTACAGTTTTATGCCGATTTTCCTTTTTGTAGTACCGGGAATCGAACTAAGACACGGTGTGTTCAATCCCGCAGACCCGGCCGCCCACGGTTTATAATAATGGGTGCCTGTTTTTCGTACGTATATACTAGCCAACTCGAAAATATATAAGCTAATTAGAACAACTTGATATCGTTATTTAGCGGGGAGAACTATCGATGCTATAGTGATAACTGCCGTCGTCATTTTTTGTGCTGTTCTTGAGTTAGCGAGTATACACGCAGAAAAAAACGCGAGTTTTATGAATTGCAAGGGGATCGGGGATACCGATCTCGAAAATGGAATACGACTGTTTTCTACTCAATACGTATACACGTACTACGTATGACTCAACTTAAAACTGGGTAGTATTATAAGCCAGACCCTCGTCGTGGGAACACAGTTTGCGTTTTTATCGACTTCCGAGGTTCTCACAACGAATACGCAAGTGCAAACGAGGCTGCGAATCGAAGCTTACTTAGGTAGTCCTAGACCAAGAATATATTCTGGAGTCGAATAGTTATGTGTAGAATCGCCATTTAATTTGCCCCGTTTACATTACTGAAAATTTCATTTCCCACTGGTTGGGTCCTCAGTGGAACCGGAGACTTAGTTCCCTGCATTCACCAAGTAGCATCAATTCCTCATCTAGAAGTATTAACATTTGACCTGATGTACAAAACGCCAAGCGTGCCTTCGTCCACTGATACGTAGGAAAAGAAGAAAGTGATTTCTAGGGGCCACGTGAAGATTTGGCTGCCATCGAGAAGTATTACTAGGTGGTCGACATTTACTCTGGCGATGGCGAAGGCAAGGGAGCTGAAGAGTATTTAATACATCAGAAATTCACTAAAACAAAGTGAAGCACGACTCTTCTTTCGAATCAGACATCAGATGAAATGAAAAAAAAAAAACATTCAAACAATTAGTCCTAAAAAAACTACGAGTGTATATAGGTCCAGCTGATGAATTATAAACCAAAAATGTTAGTCTTAAATTCAAAGGCTTATGAAAAAAAGGAGTAAACCCTACAAAGGACACCATGATCTTCACAAGAAAACTCATACCCGATTCACACTCTCATTTGTTCTTAAATGCAGTGACCTCGATATTTTGTTGTCTGCCTCCTTATCGATGGCTCTTAAAGAGGAACTTCCAGACATAGTAACTTGTACGCACAACCAGTCCGCAACCAAATCAGAAATGTTGACCTTGACAGGTATAATCACGAGACACTGCCTCCAGTCACGGAATGAGTCGATGTCATTATGAAACAAAATTCAAAGGAATGACCATCCTTATGATTGTCCCCAGGGTATTACTGAAGTAATTGTTCCTTCAAACACGGCACTCAGTGCCAAGGCCATTAAGCTCGTGAATTGTTTTTGTTTCCATGCAAAACATAAGACCTTGAGGACAGACAATTCACCAATTTGATGTATGTATGTGTAGGCAAAATAAATGAGTCGCAATTGGAACTTCAAAGCATTGGCTTTCGATTTAGGACAGACACACAAGCGTGCAGGCACTTGTGTAGAAGTTGGGTATGTCTTTATAATTTGATTTCTGTGTTGTGCTTCGATGATTTTGGACATTACAATAAAGACGGTGTCGAGGGTGGTCCCAGGTCTCAACCGAATCTTCAGCCTCCAATTAGTTGTCATCCTGTGCTACATAATTGTCTTCCAGGAACAGAGACAATTTGTCTATTGCACGTCAGTTATAAATATATAGTGCTGCGGAGAATAGGCCCGTGTCTGTTGACTTGTTTGACGCACATTAATGGCGGTTTTTCTCTCTCTCTCTCTCTTGGTCCTAGGAAGCAGACATCGATATTTCAGCTTGTTAGCGGATGTTATCTGGAGATGGAAGTGGCAGTTGGCCTAAACAACTCCGTCCTTGCATTCCTAAACGACTTAAAGAACACAGCAGCGTTTTTAAGGTGGAATTGTTTCGATACGCGAAGAATAGATACAATATCCACCAATGATATTTAATCTTCACGAATCTGGATCTGTAAGCCGATCTGATAAGATGCGAAGGAAAATTCCCGTCTCGCAGCTCCTTTCCGCTCGGCCAGGAATCGTCCTTAAATGTGTGATGCGGATCACTGCACAGCTGGACCCTCCTTTCTCCGCTACTCGTAGGACTCATTTTGAAGCGGGAGCCTGGACGGACAATCCTACAGAGTGTGCCTGGTGCCGCTGATTCCTTCAGATCTCCCTAGCATATCGTAGTTAATTCAGGACGTGGACACACAGAATTGGACAATCTAGATAAAATTGAATGATCCTAGCGGTGAATAAAAAATTACCATCGAATTAGACGGAGCTATCGCTCACGGAACGGTTCTCTTAAGGCTATAAAAAGGATGAGAATGACGTCGTCTTAATTCAGCTGCCGATAATACACATTCGTCTATAACCGAGCAGCAGTGGGACTATTCTGCTGACTGTGGGATTCCAGGAGCATGGCACCGGAATTTCCGACCCAGAGCACCCTCTTCAGTAGCCAGTCGGACTCAACATATGAACTCAGCTTCGAAGACGAAGAAAAAGACGGTCCACCTCAACCTACTTGTTGAACATTAAAATTTGTTTGCCTGTTGGTCTCCGTAAGAACAAGTGTGCACTGCCGTGACGCGAGGCCATGGGTGGGTTGCTCGTACCTTCTTCGGGCTGCAGCCGACCTACAGCCGGGCGGCACAGGCCGGTCACTATACTTTCGCATACTGCCACTATTCAGGCCTGGCACCAAATGGGGCCTGGGAGTTATCCGAGGCCTGCTTTCTTCTCCTGGTCATGCAGTTGCGCTTCGTTAGAACAAACTTGTTGCCCGGGCAGAAGCATAACCGACCAAGGGTGCTAAATCAGCACCTTTCACAGTGGGTACTTCGCCAATGGTACGTCTTGTTACCTTAAATTATGTGTACATAAATTGATTAAATGTTGCAGCGCAGCCGAGGTGAAAAATGATTCACATTGGGAAAGTTGAAGGTAAGTCATCTGCTGTTTGCAAATGATTTGGTTATAGTCACATCCTCCCAAATGGAACACCAGACTCGATTGGTTCGTGACAGTTTTTGCAGAACACCAATACACTCTACGGGTGAGTTGAGGCCCATTGAAGCAAGAAAAGTTCAAGCATCTTAAGGTTTTTTTATCCGAAGTATGAGAGTAATACTGAGCTTCCTGTAGGATTGGCCAGACTAAATCAATATTGAAACAGCTGGGAAGATATGTAACCAGAAAGGCTGAGCCTGGTGTTAAAGTCAAGTTATCGGTCTTTAACTCAGTTCCAAGTATCGCTTTTGTTTATGAAATTTGAGTAGAAAATGACCTTACGACCGAAAGACTAAGATCGCGAATACAAGCTGCCTAGATGAGATTTCTTCGTGCTGTTATGTGCGAGTAACTCGCCGGGATAGGGTGAGAAACACAGAGCAGAAACATCTCCGAACACGTTAGATGCGTGGCATGTCCCCATTATCACGTCTTCCGAGGCGTGTCTTAACTGCGACTCCGTCAGGAAGGCGTCCTATTGGAAGACCAAGGACGAGGTGGTTGGACCAAGTCCATGGCGGAGGATAGAGTGCCTTCGAAATCTCTTCTGCTTTCTTCACCCCTGCAACCCCTTCAGTGGGTCAGAAAATGATGGTGGCATTAAAATGACTGGTGACCATCCTGACGGTACTGACGTCTCGTTCCTAATTCTGAACATGGAAGGCACAATTGAATTGCTGCCACAGTCGCTGATTTTCAGATTACAGTCGACATCTCTATGAAGTCGGTCTATTACTGTCAACTACTTTAAGAGTTGAACACTCAATGTCATGGAGTTTAAAATTTAAAGTGCGCAATCACTCATCCCCCGTTAACACTCTGCCAGTTTTTTCTCCTGAAACGATTACGCTACTTATCACATCTGTCATACACCATACGAAGCTCTCCTTTGCCAGTGCGTCGTTCAATAACAGCCGCTATTATGTGGGAAAAGTTTATTTCACTTAATACTTCGCTGAAAGTGTTAACCCATGAAACACCCTTGAACACTTGAAACAAAGTGTAAGTTCATCGCGTGATTACTCGGGCGTATGTGGAATATTTCATTTTAAAGTTTCCCACATTCTCCAGCTGGTGCAAGCGTCTTGTCGCGCAAGTGTTCATAGCAGAGGCGACGTCTAAGACACTAAGGCGTATGTGGAATATTTTATTTCGTTGCGTTGCCGAGAAAAAGTGGCAAAATATTCCCAAGTCGGAAGGCGGAGTCGTCGTCGTCGTCTAGTTGGCCCTGTTTCTGGCACATTGCCAAGTGTCATTCGCAGCCACATGAACTAGGTCGCATCGTCATCGCAAAGGCGCAAGGAAATGAAGAGAAATGTGAACATAAAATATTCTTCTTTCTTTTCGAATGCACGCACAGACAATCGAGGAATTCTGCTCTTGGAAGCTGGCCAGGGTGTCTCTTTTGTTGGAAAAAGCAGTGCACTACGCAGAGTTTGTTGCTTTGCTGGATGTGGGTTAAGGACTTAATTTCATAAATGTAAGCAAATGTTGTTACTTTAATTTGGATGGTGCTCCGTATTCGGAGAGCGTCTTCCAGGCGGCAAACAAAAGAAGAATTGCCCATGGAAGCTGAATTGGATTTCTACAAATTCTCATGGAATGCCGGCTCCTTCAGTGAACAGATGCAGGTCGGGGATAAGGACAAGGCCGCCATCTTTTTGCTGTGAATTCACATACCGTACGAGGATGCAACTTTGAGAGCAGAGCTGTCTCAGACTCAAGGCTGACGCCTGGTTAAGGTGACGAAAATGAGTCCACGTGTCATCCCTTCACCACTGACCATCCATCAAACTCCGAACACTCCTCGAATGTCCTGAAGCGCCATTTAATCCATTTGCCTTCAATTATCGATTCCACTTCGTTCTTTTCTTCGCAGTCCTCACTAATTAATCTCGAATTCAATCAATGGCAACGGCAGGAAAGGGACAACTCATCACACAGGATTGTGTTGTGTCAGCAGGAGATTTCACCAAAAAACGAGTATACCTTGGCACTCGATTGTAATTGCCATCGATGTGCGGTGTCCTTTCGGGGTTCGCGTTACAGGAAGACCAGACGAAGGAGCAATCTTGTGGGCGTTTATCGATTCCGGTCGCCTGAAAAACGTGTCACGTATCGAATGCCGACGTCATTGCGGCGGCTAACGGTGTGGAAGATATTTTAAATTATTTTAGAAAGTGGACAGAAGTGTAGAAGTTGCCTGCCTCCTTGGAGTCATTGACCGGTAATGGGCCTGAAGGAAATTGGATGAACATTAGTTTTGTGGTTTTTATTATTTAATGGGCTGAAGATTGAAATTGGAGGTCGAATTTTGCAATTATTGGTGACGACTTCGTGGAGGAGAGTGTGACAAATGACGTCTACAGTTTCAGAGCGGAGAATAATATTGTTTCTGGCAAGGGTGCACTTTCTATGAAGGATGGACCGAGATAATTGGCAAGGCGTTTTGGCAGCTAAAGCGGGTGATGATGGAGTACTTTAAAGGTCAACCAATTTTCGAACATGGAAATAACAAAGATGATCTCATGCAAATAAACTGATTGAATGTGACTCATTTTGAGATTCTTGCTTGTGAGGCGATTTTGTGGAGGATGCTGTTACCTGACGAAGGAGAAGAAAACAATTCTAGGTGACTAGACAGATGGTTACATATTCGACGACGACAATAAACTTTAATTTAATTTTTGGGAATTTTTGAAAGAGGAGAATTGGAGTGACTTTGTTTTTTTTTCAGGGTTGAGCATGAGAGCATTTTCTTCAACCCACTTCGTTATCAAACACATATCCTAGTTTAATTTAGCAACTGAATCTTCAATCAAACAAAGAGGAAAACTGAGGTAGATTTGAATATCAGAGCTTATGAGAAATTACAATAAGTCACCACTTAAGGAAGAATTAACATTAATAAAATAATAACGGAGCGAGAACAGAACCTTGAGGTACTCTTTTATGAACATTAGAAAAGGACAACGGCTTTGAGTCACATAAATCTGCGTGTACTCGGTTTGTAAGGTACGAGTAGATTACCATATTAGTGAGATTATAGATGTTAAATTAGTTTTACTATTTGTGACACAGTATACACTGGTTAATTTCGATTCAAAAATCTTTCAGCATCTTGATGACAGCACAATTTCAATTAATACTTGATTATGACGATTATATTTTAATTATGTACAGGCGAAGAAAGGAATAAGTAACTTCATGTCTATTAGGCATTTCAAGGAATTTCAGGAGGCGGCAGCATGTAGTCAAACAATAGTGACAAGACATGTGCTTAGATCTGAAGATTCAACCACACATAATACGCACCTTACAACTTAATCAAGCGTCCTGCGGATAGAATCCCTATAATGACTGGGTCCTACAGGGCACGGACTCAAGAAATCATCGATTTTGAACGTGTGGGATAAGGCAACAGACAACGTCCGCGTCTTAAATTTCAATAACCTTGGTGGGCGTAATCAATGACAGTCAAGGCATTCGTTAAATGTAGAGACTCCTTGGTTGAGGCACATGGAAATAAAATCACTCCTGTTCCGAATTCTTTTGTGGAGAATTGCGCAGTCAAAAGATCATCCTTCACATTTTCTTTGCTTGACCAGAAGTTCAGTGGAAGTATTTGATTTCACTTACTCTGTCGAAATACGTAATGGTTAAATTTTCAGTAAGCACAGAACGGACCTATTACCGAGTCTAACAATTTCAATACCTTTCAAAACTTGCTCTGAATCTGATCAAACGGATTGTATCTCATTGGATTCTTCAACCAAATGCTGTGGTGTTCTATAAAAACCAACACTGTTTGGGGGATGTCGGTTGTAGGACGTTCTTCATTTGGGGTAGCTGCAATCACCGAGACTAAAGAACCACCATTTATTCCCGTGTCCTAAAACAATAATTTCCTTGTGGAATATCCTTCTCTTTTATAAATCTGGGAAGCATAGCATTGACAAGGCATCATAAACCAAAAAGGCATCAAAAGATGACAAAATGAAAAGCTTTTGCAATCTGATCCGCACCTTGTTACCTTAAACATACCATAAAAGGATGGTTACCCAACAGAGACAGAATTCACAGACGATCCTGAGAAGTTGTCAGATCGTTCCAAAATACCTTACATATAGGGATTAGGAAGACTTTGTGAGAGTTTCAATAAAATGTATTGTATTTTGTTTTTTAAGAGCATCTGCTGCCAGTTGGCATGACTTCATAAAACACACTCCAGCTTTGAGCAACCTTTAGAAACAAGTCTAATGTTCTTCTCTCTGACTTGTTGTGATATTTTGATTTCCTGCCAAGGAAGTACTTCTTTAGAAATCATGCTCATAACGTGTTGCAACAAGTTGCGGAAGATAGAAATGCTATGAGGAAGGTTTGTACTGCTGCCAATGAGTGGACTGGTGAGACAAAGATAGCATCTTTCAACCAGACACATATGCCATAGACAGATCCGTTCAAATATTCAGAGAAAATAACCAACTGCGACATACATAGCAATAACAGCGGATAGTCGTGCCGACCTCCTGGCAATTGACTTCTACATCACCAAGCTTGTGTGGGAATGCCAACAGAAACTTGAAGAGCTGAGTAGGAAGAACAGAATAAAAGTCTGCCCATAAAGGGATAAAAGGAATTCAAAATTCAAACTCACTAGTTAGGAAAGGTGAGAGTTGTCGGAGAAAAATTCAGGGAAAAAGAAAGAAGGAACCTCACAGAAAACTGGAAAAAAAATGTTCACGGCATGAAGTTAGAAAGAACGATTGACCTATATAAATGAAAAAAGAATTGAGGCATGTACCAAGATGAGCAAGAATAACCTCTGTATCCTTACACGTCACTGCAGACTCAAGAACTAATTAAACTAGGGATATCAGAAGGCTGTCTTAATATATATAATAAAATGCTAGAACATGTCCTGAGCTCTTGTGAGCCCTAAGCCCAGAAAAGACAAGGATATCTGGGAAAGCACCTGATATTAGAGGAAGAAATGAAATCTGTAGTACAATTTCTCATTCTCGGATCTTAAACGAAACCGACTTAGCGAAATAAAAACTAGAATACATTTCTTCTACCTGTTCAACAGGTGTCCAAAACGCTCAAGCACAACAAGTGAGAAATTATCTGCCTGTGAAGGGAATTCTAGGAGAGCAAGGTATGAAAAGGGGGCACAATATATCTAGATGTCGCGTGGTACCACACCCGTGCATTATTTTTACGACATTTGCATTTATATCTTTTTACTTCAAGGTTGCGTTTCCCTTCTCTTTATAGATTAAATGTCAATCGATTTCCCAAAGTCTTGCCTCCCAACTTATTCAGCTTCTCTCCAAGAACTCATTACTGTCTCATTAAATAACCACTCAATGGCGGAGCACCTAATTCACCGCTGAGTCTTTCAAACCCAAGGCTGTCTGTAAATTTCTTGGAGATCGAGCCCTCCTACACTTCAAGGACTCTAAAATCACCTCTTCGAATTTAATTACGAGAAAAGCGATAATTCACTCAACCGGAATGGCACTCCTCTAATTAGGTCATGCAGCGTCGCTATCAATTACCCAAGTTTTCCGGTTCCGCCGACTGGAACCCAACTGAATCGGTGCCAGTGACGAGAAGCGGGGCCTTTGTAAATTAAAAATCGTAAATCTCATCACATCAAGGCGTTTTATTTCAGACAGCCGCTGATGTTTAATGCTGAGTGATTCGGGGTTTTTATTTGGCAAAAAGGGTTATGTGTACATACTTTGGTTTTTTAGTTGTTTTTAGTCGAAGGAGCTTCAGTTTATACTTGGATTTATTGTGTCATTTTGTTGATGTTGTGCGGGGAACATGGGTCATGAAGCATGGTTCTTATAGATTGTGCAACTAGGAGAACAAGCATGCGAGGGAGATTTTTGACAAATGTCCCCCATGCTGTGGTGTATTGTCGTAGTTGAGGTTACAAAATTAAAATAACGACATCCCAACTCATAAAAAAAAACTGGCCCGAAATCTGCTCGGATCAGCAATGTCCCCACCCTTCGTTGGAGTTTTCATGCAACAATGTGGTTTTTGCTTAAAAGCACACACAAAATCCGCAGATTTTCGACGCTTCGACAACGTAGGCTCGTCTGTCTTGATCGGTGTTGGTGGTCAAGTTCCCAGAGTTACCTGCTCAAGAAATATAATGTCTCAGAATTGAGTCCTGCATCTTCACTGTTGTTCTATTCAAATCGCAGAGAGCTCCTCCCTGCTCTTTGAACAGAAATTCTGGTAGAAATTTAATTCAAAAATGCGATCGATATAAATTAGGATCCGTATCAAAGTGTGAACAAGCAGCCTCCCTTTAAAACCATAAAGGCTGCTCCTGCAATTAAGAGGATGTCATCGAATTTGTGAGCCTAACTGAGAATCACGCACAACTCAACCCACTCCTCAACGAAGCAACCAATTTAACATTGACTTCAAATTAAAACCAGGAAGGCATCCCATTCGTCCTCCGGCACAGAATTTGTACCTTTTTGTGTATCGTGTCTGCTCTGCCACTGTTATTCACACCTTGGGGGCGATGTCAACTTGTACAAATGATGCCATTATTTAATCCGCATTGATACCCAAAATAGTGGCACCCCGCATGGATGCCTTGAGTGGTGAGATTACAGCTGTGGGGCTGTTACTCATTACGAATCCCTAATTAACACTCACGCGTATGGAAATTTAGTGGTCAGCCCGAGAGGGTGGCTACGCAATCGGAAAACCAAATTTTAGATGAGTTTAGTGTGGATTTAAGCAATAAAACCATTAACAGCAACAAAAGGGCGGACAGAGCGTTGTTTTATGTCGATTGTGTTACACCCTATGACACATAGGGAGACGTTGTGAAGCATGGAGGAAGAAGGAAAGCGTTTAAGAGGGGTTTAGACAGAGAAACGAAGCAGTGGAGCAGAGTTCTTTCGTCGTGGTGGTGGGTTAATGAACGCATCGACTGGACATTGGATTCCAAGACAAAAGCACACGCTCCTTGAACTCACCATCAGAGGCGGACATCTTGGCTTGAGAACATGGAAGTTAACTTAGCTGATGGCCTATCGGATAAATGATTATCTTCCGAGCTGAGAATGAAGCGAACATAGGTTTCGATGCACTTCCGTCGATCTAAAATTGTTGCTTAAATGAGCGCCCTAGAGTTTGTGTCTCTGGAACATCAGAGCTGGACAGGATCAGAGGTCGAGTCTGCTGGCCGCAACTTATTTTTTATTTTCAAGATCTAAAACTTTTGTCCATTTTTCGATTTGATAGTTTTGAATTTAAAGCGACTGATAACAACTTTTTAATGGCAGCCTGAGTGTGACGACGATAATATCATGCAGTTCAAACTGTTTCGATCACAATTTATGTTTCACATCCTTAGTTTACTTTGAGGAAGTTTATCTGCCGTGGTGGAGTGGGTAGTAGCATCGGCCTCAACTCTAGCTTCATGGGCTCAATTCATTGCACGACCAACTTCCAAAGTTCACAGGGCCTTCTCTGCCAAGTTCCTGAAAGTAGAAGTGTCAAGATGAAGATGTTTCACAACCTTTGGGGGTCCTCATTATTCTGTAGCAGCAATTTGGAATAGTGTGCACTATGACCACGTTAACAGGAGCATATATTAACCGCAGAACTTTGCTGTACCGAAGAAACCCAGGAGTCTTCATCGACTTTTGGAGGTATTCAGATTGTATTCTATAAGATCCGTTTGTCTTTCGTAAGGAGGTTCATCTGAGTTTGTCTGAGTGCGAATGAAATGAAAATATGTATTTTTTCTGATTCTGTTGATTTATGTGCACTTTTGCGTGCTTTATTTTCAGAAAAAGTCGGGGTACACAATGTAATACATCCTACCAGGGAATATCAGAGAGCCAGACCACCAAGCGAATTTTTCAATCTACCCACTCGAACACTTTCTAACGGAGCACATTCTAATTTTCTTATTTCACATTGCACCATAATTCATAAAAATGTATTTTACTAGTAAATGTATAACTGTCATATAGCACGTGGCAATTGGAGGCGTTATGAGTACACTTGTCAAACCAAACCAATCCAACCCACTTAAACCTCGACGTCTAGGTTCGAGTCCTGGTCGGTACGAGAGAAAGAATGTTCACGGCCACACTTCTCTCGAGTCACTGACAGTGCTCGAGGGGTACTACTGTCTAGAAAATCCTTCTCAAACTTGACCGTTCGAATTCGGCATAAAACTGTATGTCCTTTCCAATCGTGAGAGAACACTGTGCTCGAGTGTTGTTGCGGAGAAGTTATTCCCTGGCCGTCTACGGGCTGTAGAGCCTATGTGACATAAGATGCCTGCTACACTATGTTTTTAAGACAAAACGTCAAAATTACCACACTCATATCATCAGTTAAGTAAGCGGGAAGACGCCAAAGTCATTCACCGTGGAGAGTCATTGTGAGGCTCAAAGAACGAATCGTTTCAAATCGAAACAATTTTCTAGTTCTCGTCAAATTCATCTATCTTGCCTGCTCACTGTACAGTCAACTCGACATACTAGTAAACCAAGAAATAGAGGCTAAGTAGATGTTAGTTGGTACCTGCTGGCCTCGAAAAAAATACTCCTCCATTATAATGTCCCTCAGCTGGCGGAGACTGGGGCAGTGGCTTCTGTCTGTATGTCTCTTCGTCACCACAGCCTCTACATAGTTAGTCGTACCACCTAAACAACTTTTTGTCACAATGCATTGATTTTTGGACATCACCTCCGAATTGTCTTACATGGGATTAGATAGCTCCAAGATTTTGTCATTATTACAATGGACCAACAATGGTCCTAGTGTGCTGACAATTTTGCTGACAGGGCAGTAACCTGATTCTAGCATCCACTTTTTTTCTCGACATCTGCAACAGGTGGTTGAATACATAAGATCGCCGGAATTCGGTCGGTTACAACCCTTTTCCTGGCAAGTTTGGCGGCTATGTCAATATGACCCCCCATAGAGTAAACGAATGTTGCGTGTTGAGAACCTTTCTTAGAGGCAACATGCAAAGAGCTTGGACTTGACATTTACTGCCGAAATTGCTAAATGGCACTCCCAGAACTTAGATAATAGACGGACGCATAACATTCTGATTAACATAACCATTGGAACATATTTGTGACGATATTATTATTGTGTTTTTTCTCATAGGAGCGATATTGTGTCTGAGCAGCAGGTCTGTTCGGATACCAGTGCCTTCATCAATCACAGGAAATAACTCATTACTGCTGCCAAAGTTACAGCAATCGTCATTATTTCTGGAGTTGACTCTTCCTTCAACTACAATAACTTCATACGTTGTCAATTCTTCCAGCTTGATTTCCTAGCCGGCAGTTTTCTCATCCATTCTTCTACATTTCTATTCTGTCCCATGCTTCCACCTCCATTGAGATGTAAATCAAATAAAACCGTCTCCGAATCGTCTGTCAAACATGTTCCGGTAGACAATCACTGCGAACATCTTTTGTTATCAACTCTCTGTTCAATCCATTCGCCGATTCTCACATTTCCCCGATCCGACATGCGTACCCTATGTTGACCACAAGGCAAACTCCAGTCAGACGGCGACATCCATGCCGTTAGGCCGGGCTATCGGCTGATTCACGAATCACTTGACAATCGCGCAGTGAATCCATTGAGCGAACATAATCGATTAAATCGCATTTCCCATTGGATGGCGTTTCATTTAATTGGAAATAATTCTGTTCAAATCCAATTTGGGACCTGCGACGGTTTCTAGTTAAATTGTCACAAGCAGATACAATTGGCAAGGGTTGGATCTCGTGGCGCGGACTTGTTGACTTGGGAACGATTTCAATCATGGTTCGCTCTTAAAACGCTTATTCCTCAAAGGGAGCGGCAACCGAGACACCCATAATCTCCCTAGACCCGATTCGATCGCATCAACGAAACGCTCCACCTGACGAGCAGGAGAAAGAGGCCCCATTTCCGAAGGCATTTGTCACACTTCAGCGACCGAGGACATGCCAGCGAACCCACCCCAAGTATTACCTTGACTATCATCATCCACTTTAGCGTGCTTGAACGCAGACTTGCTGCCAGCAGCAGGCCGCACGAGAGTGTGCCACGAGGACGAGGTGCTAAAAATAGCGCTCCCTCTCGTCAGTCTAACCCCATCGATTTGACGATACTCGCCATGAATACCGGCATGAAGTGCATAGATACTAGGGCAGACTATTGATTTAGGCTACACTCCCGGCAACGCATCCATCACGTCGAGCGGTGGGCGTGCTCGAAAACGCTCGCCTAACAATCTGTACTTATGACAATCGGTGCCTATAATCGGGTGGATACACACATGATATTTGCGCACCGCTCGGTAGGAAGCACTTGCCTGTGTTGAACTTGATGCATGGGATTTGGCTTGTTTGAGTTGGGATTTGGGAGACAGCTCCTGCTGGTGAGCCATTAAAGGTAAACATGTGCTTATGGGCGATAAGAGGAACCGGTGATATTGTGTTCATCGACGGCGTGTTGTCATTGTGAGTGCCTAACAATGAATCAAGTCATTGGGTGATTGTGGGCCGGATTCGGCCGGCAAAGCAAATCGAGACCCTGCGGGCTGTCGATAAGAAGTAAACTCATGCAAGCCGACATCAGAGCACCAATTAAACAACGCCTTTGTGCGCCAGAAATAGCCAGTTGATGGGGGATGGAGGAGGGAAGAGGGAAGAGTTTGAGTTGGTTTATTTTGCTCGCCCTCGCAACAAATCGTGCAGGCATCTCTTTGTCAACATGTCGGGAAGCGTGAATGCTATGGAGGACAAGGAGGTTTCGAAAGCAAATACAAAGCAGTGTGGGAATTCCCCCAAGAAGAGAATTAAAAGTGCCCACCAAGACGGTCTTTCATCTTGTAATTCGACGGGGGAGGAATACAGTGTGGGCGCCGCACTGCAACTCTTGTGGGAAATGACAGTCCATGTGGAGTCTTACTGCTAAGTCAATGGACCCACGCGAATATGGGACTGCCAAGATTGAGTTTTCCCTCAGTTTGTGACGTTCAGAAGATGCTGCAGAGGATTAGGGACAGAAAAGGTTCCGATGGAGAATAGAGTTAATACAAGAAAGGGGTGGCGACCGTGGACACGTGTATGTTCTTATATCCGAACAGAACATCTCTCGAATGCAGAGAAAAGACAGTAGTGTCAATTAAATTACTGATGTCGATGGTCAAGTACCAATGGTGGCAGTAAAAAGTCAGTTCGCATAGAACCACTATGAATGTCCGTTCGTGTCTTAATCCTTATATTAAAGCTCATTCAGAGAAATGCCATATTCGGTCATTCATTTAATTCGCCCGACACTAGCCCACAACGGACTATAGCATTTCTGAAGAATCGGCCTTGATACTTCACTGTTTCATCGATACCAATTAAGTCGTCACCTGGCGTACACCGGCTCTTTAAAAAACACTTAGGTACTTAATATGTTCATAACCATACTGAAGTACAATACTATCAAGACTATTTTTCTGACTCGTATGAACCACTAAGGAGGTCGCGGAGGTAACGTACGCACCTCAGATCTACAGCCACTCGATCCTCCTCCATCGACTCTAACTCATCAAGATGTATGCCCTGGACTTGGTTAAGCCATCTCATCCTCGGTCTGCCAAGGGGTCCCATTTAAGAGCCGTGTCGGCAATCGTGATGATAGGTACATTCGTTCCACGTGTCCAAGCCATCAAAGCATAGCCCTTTCCGTTCGGAGAAGCAGTTGCTGAGCGCTGAGTTTCTCCCGTACTGCCGTCAGTTTGACACCAAGCTCGGCTTATAATCTCCCAGCAGCTGACCTCTTCGTGGTCGGGAGCGGCCAACGGGCTTGGGGTCAAAGAGCTTATCTACAAGGGTCTTTTAGCCGACCTGTCTCGTCGCGGTTAGACTTAACGCGAAGACGGTACTAGCAACTCGGCAACGCCCTCGAGAGCCATTTTGGGGATGTGGGTGTTATCACGCCAAGCCCATACCAGTGTTGCGAAGAGCAAAGGGCATACGATTATGTCATCGACTAAGGAACTGAAGTACCATAGAAGTACATATTTGTGGCTTTCAGCAACACATCGGCTCCATCACTAAAATGAAGGAGGAGTATATTCCCTCAATGGGAATTAAAATGTATTCAATTGAACCAAAATGAAACGTGGCTTAGTAACCGCACAGTGAACATGGCCAAGGAGGAGTTGCTTTAAGTGGCGACCAAGCACGTGGAATCGTCGATTTCAAGGCCGCATATGACAGCGTGCATAGAGACGAGCTATACAACGCCATGTCTAGTTTTGACATACCTGCCAAACTCGTCAGGCTGTGCAGGATGACGATGGAGAACTCTCGCTGTTCCATCAAGGTCAGTAACGAACTCACTGAGACCTTCAATGTCAAAAAAGGTTTTAGACAAGGCGACGCGCTGTCATGTGATTTCTTTAACATCGTCGGAATCATGGACAATCTCGAAAGCGGATGAAGAAGTCCTTGGTCTCTTTGAGAAAAAAGTTCTACGCACGATCTTTGGTCCTGTTTGTGTTGACGGGTTCTGGAGGAGAAGATTCATCACGAACTGTACTACGTCTACGGATCCAACGCCTACGGTGGCTAGGTCATGTAGAGCGGTTGGACACCACAGCTCCGGCCCGAAGAATCTTCGGATCCGAACCTGTCGGGCAACGCAACAGAGGACGCCCGCGTTTAAGGTGGCGCATCCAAGTGGAGAAGGAACTCAACCAACTTGGTGTGCGAAACTGGAGACAGCTAGTTGGAGAGGCATGTTGGTTGATGCCCAGGTCCAGGCCCCCGGACTGTAGCGCCACACAAAGAAGAAGAAGCACGTTGATTATGCATCCCAGTGCCCAGGTGTGAACCTCTTTGGACATTAATACGCCTCAATTAAGACTTAAAAAGGATAGGGATGGATCGCACTACAGCCCATAGAGGACCCGGGCCTAGCCTATGAGGAACCACTCGTTTTGTGCGTGCTATTTTTCGCTTACGAGTGAAAGGAACCTACAGTTTTATGCCGACTCAGCACCGTGTGATAACGCAATAGAAAACGACCACGAAGCCAATGGCACACTCAAGTGGTGAAAGACCTCAACCAACATGGCGTGCGAAATTGGAGGCAGCTGGCTAAGGATCGTGCCCAAGTTTACCCAGCACTGTAGCGCCATAAGAAGAACTGCTAAATTTAAGAAGCTGTTCTTAGAAGGAATAGTCTTTGAGCATTGTCAGTGACTCGTAAGATGTGGGGTGTGAACCTTGTTTCTTGTCGTATAGACCAAGGATCGAACATCGACGTCGAGGACCAAGTGCATTGGGGTCAATGCTCATACCTACAACGCCATGTGTCACAACAAGAAATGAAATGAGGAAATGATTATTTTAATAGAAATGAGCAGTTAGCAAAAACTGGCAGCTAAGAATACTCAAGAACTTTTCCAGCCAATGAAAACATTACTCGCACTCGGAAATCAATGCAGATTACGAATCTCAGCCAATTTTCGATATCCCACTGTCATAAAAGCACTGATCAAGACTCTTAAATTGCCCCACCTTATATTTAGTTGCTTCTGGTTTCTATACTTACCATTTCCTTCATTCATAATAGTCTAAAGATGATTATGTCTTGTACTTTTTTGTAAAGATAGCTAATTTTTATTGCAATTGGCTCTCGTTTTCTTGACGCTGATCTCGATATACGTCACCAAAAATGTGACGGATTTTCATAAAGCGTAGTCTTGTATACATTATTCTTGCATATTTACACTCTATTTGTAACCACGGAATAAATGTCGTCATTAACGTCTTATTTATAATATCCCTCGTTTTGTTATGAGGCTTGATCTTTATTTTAATTTCAAAAATATTCTAAAACCCTTTGAAATCTTTTGCACAATCTAGTAGAGGCAAAATAACGTATTATACAAAAACGCAATCCCGAAAGTGTACGAATGTCGATAAAAACTAGTGCGAAATGGTATTATAGAAAACGTAACATATCCGAACTTCATACATTTTGTGACGTTTTCAATTCATACCAAATGAGTTGCGGGCTTGGAGGAAAAAAGGATGAGTGGTTGCAACGTAAGTAAATTTTAGAACATGAAACAAATGAAAAATTACGCTTTTTTCGCTCATGCTTAAATTTATTCACATTGGACATGAATATTCTTCTAATAGCGGTATTGAAAATCTCGGGAAGAACAACTGAAAAATGTCGGTTGTATCATTCCAACTTCTTTTGACTTACTGACTTTCCGGTACCGGTTAAATACCCCTCCCTACTTCTGATTTTACAGCGAATATTCTGGGAATCATTTCTCGCTTTTCTAAATATATAAAAGGGAATTGAGTCCATAATACACTTTATTTCACTTCACAAACTATTCTTCATAAAAATTAAATCAAAAAGAGAAAATAGAAAGAAGGGAAAATAGAAGGGGTCGATAGGGAGGTTTTGCGGACCGAGGTAGTTCATTCGACGAATTCTATAATAGTGTCGAACGAAACGGATGCGAGTTAGTCCCTCCGCAGTCGAGCGGCCGCATTCCATAATCGGCATGATTATGTTTTTCACAATGGTCTTTCATATTCGACAAATTCGCTACAGTCATATATTGATCTAAGGAACTTTACTTATTCACGGCTTTTTATTGGTGAACATTTGTCTAAGTCGCTGAATGGGTATCTTGCATTGCCATCCTCAGTTGCTGAAAGTTCGGGACATGTGCCGAAGTGGTGACTTTGCCTCTTCTTAATTTCTAAGACTAATACAAAAAGCGATGCCCTGCAGCTTGATTACTTTTCTTGTTAACCAAATGCACCCTCGTCCTAGCTAGTTCATTGGCTCTTTCCTTCGCCCGTGTGTCCTTGTACATGCAAGGACAAAGGCTATGTTTGCATCTGACCACCATCTCCTCTAGAGACAGCCGGGAAAGTTATCACATTACCGATTAGATTAATGGCGTGCCCAGACCTCTGTTGCGCCTGGCTGTCTATGCAAATAAGAATAGACTTCCTGTCTATCGGATTTATGACATCCAAAATGTCGAACATTACGACTCTTAGCTCTCTTTTAGGCCATTACTCTAGAACTTCAACAGCGACTACATAATATGCTCGTAACACCATCAATATTTCAAACAGAAACAGAGCGGTGAAACTAATGCCTCTTAATGGCCGAAATATAATTTCAACGGCTTTGTCGGCGCATATTTCATCGGCCAAAAATAGTTTTATCGTTACAATTGATATCCCCCCAAGTCGATTGTTATTCATCGACAAGTTGTCTTTGTCCAGGCCCAGTGGTGAATGTCCTTCTTTCCGGCGAGCGATCAAATCACTTAATGGCTGTGAATACGAATCTCGAAAGTTCAAATCGCTTTTACGACTAATAAATGCCTCCATGCACGTTGAATTGCTGCCGCAATAAACAGCAATCTAACCTCATACTTCTGCGCTTTTATGATTGGTGAGATATGGCGGCTGAAAGAAGTGATTCATGTTTTGTTTCCGCGGCTAATAGCTACATGGGAACAATTAAGTGTCCATAAAGTTTGATTGTCTCGCTCAGGTTGGAGGAGCCCTAAAGATAATTTGCAACGTAGACATTTGCTTTTTTGTTGACGGGACCACTTTTCAACTTTTTTATTGTACTGCCTTGGTAGCCATTTCATAGTTGGGACGACAGTCTTTGCTTAAGTCGAATTAGCCTTAAGTACCAGAATTGTATATAGTTAAGTGCTTATAGCGGCGACACTGGTACTGGTCTGTTAAGAAGCTAGTGTTTGACATCAAGTTGAAGACGGTCACAATTAAGGACCAATCAAGCTTTATCAAGCAATTGGACAAGCTATTACTACACGACTGATCCATTGGTATTTCCATCACTCGTGAAATAGAACATGTCGATGATAAATTAGTTTCAAGGGTACTCCGCCATTAAGTAGAGTCTAAAATTTACCTGCACGTCAGATCTGTCCTCGTTACCCTATCGGCAGTTTTGGACTTCATCCCAGAAATAAATGAAAATGCAGCGTCAAGCGGCTGTGCTACAAGCACCAATCCATACTTGCAACAAAATGTAAAGGTAATGCAACCTTCGGGTGGTCCACTCCGCTAAATAAAGTGCCGAAGACCATGTTTTCGAAATCACAACCACAATACATACATTTAACATAGTACCACGACCGATGTTCTGCTATGAGAACGCCCGTACCTTTCTGCCCGTGGCCTTCTTCTCCTAATCACATCATTGCCGACTCTCTACTTTAGTCAAGGAGGTCGAGTGGAGAGTCGATTGAGGAAAGGTATAATTTGTATTCCTCGTGCTGTATCGCTGAGCAATAATAATCCCTACCCTTATCCATTTTATTAATTGTGCAGTGCTTTAAATAACAGGCTTTAGTAAGGATCTATGGTACATGTAAGATTCGCCACTGCACTGAGCTGAAAAATGCCCAAATTGCTTGAACTATGGAATGGAATCACACTGAAGCACATACGGTTGCAATTCCGTCGATGCTTTGAGCGCTGTATTCCATCACTGGCACAGGAATATATACAATAGTGATTATGTTGACTCAAGTATATTCATGCGACATGTCTGGTAAGGCGGTAACTTTTTTTTAATAATTCCAAGAAAAAATGTTCCACATCCATCTCTCCTGACTCTCTCCTAGAATGTTTCATTTACATTTTAATAAAGCTTCCAGGAAGATACAGAATTAAGTTTATTGAGTTTTCGATGAACTGAGAAGCTTAAGAGATGATGATAGAAGCAGAAGCCTACTTTTAATTCATATCACAGAAGCCCCACATTTCTTAAAGGAACCATGATAAATATGTACTAACGGCAAGTAAAGCTACTCTAATGCAAGGACCTTAGCGGTGAGGGTGAAATCAGCGAAATGCCATATTTAATGAATTCCGCATACCATCTATAACATTGGAAAAAAGTCGCCCGACGTAGTGACGGGCTTCATCTACCTCGACTCCTAAGTAAGATGCCCTTTCTCAAATAACCAAGTTGACTTAATGCAACACTTTGATTATCCCTGCCCTGCTCTAAGGCGCAGGACAATCTCAAATTTGGACTAGCCAAGCGAATGCGAGTTGAATAGCTAAGGTGGCTAGGCTTGCACATTGGCTAGTTTGTTGGAAGCAGAATGTGTGTGAAATATTGAGGTAATTAATTTTCGATGTGCCACTTGGCCGAAAGACGACACCCATCACCACATATGGTAGACGCTTCTATTTTGAAGACATCAATAACACTTACTATCGTCATCATCGTCTTTACCTGTTCCTCAGCCGGTGGCTTGTAAATTATCTTGTCTGTGCATGGGCACTATCTAGTCTGTCGGCTGTGTAGGCCTAATGCACCGATCCCCATACATCTACGATCGATATGCGATTGCGATCACTGATCGACTAACGCGGTCTCTCCCCCGCCGTCCAACAGTTCCCCGTTACGACTGTTACGGTCTATATCGTCCAAAATGGACGTGCGCCACGTCGATGTCGGACAAATTGAAACTAAGGTAATCCATGTGAATGATTACTTATGCCTTCTGTAGTGTCGCCATATTAAGAGCGGTGTTGTTGGTGCAACTGCTGGCAGTGATCGTTGTACTTGATTATTGACTGTAGAAAACAAAAAAATGATGGTCGTCAAAGTTAAACGCATGATGTCCGGCTGACTTAATAGTCTCTGAGTGGTCAGTAGGATATGAGAAAGCCATATAAAAAACGTTAGAGCAAACTATTTCTATACGACTTTATTTCTGCTAATGACGAGCAAAATGTTTCAATCACAGTTGCTATCCCGGTCTCATCAGGTCTGAGGCCCCGACAGCCAGACGGGAACAAAGCAATATAAGAATCAAATGAAACTAGTAGAAAATGCCTCTATACACTTAAGGCTCAAAACGAGCGCGGGTACGTTGAAACTGATCAGGTTATGCAGACAAGGCGTCAGAGATTTTCCTGTTGAAAACTGTGACCTTATGCTTGCAGAAAGACGAAGCTCTGGATCGGTACTGGTATTGGAGCCAGAGTGAGAGGTATGTGGCAGACACTGATAAAAAAGAGGCTGTTGTCGCAATGAAACGTGCATGATAGAAGTACAGGGACACAGTGCCGTAGGAACACATGATCTATGCCTGAACCAAGTCTGCTACAATTCGTGACTGAAATATTTGGTTTTAATGAATTGAATTTTCTGTTCTCTCAGGAGGACTTCTAATTCTGCACAAATAATTAATCTCAGGGGGAGGAATGGAACGAAGATGACACCAAATCGGGTTCCAAAACTGTTTAAGGTGTATACGATAAGCTGCCAGAAATATCTGTGTTCCACCGTCCTATATAACCGGAAATATGCAATTTATTCCAGAAGAGCCCCAATGATTCAGATAGACGGTACATCTATTGTTCTATGCACTGATCGACAGGCTGTCATGGAGGCTACGGAAACACCATGAATCAATTGCGTGATGGTGAATCTCAAGTAGAACTCTACATTTAACAAGACAGTTCTAGGAAATAAAAAATGTGAACTAACAGAAACTTTGGGGTAGTCAAGACAATTACTCTTGCCAATCGCTGCTTTTTTTGGGCTCAAGAGGCAATTGAGTAGCAGAGCCGTCTCTCGAAACCAAAAGTTCTGCGTGAGATCTTTGGTCCTGTTTGCGTTGACGGCATCGAGAAGAGAAGATTCAACCACGAACTTTATGGGCTGTACAGCGGCATGTACCTTGTTAAGCTTTTTCGTATCCAACGCTTAAGATGGCTAGGTCATGTAGAGCGACATGGACACCACAGATCCGGCCTGCAGAGTCTTCGATACTGGGCCATTGGGACAGGGTAACAGAGGACGTCCTCGGACGAGATGGTGCACACAAGTAGAAAAGAACCTCAACCAACTTGGTGTTAGCAGCTAGAGGTAGCTGGCGAAAGATCGTGCTGGCTGGAGATGCATGTTGGTTGAGGCACAGGTCCACGCGGGACTCTAGCGCAAATCAAAGAAGAAAAAGAAGTACAGAAATATTGGGAACAAACAATTCAACTATTATATGCTTGCGAACCAAATGATTACAAACGACATTGAAACTATAAACTAGTTATTCTCTCACGACTTCAGAATTATGACAACGCGTATGACAGATATCATGAAATAGCACACGAACAGCTAGTTACCCCTAGCTACCTATTAAAAAAAAGAAGACAAAAGTGAAGTAGGATATGAACTTGATTGATCAGAAAAGCTGGGGTTACAGCACATAACTTGAAACAATCGAGCATTGTTCATCGCCAGTAAACTCGAAGCGGATACATGTAACTTGAAACGAGTTTCATTGTGACTTCTACTTAAAAATGTCATTGTGAACTATAAAGTGAAATGTCAAATTTGTTATAATCAAAATAAACTTCGTTCATTAAAGTGAAATTAAATTAAGAATGATATTTTTTGATTCGGAAATCGAAGGTGAAGAAATACTTAATGCCAAAATCAAACGAATTTTTGATATGAGTTGAATTGTAGTATATGTATAAGTAACTGAACTGAACTGAAAGAGATCACTAACTTTGACTAGGTCCGACTCCAAACATTTTTGCTGTAGGTATTTCTTCAACTGCTGCTTCTAGCGTTCGCATTCTATAATTAATATGTATGGGCCACCGCTTGTGCCTTTTAAGTGGACCTTATTCTTCCTGAGTTCAGGTCACTCAAAGTCTAAAAATGCCCGCACAATATAATAATTCAAACATACATGCATTTGTCGTTACCTTTTTCCAGTCTTTGAAGTTGTTTTTTTGTTGATGGACATATTTTTCTCTCTGCCAGAATGAGGACAACTTTTTATTAATTGATGACGATAACTTTTTTCTATCGACTAAAAAATGTTGTTTCAAACGTCATTTTCGACTTTGTATGCTGCCTACATTGACGATTCAATCGAGGATACTCGTTTGTTCGATTGTATCGACTCAACTCGATTGTTTCAAGTTAAGTGCTGGCACCCTTGATTTGTGCTTCATAATTAAATCAAAGTCGATAGATGCAAATTTTTTTTTTGATTTTCGACCTCTAGAAACTACTCATCAAAATGCACCGCCTGATATGGGTCCCAGATGGTTGTAAAAGAGTCAAATTAGTATAATTTGTATTTCCAATAACATCGTCCATTCGTTCCACAACCTAAGCCGATTTCTACCACCGTTCCATTCCTTCCTTTGCAATTATGCCACAATCTTGCGGAGTATATCACTTCATAGCTTGTCTGTTTACATACTACAGCAGTCTAGTTGATAACGCCACTGCACAATCTCACTGTTTATTTGATAAAATGTTTCGTCTCGACCTTCTTGCTAGACCAGTTAACATATTCAAAACAACCTTGAGCTTATGTTTCTATTCAACATTCCATTCACGACTGCCAAAAGGGGGACCCTTAACCAAAACTCAATGACCATCAAGTACGAAAAAAAAACTCCATCTGCAACCAAAGTGATGATGATAAAATCTTTAGCACCGATTCCTGGCTCTTGAGTACCCATTCATGGTACAGTCACCCCTTCTCTGTTCCATATCCGTACTTCACACATCCTTATTGAGCAATTATGCACGCCGATAGACTCGCACGATTTTGTGTAATCGGGCAACACGCTCCGAACCCTTCCAACTACCGCTTCGATAGGAGGGAACTATCGAATGGATATGTGGGGTCGTAAGTAATTTCGGAAACAAATGGTTACGGTCGATACTCTCGCTATGAATACAAATCGACACCTGAATGTGAAATTAGGATTACGTGACGGCCGCTGAAAGGGTGTTCAATTTACTTCACATTCACGGGGTTTTTTTCCTAGGTCGTCAAGGCGGTTAGTCGGTGAAAAAAATGTACTCCTCCGATTCACATATTTTGCCACACTGTGCGGTGATTGAAAGGTGATTACCTCCTATCATGCATAGGGGCTGCTGGTGATGAATAGGATGATAAAACAGTTTTAAGTGCCTCGTTTCTTTTTATGGCTGCATTCTGACGATATTTGCTCGTGTTCCTTTCAACTCAATGAGCCCAAAATAATTATGCCTCAACGGTGCTTACAGCACAAGCACTCCGCTTTGTTCGAAACTCACCCACAAACGTGTTAACCCTCCTCACTGAGTGAATAATTTTTCACCTTTCTGCCCCACCTCGTCTGTAACTCAAAGAACTTATCTCATTCGGGAGGATGCACAAATTGCTAGAAATTCAAATCAACCCTTCAGGGTTGACTTACACTCCCGCATCGCTGCACAATATCCGAATCCAAATCCATATAATCCTTGACTTTCTCCCCAAAAAGGTACCCTCTTTCGCTGCGACACCGGATAGCGCCGGCCCTCTACCTGACTAGTCATCTAAATAATTAGGAAAGTACAAACCGAGTGGAGAACTCCGGAGTGCAAGGATTAATTAATAAAGTTTTCGAATTACCCAGCAACCGAGTGCTAGACAGCGGGACCCTCCCCGAGGAGCAATCAGCTATCAAATGTTACCCCGAATCGATTGGGTCATGGGATGGCGAACAGCGCGATTGAACTTTATTGCGGAAGGAATGGAGGTCACTTGTTCGGAATGCGGTCTACGATTTCCAGTAATTGTATCGACGGAGTTGATGATGATTGATGTTGAAATTAAATTCTTAAGTACGTCTCTAGCACTAAGGTGGGAGGGTGGAGCGTGTTTAGAGAACAGGCGTGTATAGATCCATCAGTGTCCTTCGAATAGTTCGCTTTATGAGGGTCTCCTAAAGGTCCTTGCGAACTGTGGCCGCACTTTTCTGAAGACCTGGAATGTGGAGCTGTCATAAAGAGGAATCTAGGACAGCTAGTGACTTAGAATAATTGGTCCTTGTACAGGATAAGCAGATAGCAACCTGTCAATATATTCAGCAAGTTTGCCATGTCATCATTCACAGAATGAATGGAAATTATTTTTTATGATTATCTAAATTCCAACACCAGCCGATTATCAGTAAAATGCGCATCGTGAAGCTTGTCGTGAGGTAGGTTGGCATCGTGGCTTCATTGGTCAGGCATTTCGTAGCACCAAGCAAATATTTAAGTGTGTCTACCCTGTTTTGCTTCACACAGGAACAGAGTACGAAATGCAGAAGACATAGCCTCCCTAGCTACCAGTATCGAGGGAAACATAAAAGTCGACCAACTGATTTTGCGTACCACCATAGAGTAGGACGGACTTACACTTGGATTTTAGCCTAATTGAACCATTTACCGACTATTTAATATCATCCTGGCGTTAGACGGCCAGAGATTCAAACTTATGGCAAAAAAAGTCATCTTGACGGACGAGGCCAAATTCCGACGCAGTGACAACGCCAAATAGTGAAATTTACAACAATGGCGCCAACACGCACTAATGATGCTTGAATTAGCACCAATGACTCCTAAAGAATAACCGTTTGGAACTGCTGTTTATAGCTCGGCGTCATCATGAGTCCTTATTTCTTTCGAGAGAGGGAAGGAAACTCCTTTGCGGTCCATGGTCTCGGGTATGTTAACCGACATTCTCAGGCATGAGCTCAGCAATTTTTCTGATACCTACCGAGCAGCACCACATGACATGCAAGTGACTCAATGCTCTAAGTTGAGGTGGAGAAATCTGGTCATCGCGCTGAGAGCAATTGACAGCCGCAATACTGCGACTAGACTCCGGCGACTTTTCTCCGGCGCTATGTCGCTAAGTAGTAAATATATGGAAAGAAGATTATCACTTTGGACCACCACGAGGCCAGCATTAGAGACACTTTTACCGGAACAACAGACTGTATTTTGAACAGTGTCACCACATATTGGATCGAACGATCGAAGCAATGCCAGCGAAGCCAAATAATGATTGAATGATTTGCCATATCCTATATGAAAGAGTGCATATATGTTAAGCTAAGAAAGGTGTATGTAGGTATGCTTGCATGCAATCTTTTTAAAGTGAATTGATGGAGTCTAAACACACGCCAGAAGAGAGCGTGCGCAGTAGAACTGATTTTTTCTGAGCTCGAACTATCAGTTCTATATAACGACATAAATCTATTTTAATGATAAAGCCAGATACATTTGGTATCTCACACGGCGGTAGTGTCCTTTTAATTGTTCCTATTGCTCTTATCTGGTTCTCGTTTACATATTCAGGTGTTTGGGAAAGGCTGCCGCAACGGCCAGGTGTTGACAAGAATTGTAAACTGCTTCTCCAACTGTTGCGTAGCCTAAATGGCATCACAAGTCTACACAAGTCGCGCGATCTCACTGCGTCATGGTGGTTGATGCTCTCACGACTATTGAAGAGCAGTTTGAATAAAGTGGTTCCAAGTGAATGATGGCAGACTATAGGACGGAAAACAGACACCATAAGGGAAGTACAATATTCGTTTATAAGAGCACCGTTCACATTGCTGTATAAGTCGTACGACCAAGTCCTTGCGTGATAGACCAAAACGATTTCAGAGTTTTCAATTTGCACAAATTAAGATCTGATAATTAACCCAACGCAACCAACGTGCATTCCTTTGGAGCTATACCATACATCATATTTTTTTCAGAAATCCATTTTATATTCCTATTTTTATCTTAGGCATTTTAAAGTTAATAGTGTGTTATGTTAAGTCTCTATAGATAAAAATTAATGTTTTTTTTTGTTTCATTGTTTGTTTGTTAATTTGTCCTTTATAGACTCCTTAATGGTAAAAAATAGAGCACTGACGATGATCTTTGGTTGTTTTTGTGTTGATAGTGTCTGAAGGAGATGATTAATCATCTTCAGATCCAACGCTTAAGATGGTTAGATCATGTAGAGCGGTTGGAAACCACAGCTCCGGCCTGAAGAGTATTCGATATTACTCAATTGCCTCTTGAATCCAAAGAAGCAGCGATTGGCAAGAGTAATTCTGCGCCTGATCTCGGTATTGGTGTTGTTGTCTCTATTTACTCCAGAGCCTAGGTAGCCGTAGTCCTTCACTACCTCAAAGTTTCTGCTGCCCATTCAGATGCTCTGTGCGAGACGTCGATGTTGTGCATCCTTTCGTGATGACAACATGTACTTTGTTTGGTTTATGGCTATACCCATTTTAGCGGCTTCCGCCTCAGTGCCAGCAAACGCCTCATTGACGGCTCGCTCGACAAATTTATTTACTAATATATAAATCGTTTGAGCATATGAAAGAATGAGCGACAGACTCCATTTGAAAAATAGCGCCGTTGCACAAATTTTTAGTTATTGTGGTGTCTGTCATACTGCCACTTCAGTCGCAGATGGTCAAGTCGGAAACACTATAATGGGTCTTAAAGCAAGTATTTAAGTTCAGTCATATCATCATAAGTTGTGCATGAACGCTTGTCAATTTCCTTGAATATAATCGTAGATTATTGTTGATGAAACATTTTTTGCTTCTCTCAATATACCCACGGTTTAAGACATATTTGCTTTATTTTATTTCTTCATTTTCTATCGACTCCGTCAGTCATTAAGTATCTTCGCGAATAAAGTTTGTCAAGCAGGTCCGCCACCAGTCATACATAGGAGACCCAGGGAGACCAAAAAAACACACGAGACATCTGCGAAGGGACAGCAGTGAGAAGAATCGACAATGAAATTTGAACAACTAGGTGACGACAATGAAGAGACAAGGGTAGCAAAAGAGATGTTCTATTTATTTCGCACATGGAAGAACACGCGATGTTAATTTGAGTCACTAGCAACTGAGCAGATGATGTACAGCGTTGAACGGTTTTATATTAAAACAAAGACTCAATCAGTTTTCTATGAATTTTTTAACCATTTCACAGGCTCTTCTAGTGTTTTGTGTTACTTCTTACTCTCTAATTATCAATTATTCACTTCATTGTGTCGGTCAAACCCGACCAAGAATCAAATAAATTATTGGGGTTTCTCTAAAACCACCCGAATAATTTCATACCCTCGCCACTATTCTCAATAGAAAAGCAAATGCCCAACTCGAGGAATGTGGACATAATCCGAGAGAAAAAAAAACCCGGTGCTGTCATGGACAATGAACAAATTATCGTACGACTATGACCTTCTATTTGTTTCAAATTTGTGTGACATTGAAGTCAATCTGACCTGATGTTACTGCAAACGGACACGAGGTTAAGTGGCTAGGACTGTAGCAAAATTGAAACTTACTGACGGGGGACGAACCTACAGCCTCATATTGATGGCGATGGCTGATGCGAACCTTTATCTCTCGGGTTCTTTCATGCATTTTTATTTTGTCTAAGCGGCTGTGCTTGTACATGGTGAAGTAGGCATACACTCCTTAGAGCTTTATTTTCTGTGCCTTTTTTGGGGTAATTGCACATTCCTTCCATCTCCTCTTCGCCTTCGTTTCTCATAAATTATCCGCTCAATGTATGACATGGTAACGTCAGTGAAGATGCTGTCTTTTTCCATTTGTTCTATTTTCCCACGAGAGTGCTGCTATCGCAAAGTGTCCGGTTCAAGTGTGGGGGCAAGAAGAACGCTTTTAGCTGAAAAACCACAAGTGCGCCCCCACAATGCAATGACATGTTTATTATTTCGTCCTGCCTGTTGTCCAAGAGTTAAGCATCCGATGGCTTCATTCCCTTGTTTTTCTGCTATTTTCACAATCAGGTCTAGACTTGTTTGGTGGTGGAATGGCCAAGAATAGAACAGTTTGCTCGGGTGGATGTCTGGCGAGTCTTCCACAAAAATAATGAATAATCGAATGAAATAAGAGCCATTGACAACGCTTGTGCTTAAGGATGTATTTACACCGGATCTAGAAACGCGCGGTGTTGTAAACAAGGAAAAATAAAAATAAATTGTTCCACATACGCACGAGTGACCCGAAATTAATACAATTGATGGACACGTTTACTTTTGGCGAACTTGATGGGTATAATAGCAGTCTGGGTCTCAACAAAGCCAAATCTACTCACCAATTGTGGTTAATTAAGAAATATATATTTTGTCCTAAGAGAGGCTACTAGCCATACGTCCAATAGGGAGCCAATAAGAGGTCAGGACTCCCTGAAACTGTCGGCCGCTCTTAGCCTGACTAAGCTGGGAGCTCTGGGAGTATTGTGTTGGCTATACTTACACCAATATCGCATGGATGATTTGGAAATTTACACCATCGCGTAATGGACTGTATCAGGACTGTATCCTTACGGTCGTGTAGGTACCACTCCGAGAGAATGCTGCTACCACCAAGGTAAGTTTAGAGCTGCAAAGCAACAACATGCAGTAACACTAACCTGAAGGGGTGCAATAGGTTCTTGCCTCACAGCATACCTAAGTGGATAGACATGTACTCAATGGGAACCTGAAGTAAAACGCATGGCATTGGTGCAACGTCAGGACTTTTGTGGTTTTAGCTTAAAGCAATTCTCTTGATTTCGTTACACTCGATTTATGACGGGATGGACCTGATTAGCACCCAATACGACATCTTCTACTGGCACGATCTTCGGCTTCATTGACGCATGCCAATTTGGCAATGATCACTTGTGTGATACATCAATTTCGTAACTCTCCTCTATTGCCTTTTCCACTGGCACTGAGTCGAAGATTCTTCGATGTGGAACAGTATTTCCCCTGTTCTCTACATTGCGTAGCCCAAGTATTGGTGGCCCATATAGGAAAATTTAGAAAGTTAAGTTCGTCTAAATTGAAAACATGGCACTTGAAAGATAGAAGGTACCCAATAAATATCAGTCATCCATGATCTGCTTGCTCTGAAACTACTTTCAAGGATGTTGCTATTTCCAGAGCAGCGACACTTACAAAATTTGGGTGCTCTATTGGCGTAGTCGTTAGAACAGAATGTGATATAAAATAAGGTCCAACGAAATAATTTGCTTAAAAAAGGTCACTTTTCTGCGGCTTCTTGTGACAATGGACCATCCAGCTCAACGCAGGGTGGACGAATTCATCAAATTGCAGCTTTAAACATGGTCACGTCATATTTTGCTAGAGCTTGATCCAGTACTTCCATTATTCGCACCGTACCACACCATCCATCCTTCAATACATGATCCACAACGATTTTCCCCATCATTTTTAACATTTTCGACTCTTAGCCTGTGGAACAACGCCACAGAGGACGTTCAAGCGTCTGCACTGTGCAACATTCTGCGGGTAACAAGCATTCTCAAATCTGGAGTAGAACACAGCACACGTGAATTAGACACCTTAAAGATGACCCGAGTCAAGAAGTCTAATGGAGAACCTAACCAAAATCAGAGTTTGAATAATCTCTTGTCTCTTGTCGAGTACTTGTCTAATGGTTTTGGAGACTCATTTAATTGAGCGACGGATTCTTATGGTCACGACTCGACTGGAAAGCGGCTTCAAAAAATGGTGTTTATCGTTTTTCGCCGAAATTTTCTGACCGCTGTAGCTCCAAGATCAGATATATATGGAAATGTAACTCTGGAACCAAACTAGTCTTATACAAAGCATTCAACATCCCAGTCCTAGTCTACGTCATAGCGGAGCGCTCTCAGATTGTATTGAATTTCGAATTGAAGAAATTCAGGAGTGACCATGGTTTGTCTATGTCTAGGACTTTAAAGTTTTCTTGAGAAAATTGATGATCTCTTTATAGAGGCGATTCTATTCGTTGTTTCGTATCTGCTTACACCAAGCAGATGTGGACACTATACTAGTAGGTGTTCCACGTTTCCCTTTGATTGTTCTCCAGTTATGATCTCCCATTTTATATAGGGAGCCGTCAGGTCAGGCTTACTTAGTTTCAGAGCCTCCTTGGTTCTTCAGTGTGTAAGTCTCTAATGCTTGTTGATAAATTGAACTCGGCATTTATTTGTTCATCAATCCACGAAGGAGGAAGCTTGTAAGATAGTGATTTGTCTAGAGTGTGGCACGTATACGTTATCTGGGTCCTACAATGTCTGCACCTAATCCCTTTTCTTACATCGAACCGTCTACATACCGTCTTTTTAGGTTCAACAGGATTGTTCAAGGATGAAGTAAGTATAACACGTTATCCTCATACGATAGATGTAAGAAATAATCGTGTGGTGGGAAGTTGGCATCACATAATTCATGTCAACAACAGCGGGGATACTGAAAAGCCACTTTCTTAAATACTTTTAAGTGCGACTTAGTTATGGCTGTCTCTGATTAGGGACTCGACTACGAGTTGAACTATTTGTAAATCGCCATGATCTAGCCTGGCATCGATAGACCCAACCCCTGAATTTTGCCAGGCCATGTGTTACAAATTAACGACTTGGCTCTGGTTCAACGAGTCTTCGAATCTGAATATAAGATGCAACACAGTACGCTCGTGGTTAAGGTGACCCACACAAGTGGACAAACTCAATTTAAGTAAATACTCTCAGGAAGACTTGCGGGTTGACGACTACTTCTCTCCCGAAATGTAGCGTCCCACAAAGAAGAGACCTGCCTTCGATAACCATTAAGTTGATTGCATGTCCACATGTCTAACAAATATTTAATAATATTTATCGCGCTACAGCCCATGGCCTAGCTTCTCAGCAATCACTCGTGTCGTACGTGCTATTGTTCTCTCACGGGTGGAGTTTTATGGCGACTCCAAGCAGCCTCGTTTGAAAAGCTTCTTTCTAGACCGGAAATACTCTTTTTGAGCATGGTCAGTGACTCGAAAGAAAATTATTTTTCTTGCACAGCCCGGGGATCGAATCCACGACTTCGAGGGGTCGACGCACATAGCCACAATGCCACGGACCACCACATGTCCAACTCTTAAGCATCGAAAAACCCCTTAATTGCAATATGTTTAAGATAATCCCATTGACATCAATCTGCCACCTCACAGCACAAATTAATTTCTCCTCAGAGTCCAATAGAGACACCACATCTTGCACCTGAAAAATGTGTGACGCAAGAAATGGCCACGAAATGTGTCTCAATTCATCTACCGTGAAATTCTAGCACACAAATCCTCTCCATTAACGCCTCTACAACATCAACCGTACGACATCGGGCCATTCGATGAGGAACTGAAAATCCGGTCATGTCTATCGTCTGCTGATTTCCGGTAAGTTATCCACTTCCCGTAGCTAGGCGCTTCAGTTGCCAACCAAATCGAACTCCATCATCCAACCCCCCAATCTCAGCAGCGAATCGATAGCTCTCCTCTGCACCCATCCTGTCGTCACCCCTAGAAATGATACCCATCGTCGCCGTAATTGTGTCATTCCATGGACACGGTCTGCCCTACCAGCCCCATCCAGCCCCCATCGGAGTGCACACAATGTTTAAAGTTTAATTTAAACGACGCTCGTGGTGACGTGCCCGGAATGGGAATGTGTCGATAAGTCGATCCAGGGGATCACACCGAAAGCAATTTCAACTACATGACGGGAGTTCAGAAACAATGGCTCGTGTAGACGGCGATTTGTTGCCGTCGACACGAGGGATAATGATATCAATCGGTCAGCTAGAGCGAACCGGAGTGCGTCCTCGGCGCAGGGAATCAATTGAAATGCTCGTCTCGTGCGGTTATGTCAATCGGGAGTCGTTTAAAAAGTTGATGAAGGACTTGTCTCTTTCAGCGAGACGGTCCCATCCCTCGGTTCAACCCGACCATATGCGCGCCTCCCACTGCGGATGGGACATCAAATTATGCGGATGTGAGGGGCTTGTCATCTTCAATTGTGCGGATAAGCCGTGCGGTATGCTCGGCAGAATACACGACACGCTGTAAGCAGCCGAGAACACACAGAAGACACGCAGCCTAAGTAAGTGGCTGCCGTATTTATTTGTGCTCCGTGGAGACGTCTAAACTGTGGGCGTGGGCGTGTTGTTGACATATGTTCGCCGAAAGAGGGGTGCTTACGTTTCTTTTATTAAATTGCCAGGGGGCCCCAAGCTGGGGGAGGGGGAGTGCGTTGAATGCCTGGGAATTACTCGGTTAAAGGGTGCTATCGTTCGATTCAATTGGAATACGCGAGATAAATCTGGTAATAGAGTACCCTTTTTGGGAAATTGAGATGTGATATTTGATAGCCACTTTAATCAACCATAAAGACATTCGCTCATGAGGGGATGAGAGATACGCTGAGTGCTCCATTCCAATTGAAAGCAATATTTGGTTGACGTGATATATTTGTTTCGTTGGTTCGGTTTTAGGGAGAGTCTGCAGGTGCATGTTGCTACTGAAAGTGAATGGGGTAGGAATGCTTGCTTGCTTGGATGGGACATGCTCTTAGTCACAGAAAATAAATGCAAATGAAGGATTAAGCTCCCGCAAGTCGCAAGCAAAAGAAAAACTGAACTGCGTGACGCAAGAGACGGTTCAGGGTTATTAAAAGAACGTGGGCTTGGGTTATGTATGCATGCCCATGCAGTCACAGCCCTCAGAAGCCTCTGGAAATATGTTGATTGTGTCTTTAATGATTTGATTCTCCGTGCGTCATTCGCTTAATTGGTTGTCTCCCTACGAAGGACAATATTAGTAGTGCTTTGTTCTTGACTGGATCGGGGACATCGTTCGTTAGAATGTCGATATCTCTGCGTCCCTGGGTTCGATCGATTTCGTGCTTTTTAACTCTTACCAACTTACATCTTTATTATAATGTGCTTGCAAAGCAGTGCCTCTACACAAGGGAAGACTCTTTGCGTCATTTTTGAAATCGGAACGAGACCACCGTCCATTGGAACACATTATGCCCCACATCCGTCTGTTCAGCATCTCTACGAAGTTGCTTAGATTTGTTTGTCATTGTAAAATGTATATAAGACTTTGTCTACCTAGGCTCTGAAGTTAATACAAACAATAACACCACCGCGGAGATAAAACGGAGGATCACCCTGGCCAACCGCTGCATTTTCGCACTCGGACAGCCACTGACGAATAAAGCCACCTCTCAAAGAACCAAGTTATCTCTATATAAGACCTTGATAGTCCCAGTATGGCGCAGAAGAATGGATCTTAAACTAAAGCGGACGAGGATATTCTTGGTCGCTTTGAGAGAAAACTCGCTGTACGGGCTGTACAGCGATATCGACCTGGTCAAACGAGTTCGAATCTCTCGTCTCAGATGGCTAGGTCACGTCGAGCTAATGGACACCTATGCTCCGGCCCGGAAAGTCATCGACTCCAACCCCGAGGGACAACGCGCTAAAGGAAGACCACGCCAACGGTGAAGGGAACCTGCATAAGTTCAACGTGCGTTGCTGGAAGCAACTAGCACAAGACCGTGCTAGATGGAGAGGCATGTTGGCTGAGGCCTGGTCCACCCTGAACTTTACCGAAGGCCAAAGAAGAAGAAGAAAAATTGATCATGTATAATACTGTCAGCTGATGTTCAAGGACAACGCATCATATGTCATAATACATCATCTGTCCATATTACGCGACGCAATTATCTGTGCCAGACCGTGTGACCAGAGCTCGCAAACAAAATCCACGCGCTACATGTTCTCCACGAGCAAGATGTGTGACACCGCCGCATTTCGGTCTCACTGTATGAAATTGCCACTATGCACTTTTGTGAGCAGAAGGTGTAGTGTGTGTCAGATCACAATGCTGTCTGTGTAAATTATTATATTTCAAACATATTCAAACAAAATGCTGGCTGGAGAGTCATGTTGGTTGAGGTCCAAGTCCACCCGGGACTGTAGCACAATCAAAAAAGAAGAATAACACTGTTTTAAACCCTTTATGAGCATCGATTTGTACTGCCGATTAGGCTTCTTTAGATATACCACACTAGCTTCTGTGAAATTTACGTTGTTTCTGTCCTGGAGCACTGTGTATTACTTTTGGACAGAAGGGAGTCCAGAATGTACCGCGCTCCTGCACGTGGTCGCTTGGGATTGTTCGATGAGCCTTTCCATGACATTGTGTTCTGGCAGTTTTTCAGGGCCATTCCTGATCTCGTCTGGGCCGACTGGTGTCCACATTCTGCAGTGCGACTTCGTCGCATAGGATGGTTTTGGTGATTGGGATTGTTCACATATGCATCTTTTCGTCGGGTTTTGAACCAGTTTTGCACAACACATCATTGTTTAAAGAATTTGAGGTGGCATGCACTAGTTATAGAACAATAGCATGCACAATATGAGCGGTTCTACTCACAGTCATTGATCTGATCAGCTCATGCAAGGCCCCTATTCACATTATGACCGGTCATGACACCGATAATGGTTCTAAAATTCTGCTAACTCATTCTGATCAGGATAGTTGAGCGTTTTCCATCGATAGTAGGCAATAATTGTTTGGTAATCGGCTATCAGCCGGTAGAACATGTATTATTGGTGTAAGTAAACGCTTCAAGCTTCATTAAATGCCTTGCTGTAGCGATGGCCATGGATGACTGGCCTCCATCTGGACTAGTGCCATTTCTAGTCAGTTCCGCTTCACAATTCTCTTTAATGTCACAGTGTCCTGGGAGCCACATGAGTTGGATGCTAAAATATTTGGCCATCTCATTGAGAGATAGATATTCGGCGATTCAGTGAGGTCCTTTAGTTGAAAATGACTGATATCAGAGATTTCACCGCTTCTGTCTGTTTGTCAGAACCAAGACGATAGAATGATAAAGTAGTCGGCTTAATAGTCGGTATTTAGATTCTTTGGTTACCATGAACTAGGAATTATCCACACCGTTTGGTTATGGCTGGCATGTGCGCCGACTTGAACATCGATGCCTGGGTTCTATTCCTGGTGTGTACGAAAAAAAAAATAAGTGTTCGTGTCATTGTGAACTATTGAATAGTCAGTTCGACAAGGCAATGACACTTAATTTAAAAAAAGGTTCCGTACACCATTTGGTATGAGTCCTTCTTGGTACTACTCCACAGGTAGCTGTGATAGGTCCCAAAGGTGGAAAAGTACAATCATTTCTTGTGGTTGGTGCTTATTAGTGCTTGATTAGTGTAAAGGAATAGAATCAACAAGTCTACACTCCACTGGTAGTATTCTTTCCAACCGCCCTATACACTACCCTACCGAAAGTACTCCGTTGCGCTGTCCCAATGGCTCGGTATCAAGAATCTTCGGGCCGGAGCTGTGTTGTCCATCCGCTCTACATGACCTAGCCACCGTAGGCGTTGGATCCGTAGGCGCCTAACTAGACTCATGTCGCTGTACAGCCCGTACAGTTTGTGGTTGAATCTTCTCCTCCAGAACCTGTCAACGCAAACAGGGCCAAAGATCAGAACTTTTCTCTCAAAGCAACCAAGAGTTTCTTCATCCGCTTTCAATGGGGTACCTGTCTCTGCGCCATAGAGTAAGACAGGGATGATCAGAGGTTTATATAAAGTCAAAAGCCCAAAGAAACAGCTATTGGCAAAATTAATTGATCTCAGTACTGGGTTTATTGTTCATATTTACTCCAGAGCCGAGGTAGAGGAAGTCCTTGACTACCTCAAAGTATGATCCCATTATTGCAATTTCATGTTCAATTGGACAACAAAAAGTTACTCAATGACCTGTCCGAAAGGTTTTCAGCTTAGAGTTTCATCAGATCCCATCCACAGTCATAGTCCTACTCTCCACGTTGAAGAATTAATTCGATTCGTTGACGCTTTCATACTCTCAACCAATGCCAACCAGAATGCTGATTTCCAACCCACCCTCCTCCCATGATGTCCCAGTAGCCGGAAGGCAACTGAATATTGACTAGTCACCCATCACAATGGAACCCATTAACAGGAGGCGACAAGCGAATCAGCAGTCCAAGCAACATCCATCACTGGACTGGAGAGTAATACGAATCATTTGGCGATATGCGGACCGATTGGCAGAACTCAAATGCGCGTAGGTGTAGTCGTGGCTCCAGGACAAATTGAGTGACATTCGCTATTTCTTTCAGTAAAAAACATTCCATTCCAACTCGCATCGCAAGCGCCCATAAATGCCTCGTACATCAAATATTTTTGTCAATAAAAAGAAAAGCTACCAATCATCGCCTATCGTCCCCCGAATCTCACAAGAAACCCGCATTTTTTTCCGGAATGGAGGAGCGCCAAGTAATGGGAGACATGATTCTTTCGCAAACTTCGGCCAAGGCCTCGCTGCGGGCGACACAATGTGGACGCGTTAATCTCTCCCGTCTCTGTAATGGTTTTTATGAGGAAAATATTATTCGTCGACAAAATGCTCACATCCGCTCGGCTCTTGGACGGGGTTCAAGAGATTCGCATCGATAAGCAGTGCCCAGTTGCATTCCACAAACGGATGAAGAGGATTTCCTGTAAAAAAAAATGAACACAACTGCGAGACATGTACTCGTCTGTCATGGAAGCCGAAGGATGCCTGTAACTGTCAGTTTCGGAGATAACGTGGTTACTTTGCGGTCAGGTAGTCTGTACATGACAACTGGCCTCGTCAAGTGGCCGGCCAATTAGTCTGTCTTTGTATAAACTGCCCGAAAAGGTTGTCTAGCAGACATTTGAATTACTCCTCGCTGGCCATTTGCATTCATTCCAGTCAAAGCTACCCCCGGAGCAAGACGACTCTCCCCGTGACCTGGCGTCTTAATTATTCAGGGACCCATGGTACGTAAGTGTGTGCATCGCTTGAAACTAAAAAATGATCGTCATAAATTCAACGCAGAGATAACAGAGAGAGGGGAGTTCCAAGAACCCATTTCCACTTTAGAGCTGTCCATAGTGAAGCCCCCAGCGGTAGGTGGTGCGGGAGTGGCTCTGCGTTTGTTTTGAGAAATATATCGCTTTTTGGTGACACGTCTGGATTTTTTTTTATCTGCCCGCCATGACCCTCCCCCGCTAAGGCAATGACATCGATGGAGATAAATCTGTCCACAACGTTCGAGAAGTCGTTAGACTTTTAATCGCCTTCCCTTCGATGTGGTTTGGTCCCGTCTATTGGAGTTTACGTTTTTGTCTTCGGGGAGATTGAACGGAGGGATTGTTAAAGTTGAGATGTCTGGAAGACGCATTAAGCATCTGGACCTCTTGCGGTTGGTACAGGTCAACGACTCCTGGTGCATGTTTGTGGATTCGAGTGAAAGGAAATTAACAAGTAATAGGGAGTGGCTGCGGAGGCCGAGGTTGTAAGCTTTAAAAGCCATGTAAGCAATGATGTCGTTGGTCATCCTTTGGGACACTTTCTTTTAACACTTATTGCGGACCTCCAACAAGGTCTTCCAAAAAAAAAGGACTTGAATATTCTCGGAAACTGCTGTGTACCTTCGTCCCATCTGATGGGATTTTTTTTGTGATAATACATCTTCCAATATAACCAACAATCTCTCAGACATCCCAAAATCTTGAAAGAACATGCATACCACCACAGAGGATAAAAAAAATTGAAGAAGAAGAATGTCTTTCCAATTTCTCATTCTCCTGCTGATCGAGGAAGAAATGAAGATAACTCAAA
Organism: Eristalis arbustorum; assembly: GCA_916610145.1. Lineage (NCBI taxonomy): Eukaryota > Metazoa > Arthropoda > Insecta > Diptera > Syrphidae > Eristalis > Eristalis arbustorum. The sequence goes on from OU744318.1 coordinate 3,581,004, forward strand.
TAATCAATTCATATCAAGAAAAGTTTTCAGACAGACTAGACTGTTAGAGTTAAATGGAATTGCATATGCCGACGGTATATACAGCTATCCTTGCAATAAACAATCTTCGTCAGGCCATTTATTAGTCATGGTCTTCGACACCTGATATCAATCGTTTAAAGCTTAGGAATAAAGAAAGTGAATAGATACAGCACAGAATTGGCTGACATAAAATCGCGTGTCTTCATCTAGCCATTAAAAGATGGAGAGGTGAGAAAACTTGCAGACAGCCGACAAAGAATAAGAAAAAATGCTCTTGTATGGGTGGCAGTAGAATCAGTAGTAACGGCTTGGCTTGTACATCAACCCTTCCCGAGCAGAGGGGATCCGGTGTTTTAATCCGACTCAATAAGGCGATGTTTAAGTGGCATTTTCGAAATCTCACCAAACGAGTCGATGCCCATAAATAAAAACACATGAGCAGTGCTGCATCCACCTTTGGCCAAAATTACACTTAGTGACTACTGACTAGTCACGCAGAAAGTAGTGAAAAGAGAGAGAGTTGTGCAATTCTGTTGTATTACAAACAATTCATGGCATTTACTTTTAAGAAATGATACATATCATGTACGTTCTGGCCCGTGGTGTTGTGGGTATGTTCTTCGACCTTAACACACCTAGTTCGAGTCACTGACAATGCTCAAAGAGTATTCCTCTCTAGAAAAAGGCTTCTCAAACTCATCAGTTCGAAGTTGGAATAAAACTGTAAGTCCGTTCCATTTGTGAAAGAATAATAATATGTCAGGTGACTCGTTCCATCATAGCGGATAACACGAGTAATGTTGGCTTCCAAAGCGTCAATCGTAACTGGCTTATTCCTGAAGATCTGAGAGTTTACATATGGCCAGTGAAAAGATATCGCAGGATTGCGTAGCAAAACGTGAAATTAAGTGCCCACCAAAATGATCTCTCAACAAGTAGATTTTTTCATGCGCTGTATGGTTCGTAGCCTCGTCTTGTGGATACTACATCGCGTTCTGGTCGAGTATCATCCACTGATGTAAAATGGGAATCCAATTCGCGAATGCTATTGGCAATAGTGGTTTTAATAAGCAGATTTAGGACCCTGTAAGTTCCTCGAATAACAAGAAAAATTTCTCACAGATTCACGCATGATCTGTCAGAAAAGGTTGTTGAAAATCAAACCTCATGATGAATAACCTTTTGCATATAGAGACTGTACGAATCCATCACGACAATATTTGCAATTTAGTGAATTTAGACCGAAAATGGGGGAATATTCATGAATATTGCTTACGATTGCAATTCTTGGGCAGTGTTCAATCATAAGTTCCCTACTTTTTGATGTAGGGAAAGCCGTCACATCAACTGTGGCCCACTTAGATCCTGTTTGGTTTCTTTATACTTTTACTCAGTACTGATTCATGCACCGACCCCTTGCTAGCCATGGAACCTAGTCTGGGGTATAACAAATTTGGTTTCTTTATGAATAAAACAGATACTGAATGAATAGTCTCCCAGCACGCCTTTCCTGACTGTTGCAACGGTTGAACAGTTGCTAAGACAGTGCATAGTAATTGGGAGGGTCTTAAAATGTTATTGCATGGGAGCCAAGGATATAGTCCTGTTACAATCTCTACGACCTTGTTGATTATATTCCTGTTAAGGCTTAGCAGTGTACTTGCCTTTTTTATTAACGTCTATAAACTCTTGCAATTGTCTATTGCCACCCATCTCCGATTAGTGATGTTGATGGCACCTGTAAACAACATGGTACCAGGCAAAGATCACGTATATGCTGATGCTGGTGCCATCGTCCATCTTGGAACCGTCCGTGAAGACGTCCAGATGGTTTTTTGACTCCGTCTTCTGGCCGATGTTTCCTCTCTGTGATTAACATTTTGTAACCATGTTTCCGAAGCTTCTGAAGAATAGCTATCGATGCGTTCGGCTTAGTGGTGTCCTGAAGTCCAATTCCCTTCCTATCGACAAAGCCTGACCACTTCTAGGCGATGGCTTCCTTCATACGGTCGAAAAGTTGACAATGCAGATCCGAATTTATAGTTATACCGTAGGAACTCAGCTCAAAGTAGACGATGACAAGAACACGAAAAATACAGCAAGGCCTTTTTGACCAATCCTGCTTGGCTACCGTTTGCGTTTGAACATGGGGATTTTCGCTTAACATTGTTATAAGCGATCCATTCCCCGTCACCAGTCAGCACAAAAGTCGGTCGATGTGGTTTCCACACCGCTTTTGCCAAGGCTCGCCACCAGCCGTTCGGAACGACTAAGGTTATTTTATTATTAAAAGAGGTAGAAGTCGACTGTCTATATAGCCCCCGATTTCTGCCTTGCCATCAACATGCAAAGTTGTTTCTGAATTTTAAATCAAACGAAGCAGACCCTGACCCGTCTACTTTTATTTTCAACACAAACTTCGGGTGTGCTTGACGAGTAAGACGAGACCCCTGCGGGACGTCGTAGGCGTCTGCAAAACGGGAGTGATTCTGAAAAAAGGACTCATCTCGGTTTAAGAATGCCGGCAGACGAATAGTGAACCAACTGAATACACATAAATCGTTGCATGCATGATTTAGCCGACGGCTGTAGTTGGGAACAAATTCAAAACATCAGAGTGTGTGCTGGTTTACGTGAATATTTCCCAATTCACTCCTCATACCGGAGGCAACACATTTTCTCCCCTCCTTCATTTGCCTTTCTTGTTGGTTGGAAAGTTTGTCAATTACCCCAGATTGGCAAAAGCAGAGCACAGTAATCAACTTTGGGCGGTTGGAGTCACTCCTTCTTGACCCTTATTTCGTCGGTAAAAAATCTTCAATTGCGAAGGTAAACACAGCGCATGCAAGGACTTTAAGGAATGCCTGCAAATATGGGGAAAATCTTAAAGACCTCCCGACGGAAGAGTGGCATCCGGTCGCCAGTAGACACATCAAATGGGCAATAATTGGATGATGGGGACAATATTCTCTCATGGACGACTGGCGTGCAATTGATGGTGTCACAGGGAGAGTAACAAAATTGGAAAAATGCAAATGTCGCCTCACAACTGGACTCGACAGTCGCTTTGTTCCCTCTGACTCCTGCCGGCAAGTGCATTTGCATAAGTTCGTGCGGGTTCGGCAGACGATTGCGTCCGAACACTGCAGGACATGCAATGTGATCAGATGGACGGGTCCTGTGTGCACATTAGACGTATCGGCTTCGAGGCATTCAATACAGAGTGGCAGTGCAGAGCTCTCGTTTGTCTTCATCAATGCGGATGATGTTGGGGAACAATGTGTGCTCTGATTCCTCACAGATTGCATCGATTGAGAACGATTGAAATTTGAATTAAGCATTATGAGGGAGTCGATGTCGTGCAGTGATTGGAATTAATTGAATCCTAGTTTGGCAGGGCAGGGGTGATTCAATTATTTTAAGGAGTTTTGGATCATGGTGCAAGATGTGCAGTTGAATGAATGAATTGAAGTTAGCATGCTGTGAGTTGACGTAGGGTTTTTGCTAAATCAGATTAATTTAACAATGATCTGTTCTTGGGGAATTTTCAGCACAACAATCGGTATGAGTTTATACACACGCGCCTTAGTTTCTCAAATCGGTTTTATTTGAGTGTCATTTCAGATTTTGATTATTTTGAGAGAAATAGACGAGAAATCATTTTGGAACAAATGGTTATAATGTCGGCGGTTGGAGAGCCGGGCCCAAAGATTTTAGAGCGGAATTAGATCAGTGAACTCTTCATAATTGCAGCTTATCGGATCAGGGAAAACTTCAATAGTTTTCCGTCTATGGAGGTTTCAAAAAAACAAACGAAATGTTTGCGCCTTGTGTACACAATTTTCTTCTTCTCTGAAATAGACTTGTCTTTGCATATGATTAAAAATTAAGATAAAAAGAAATAAAGGTTTGAAAATAGAAATTCACCGAGGGCTGGATTCGAGTGCGTCTTTAAAAAAGTAATTTCTCAAGCACTTGTTTTTATGAGTCACTAAAACAACTAGAAACAATGACTTCGAGTTGTAGGAAAAGGTTTGATTGCATACCTCTTCGATTTACAGAGGTTTTTCATTGGACTGTGCAAAAGCTTCTACTTACAGAGGTTTAAGAAGTATAATACAACTTATCAGGCCGACGACCCATGAAGGGCCCGAGCCTGAGCAATAGCTGCCTTCCATCAGTGACGGTCCTGGACGCGCTGCTTTCAGTCATCAAGGCCAAGCTATCTTACACCCGCGATGACTTGGTCTTTATATCGGAGGTTCGGTCTTCCTCTCCTTCTCGAACCAAGAGGCTCGGATTCGAACACCCTCTTTACTCGAGCGGTGTTGTCCATTCGCTCAATGTGGCCGAGCCATTGTAGTCGGCGGATTTTTGCCTTCCGGACTACATCCACATCCTTATACAACTCGTAGAGTTCACGGTTGTGTCTTCTCCTACATTCGCCTACCTCGCAGACGGTACCATATATCCGACGCAGAATTTTTCTTTAGAAGGCACCAAGAAGGAACGTTTATGGGTTTTCAAATACATCTTACTAGCAAAATACAGCATCTCCATACTCATAGTTATTATAACAGCAGCTTTAAAGTAAAGTTAAGCATACACTGTAGGTGCTTTAGGAAATTCAAGCCATCCTGCTGGGTCTATAAATGCGTACCAACATGTTTACAATGCGCTACTCAATTTTGATAATCGCTTCTCGTGTTACATACATCTTAACTTGTGATGCATTTGCTTAATCCCTACCCGTATGAGGCTTACTATGGACCAGTTGGGAAGAAGTTGTTGCGCATCCACGTAGATAATGGAGTGGAAAATGTCTCAAGAGGGGAGTTCTGCATTCCTGTTTAGCTATCCGACTTGTGCTCGGGGCAGGCAAAATCAGTTTCGACGTGTCAAAGAAGATCTACTGATGTTAAACAAGTACTTGGGCTAATAATTTGATGAAATTAATTTCTTTGAACATTTTTATCTCTATACATATTCCATGACATCGGAGAAATGTGCTCCATTTTGCTGCATACGGACATTTTCCATTGCGTCACTTAACCTTTGTGGTTGCATTCTCTGTATTTCGTTTCATATAATCGACTTCAACTGTCTCAAGGCTCTGGGAGATAGTTTTCTATTGATATTATTAATGCCTTAAATGGATTTAAGTCAACCAGGAAAGATAGGAACTTAAAAGCATCTTTTGACATGATTATACTTGGTGTCACGGTAAAATTATTATTATAGTGATGCACATTAAAAAGCGTTTGAGTCTTCTTACAGAAGTCTCCGAAATACTATTTACTTTGTTGTGTAGCAGTTATTTTGAACTTTTAGAAGATAAAGTCTTTAAAGACACAGTGTTAGTTTAGAAGCCCAAAGTAGTGTGGGACCTTAACAGCTCTAAAAACAAGTCGTTGATCATGAGCAATCAACTGTTGATCGATTGTGTTCTCGACGTAAAGACAGGCTTGAGAAGGTTTTATAAAATAACCCTTCTGTCAATAAGAAGGTTTCGAGACACATATTCGATTAACTCTAGAGGTTTTCGTAGAATAACTTTTGTTTCTAATCCAGAAGGTCAGATTTATTAATAAATCTTCGACACTAGAGCACTAAAATTAAAAATGTTGGTAAAGATGGAAATTTCGAAAATGGAAAACATCTGCGCAGATCTACTTGACAGAAGGGTTAAGTGCGGGCTCTCGTAATTATCAAAAATCGTCTTAATCTAAGAGTATTATTTTGTACACTTAAGATATCGTCTATCTCAGCATTAATGTGCATCCTCAAACGCTCGTTGTGACGTTTGGCTACATTTTAATTGTATCTGCTACCAGTTCAACCCACCAAACCTGTGGGACAACGCAATAGAGGACGACCACGAAGCCGATGCAGCACACAATTGGAGGAGGACTTCAACAAACTTGGCGTGCTACATTGAAAGCAGCTGAGTAAGGATCATGCCAGCTGGAATGGTGCTTCTCTCAGACTAGCTCTTAAAACTATTTCAGTCGCATATAATCAGTCAGCAAGAGGCATGAAACTCCTCAACTCTAATTTTTTTCTCGCTCTGTTTTGTCTGAGTTTTCTTCAAATGTAAAGCTCGGACGGCTGCAGGCCAAGTCCCATTTTTTTAGGAAAAAGTTGCGAATTTACACGAAAATTCTATCATTTAAAAATTGCCGCAAATGTAAAGTCACTATTTTTATTAAAATTGCGTTCAAAGCACAAGTGCATTTTTATTCCCAAATTAGCCCAATTCTGCCTACCCTGTAGTTGTTCTTATTTTGTTCTTAAACATGAGCAGCATAAGAACCATGAGATGTATAGAGCATTGTTAACAACGTTGTTTGTTGTGACTTAAGGGTTAAATTTGAGAATCTAAGAGATTTGCTTCATTGTGTTCCATACTCTTATTTAGTTTTAACACTGACTGCGTGTCAGAGTGACTTCCGCGTCACCAAAATAACCACACACGTAATCATCAAAAAGAAGGAGCTTATGCAAAATTGTCTCCTCCCCATGGCAAAGTCGACTACCCTCGATATAGGCCACCATGTCGCATAACACATGATCTAATCGAGTATTCATTTCCAGCACCAACATCGCTTGGCAATTCTGCAATGATTTGTGGCAGCAATGAACCTTGACTTTTATTCCCCAAATGAGGCAACTGAATATCCGCACAACTCTCCCCCGTAATCGACTGAATTAGACGTGTAATGTTCCTCCAGGAACCTCACGTCGCGTCGGATCGTCGACATATCGTTCGACTCATTTCGCAATTCCCCGCGTCTTTCTGCAAGACATGCAAATGCACACATTCCGTGCTCCCCCAGTGGGTTGTAATGTTAATTTATGAGGGATATGTTCCGTTTGCATTTCAGCCCAGCCACCACCAGCGTGGTCGGAATAATTCATGGCATCAATTAGAAAGTTTTAAGGTCGTTGCTTAAGTGGATACCCCAGGCGGGTATCTCCTGCGTGAGGGTGTGTGCTTCCTCGTAATCCTGCTGCGGTTTGTCCGTTGGAGGGAGAACATCCCATTTGAGATCGTGGTTGGCATACATTGCTGGACAAAGAGTGGACCAGTTTGGGCAGTTTGTCTGCTAAATCACGTTTTAAAGGTTGGCCCGGTAATTGAATTGAGAAATATTCCGCGGCGTTTCTGATAATCTGATTGTCCGATGTGATAAATTGGATTCACACGCAATTCACGTGACTTCGTCCAACCAACGAACTCGGGGCCAGTAGTAAATTCAGCGGAAAATTGTCATATTATGGTAATGCTTGAAAGGTCACTAATTTCTTTAAAAATCACGCCGCAATAAAAAAAGGACGGCCTATTCATTTGGGCGGGTGGATTGCCTAATTAATGAATTTAATTTCATAAATTACTCGAATTATATTGGTTGAGATTTTTCGTAAAATATTCGTTAACTAGAACCTGTGCACAGTAGCGATCAAGTGCTCTTCTTATATTCAGCGTCCCTATTGGAAAGTGGACGAATGCGTTGTCTATTCTTCGTTTTAAAATGATCATCGAGCTCATATAGCATCATGACAGGGTAGAGTCAAAGAAATGCCAAGCAGTCCTCCCACGTAACTTTGTAGATGACGAAAAGCTGAAGAATAACAAAACCAGAGGCTCAGACTGTTTTGCATCAATTCCTTTGAGGGCTTGTGGCGATGTTCTGTAAGGGAGCAGGCACCATATCAACTGCAGACAACGCAAATATAAGCTCCATATGTCCCGCGTCAAAAAAAAAAATACACTACAGCAAGTACCATGGAAGTTTATGTGTGCTCAACGTCACCTATAACACCCTGTCCAACATTACAACAAGCATTAAAAGAGGCGTACCAGTGGATCTTCCGGCACATCAAATTGACTGTAGAAGATCAAGCGTTATCAGTGTCTAAGAGTTCGTTGCAATGACACCGAATTTGGAAAACTTTACCCAGTGTGTCGCGAAGCTCTAACAAAACTCATGGACTTCGAAGCCCTTTTGACGGATTTGCGGAACTGCCGTGTGATTATCTTCATTTTGGTACTTGAGAAGATGGTGTGGAGTACCACTGTAAGCAACCATCAGTCCAACTGTTGGATTATGCAGATATAATGCGGCGAAAATGTAACAAGCGAAGCATGTTTGTCTTAAGAACATGGTTAACCAAATAAAACATTTGTTGTCAATCAGGAGACTCTCGACAGCTTCAACCATGTAGTAGAAAATGAGTTTGGCTAAGTCGTCTCAAGCGTGAGCTTCTCAAACGACAACTTAGTACAGATTTGGTGTAGATTCGCCGTTGACATCTAGGGTTAAAATAATCTGGCTAGAAAGACCAGTCATTCTCTACAAAATGTTAATTTGTCCAGTCCTGCCATATTCTCAGTGCATAGGGTGAATAGCCAGACAGTACTAATCGTTAAGATTCAGTTGCGGTGAATGAGTTATGAGTGAATTTGTGAAGTGCAGGATGATTGTGCTTGGGGTGAGTGTGCTACGAGAGTGTAGCGCATGATGAAAGTGCAATGTTAGATATTGGCTAAGGAATGTGTGATTGGCTGTGGTTACTTATATGGTTTTGTCTCCGACTGAAGTAAATGTAGTAAAGAACACAATAGCGAACTCTACGAGCAATAACAGAATGTAGATGAAGTGAAAAACCGTCGGGAGTATGAACTTCAATGATCCATATAAAAATGTGGTTGAGTGGAAGCCTCTTGAACCCCTAATAAATTTGTACTTGTATAACGACCTAGGCAGTGCGTCTTGATGAGTGTGACCGGCCAGCAACATTAGAAGGCAGTTACAGCTCTGGCTCAGTTTCTTTAGGTATCGCTGGTTTGACAAGTTAAGTTGGATTAGGTCCATGGGTAAGAAAAATAAGTCTCATTTAGTTCTTGATGCAAGGTGATAAAATGTCCAATACATTTTCACCTTCCTCGTTCCATCATGTCAGGACGTTCTCCAACCATGCCGAAATCTCTATAAGCTACAAAATAGAGGGTAAGGTGCAGTGTTCTCCACCCCGACTGAGACAACAGCTTGGGCAGTGACAGTTGTTGCACTGTGCAATTTAAAAGAGATCACCTTTTATTAGCATACTTCATGATCGTATCGTGTCGTTCTGACATCGCAAGTGGTGGTTTGATTAACAGGTCTGCCTGGAATGGGTCGGGTTCAGCTTGTTCAGTTTCCTGACAAGTTGACTGCTGCCTCATTTCCAGCTATGTCTCTTCCAGTATGACTTCGACTCATAGAGTCATTGAATGCTGTTCTCTTCGTGGCATCATTCGTAGAGCTCTAACTTGATCTCTATTGCCAATTTGAAGAATTGTGATTTCACAAGGTACCACCGCGATCAAGTTCGATATGAATTCGACCGCTTCCTTGGCTGCCGAGGCATCCGCTTGAAAAACACTGCCATAATCAAGGAGTCTGATAGTCCAGGGAATGTTTAAAAAAATCGCTGTAAATGGCCATCAACTGTGGGTGTGTCTTATATCATCTTCGAATCATCTGTATGCACGTGGATGGTCGACTTGTTGATGGGTTAATATTTGTGTTCCATTTCTCCCTTGTAGATGAACAACGCTAGAAGGGTATTTCAAAGTCGATGAATAGGAGAGTGTATCGTACGTCCGATAAGGTATGTCGGTACTATTACACAGTATAGAACTTAACTAAAACATCCCTTAATTGCAGGCTGTCTCTTAACGAGATGGCTGAGTATTTTAACATTTACCTCATGTGGGTGCCGGGACACTATGACATACAAGAAAACTGCAAAGCCGATGAACTCGCCATGCGTAGTACAACCTCATCGCTATCTTTGGCAGGGGTACAACCTTCCATGCCGATCACTACAGCCTTCCATCTTTTAAAAATTCACACAATTAAAACCACTAATGACAAATGGCTAGAAGGCACCACTCGCCTTAAAGCAAAAGAAACCTGGCCATCACTTAACCTAAAACGGTCTCAGTCTACTCAGACTCAGCATGCACTCATTGAGGGCCCTCATTGGAGTCATAACCGGGCACTGTGCAATTGGCACTCATGCTTGCAGTATGAGAGCCCCGTATAATGATTTCTGCAGAGGCTGCATGGATGAATATGAGGAAGAAAACACTCATCACCTACTCTGCTCCTGCAGCGCTCTGGCTAGTCGTAGGTTCCTACACCCAGGGGGTACTACTTCAGCGGCCTCAATGAGCTAAACAGCGCCAGCATAGGCCAGTTCAATCGTTTCACTACAAGCACCAACTGGCTCAGATGTTAGGAGAAGTCAATACGCGTGGTATCACAATGGCCCTTCTCTGGCCTAAGTGTGACTGCCCTTAGCAGTCAGCCACTTCAACCTTACCAAACCTAACCTACTTGATATAATTCTGGGCTTATTGGCCGCTCAGACTGTGGCGATGGCTTGACTGCTTCCCGGCTGGAATCCAAGTGTAATTCGTTGTCTTGTGTGTTTCGCTTTGCGGTCTGTTCCGTTCTCCGTCTGTGTTTGTTTGTCGTATGACATTCCTATTTGGTTGTCCTTCCCGTGTCTTCGCTAAATACTGTGGCGCACCGGACTTAGCAAGCATGTTCATCCTAGGGTGTCGTTTGATTGCTTGGCTGCAATCCCACATCTTTGTGGAAGAAGACACAAGGAGTTGCGGCGCGAAATACGCCCTTGAACCAACTTTCCTGTTTACTTCCAATAGTGCCCTTCTTGAGTGTTGGGCGCACTTTTTGAACCATTCCTTGTAACCCTGCTTCATCGCTTCAATGGCCAACAGCGATCTCAGCCAAGAAAAATTTGAAAGAATTAAGAGTGGTTGCATTTACCTTGCATTGGATAATGAGTTGTGAACTGGATCGGATCTAACACGCGTCTTATAAATCACTTATTCTCGAATGCTTATTAACACCCACTTGGGCCCTATTCTCAGTACTTCAAGATTATGCTGCAAACTTGCATGTGAATTGTTGTGACAACGTCGATAGGTTTTCCTCTGAAAATGTACTCTCCTTGGAACTCCGCCTTCTACGTGACAGCATCTCACACTCCGCTTTCGATGGAAACAACACAAAGCAGATGCCGTTTACGACGTAAAGTAGGGCGGGCAAGAAGTGGCATCCCCTCCCCACACTTATCAGCCTCAATTTCGAAACAAAAAACCTGCCATCAACGCATCACATTAATTCTCATTCCCTTGAATACCATTACTTAACGACTTTCGCGGCAATCGGCTTAGGGAACGCCTCATGTCCACGTCACGTTTTTTCAGTCCTAAGTGAATTCCTCGGAACCTGTCCCAACCCGAGGGGGCTGAAGCCTCAATAGCCCCCGCCAGACAATGGGTAGTTTGCTGGCCATTACACTCTCTTCCAGATGGCCGAAAACGCAACAAAGCCCCTGCCCTGACTTAATGCGAAGAACAATGAAAATCAATTAAACTGTGTATTTCATGGCTAAAGAGTCGCAGAGACAGTCTGATGTTTGCATAGACTTTCAAAAGCGGATTACGTTCCTCGGACTTCTCGCACAAAAAAACCAAGCAACAGAAAATCATTTCACCAAATCCCAGATTAGCCACAACGAAATCGGATCAGGGTCAGATGTTTGTTTTATGATAGACAGGGAGTTAATTTGCAGTGCCGATGAATCGGTCTGCTGCTGCTCTCGGTTGCGCTGATTGACATCTGGGGGGAACAGAAGTTAATTAAGGACGTCTGGGAGGAGTCCTTTTCGTCTCGGTGTTATGGACTATGCCTCTGCGGTCTGCGTTAAGGAATTTGTAATTTGTGCAAACAGTCGTTGTTCGATGCACGGACTGAATGTGCAGAATGTGAAGTCGTCTCGCGACTGCTGTCCCCTCCACCGAGCAATCAATTTTGCTGTCAAACCGCGCACCGCGCCCTTGTGTCAACACACAAAAAATGCGTCCCATCAAAATTCCCACGCTGACGCTATAAATATCCAGCCGACCGTGCCAACAATGGCACACCACATTGCACCGCAGCCGCACTAAGGGTCCGGGAAGAAAAAATGACTTCGCTCCCAGGTAACAGACGACATTCTTGAGCTGAATCACGGTGCCGTCTCCAATCTTTGACCACACAGCAGAACAAAGTGCCAAAGATTAAATCACGCCCCCGTCCACTGTGTCGAATGACCAGTTCCAGAGAGGAGCCATCATTTCGGGAGCATAAAGGCATTCTGTCTCAGCACCCTGCATGTCAGGAGATGTTACATCAAGTGTCTGCGTCATCGGCTTAATTGACTTTTCGGCACTTGCTCGCCAGCCACTCATGCATGAGAGCACTCCCGTAGCCAGACGTACAGGCTGATGAACACATTTCTGGTTAATACGCCGCAGACGGGCGGGCGGGCGGTGGTGAGTCGGGTGAGTGAGTTTACAACGAGATGACCATAATCTGGAATATCAATTATCGTGTGACAAAAGTTGCATCATCAGAAGGGACATGAATGGGGCTCATGGCTCTATGATTCAGTGATGTGGCATAGAGCAAGATAGGGGGGGCATGACATCATGCGTGGGCTGTGGGGGCGGGACTGCGTGGTTCAAGAGCAAGGACGACGTTGGTTGAGTGATTCCGAAGGTTTTCGGAGATGATGTGCGTTTTCTGGCGATGTAACATCCTACGCACTGGCTGCCTACAGAAGTGGGAGTGCCTCTAAGTGATGGAATTGATTGTCACAGTGTTGCCTGTGAAGCAGGCTGGTTTCATTTTGATGGTGCAAGCTTCATGCTGTCTGTGACTAAATTTGCAAGTCACATTTGACGTTAATAGCTCTGATGCTTAGTAGCGCACCAAACGCCGGTTAGTCCATTTTGTGGTGTCGAAAGTGTGTTTAAATGAGACACATATCTGACTTGGCTGACTCCCAAGTGAATTTCAATCGGACGTCCGGAGAATGTCATTTCATTTTTATTTCGCAATTCATTACAACTTTAATGGTCTGCATTGCGAAGCGTCGGGTAACTACTGACTGCTCAAAACTTGGATAGAGCCAATAGCGTAACAATCAGGTTCGGGATGAAGTTCTTGCATTGCCTCCCCGCTGTGGTCCCTGGTTACTACTTGTATGATCCCTTTCAAATTAGGCTAAAATCGCAAGTCCGACCGGTCTATCGGATCTAGGACTAGGTTACCTAGGCAAACACCCTACTTTACCGAATTAATAAGCTAACGAAAGCAACACTACGCTTCGGAGAAGGAATGCTTACGCGTTGACGACTTTTGTACACGGACAAATATTGGTTTCTGGAATGTGAAGATTTCTCCATTTTGAGAGAGAATTCATGCGATGTGAGCTGGATATCTTGCTGAGTGAAATATGTCGGTTAGACGCATCCTGTTCCAATCCCCAACGCGTAACACTGTTCTACTCTATTTTGGAAAGCATCTAGGTTCCAATCGTGAAAACAGTGTGGGCCTCATGTAGTCAGAAGAAGCACGCAGGGGTCTGATCTGCTGGCAGGCGCACGGAGATGACACGGATTTGGACAGCCCGGTTTCGACTAGAGTACGACGCGTTACTATAATACTTACGCCCCGATGGAACGATTTTTTCATTTCAAAAGGAAAAATTCTACAGCCAACTAAGCGCCGCTGACAATGGAGTGCCTAACGGCGACATTATGATATTGATGGAGGACCTAAATGCGAAGGAAGGCAACGACAACGAAGGGGTCAAACATGTAACAGGAAAACAAGGCATTGGCGACCGAAATGACAACGGCAAGCGATTCGTAGATTTCTTCAATATCAACCGCCTTGTCATATTTGGCACCATGTTCAAGCTTAAGTTATGCCACAAAATCAGCTGGGTATCAACTAGCAGACAAGCGTCGTCCAAATTGATCACGTTGCCATCAGTCGTCTCTCAGGAGGTTGTCTTTTGGACGTCCATAACAGAAGGGGAGCAGATAATAGGATGGTTCGAGATCAATATTTTATGATGGCTACAATAAGACTACGTACTGTGTTCATTCAATGACTTCGCTAAATTATAAGAAATCCGAAGTTTAATATTGACAGACTAAATCCCACAGTGCGCCAAGAGCTAACGGACTATCTTGCACTAGGGATAGTCTGCAGTGTGTTGCCTGCGAGCATACCTTCGCAGCAGAAAGTATCGTGTCGTGGACACAAACCAACCTAAAGCGCCATCTGCGGGAAATAATCTAGCACCATTCGGAGTAAGAGCTATAATCCGCCGCTATGGAGTAAATGAGTTTCTGTACATAGTGCCGGAGGGGAAATCTGTTGCTAGTTGTTGTGTTGCAAGCGAACGAGACAGCACAGCGCCGGCGCCACCGTTATACATATTCAACTCCAAATGTATGTACATATATGGGTGCCCATAGGATAATTCTACAGACAGGTGACGACAGAGTTTTCTAGAAAGAATGGTAGCTGGTATAAATACAGGAACTGCGGCCGAAGCAGTTAAGTTTTGTTTGTGATGTTGGATAAAAATGATCAAAGTACCAGCGTAATAAGTGTGAGCCTGACAGGAGACTAAGAAAAGTGTAATAAGCTAATTATTGTGGTTTTTAACATAGTAAAGTTAAAGGAGTAAATGCGCACCATAAATTATTAAATCAGTGCATAGAAGAGTGAAGTATTGAGTTTCATCTCGTCACAATCTGGACACAGTTTTGTGTAAAACGTAACAACATTTTAGATAGAGCGCAGGTGACGAGTGTAAGCGGCTTAATGCTATCATTGCAGCTATCCCAGCAGTAGATGGGAAGCGAGCTAGAATCCCTACATCGCATGAAAATGTGGGGAATACAGAGTAGCGTGCGTCGCCAGCGTAACCATATCAATGCATTGGCCACAGGAGTCGCAGCAAGTCCTTCTACCCGTTGCAACATGTTGATGCTAACGATACCTCTTCCAAATGGATTTGCCTCATCGATTATATTTTACCAGTCATTAATACCTTAACTGTGGTGGCCCGTGGCATTGTGGGTATGTGCGTCGACCCCAACCTCGACATAGTAGGTTCGATTCCTGCTCAGTGCGACGAAAACAAAATTCACGACCCACCTCTTTCGAGTCACTGACAATGCTCAAAGAGTATTTCCTGTCAAGGAAAAGCTTCTCAAACAAAGCTGTTCGGATTCGGTATTAAACTGTAGGTCCCTTCCACTCGTGAGAGAACAATAGCACGCACAACACGAGTGGTTGCTGAGAAGCTAGGCTCTGGCCCCCTACGGGCTGTAGCGCCACCCATATTATTATATTATAATACCTTAACAGTGATTGAAGAGCCTTATCACTTCCCACTTCTTCTTCGTGTAACGCCACAATTCGGGAAGCCTCTCCAAAATAGGTAGCTGCCTCTAGTTTCGCACTCCAAGTTGAATGAGGTCCTCCTCCATTTGAGTTCGCACCTTTGCCACGGTCATGCTCTGTTGCGTCATCTCACAGGTTCGGAGTCGAAGGGTCAGTACACACTTCTGCTTAAAATAAAAAAAAAATACTAATTACTCTTAAAGAAAATTTTAAATTTAAAGTGCACCCGCCAAACACTGCCACCATCTTAATCGGAGACACGATTAAATCTTGCCTCGTGATTAATGGCAAAGCGAATTGAACTAGTTGCTTATGGGAATGTCCGACATCAGAACTGATGTTAATAAATCACCGGCAGCTTGACCTTTTCTTGCACTCAATGGTACTGAACAGAGAGCTGTCCTGTCAGGTGGAATCACAGACAATTAGCCTCGAATAGGCTGACAGACAGTAAGCTGAACAAACCCTTCCTGCTGACAGTGTTATTAATGGTGTCAGGACATTGGGTTGATGGGAGTAATGAATTTGTGGCAGATGAGGTAAAGTGCGCTCAGCTGCAGGCAGTGAGGTGGTTAAGTTGAGGAAGACATAATTTGCTCAATTCGTGAGCATGTGGGTAATGACTTAGGGGTTGATACACGCTGCACTCAAGCAATGACATGCTATTCAGAGCTGTCTTCTAGAAGACTTGATGGCGTGCAAATTGACGTTGGCTCTGTAAGTTGTCCATACACGTCAACGGTCAATCGTACACCAAATTCCATGCGAATCCGAGAAACCGCCTAAGAGGCAGAGCTCCGCAAAGATGCGACCAAGGGCACTAACAAAACGTACAAGCTGCGAAGCATGCGACAGAGCGATAGACAATAAACTTAAACCGGTGGCTATCAAATACTCCCCCTAATCAACATACAAGCATTTCATGTGACCAACATACTGCACAAGTGAACGATGACCCATGTCAGGCTGGCCCAAGTCCATGGACCTCCCGAATTCCGATTACTCCCAGTGAAACAATAATTTTCACACGCCACTTGTGCCCGCCAGTGACCAGTCGGCAGACCCACTGAGCTGGAAATTCGGCATAGTATCAAATCGCAAATCGAATTTCTTTGAAAGTAGAATCCCCCGGCGGCTGCGAGGCCAACGAATGATTGCGTTCCCTCCTCAAATCCAGTCCGAAACATCATCTCATCCTTTTAATGGCACACAGTCTCCACGGCGTGGTTGCCAACGGATTAGGGCTTCAATTTTCGAAATTCGATTGCGCCTGACGTCCGAGTAAATTATGCCCAGCGCGTACACCGCCGAAGGAAATCCGAAGCTGAGACAGAAATCCTCCGCTTACCTTGGGGCTCGCGGTCGTAAGTCGACGTGATCCAGCCAATCATGAGCGAACCGTGACAGCGACGTAATCTCGCTAAGTGGATAAGAATCTAATCGCTTATCCCGTCGACCGGCGATGTGAGTCAGCAAAGTTATTTGTTCGCCTCGCCCGTCCAGAACGAATTCATCCGTCGCGCTGCTTCACTTCGTATCGTTAAGTGCAGCGACGCGACGTTCCCAGCAGCAACCGAAAAACTGAAAAATTGAGTGTCCAGACAATGGCTGGACGGTTGCATCACAGCTCACGATTGAGTGGACGCCAGCCTCATTTACAAGCGCTAGCCGTTTGCCTGGATGTGCAGCGCCCTTTGACGCTTCGTTTAGTGGCCTCATTGAATATTCCGCAGAAGATGTCGATGTAATGCGAGCGAATTCGCATCATTTCGTGTAAACTATCGACTCCTTTGTGCACGAACCATATTCGCCGAGGACCGCCCCAAAGTTTCTCGGAATCAAATTGTCTGTCGCGCAGCGAAGCGATCCGATGGAAGACGGAGCATGGCTCTTGGGAAAGTTTTCGTCTATCGACGAGTGGTATCTGTGGCGGCAAACGGGCCACTTTACGAGTTGCATATCTTATGCGATTGTTTGCTGATGATAATGCCGCTGTTGAGACCGTCTGGATGCAGAGACCAGCGTTCGTGTCCTTCGTAAAGTGATGACAAATGAATAGATTCTGAGTTTGTTTTCTGTGTTGAGGATGCAATGAATTAAAGCGGTGCTGTAAGTGGCATATTATGCACGTTCGACTCGTGAGTACATGTCTTTGCAAATGCGATAACATAAATACATTGGCAACCAGAGGAGCAGTGGGTGAGAGGTCTGGAATAAGAACTTAACTTGTGTGTAAAACGAAACCCTCTAGCGGTTGGACATCAATGATGGGATAGGAAGGCGATTAACCGGGGAAAAGCTATTTTGACGACGGTAGTCGGGATTGTTTTCTTATTGTCAGAGTCGTTGGACCTGTCGCACATGTGATTTTGGTTGATTTTGAATCGTTAAGTTAAAGGTTTCGATTTAAGAGGCAGTAAATGTTCGACATTGCTTGTCGATCACCAACTGATAGTACTCAGCCATGATTTTTGTTGGTATGCATCAGTTTTCATTGGCATCTTAGATTTCTCGGTTGACCTCGCTAGGATCAGTTCAAAGTGCTGAACGAATTGTGGAATAAGTTTGACAGAATGGTTACGGGGGCAAAATATGTATGTCTTGCACGCACTCATCCCAAGGTGGGTGCGTTCCCAATGGAGCCAAATGTCGGAGCATACATTTAGTGCTCTCTAACGGTACAGAGATCACAACGCTTTAATTTCACGGAAAGGTTGAAATTCAACAGTCAATTGAAACTTGCAATGAAGAAGGCCAACCTAGGCCTCCAATCGCATCTGTCCTTTGCTGCGTAACAAAATTGATCCCCACGTGGCAATCAGGAACTGGAGCAGCAGAATCGCCGGACAACGCTACCTCAACGCTCTAAGTCTGCTAAGTGAGAACCCCATCGACGCCAACAAGCAACTACATGGGTTCCAGAGCAGCGATCGCAATCACCAACGAAGCTAAATCGTCTACCATACCATCACCCTATCCCAGAAGGACCAACATGGACACACGGTGCTAAAAAAAAACATAATACCGATATTTTGCAAAATCTTAAATCAAGCAACGTAAATCGGTTGGGCTCGTTTGAGCCAACACCCCAATTTTCAGTTTTAAGGCTAGTTGTAATCTGAAATTGTGAGACAAGTCATTTGTTTCACATTCTTGCTTCTTCTTTGTGTGGCACTACAGCCCGTCGTGTCTCCAGTTTCGCACACCAAGTTTATTGAGGTCCTTCTCCACTTGGTTGAGCCACTTTAAGCGCGGGCGTCCTCTGTTGCGTTGCCCGACAGGTTCGGATTCGAAGATTCTTCGGGCCGGGGCTGTGGTGTCCATCCGCTCTACATGACCTAGCCACCGTAGGCGTTGGATCCGTAGACGCCTAACTAGGCTCATGTCGCTGTACAGCTCGTACAGTTCGTGGTTGAATCTTCTCCTCCAGAATCCGTCAACACAAACAGGACTAAAGATCGCACGCAGAACTTTTTTCGCAAAAAGCAAAGCACATCATTCAATGCAGCTTATGAAACAACACCTGTTCTTTTTTTATGAGTCAAAAATTTGGCGCGACTGCGGGTGATCGAACTGTGGGTGAATACCACTCAGACGTGAGTTGTAGGAGCATTGCTGTTTCCAACTTAATTAAGTAAATAAATAGTGGTGGCGGGTGGCTTTGTGGGTATGTGCGTCGACCCCGATACACTCCAACCTCGTCGGTTCGATCCCTTGTTCGAGGACAAGAAAAAATTGTTCACGGTTCTGTCTAGAAAGCTGCTCAAACTTGTCCGTGCGGATTCGCTATACAACTGTAGGTCCTTTCCGCTCGTCAGAGAATAATAGCACGCATAACACGAGTGGTTGTTGAGAAGCTAGGCCCTGGCCCTCTACGGGCTGTGGCGCCACACATATTATACTTAAACACCAGCGTCACACACTTTTTACCTATTACTATTATCCGTATTACTGATTAAGTACGCTATGAATTTGATAACTCGGGATATTACATTTTTATTTATTGTAGATCTATTGTACATTTGACAACTTCTGTAGAAAAGATTTCTCCTTCTTGAAGTTTGATTAAACGATTAGTAGATGATTAGATTAGTAGAGCTATGGCACATATCATAGTTTAGAAGAAGTACCGCTTCCTGCTGTAATATGTAATGGAGTAGATTAGTTCGAGCACCCGAATTGGTTATAGAATCCCTGTCTCAACCAAGTCGGTTGTTACATTCAATTGTATAAGAGAGTGCTAAACGCCAGTCATCATCTGATGCCTAAAGACAATGTTGAACTTTGTGGTCCATGACTCATAGGACCAAGCGCTGAAAGCATCAGACAAGCATGGCACCCGCTGAACAAATGGCCGGGAAACACGGTGGGTTCTGGTACATTGTAGAATCGAAAGAGAGCAAAGAGCCGATATGTTTAAAAGAAGGTTCAAAGCTGGATAAATCTTCAAATTTACAGATCAAGATGAGAGAAAATTAGTATCTGCTCCTCCTGTGAAAATATTGCTGACCAAAAATTCTTGTTTTTAATAGTCAAAGGTCAGAATAAGTTCGAGAACTTTCTCTCCACATTTCTATTGCACCTCACACGCAGAGGCTTTTTTGGCGGAGTGGACGATTTGAGCCATGATAAGGTCGACCTTCTAATTTGTACTCACCTCATAGCAAGCATATTTGTCTATCAATTAGATCAAGCACACAACGTGTCTAAATTGGTCTAAGTTAATCACAGAACCGGAAATCCTGCCTAGTCAGGTCGGTACATATGTAGGCATATGTGACTGGAGACATCTCTCGGTCTCTCAATTGCTCCCATCTACGATTTGCTTTGTTTATGGCGTTTGTTATTAGCATTAGCCATAAAATGATTACTGTTTTGTTCTTCGTTTCGAAGTCCTCCGAGGGTGTCATACAGTCTTCGAATCTTCGTAATATGGAACAACTTTTATGTGGTCTGTTTCCCAATGCTAAGATTTCCTCATTCTTATTGCTGCATGCGCGGCTTAGCTGGCATAGCTTCCCATAAATGTCCATAAGAAGGAAATTGAATAAGGTTTGTCGAATATCCTGCCTAACTCATGGAACTCAACCATTTAAGATTTCTTTTCCTCTCAGAGTGTTGCACTAGACCCCAGAAAAAGTCCATTAATTGCACCAAAATATAAGCAATAACAATTGATTTTCTGGCAAGTTCCCTCCTTTGCTAAATATAACTCATTTTCTTGGCCAAACAACCGATCGTCTGCTGTTGACATTCAGCCCGATCCGTGGTAAAGAATCGCTTACTGATTGAATTGCTTTATTACAAGGCAGTGCCTGCTCTGCAATCGAAAAAGAAGAACCTAACCCACTGCGCGATTAGCATGTAAACGATGAATCAACAACTGGTCAGTAAGCAAAACCGCCACCGTTTCAGGTGAAAGTAAATTACTCACGCCAAGCACATCGCACACACAAAAGGCGAAATAAATCCCGACGATAACAACGTGTGAGGTTCGTGGCCAAAACGCGATGAAGCCACTTAAGTGCAGACCACAGCCAGGGCGCACAGCCCACAGAGCGTATAAAATCGCACGAGGCTCGTCCAATTCAGTTTTACCTCTTTTTTTATGTCAAACGCCCCGAGGTTCACTCAATTCGGCCTCATCTCTGATCGAGTGGACGGAAATGCAGCCCATAACATCAAATGAAAGCCCAGAGGTCAGGCCGCACATCAGCACAGCTCTCCATTACGAAAATCGATATCCACATGCCGGCGGTGAAGGGCACCATCCGCAGTAACCCTTCGGTTGCTTCATCAAAACATATTACATCGGCGTAGCTCAGAGCTCCGATCGGGCACAACATACGGAACCGCATGGAATGAGAAAATTAAATCCACACAAGCTCCGACTTTTACTGCCGAAAAGCAGATTGCTGCCGAGTGTCCACATGAGCTACAGTCGCTCGCCCCCCGAGGCAGGTACTTTGCTGCTGTAATGCCTTCGCATCCCTTCCAGCTCCCATCCCCCCGGGCGAATGGCACATAGCATGGCCGAGTTTATTGCGTCTGAAAGTGGGTGCGATGACTTCTTGCGTAAAACGTAATGTGCGATGGGCCTGAGCCCTTCGTGATGGCGTCTTCAACGAATTGTCGCTCTGACAGAGCCGGAATCACTTTCCAGCTCTTCCGTCGGCTGCATGTGGCGGAAGAACGAATAAATTAATTGGCGTCAACAGAGAGGCCTGTGGCCGGCAGTGTGGAACTTAATTTATGCAAATAGTGGCTTCATGGGGGTGGGGTGTCTGTTCGAGGAAGTTATGAATCTTTGAGTATCCAGTTGGGCGGATTGGAAATGCCAAAGTGGGAGACACGCCCCAGACTGATTTGAAAATTTTAAAGGTCGCCCCCAACGAGAGGACTCCTTTAACCTTAAAGCACTCAAGGTCCGCATTCTGTTCCCCATCGCCACGGCACAATCACCTCGCTCTTATCGGGCTTTAATTATTCCAAGTCTGGAAATGCTCGCGACACATTAACGCGCGCTCATTGATTATCCGCACAATTGACACCACTTGGTCCTCGATGTTATTAAGATAAGGAGTCGGCGGCTCCGCCGCCTCCCATTGTGCGCTTGCTCGAGAGCCATTCGGGGCCGCCTTTGCGAATGGGCGCAATCAGCATCGTCAAACAATCCGGCGTTCCATTCGTTTCTTATCTCTCTTTGAAACTTTCATCGCAGATATCAAAACACTCTCGTTTTCAACAGAAAATTAATTTCATGGTTCTACCCTTGCAGTGGCGGGTCGACATCTGGCCAGGACGTGACGTGGAGAGAGGCCCGCGGAAGGCGATAAAAGCCGTCTGGTGAATTGAGATTGAGGCACTTTCAGATCGCATCAGCGAAAGAGGTCTGTCAGATGTTAACCCGTGACTAGGCGGGTCAATGCAAATCATCTTAAAAATGGAAAATGCACGTGCCAGAAGTAAGGTTGAGAGGCCTTCAAATTTAATAGAGCATTTGAAAGGTATTACGTGTGCAATGTGACATGGTACAAACGGCGGCAGCGGCTTTTCTGGATAAGGTACTACCTCAGGCAGAATGTTCCAGTCAATCTGAACGATTGCAGGCGAGAATTCCGCCTGGTATGGCGCATGCACCAGCTCATCTGTAAGATATGGTCTGAGGAAAGCAGGCCCGACGAGTGGAATCTCAGTATCGTTTGCCCGATCCACAAGAAAGGAGACCCCTTTGACTGCTTGTATTGAAACGGAGGCGGCAAAAATGGGTTTAGCGGTGACTGAGGGCAAAACGAAGTATATGCTGTCATCAAGAAAGGACATACAACATCGACGTCTTGGACAGAGCGCCATGATGGGCAGCAGAAACTATGAGGTAGTCAAGGACTTCGTCTACCTCGGCTCTGGAGTAAATATAGACAAAAAGGAGTAAATAGGGAAAAAAACAACGATCGCAGAATTACTCTTGCCAATCGCTGCTTTTTTGGGCTCAAGAGGCAATTGAGCAATAGAGCCCTCTCTCGAAGAACCAAGATGACTCTATACAAGACACTGATCATCCCAGTCTTGCTATACGGCGCGGAGGCATGGACAATCTCGAAAGCGGATGAAGAAGTGCTTGATCTCTTTGAGAGAAAAGTTCTACGTGCGATCTTTGGTCCTGTTTGTGTTGACGGGTTCTGGAGGAGAAGATTAAACCACGAACTGTACGGGCTGTACAGCGACATGAGCCTAGTTAGGCGTCTACGGATCCAACGCTTAAGATGGCTAGGTCATGTAGAGCGGATGGACACCACAGCTCCGGAACGAAAAGTCTTCGATTGGGACAGCGCAACAGAGACTAGATGGCGGACACAAGTGGAAAAGGACCTCAACCAACTTGGTGTGCGAAACTGGCGACAGCTAGCCAGAGATCGCGCTAGTTGGAGAGGCTTCTCCCAGGTCCACCTTTGACTGTAGCGCCACATAAAGAAGAAGAAGAAGAATATGGCAATGTGCCTCGCAGGAAACAATTAAAGTTTCCGTTCGGTTTCTGTACCAGTTAGATTTCGTGCAGATGTGCACGCAAAACCCAAAGCAGCAAACATACAGCGGTGCTGAACCGATATACTGACTTCAACGACACTTACTTACTTAAGTCTTTTAACCCCTCGGGGGGCATATGGCGTCAACCACCCTGCGCACCATCTCGTTCGAATTTCTGCAACGCGTTTGAGCTATCTCCAACTCATTCTTTAAGAACTCAATTCCAACTTCAACGACAGGCAGCAGAAATATTGTATCAAAGATGCTTTCTATAAAAAAAACATATATCTTACAATAAACTTCTGATGGTTTTATGTGTGTATCTGCTCAATGTAAAGGAAATTAACATGAGGACTGAGTGGCCATAATCCCGGAACGGGGATACTGAATAACACTGAAGCCCAGCTTGAATTAAAGAAATATCGATCAGTTAATCGAAGAAACCTCCTCTGAATACGCATAACCCATAGAAGTAACTGAGTAAAGCATCTTCTCAAGCTTGAGGCTGCCAGAGGCACATTTGTAAAATATGGCTCAACAAGAAATGAGACTCATAAGTGGGCTCCCTGGCTTCTGGCTATCCGGCGATTCCTGGAAAAGACGTAAAAAGTGCAAATCGACACCTACACACCTAATCGTCGATTTTAAGGTCTTGTTGTCTTATTGTGAGATTGTGGTGAGGTTGTCGATGGAGAAATTCTAGTTGCTCCTTCAGTAATGTAATCACTGCGTTTTCAATGCTAGGAATGGGTTTTCGTAAGGCGGTGCGATGTCATCAACCTTCTTCAAGAATGTGTCGAACTCACTCGCCAACACTAGAGGCACGACCTCCTTCGCAACTGTCAGCATACGAGGGTGACATTATTTTTGAATTTGAATTATTCTAATTTGAATTAGTCTAACAGTAAGCAAGGACGATTCTCAGCATTCGAGGAAAATAGCTTTGACTCCATTTCTTCCAAGGGTATTGCTACTTCGTTTTCATTAAGTCTGTGCTCTCGGGTGGTGCTAGTATAGATGTTCCGATCAAAAAATGTTCTAGTGTACTTGCATCTGGGTCGTTAACAGAACGTCACAAGAGGACTAGACGAAGAAAATGAGTCAACAGTACCGACATCAATCCCGTCAGTAATCCCATAAAACGATTGTTTCTCCTAGCTCGGGTGCCGCTTGCAATAGCGCCCTCTCGAGAGGCATCAATTATTTCCTTTTGAAACATGTATCATCGTGCCAGCCTGAATTTACGACCTCCTTCGTCCTACCAGCATGTGATAGCTGGTCCTATGTTTATTGGGGTGAACTACAAACCCGTCGCGATGTACTGCAACAAGAGTCTATCCAGCACACGTTTGTAGTTTCCTTGTTTAATGCGGCTGGACCTCCTTCGGAATATGAAAACAGGAGTTGCTCAATGATCAAAGCTGGCAGTTTGCCTGTGCAAGGTCAACGGTTCGTTGTATTGCCTTCTGGGCACCACCTCCCTTCAGTCAGCTCTGAGCTAGTTGCTTTCTAGTTCACTGAAACTCTCGTAGAGGAACCAGAAAAGTAGTATTTTGTTGATGGCAGAACATCCCGACTTCAGAAAATTTAAGATGCATGTCAAAGTCCTTCAAACTCTGCTTACATGAGTGTCCATGCGGGCAATCCACCACCAACAGCAACGGTCCAAAAATAATCCCATTTCCAAGAATTGCATACGAAAAGTATTCAGCTGACTCACAGTGGACCACGCGGCAGGGTTGGAAATGACAAACAAAAGCGAAACCAAACGCCCACGAAAATTGTTCACGTTTTTTCACCCCCTTACAGAAATAAATCATTCCGTCCACCGGAGCGATGACTCTCCGAACAGAGAAGAATGTGAATAGGCTCGGGAAGCAAATTTCTACTCGTCACGACTTTAAATTCGGTTGCCACGGCGAGGCCTGTCCTTTCCCAGGCGAAATTAATTCCCTAAAATGAAAATCAATTTCAGTGCCATTGAGTAATTAGCACTTCATGGCGACTCGAGCGAGCGGGACGACCGCGACGCGAGGTACCTTAAGCGCTGACAGGGATGTACGCAAATGGCGTGGCTGCCTCCCCCGTTAATTAAAGCTCTTAACCGTGTGGATGTTTGATGATTAAGTGCTTCATTATTTACATCAGGACACGGTGACAAAAGGGTAAGCCCTGCCACTTGTTTTCCATTAGCCATAAGTCGTTGCCCGGGAGTGGGGCGCCACCGGGGGAGGTGTTGCCTGTCACTTAGCGTGATGAATTGAACATACCCGCCGTCAAATGGACGGCTGCTTACCTTGAATAACATCGATTCCATGGCGGGCCATTGGATTTGAAAATGTATTTTCCGTTTTTTTGCACGGCCATCGAATTGAAAGTGAATTCGGGACGGGGCCGTTAAAATACCGTCGCCCGGAGTCGAGGGATAAATAAATTTAGCTAAGCCTTTCCATGTGTCATTGAAAATGTTTTTCGAACACGCCCGTCCACACAACTGCTCGCCGGGACGAACATTAAATGGATCGTTTCGCGGCGGGCGGTTTTATGATTCAATTTCGCTGTTGGAGGCGACGGGCAGTTAACTGGTGGTGTATAGGCCGCAATGGATTTGGCGAACGTCAGCACAAGATGAATGATAAATTGGGGATAATTTCGCGGCCATGCGAACTGTTTGGTTGCGCCGAAGGGGACGAGTTGAGTCGGCTTTGTGAACTAATGGAAATCAATGGCATCGGATGTGGATTTGAGCCAAATGAATGAACTGGATCTAACTGAATGCTGAAGTAGATTCAGTAGTTTTTGAATGGGTTTTCAGTGGATTTGGGGTAACGGAAACATAAGGACTTTTGATTGGTTGAAAGCTGTTTCTGTCATTTTGGTTGAGGGACATAATTGCAGCGAGATCCTTCAGGCAGAACGTTCATAGAAGCGTTCATCGAAACCATCAATAAATCTCTGACGATACGCACTGAGGGGCACGATCATTGACTGAATGAAGTGCCTAGTAAACCGCAATTTTAGAACGCCGCATTAGATTTTGACATTTTGAAGGGCAACAAGGTAACACCTAAGCCTAGTTGTCGTGAGAATAACGAGCAATATCCTATTTTGCATTCTTCATAAAGGCACCCTCTGTATACTAAGTCATGGGGAAGATACATTTTTAGTCCTCCAAATAAGCTGGCTTAAAAATGAGAACTTATCCAGACCAACGGCCTACAGTGATGTGAATAACTTGAGCCGTGTTCTGTAGGGCTAAGTTTACACCTGAATCACAAGAAAATAATGATTTCCAGCGTATGGACGCAGTCAGTTGGCTATCGCTGAACTGATCGTATCCACCCGTCATGTTGCCGGGGTGGTCTCCATACAAGTCAACTGTTGCACGATTCAGTACACCGACCAACAAAACGACAAGACTTGGACAGATGGTTGCATACCAAAAATTGTTGGTTGGCGTATACTTGATCTGATGCTGTGTACAATTTCCCTTGAGAATACATTTCAGTGATCGGAGTAAGGTGTGTACTGGGGTTACTGCTATGTCAGGAACAGCTTTAATCACTGTGACTCATTAGTACTATTATGTGATTCCTTTGCGAAAAGTCTTGTACACCAAGTCTTGTACACCAACCGTGCCAATAGGAGACAGATAAAGAAAAAATAAACTAGTATTTTAAGAACTGTACTACCAACGACTGATGACGAATATCAGCTTTATATGCCCCATCGACAAAAAAGGTGATCATACCTCCTGCAAAACCTGTAGAGCAAAAAGGTTGTAGACACTAGCAAAACTACTATAGACGAAATCTGAAGAAGACCAACGAGTTTCAAATCGATACTTACCATCAAACTATCGATTTAAAGCTGCATACGACAGAATTTATCAAAAGAAACTCTACGAAGCGATGGTCGAATATTTATATAATTGTGAGGTAGCGAAGGAGTTTCTCTACATAGAGGCAAAACGTGTACTCCGCAAATGACATCTTAGTGAAACTCCTGACTCAAAAGAACAGAATTATGCTTTACATAGTCTCATTCTGCTAGTCCTGCTGTATGATGCCGAAATCTGGACGCTAAGCGAAAGTGCAGAGATGATTCTGGCTGCTTTCGAAAGAAAAATTCTAAGTCGGACATATGGAGGTGAAGACATAACCGCGAAATCTACCAGGATGTGGTACCAAAATGTGGATGTAGTCCGGAAGGCAAAATCGGTCGACTACACTTCCTCGGTCACATCGAGCACATGGACACAACGCTCGAGCAAGTCTTCGAATTCGAGGAAACCGAACCTACCGTACAAGAACCAAGTCATCGCGGACAGCATCGTGCCCAGGATCGTCACCGATGGAAGGCAGCAAATTGCTCAGGCTCGGACTATCGATGGGTCGCCTAATTAGTAACTAAGTAAATTAAGTACTCCAAGCCACTTCTGGACACATCAAAGAGTGTAAGAGGTCTAAATCGCAATAGCGCATCATTGACAAAAACCTCGTATAAATTCATGAGATAAAGACAACTGCGGCACATGAAATTGCCGCAATATCTTGTGCATAAGAGATGATTTAGTACTTCGTATGGCAGGATGACAAGCATATCATCAGTCATCACAGGCACTACATACACACATGATTTTTTAGTTCACTTTTTTCACAACAGTAGTCTAGAAGCGATCACGCACATTAGAGACCTTCTGGCCACATGATCTTCCAAGAGAGTTGTCAGACTTGGTAGTCACCTCATCCTGTCTGTCAAACTGTGGCCTATCCGAAGGTATATCGTTCAACATCCGTCTCGGAAGTCTTAATGATGGAAATGTTCATGCTGCGCTGGTTTGGTCATACCATCGATGCATAGCCTTTTCCGTTGGAAAAATACCTAGTCAACATAGATCATCTCGCATACTGCCGTGTTTCTTACCCTGCCTAGGCGTCTCATCGTCTTAGTTTGTATTCGGAATCTTATTCTTTTGGTCATGGCCCAAATTTGATTACCTTCGATAACAAATATCGATTTAAGTAGTGCCTTGGCATTAACATCTTTCTGATTACAGATCTTCTAAACTGCTTCAATTCTGAAACAGTTTACCCTACAGGACAAGTAAGTATTTATACCCATAAAAAAATCCTGAGATAACTAATCTCCACAGTTTCCCAGAAATCAAATAAATCCTCTCCTTCTTCTCAGGAGACAATTGGGTTTCCGATAAACCTGTTTACTAAACTAAATGTGGGCTCCACGACGTCTTACTACTTGCCTTGTCTGTCCCTCTGGAAAGTCCAGAGAGCCCGCTCTGAGAAGTCCAGAGCTGCCTGCTGAGTAGGAGTATTCATTTGCCACTTATTCGGTGGCAGATGTTGTTTTAATCAGAGCCACGGATTATTAGCTATGACCTGGACGGAAGTTAGTCCTTTGGACGCTTAATCCGACTCCCGACTGTGGAAACATCGAACGTCTGCTTTAAAATGAAGTACTAAGCTCAAAACTAACCAGCAATTCCCTCAAGGGTGTAGTTTCAGTCCTCTCATCTTCCCGGGTGAAACTAGGCGTCAACTAGCAAGTCTCTCTAGCTACCACCGTCCTAAGTCAGCTGCCTCCAATTAAAGACGTGAAAACGGCTGAACTCCTTTTGTAAAAGACTGCCCTTCTATCAACGAGGTCGCAATATAAAATGCTTGCCTTGCTAGGCATCTCCAATTCGCGTTACCCTGTACCAATACTGTACCGCTGTACAATGTCGTCACTCTTTACCCAACGGTTCCGTACAGTTCCACAAAAACGAACGTTTTAAAGAACCTTACTTGACAAGGACGTTTCTTAAAGAGCACCCAGTTGAACTTCCGCAACTCTACACCCCTGCACAACCAACTTCCATCATCAGGCGTCTGAAACCCGCCCATTAAAACCTTTTATGAGCCATTTCTCCCCCATCAAGTTGAAACTGTCACCAGTTCCGCGCACAAACATAATTGAACGTACACACTTTGAAATTTTAAGAACGCCATTATCTCCCCTCCGAGCACCTTCAAGCGCCCATTTCTCCTGGCGCTCATCTCTTGCATGGAGAACACCTTGAACGGATGGATTACCCGCCCAATCCAGCCTCAGCGGCACCGTGCGCGCCTTAATTGAATGGAAAAGGATTACGATTCGTGGAAAATCGTTTCAATTGCTCCCGGGGTTGCTTTCAGCTGCTCGAGTGGGAAAACGTGCTCTCTCACAGATAACTGCCTACTCACGTGCAATTAATCTTAACTTTCATCTCGACCTACTGCCGGTGAGTTGGACATTTCAAGGACTTTTTTGACTGAAAAATTGCCGAAATATTGAAAATAAATTGAATTGCTATCTGGCAAAAAACATCGCGGGCTCTAGAGCCGAACTGGATTAAAGGTGAAAGCCGAATGGAGGGTGACGAGGTGGTTTTCTCGGCAACTGAAAGCATTTTTTATCATTTTCTATTAACTCACTCGTTCGGAGGGGGACGCGTTTGGTTGGCGAAAGTTGGTCGCGAGTCGCCGTGTGCTTGTCTCCAGTCACTGTCGTCGGGATGACACATTTTATCAGATGCTCGAGGCAGTCGATGGTCTTTTCATTTCGTGTGTTGCAGAAACGAGAAAATTGCTGTTGAAGGACACTCAGTGTCAATCTGAACTCAAACAATGGGCCACAGTGGATTTCCTTAATTCCTACGTCAACTTTGGACAACAATTTCTTTCGTTCTTGTAATTTTGCTTTGCTTTTTCGTGAATGGGGGGATCACTCAGTCGGAAGAGGGGAATTTAAAATGGAATTTTTTTTGCACAACAAATCCACGTGTGTCAGTGAAGAGAACATAGAAGTAAGCGCGTTAGGGTAGTTTTGCAGGGGTTTCAATCTTTGGCTTTAAGTATCCAAACACTAGTAGCTGACTGCATTCTAAGGAGTGGAGAGGCAATGCAAAAACATGTCCCTAAATAGAGTGAAGACATGAGTGGAATTATTTCTCAAAATTTATTTCAAAATAAGGGTTATCAAGGGTTTACTCGCAACTTTTTCCACTTTCAGCTTAAGGATCTGTTGGCATCTGTCCTTCTTCAATACACAAGTTCCATAGCGTTTTGCCTGTTTCTTTGAAGAGTTTAAGACGAATGTAACGAGGTTGTTCATCTGACTTAAAGTCGTTCAGTGAACTTGAGTCTGCTTCCACTTGAGCTGCAAGTCATTGACGATCCAACAAATATTGCGCACAATCCGGTTGGCGCTGGAAAGGGAGATTGATATGTAAATTTGCCAAGTGAAGGTTACTTAACATGTATTCTTGTATATTCGATGGACCATCAACAAGGATCCTATTTTAATCGATGGCACCGACGATAGTAACGGTGCGTTCATTCAGGGGACACTAGACAATTCGAGCTGTCATCATTGGAAGAGCAATATTGTAGCATTTTCTTTTTATTTTTAGTTCAGCTGTATTTCCTGAACCCCTGGGAGAATACTTCTTTGATTTGCAACTAACATCTTTTTGCTAGTTTATTAGGATATCGGGCTGGTTCAACTCAACAGAACCGGAGAATGAAACAACATCTGTTGCCAGTTGTCTGAATGCAAAACCATTACCAATCAGGACCACATGTGAAGTTATTTATGGCACTTTATGGATTTGTATAAACTTCATCTCATTCAATAATAGACTCAGCTAATTGTAAAATGTTAAAAACATACGTATGACAATTGGCCAGTTTTCTGACATCTTTCTCCACTTCAGCGATTCACCACAGCTTTTCAGTAAGAAGTAAAAGTATCATCAGTTCCGAAGGCAAACATAGAATTATTCTTGCCACTCAGTGTTATAGATGTTCGCCCATTAGGCAATTGAGTACTCCTGTCCTGGATCTGATAATTCATCCTACTTGCGTTGATAGAATCAGGAAAAGTATATTCAACCACGAATTGTAAGGCCTATACAGTGGCATATGCCAGCCCTCTACAAATCCAAAAGAGGCTGGTCATGTATACCCCATGAACAACTGTGCTCCGGCCCGTCTTCGACTCCCAACGAGTGAGACAATGCAACTGAGTATGCCTGGATCCAAGCTGACGCTTACATGTGACGAATGACACAACCTTTTTTGCAAAGCACAAGACAGCTAACCAGATATCGCATCTGCTGCAGAGGCTTGTTTTGTTTACATTTGATTTTATTTAAATGATTACTTACTTCTTCTTCTTGGCGCTACAGTTCGGGGTGGACCTAGGCCACAAAAAACATGCCCTTAACTAGCGCGATCTCTGTTTAGCTGTGTCCAGTTTGGCACACCAAGTTGGTTGAGGTCCTTCTCCACTTGATTGCGCCACCATAAGCGTGGGCATCCTCTGTTGCCTTGCGTGACAGGTTCGGATTCGAAGATTCTCCGAGCCGGAGCTGTGGTGTCCATCCGCTCTACATGACCTCGCCACCGTAGGCGTTAGATCCGTAGACGCCTAACTAGGCTCATGTCGCTGTAAAGCCCGTACAGTTCGTGATTGAATCTTCTCCTCCAGAACCCGTCAACACAAACAGGACCAAAGATCGCACGCAGAACTTTTCTCTCAAAGAGATCAAGGACTTCTTCAATCGCTTTCGAGATTGTCCATGCCTCCGCGTCATATAGCAGGACTGGGATGATCAGTGTCTTGTATAGAGTCAACTTGATTCTTCGAGAAAAGGCTCTATTACTCAATTGCCTCTTGAGCCCGAAGAAACAGCGGTTGGCAAGAGTTATTCTACACTTGATCTCGGTCCTGATGCTATTAGTACAGTTTACTCCAGAGCCGAGGGAAGTGAAGTCCTTGACTTCCTCCAAGTTATAGGTGCCCATTGTGACGCTCTGTCCAATACGTCGATGTTGTATGTCCTTTCTTAAGGATAGCATATACTTCGTTTTGCCCTCATTCACCGTCAGACCCATTTGAGCCGCTTCCGTCTCAAAGTTATCAAAACGAGATGGCACACGCAAGTGGAAAAGGACCTCAACGGAAGATTGTGCTCGCTGGAGAGGCATGTTGGTTGAGGCCCAGGTCCAACACGGACTGTAGCGCCAATCAAAGAAGGAGAAGAAGTCAGGGGTTCGTACTAACATGATTCAATCTCTACAGAAAAATTCAGAATTCGTTTGTTTGTCCTTCGTAGACTCCTATATGGTAAGAGATAGAGCACTGATCTCTTTGGCAACTTTGAATTGCCAAAAAATTCCAGAATTGTCTAGAAGGAACTTTTGTAACACATTTTATTTTAAATGCTTAGTAACGCAAATGGAACAATATTTCTCACTATTCCAAGCAGGATGTCCCGTTCCAAAATCTTGCCAGGCTCTAACAGAAACCATCGTCGTTACATATCACACTTCTCAGCTTTTATTCCTTCTCATCCTGCAGACTCTCAGTATTTTCGTCTAAATAGAACCTAACTGAAATGGCACGTTATAATATTAGAGTGAAAGTGTAAGCACCCATTTGTTTCAATTGACTGCTTCACTTTTTACTTAGAACCTCTTACAATTCTCGTTGAATTTGTAATATCCCGCGTGCATCTGTAAACGACGTCCACAAAATGCGACAAGACAGTCCCTGGAAATCCACATAAAGTCGCACAACATCCTCCCAGTTAATCCGACGAACGAGTCCCCCAAATGCACCTTAAGCCGAGATATTTAATATCCTCTCTCCGATCACAAGTAAACTGAAAAGCCACTAGTTCCTTGCATAAATCATACCCCAGCACCGGACATCACACGACTGCGGGAAGCCAGTCTGTTGTGTGAGGAAGGGAAGCCTGCACCTCGAACGTACACGAAGCACAGTGTCCTTTTGTTTTTCGAATCGCAAACAATGCAACGAGCAACCTCGCAGCTTCGCAGCCCATAAATCATCATTATCAGAAGACCGTCTAGTCGACATCAACTACACGTCGCACAAGCTATTCTGGGACTCGAATAAATTCGACAACGAAATAAAAAAAAAATGGGCGTGCGTGCTTCCCGCCGTCGCGTCGCACACGTCATTTCGTGGTTTAATTCAAACCTAATTGCGATTCCCGCCTAATTTCCGCCGTAAATCATCTCGCTTGCCCGAATTTCCTACCAACACGAACTGAGCGGAGAATCACTACAGCTCTTGACGTTCGCCTCGCAACAAGGGAAAATTAAATTGCAAATCACTGAGTGGGACTGGCAGGACGCTGAAATTAACAAGCAGCAGTTATCGTCGTTCTGCGTCAGCAGTGAGCGTCTTACTGTGCCTCGACTCGTGCAAGGGACACTTTCCCACGCGCAATCACTGACTTGCCGCAACGCGATTATCAACGGCAGGAGTGTTGAACACCTCAAATTGCTGGCGCCTTGCTGTGAGCGACGGAACTGGGCACGTGGCCGGGCGACGAGATGGGACGTCTCCTGAAGTCCCAGCAAACGAGATTGCTAATTCAATCGGGTCTCACGGGTCTCCGGCACAGACGGGCGTTGTGCGTCTTTGCGGCGACTGCAGGCGAATCAGTTAAGGGCTGATTATCATTTCAACAAGCGGCCTTTGTTCGCCCGGGGGAGCAGTGCTGGGGTTCTCTCATTTGCCGCTGTCCGAGGCGTGATTAAGGCCACATGCCAAGGCGATTGTTTGTCCTTCCAATTTGCATGTTCATGGCAGAGGCGGGAGCGCTGTGGTCATCTTTGAGTGACTTTTGGCACGGCAATCGGGGAACTCAGTGTTTCTCCGATCGGATGGGAATGTGAAATCACGGAAGCCTGGCAAAATAGGGAAAAAATTCAAATTCTTGAATTACAGATGTAATCCGGCTTGAATTTGACAAGAACGCCTTGTCACGGAATTGCTCATTTCACACTCGCCACACGTACGGGGGAACACCATGTTATTCGGATACTCCCGCATGCATGCATATTCATCGTTCGAATTTGTCGAATTTGAACAAATCTCCTCGTGCCATCTCGAGCAAACTGATTTGAAGTTCCGTAAATGTTTCCAATGCAAACTACAAAGGTACACAATTTTTATCTGCGCTCCAATTTGTACATTCGCCTGTTGGCTTGTTTGTAGTTACGTGCATGCTGAGGCACTCTGAGGGAGAATTTGAACTTTTCCACCAACGCGATGTAGCTTCCTGCAGTCGTGCAACGTCCGGAGACGGTAGATGTGATTTATGCGAGGAACGGCTTGTTGTTCAGTTTTTTTACAAGAATACGTCGGCTGACTGAATGGGTGAGGTATAAGGGATATAGGAACATATTTCAGCTTGAAATGTGTATATTTAACGAACTCGATTGAGGATGAATCATGAAATTTTCAGTTTTTTCTTGGAAATATTTGCACTTTTTTGTAGCATGGTTTCCGTTATCTATTGCTTCAAGTGATAATAATAATATGAACTGCGCTACAGACCGTAGAGGGCCAGGGCCTAGCTTCTCAGCAACAAATCGTGTTGTGCGTGCGTGTTCTCTCACGACTGGTAGGGACCTACAGTTTTATACTGACTCCAAACGGCCAAGTTTAATAAGCTTAGCTGTCAGTCACAGGTGTGAACATTGTTTTTGTCGCTCCATGTAGTGAATAAAAATAGATGTCAGAATAAGTAATGAAACAAAAAAAGAAGTAATAACTAGAATAATAATTGTTGATGCATATTTTTTGAACAGAGTGGTTCTCACGCAGATAGCAGGCAGATTTTTGCGCTTCGTTCACTTGTCTAGATATTAGAAGACTGCTGATGACTCGGTCTTACATATGGTACTCCAGCAATGGTGTCTCGAAAGTTGTAGACTTTTCAGCATTGTTGTTATCATTGGCTAACAACTTGACGTAAGCCCAGGTCCAACCCGGACTGTAGTGCCAATCAAAGTAAAAAAAGAAGTAAGAACTACTTGACGTAGCTCCAGAGAAACTAACCGTGTGAGGTCAATTCTCATGATCGCGGAGACCAATTGCTTACCACTCGCCTTGAGATGAAATAATAGATATATTTCCTTTTCACATTTTCAAGCGCTAACTAAAATCTCATCCATTCATACATCAGAATACAATTGACAGTCATGGTGACGGTGTATACTTCCTTCTTTGGAAAGAGCCTGGTATCCGATGCAGTATTGAAGTTTGGTAGCACTTGTGGATTTTTTTTTCGCTCCCATAAAGCTGAGTATGAACGTCGACTAGTTAAAATCTCGTCTGAAAAAATTCGCACCACCGCTCCCAGTTGTCGAATTCATTGTGTTGTTTATGCTCCCTCAATTCTTGCACCGGCTTAATTTTATACCGATGTTGGGCTAAGTCCGATCACAAAATAAGAATTAGCTCGCCTTTTCTTCATATTGTGATATAATAGATATATTACATGTACTTTTTATTACTAACTATGGCAACACTTTCCACCATGCCACACGGAAATGGGAAATGGTCTCTATCCTTGTCTTTCGCGAGAAGACAAAGGTAAGAGACAATACAAGTCAATCTTGTTGGCGTCTAGCAATAAATTAGTCTTAAGTTAGTCTTTGACCAATAAAGTGTAATAATTTAATCGCACTCTTTTTATAATAATTTTTGCACACAAGAGAGGTGCAACAACACTATATCAATCCTCAGACGATTGTGAAGTGCTCACTTAATCCTGAATTATTTCTGTTCCCTAAATTCTGATCTGCCACTCGGACTACGATATTGAGTATTCCGATGACCACGCAACAGAACAGGGGTCGTAATCTGCGATGAATAAGTCCGCTATGCTGACACCCATTTCTCCGCTTACAACTGCACCTGAAAACATCCTAGTTGGAGATTGGAGCAAATCCTCCTCCCCGGCAGATTAGATTCCATTTTCGAGACATTGTTTTGGAGTTCTCTGAATTTCACTTCATCAGATGTCCTTTTGATGAGAGGCCCTGGTTGACCCTTTGCCACTATAGTCCACATTTTGATGGTCGCGACATTAACAATTGAATGTCCTACCTCTTTTTAAATGCCAATTGCTACAAATTTGTTCCAGACAGAGACTTATCAAAACTGTCACAAAAATGGCACAAGCTTCGTTTCGTTTCATCTCAATTTTGCCGCAAATGACTTTTCATATTCATCGCAACCAATTGTTGAACCTTGTCGCACGAATGATAAAAGTGATCACTTTACTCAATAGACTCCAATGTCAATATTATCTACCCTCTTGTGTGGAGAAGCGAGTGCCCAACGATGAGGTTGTTTTTTTAGAGAGGACATGCAATAGACAGTCATTTTTGGATCGCAATAGGATTCGTTGGTTAACCCGTCGTGGAGATCGATACGAATACAGTTCAATGGCACAGCCTAAAATACTGCGTTGTGGTGGATTAGCAATGACAAACACCATATCATGTAACGGCTCACTCAACTTTTCGACATATCGAAACATTAGCTTGACGAGAATTTTTTCTGTGTTGTGGTAGTTTCTTTATATATCGTTCGAAATAACAATCAGCTGTTAAATTCTAAGTATAAATTCGTGTAGCTCGAAACAGGCACTATTCACACAATTATGGCAGCTCTTGACGAACTGAAGCAAAATATATGTCAAGTCGGTTGAATATGTGACTGGCAAGATCCCAAGCGAAATTGCCTCACCGAGACCTAAGAGGTCCTTTGTAATGTGTCTGATGTCGCCTTCCCTCGATATTCCTCATTGACCTACTAAGGCTTGCTCCACACTGTGTTGGTTGTTTGTAGAAACTCAGGGATGTCCTTAATGTTTACGTTCGTTATTTCCTTGAAGCTGTCGAGGATAAAGCTGCCACAGTAATACTTACTTCTGTAAAGTTTCATGAGTAATCCGGTGAAAATGTTTAGACGCCATAGCATAGCTAGGTCTACTATTCAAACTGCCATCTCCTACTGCAAGTGCTGTCAAGCGCACCTGAAGGACCTCTTTAGCCGATGACTTGCCTCTCAACCATTCAAACCTTACGGGGGTTGGCTATTTCTGGTAGGGTTACTGAATCCTACTGAAGGCCGTGCAGGGTGACCCTACCTGTTTTCGCCCTGCAAAGTCATCGGCTGTCCTACTGAACGCCTTCTCCAAAACAAATTGGACCGCCAAGAAGGAGTTCAAATATATGTCAAAATTTGTTCGCCTGGCAAATACTATGTAATCAGATGGAATCTGAGATCGTTTTCTATCTGTTATTGATCTGACTTCATTTATTTATTTGATTACAGAAACCAACATTCGCTCAAGTATACACGGCAAATAATTGCAAAACATGGTGAATGCACGCGAACTTTTTGACAGTGATGTCTCCCCGCGAGATGTTGTCTTTGCTGCTCAGAATTCAGCAAGTTCAGTTCAGTGGACACGTTCACCATTTCGCAAACGCAAACACCTCGCGTGAGGGTTCGAGAATGCGAGATCAAAACACGCTGCCACTTCAAAGTCAGCAGCCATACATTATTCCCGACTCCATCAGTCAACGGCATCCCCGACACACAATCTCATTTGCAATACTCACTCATGCCCATGAGCCAAAGCACACTTCCTCTCCCTGAATCACCATATCATTTGCAGAATCTCGGCGGCAGATTCATCTCGGGGAATTCGAACGCAAACACACATATCGCAGGTGGCATCAGTGCGGGAGGACGGCATCTGTCAGTGTGCCCACGTTGAAGGCTATTTAGTGCGCGTTTACCACCGACGACAGATGTCAAATAACAGAACGATCGCTATCATGGCAAATTGATTTCCCGTCTATCACGACTGCGGCCGCCTTCTGCTGACTGACACCGCACTCCGGGACGTCTTTGTGTATCTGTCTTTTATTGAATTTCATGTAATACCAGTTACAGCAGGATTTGCTTGCAAATTGAAGTATGATGTAATCGTTGAGAATTTTGACACGGGGTTCATCAGACTCCCAAGTGCCACCACACACTCGGGGTGCGGGTACCTCTTATACATACGATGGGAATTCATGGGGTAAGGAACACAATCGCTTGGGATTTAACGAGCAGCAGCCGAGTGCTATGAATGTTTGAATAATTTTTGCGCGCCACCCTCTTTTTCCTCTCAGAAGATGACCTCAGCGTTGAACTTGACTGATCTTTTGTTGGATTTCGAGCGAATCGACCAAGGTCTGCGAGGGAGGGGGGTAGGTGTGAGTGCACCTAGTTGGAGGCAGATAGTGAACATCAGCATAAATACATATTTATAAACTTTCGCATTCATTTTCAAGAGCCGTACATTCGAGAGGACGTTTGAGTGTTTTTCTCTTGTTCCATTGTCCTTAGGCACATTAGCTCGACTTAACAGACGACCAATGTGTACATTCGTAGCGAGGAACGAACATAGAATCACAAGCGCAGGCTGTTGACCCTTCATGACGTAAGGTCTGATTGGCAGATTGTCAGACCCGCCTTTTAATTTTGCGACCGCATTCGGAATCCGTTTTAGACATTGGGCGACCAACGTCTTTCTTAAGCTCAGACCACAAATCAGTGAAGAATGAAAAAAAGTAAAATTGCAGATTAATGTGAGATGAAAGGAAGTCAAAATGGTTTTCATCCCAAAAGCAGGCAAAGGTAGTCTATGCACAGCAAGAGATTTCGGACCAATAAGCCTTACATCATTCGTCCTTAAGACGGTTCAAAAACACGACAAGATCTCTGGTGCACTACATGGTGGTAATAGTGTTGTTGTAAGATTCGTGAATGTTTAGGAATATGCCTTCGCCGCATTCTTAGACAACAAGCCTTCAATAAAGTAGAAACAGAGGCTCTTAAAGTTGCACCTAATTGTATGTATGCTCAGCCATAGAATCCCTAATACAACCTTTCTAGATTCCCTCCTCGAGTTGTAGTTATTTCTCTCCCTTCTGTGGGTGTTAGTCATCAATGGAATTCTCAAAAAACTCAGATTAACAGGAACCAAGGGTATTGCCAAAACCAATGAATTGTCCCGCGCTGGTGTTTTCGTGGTGGACTGTACACATCATCAGGCATTAGGCAGACTTGTGACATATTTTTCAGTGGAGAGGGGCTACATTAACATGTGCGGTCTCTTCTAAATGACGAGAGGAATTATTTATTAACGCGATTTCACTCGCTTAAGCATTTCAATTTGATTACTCATGCTCTCTGATACTCATCGCATTTGAGTTATTCGATGGTTGGAGAGGATGCGATATGACAAGGGTCTTCGGTGATAACTTGAATTTTAAGCTTGCTGTAGCTGCTTCTGCAAGCAAGGAGTGATGTTTTGTGAAGCCTCACGACGAACGCATGTCTTGGTAACACTGAATGCACTGAACCAGATTTTCGCACTGCAAGTCCTGTGAATGAGGACGAGATAAACAATCACCATCCATACATCGATTCATGATCGCACATCAAAAAACACATTCGATATACGAGTCGAACGCCATCTAACTGGAACATATTTTGATATCCCGAGACAATTCGACTTAGGGAGAGTCCGCATACAAACGCATATAATGTTAGAATGTTTTAAGTCTTATATTTCGTCATTCATTTAAGTTCTACGCCCCATTTACAAAAATAAAATCAAATTAACATTTCCAAATTTATTTACATACAAAACTAATTGGAACAGCGACCTTAACGACGGCGTCTGGATCGGGACCTGCGACGCGACGAGGCTGAGCGCCGAGATGACCGCGACCGAGCACGGCTCGCACGTCGGCGAGGTGCACGCCGACGGCGTCGAGTTGCGTCTTGCATCTGCAATAAAATCAAGATTCGTATTGAATTACATTTTTGTGTCTACACAGACTTACCTCAGCCGGATTTTCCTCTTCTACGCCGTCGTACTCTTCAGCCGATGAGTTGCCCCGTTCGTTCGTCTGTTCTTGCTTGGCTTTAGATTTTGAAATTTGAGTTTTCATTTTAAACTTTTGATTTTTGAAGACAAATGCAATTTAATCGATTATTTAATTTATTGAGAATTTCCGACGAGCTCAAAATAGACTATGAGAAAAATCATCGCTGATTTCGAGAAATAAGGCCTCAAGCTACTTGGATGGTTTTTGTTTTATATTTGCAAAGTAGTTACTGTGGAAGTTGATTTTAAGTCTTATTCACTTTTCTGGATCTGCTTTGGATTTGTTCGGGACGTTCGCTTATGACTGGCGGTCAGTGTTACCACAGGGACTCCACAGAGTCAAAAGGACTCTTTTTTTTTCATCCTGATTCGGGGGCTCATCATTTTTAGATTTGACTCATTCTTTCAAGAACAATTTACCTAAACACCTAACGTAAATTTATTCCCCATTCTAATTTGCTTTAATATATACTGAAAGCTCTTTTTTTAAGTTCCTGGGCACATGCTATCGCTGCACCCAGAAATGGCTCTGGCCAGGCTTCGAGTCAGGATAGGAGGGCTTCAAAACCAATGAATTGACCGGCGCTGGTGTTTTTATGGTGAACTGTACACATCATCAGGTAAGCTTGCGTCGGTATTCCAAGCGGAATCCTTTGCGATCCAAATGGCAACAAGCCATATTGTGAAGAACAGGGGGACGGGTTGACGTATCTGTGTCTGGCTATACTTTAGGCATTACTAATGCCTTTAACAACTTTCAAGATAGTTCACGAATGCAAATCCTCTCTGAATTTTATTGGCAGTCAAAATTCACTGAAACTCATCTGGGTCCCAGGACACCAAGAAATCGCTGCAAATGATGCCGCCGATGAACTTGCCAGACAAGGATCAGATGAAACTTTATCAGGACCTGAACCTGCGATCGGACTACCTGCGTCTGTGGTTAGGGCTTCCATTGATGGTTGCAACTCGCGAGAGCACAATCGTAGATAGGGTGACTCTCTCTATGTAAATAGACCAACCGTTTACCAACAAACGTCTGTAACAAATCCACGGAATTTTTATTGTCCCTTTGACAGAAATGTACTTGGTTTAAGCGAAGTTACGCTCTACGATGCCTGTGAAGAGAACGACGACATGGCAGAGCACTTCCTCTCACTGTCCAGCATTTGCTTGGATCGGGTGGCAGGTCTTCGGTTCTGATGTTGTGATAGAGGAGTCTGTAAGCCCTTCATCGCGGATCACGCTTGCTGGTCTTAAGAAGGAATTGTACGTTGCTGCCTGGTAGTACAATGGACCACTTTTGAGTCTGAGTACTCCAGTGTAGTGTTAAAACCACCACCAACAAAAACAAAAGAACATACAAAAAACATCAAAAACCTATGCTGGGACTAATTTATATTCAAAATGACTCATTTCTTAAGCTGCTGACGACTCATAAATAATTTAACTCGTGGTAACACTGATTGTGATTGAAAACAAACACCACCCAAATGTCCGGAGGTAATGAGAACACGCTAACACAACAAGAAAATGTTTTTGAGATTAGCATCGGATCGACACTTAAGGGCGCACTTTGAAATAGCGCATAGGGTTAATTCCGTTTACGATACCAGCAACATCTTGCAATTCAAATATATCTGAAGAAGATACATGAGCGAATGCAGTGCTACTTACAACTTCGTTGTAGCTCACCTTTTCGTGGTTCAACCAAACTCGTCGATCGAAGATAGTTCTTGCACAGTGGTTTCTCTGATTACTTGACCGCCTCCAGGATCTTTCCAAGGCTTGATATTGGCCTTGACACCGGTCTGGCAGATTGTGAGTATTGCCTTTAACGTAGTAAGGGACACCTATCTTGTGATGCAGCACCAACTCCAGAGGACTCAGACCGTGAGCAATGCAGACCATTTGAAATTTCTTCTTCTCCACCAAGCCTTGGACATTGCCCTTAGCAAGAGCATCTTCAAGGACTGCTTCTTGTTCAATGTGGATTTGGGCTTATATTTCTAAAACATTTATAACATATTGACTGCGGCGGTCTTGATGAAATGATGCATTCACGGATGTACCTTCCGACGATTCTGGGAGACAGCATATTGACGTTGCACAGGAATATATTTATTTATGCCATCTGGCGAAAGGGGACACGTCGCAAAAGTGGCTTGTACGTTTTCACCTCAAATTCTTGTCAAACAAGTGGTTCGGCTAGGCTAGTTTGAGTGATTTGGTGATTTGAAACAACGATCCTTAAGTAAAATGCAGACTTTTCGTATAAGAAGCACCAAGTTGGGTAGCCTGTCAAAAACATAATATAACAAACTTAGTTTATTTTTGGCGACTTTTCAGAAACTTGCCATTACAAATGTGCCACTAGCTTCATCTTCGAGAGCCAACTACTTCGTGTTATTGCCAGGCTTTCAATTTGTGGTAAGAGCCTCTGGAAACAGGAAATTCGAAAAGTGTCAACATGTCGTCTAGTAGGTAACATTCTCTTCTTCAACCAGCTGGTACCATTTTGGCACAAATTCAACGAGAGTAATACGTCGAAATCTCAAATCCAAAACCTGTAAAACGTGCTCGGCTCCTTAAATTCAATCGTGATCTATTATCCAACCCCCGCTCTCTCATGCTGCATAGAAACCCCTACATATAATCCCTTCCACTACCCATAAATGCACCCGTTCAACACCCACCCCATCGCTTCACAAACTTCAGGGCGTTAAAGTTTTATTGACTTAATAAGCGAAAGATACTTTCAGAACTAACTGAACCAACAGGGATAGCATCCTCTTCCCGAACAAATCTCATCTCGCATAATCTGGTGGTTAATTTTGTGGCGCTAAAAAAAACTCTCCCCCCCCCCCACACGCCCAGGATTTTATAAACTTCAAGGACAGCAATTATCACAGCATGTCCCTGTCTCCGAGTCAATTTTCTAAAGTGTTCCGCTTTATCCACACAATTGACGAGAGTCGTCTCGTTACAGCAGCGTCCGCCACCAACAACGATACGCTGGCGAGGTCTTCCAGGCCCTTTCCCTTAATTTTATGCTTCAGCTCCGCAATGGAAACTTGACAATTGTCCTTTCTGTCATACTCGTATAGACGTAATTTTCTTTCAAAGGGTCTGCGCGGTGGTAGGCGGCTATTTGCTAGGCAATTACCCCCGTTCTGCTGTGGCCTGGGACGTTAAACTGTGATTTGGGTGTTTAGGTGATGGATTTGTGGGCGGTTTGAGCTGATGCGTCAGTCGGACAATTGACGAGTAATCGGATGAACGGCCATTTTGGGTGCCCTGCCCCATTCGCTGATAGGGATGGGTACCTTAGGAGACATTAACCCGTTCTGCGTTTCAAGAAGTTGCTGCAGCAGGAAATTATGTCCTAGGAACCTAAAGAAGATCTTAAGGCCTTGGGTGATGCAGTCCATACAAGTGACCTGGTGGCTTTGCGGTGTCAATTATGGTTAGTGGCCTGAGGCTTGTGGCTTGTGGCTTGTGGCTTGTGGCTGGTGGCTGGTGGCTGGTGGCTTGTGGCTTGTGGCTTGTGGCTTGTGGCTTGTGGCTTGTGGCTTGTGGCTTGTGGCTTGTGGCTTGTGGCTTGTGGCTTGTGACTTGTGGCTTGTGGCTTGTGACTTGTGGCTTGTGGCTTGTGGCTTGTGGCTTATGGCTTATGGCTTGTGGGTTGTTGCTTGTGGCTTGTGGCTTGTGGCTTGTGGCTTGTGGCTTGTGGCTTGTGGCTTGTGGCTTGTGGCTTGTGGCTTGTGGCTTGTGGCTTGTGGCTTGTGGCTTGTGGCTTGTGACTTGTGGCTTGTGGCTTGTGGCTTGTGGCTTGTGGCTTGTGGCTTGTGGCTTGTGGCTTGTGGCTTGTGGCTTGTGGCTTGTGGCTTGTGGCGTGTGGCTTGTGGCATGTGGCTTGTGGATGGTGGCTAAAGATTGGTGGCTGGTGTGGCTTGTAGAATGGGGCTGGTGACCAGTAGATGGTATCTGCCTCGATTACTGAAATAATAATCGCTTTCGCACTCTAATCTCGTGCTCTGTCTCCTATAAATTCCGCCGCAAAATCCCTTTTGCTGACGACAAGGGCTTAGTCTTCTCGCGCATAACTCACTTGCCGCAGCATAATCACTGGAGTCTCATTAAAGGGGCTTCGTAATCACACTATTCATCTACTCCCACTCACTGTACTCTCTCTCTCTCTGAGTCAACACCGAAGTACCGCAATTTATCGCATTGTAACTCCCTCGGAAATTTATCTGCAGTCTCTATGCCGGCTTCTCCCTTTCCTTTTAAAGAATCGCCTCGGGTGGCAGCGCTTATTCAAGCTTAATACCCCATCAATTCCCATTTCGGATTGCAATTCCTCATGGCAAATGGACATGAAAATGTTGATTTGATTACTCCATCGGCCCGATGGACTGTCAGCCGCTGACTCATCGCAACTCGCCGCCCCATCAGCCGTTGGACGTTGGGATAACTTTTGCTCGTTG
Source organism: Eristalis arbustorum (assembly GCA_916610145.1). Lineage (NCBI taxonomy): Eukaryota > Metazoa > Arthropoda > Insecta > Diptera > Syrphidae > Eristalis > Eristalis arbustorum. The sequence continues at coordinate 3,625,697 of OU744318.1, forward strand.
CCTTCACTTCATTTCACACGGGACCAGTGAGCGTGTTTCCTTTCATTTGAGACCAGGAATTAGTCCCCTTTGGTTCCTCATACCTGATTGAAGTGTCAATAGCCTGGCATTTGCCCTGGGCGTTCAAGTTCCCTGTCATGGGGAAGTGTTTGCCCTGGAAACCCTTGTTTGGCTTAAGTGAAACGATGCCAAAGCAAACAAATGTGAGTTCATTCAGACGGAGGTGTTTTTTTTTCTGGGGGTTGGGTGCCCTGGGGAATTGCCGAAATTCTTTTCATTCAACTTTGGGAATTGTGGCATCTACCGAGCTGGCTTTGAGAGTAAATAAGAAGTGTTGGGTATTCAACTTGATGTCATGTCTGTGAGTGTAAGCTCTCAGGGGACTACAAGGCCGAAGATTGCATTGATAAATTGATGGAACGATGAAATTTAAGTTGGATGGGCCCTTAAGAGCTTTATGTTCAATTTGAAAAATATGCTTTGGCTTGGAAAACGATGCGGGCGTAGGCTTGTCCATGGGTTTTATGGAGCGTGAAGCAAACAGTACAAAGAGATTGTTCACTTCATACCATTCATTATATTGACGTTGATTTAGTGCTATGCGATCACATAATAACCCTTCGGACACACACATGCCACATTGACGGTATTAGTGATGAAAGTTGGGGTGTGTAGAGTGAATAGTGAACTTTTAGCGTATGTGGCGACCTCTAGTGGTCAATAAGCACAAGAAATATAGTCTCCGTGACAGTTTAGCCCGTATTTTCACTGCTCGACAGATCTGATGTTGAATAATATGTATTCCGACGACCTAGATTCACCTGACATCATAGAGAAGCTGTCGAACATCTGCTGGCTTCTGTTTCCTGTGGTGTCATGTGAACTGTGAACAACTGTGATCCCCTTAAGTTGAACAACCGACAAGGCCTCGCGAGACTGTGATCTAAATTTCCATCCCGCCGCTCAGCAAACAAAAGCACATCCACATAGTCTACAGCGGCATCCCGAGTTCATATCCGCCGTTTCCAAGGAGATGAAGATACTTGCACGCATTCGTCCTTCCTTCCATCCGAGGCCATGGCCACTCAGTGGAAACAATTTCAGGAAGCAGCACGCTGTGACGTGGCATTGCTCTCAGTTACACGGACATAGTCATCTGTTCACATCTTGACTACGTGCATGTGTGCAAGAAAGTTACTTTCTTTTAATCAACAAGCCAGCCACTCCCGCCACCGCTTGACGTAATGCCTTTCTGATATGAATCACGTACACAAGCCCTGTATCAAAACAATGGCAGCCAACTGCTTGGGTTGTCCTCGCTGACAAAAGGAAAACGACGTTCTTTCTTGGTCCGGCGGTGCTGTTCGTTCCCCTTTAATGGATGGAAAAAAATCAATACTTCTCAAAGAATCCCAGCGGAAGAGGGCGAGTTATTGTCGCGCACGAACAGCAGCACAACAAGGGCCTCATTGCCTTCAGGATATGCTTATCGGAAGACATTCTCTTGGAATTGAATTATCGGAACAAATACACCGAAAATCGACGAAGGACACTGATTCTTACGTTGAAGGCATCGACCCGTGTGCCCTTCTGGTTGCATGTAGTTTGTTAACTTCAGAGACCACACATTGGAGGTGATGCAAATTTAGTGTAGACGCGGGAAGAACATGGGGATGACAGAGTTTGAAGCGGTTGGTGGTTGGGGAGAGGTCATGACTGGCAGGTGTTCGATGGAGATGTTACCTCCATCCTGTGTGAGGGGACGCAGTTGTTTCAGAAGCTTCCTGGAGAGTCTAGGGCGAGTGAGAGAACAATGAACTATGTCAGAGGGGAACAGGATTGCTTCTTCTGGTTTGCTTTTAGGCGACAAGGAAACTTTACATGTAAGGTTACCCGGAAGTGGCAAACAATGTGAGTGGCATCCAAAGTTTCCCTCGGAGGGATGCCACCACTCACGTGTGTTCGCTTTAAGTAATCACATCTAGTTGAATGCGGGGCTTAAAGATTCTGAAATACTCTTCATCTAACTTTAAGCGTGGGACGGATTCGGATTAATTTCATCTCTTCAATCACAATGTTGGTTTAAATCGGGCATAGGACTATAGAATGAACTTCTTACTGGTCACTCCAGGATACCTGCTCAACAAGTTCCGCTTCCTACTGGTGACCCGTGCTGGCCCGTGGCGTTGTGAGAATGCTTAAGGAGTACTCCAGTCTAGACAAAGCTTCTAAAACTTGGTCGTTCGGAGACGGTATAAAACTGCAGGTCCACTCGTGAGAAAACAATACCACGCACAACACAAGTAGTTTCAGAGAAGCTAGGGCCAGGCCCTCAGGGCTATAGTAAGCTTAGCTTCCTCCTTAGTCGCACTGGCCGCTTTTCTTCTCCACCAGTATACCCTAGAGTGGAATTCTGAATTTTAAAAGGCTCTATGCTTACCCTGTCTATGATACGTTGGCCTGCGTGTGAGTACTGCGTACTGATCGACAACCACTTGAATCTTCCAAAAAATTCAGACTGACTATATGACTGAGAGAATTAATATTCATTGTGACATGCCGATGAACACGGCAGAGGAAGGCTCACAATCAACGTAATGAATTCTGATTGTTCGGCATTATAACACATAGTTGAGCAAAAATTAGCAGAGCGTTATATTGGGCGACACGCGTCAGTATGGGTCTCCATAGGCGATGCAGAGATGGAGTGAAGGAATAAAAAATCTAACTCCTGCTCTTCATGAGTAGTGTGTAGAAATGGAGCTCTACTTCTTGTGCAATCTGACCGAGCTGGGAATCAGACAATATAATCGCTGGTGCATGCACTAAGTGTTTTTCAGAATTACTAGGTGTCAGAAATCTTTTATTCGCCGGATATTTCTAAAATTTACAAGATGCACCATGTGAATGGGACGTGGAGCAACTCTTTGAGCCTGGGAGGGGCCTGAAGAGGACTTGTTTACAGTTGAAAGTACCTCATCCCGTACACGCTAAAATGTACGCTCATTTGCACTCTCTCGCTACTTAAACAATTTTAAAGAGCTGGTCAAGGGTATTTGGTTTGATTCCCCGTCGGAATATTGACGGGTTCCTGACTCTTTTTTTTCCTCCACCAACACCGACATTTTAATCAATGAAATCGATTGCATGTAATTTTCCTTTCTTTTCCCTTTTAGGGACAAGAGCCCTTGCCTGTGGTTCCTAAGCAGTAACACGAGCCCTTCAAATAAAAACTGGACCAAATGAACCACAGACGTCCCAAAACTCACACCAAACACATGCCATCGTCAGACACTCAATAACCGCGACGGGAGATGAATGTTCACAGAGGCCTTTGTTTTACTGTGAACAGACATTTAATCTCCATTCTCCATAATTGCAAGCATTGATATTTAACACATTCTATTTTTAGGCATCACAGGTATCATGTTTAGAGTTTAGCTTTCAAATTAAGCACCTACGCCCCACCACTCGGAGGGCGAGCCCTACAAAATTAAATTCCCCTCGGGTGGGTATTTCCATCAAACTCATTGTCATTCTATCACATTCACGTGTGATCTCTCCCTCCCGCGACAGTCCTCTGTCTAAAAATATAATCACTCGAGTTTAGGATTTCCACGGAACGCTTTGGCAAAGCCCGAACGAATTTACATTCCACAGAACCCGAACCGTTTTCGAGCATCCCCCACGGGCGAATTGTATTTATCAATCGATTTCCACAAAATTTTACTGAATGAACGGCACGGCACTTCCATTAGCAAGGTTCAACGGGGGAGGAAAGGCCCTCGTTGACACTCTGCGGACACGAAGGACACTCGAGGAAATAATGAGTTTCACGGCAATGAATATTAAAAAATTTTAATCGTTTGGACGGGGCCTCAAATCTCTCGCTGAGTAATGCGATGTGTTTGAAGACGAACCCAGATGAAGAAGATTACTTGAGAATTTAATAGAGCGCCAAGTGGGATTTTGGGAATTCGCTAAGGTGCCTGGGGGGAGTTGGTTCTGAGTGAGGTTCTAGGAAGGAAAACCTGCGAGAAGCGGAGTTCTATGTTTTAATATCTGAATGGTAGCGAAACAGCACCAAGGTCATTACGAATCCCTTTAGTGACAACTCAGGGGACTGCGGCACAATAGGAGTGATTGGGAATCTTTTCAAATCTCAAGATCTTAAGTCGTCTGTTCAAGAAATGTCAAGAGATAAGCTCTGTTTGTGGTCGTCCGTGGCCTGGCGTAGGCGGCAGCTGGTTTTTTAACATTCATGGGCGCACCTCTGATGATGACTGAACTGTGATTACCAGGAATAAGCTTAAGCCGCAAAGTTAAACAAGCTAGGTACATAGGTGGAAGTGATGGTTCGGTGACGACCTAGGTAGCATTTTACGATTCAATACCACAGCTCTAGTACATTGTATATAAAGTGCATCATTGTGACACTTCTAAATCGAATCTGAAGGGAATTAAGAATCACAAGGATGCCTTGATATCCCTTGCAAATAACTCATCAGCTCAGTTGTTGGAGATTCAACCAAACACTCCTTGTCTGTGTCCAGCAAGAACCGGGCAAGCGCAAATGAAGTAAGATGTAAAGCACAGCCTGACTGTTACTACAGACACAGATACGGCGACCCGTCCGCCTGTTCTTCACAATATGGTTTGTTGCCATAAGGATCACAAAGGCTTCCGCTCGGAAAACCGACGCAAGTTTACCTGATGATGTGTACAGTCCAGTCATTGATTTTGGGGGCGTTCCATCCTGGCTCGAAGTCTGGGCAGAGCCATTTCTGGGTGCAGTAATAGTATGTGCTCAGGCATTGTAAATGAAAGCGTTCAGCAAATATTAATGCAAAATAAAATATGGAATAAACTTACGTTAGGTGTCTAGGTAAATTGTTCTTGAAAAAATGCGTCAAATCTAAAAGTGGTGAGCCCCCAAGTCAGGATGAAAAAAATGAGTCCTTTTGACTCTGTGGAGTCCCTGTGGTAACACTGACCGCCAGTCTTAAGCGAACGTCCCGAACAAATCCAAAGCAGATCCAGAAAAGTGAAAAAGACTTAAAATCAACTCCCACAGTAACTACTTTGCAAATATAAAACAAAAGCCATCCAAGTAGCTTGAGGCCTTATTTCTAGAAATCAGGAATAATTTTTCTCATATTCTATTTCGAGCTCGTCCGAAATTCTCAATAAACTAATTAATAATCGATTAAATTGCACTTGTCTTCAAAAATTAAAAGCTTAAAATGAAAACTCAAAAATCAAAATCTAAGTCCACGCAAGAACCAACGAACAATCGGGACAACTCGTCGGCTGAAGAGTACGACGGCGTAGAAGAGGACAATCCGACTGATGTAAGGCTGTGTAAACACAAAAATGTAATTCAATACGAATCTTGATTTGATTGCAGATGCAAGACGCAACTCGACGCCGTCGGCGTGCACCTCGCCGACGGGCAAGCCGTGCTCGGTCGCGGTCATCTCGGCGCTCAGCCTCGTCGCGTCGCAGGTCCCGATCCAGACGCCGTCGTTAAGGTGGCTGTTCCAATTGGTTTTGTATGTAAATAAATTTGGAAATGTTAATTTGATTTTATTTTTGTGAATGGGGTGTAGAACTTAAATGAATGACGAAATATAAGACTTAAAACTTTCTAACATTATATGCGTTTGTATGCGGACTCTCCCTAAGTCGAATTGTCTCGGGATATCAAAATATGTTCCAGTTAGATGGAGTTCGACTCGTGTATAGAATGTGTTTTTTGATGTGCGATCATGAATCTATGTATGGATGGTGATTGCTTATCTCTTGCACATTCTGGTTCAGTGCACTCAGTGTTACTAAGACATGCGTTCGTCGTGAGTCTTCACAAAACATCACTCCTTGTTTGCAGAAGCAGCTACAGTAAGCTTAAAATTCAAGTTATCACCGAAGACCCTTGTCATATCGCATCCTCTCCAACCATCGAATAACTCAAATGCGATGAGTATCAGAGAGCATGAGTAATCAAATTGAAATGCTTAAGCGAGTGAAATCGCGTTAATAAATAATTCCTCTCGTCATTTAGAAGAGACCGCACATGCTTCGGGAAATGGAGTATATATTTGGCACTAGGGAGGAAAACCCCGGAAAACCCGATTCATCGCCACGCTATCGATTCAATCGACACTTCCAATCGGAGCCTATAGTCTACCTCAACCTCTGGGTACTCACTCAAGACCCATTCCTGTTTGTTCAAACGGAGGTGGGCATTGACCTCAAGAAGTGAGGCTCTTCCCTCACCTTATACCTTGATAGCTGTCTCCAACAAGTTAATGTAGCCCGTCTCCACTGAAAAGCATGTCACAAATCTGCCTAAACGACTTGAGGCAAATATTGTCCGTCTCCATTAAACAGAACACTTCCGGCCATGCAGAATGCCCATCCCACTGTTTCCTCTCTCGCATGAGTTCAAGATCCTTATCTCAAGCACACCTACTCGCAATTAAGTTTGCACTTCAACTCGAGTGTGTTTTTGCTCGGAGTCCTTGTGATAACGTTGCAATCAGCCTTGCAAACTAGAACCAAAACTTTGAACATGCCCTTCCGGCGTCCAATTAAATCTGCTCGGCCCTTTCTCTGGTCCCTTCTAAAGGGCAATGCCATTGCCCTGATGCCAGAGTGAGCCACACAGAGGCCCATTCATTAAACAAGCAAACGTTATCTATGCAATTAGTGAAACGAATTTCTACGGAATGCCATTGACAAATTTGACACACGTATGTACCTGTCCGTGTCGCACCTAATGCACCCTTAACAGGGCGATCAGTTCGCATTCGGTTTTATTGGTTTCATTGCCACGGAAGTGAAGGACTCCAGGATATCCTGAATGGGTTATAAATTAAAAGGCTGACCCACCCACCATGTGTCAGCTGGCACGAGTGGCGATACCCCGATACAGTGCACACATTCCAATTCGTGGCACGTTTCTCAATAAGAAACCGAAGGGTCGAAAGTCGGATAGGGATCAGAGGCATCGCCGAGTGAAAGAAATCAATCCAAGGACTCTCAGCGGAGTGGGAGGCGTGTAGCATGTGAAACTTCTTCGAACGCATGATGGGGCTAATAAAGAGGAAAACTTGAAGATTCCCTCGGAAAGTTTGAAGGTTCTCGACTTTGATTTTTCCCTTTCAGTTTCAATCAGCTGGAGTGGCCCCGGTGGATGCGATTGATGGTTGCGTTTAAAATGCCGTATCATAAATCTGTGCGATCGATGAATGGCTTCGTCTGGCACGGCATGAAATCGGAGTCATTCCGCCAGCTGTGTTAAATTTGACGTCAAGCCAGACATGTGCTTACGCGCTAGCTAATATTTGAGTTTATAAGAACGTGAGGTGAAAAATTCAGGGAGTTCGTTTTAGTTCGAATGGTTTGATGGGTGGTAGGGTGGTGGAGGTGGCACACACTTTTGGAGTGTATGCCTGAATGAGAGAACGAGAAAGGACTTGACGTGCAGAGAAAACCTCTTCAAAGTAAGTACGACTTGTCTTGAGACTGAATTGCAGGGCATAAGATTCAATGCCAGGGTGGAAGTTGGCGGCACGCTTCTGGTTACAGCGGACGACTCTGTTTTAGTCCCTTCGCTCGTGAAGCACCTCAAATATCCCATCTTAAGCCAGCTACGGTAGAAGAAGAGACAGAAATATAGGAACGAAATAGCTAATACCTTAATCCATTCTCAACCAGTTCACAGAGCACTTTTCAGGGGTCTACGGCGGCCTCTCAGTAAAACAACAAAAGACACAGCCTCAAATGTTGAGAAACTTTGCCCTAGAGGCTTTTTCCTGCAAGTGCAAGGACCTAGTCTCTTGTCGACTCCGAATGGTGAATTGGGAACACTTTTCTGGACAGCATTGTCAGTGACTCGAAAGAGGGGGTGTATAAGTGTAGGTTCAACTGCGTAGGTGCCGAGGCACAGACCCACAACGTCACGGTGGGTCAGGTCACTGCAGGGTGAATAAAGAGACAGGAATAAGTAAAAGAAAAGTGTTGGGCCTCTACCACCAAAGAAGTTGGAAGAGAGCTCCCGAGCAGCGTAAGGTCATCACAGTGGAGATCTGACGTAGAACCGCCCTTGGCAACTAATGCTTCCGGATTACATCCACATCCTGGTAGAGCTCGTAGGGACCGCGGTTGTACCTAATCCCACATTTACCCTTTTTTTTGACTCGTCTTGTAGAATATGCTCCTTCGTGTCAGAAGTTTCAAGCCGAATAATTGCGACAAACCGAAATAAATCTGTCAACTAAACATCGATTGGATGACCACCAACAGACGGTCTTCGAATCCGAGTCTCCTGGTTCAAAAAGGAGAGGAAGATTAAACCTTCGGTGTACACATCACGTCATCGCGAATGCTTGGTTTTGATGATTGGAAGCAGCGTGCCCAGGATCGTGACGGATGGAAGGCAGCAATTACTCAGGCTTGGGCCCTCCATGGGTCGCTGGACAGACAAGTAAGTAAGACAAGTATCTGATGTTGTGCACATGTGCGCCATTTCACCCCAGCATGAGCATTACTATCTTGCTTTGCTAAAAGTTTTACTAGAGCTGACTACTTAACGTTGAGGTTAGTCACAGAACTGTTATTCACCACGAAAGGGAAGGAAGGTATAATCTTCCGACTAAATAATGTATAAGATATTCCTAAAGGCGACTTTGTGAACCCACATCGTCTTGTGAGCAGAGCAGTGGTGAAGGTTTTCACAAGATATAGTAACACTTTGGGAATACAATCTCTCTAAAGAGGCACCAGTTCTGTACCAGTTTTGGTGTGTGAATTGTGACGGATCGGTTTAGCTGACATATTTGGTTGTATGATTCCGATGAAGATGGATGGTGTGTTGGGTCTTCGTCCGTCTGCCATCCGTGTGTGTAGATACACACGCCATCCAGCGTCTGGCTGTCAGACATCCAATCTGATCTGAAAGGGATACTGGAAGCCAAGTTTATCTCTACGATGGCTCAAAGTAATAGGCGATATCTGTCGTTGCGAAGGAAGTTTAATTCATTAAGAATAGGTTAGGTCTTAGAATGGGGGTGTGATGGTTGGCCATGGTTTCCATTCGGTAGCCAAAGGGCCAATTGTGAACCCCTTCATTTGTGGAGTTAAAATTAGTGCTTGAAACCACCCCAAAATGTTCCTGTAAAGAATCTAGGGCCTAGCGAAACTATGCGCCGATTCTAGAGAGCTGGAGATTGGCAAAGCAGATGTTTGATCGTCTCAGTTTCATCCAGGCGATCCAGATATAGCAGGATTCCTAGTTCCATTTCTAGAGCATTTTTCCGAACGAACAGTGACCTGTGATCATTCGGACGATCATACGAATCCTTTTGCTCTAACGCCAGAAGCTTGTTTGTTTTGGCCATATAAAGCTCTGGCCACGTTGATCTTGTCGTCTGACAGTTAATTCTTGCATTCTTGTCTGGCGAATTCGTTCGCTCTTTCGTTTTCTGCGATTGAGCTGTGGCCCGGGATCCAGCAGAGTTTGAACTTGTGGTGTAAGATGTCTGTCTATAAAGATGGTGATATCCGATGGTGGGAATTCTGTTCCTCTCAAGTGTTCGGCTGCTTTCTTTATTAACAAGGTCACTGCTTGAAAGACGCTACACACATCAGTGAGCATGTATGATTTCTGTTTCTATCTGAGTAGAATCCTCAGTACCTCTGTCCATTTTCGATACGTCAGTGAAGAGGGCTAATTTATTGCGAATATTTAAGAGGCCAATAGTTAGTTCGGACCACAAAGGGTGCTGAATCTAAGGGCTGTGCGAGTCCTTCCTATCTGTTTGTCGAATAGGTCTACTGGCATATTTAGCGCGTTAACTAACTGAGACTGCTAACATTAGTGTCGGTCTGACAATAGTTGATTGATGTGCCGCGGTCAATACGCGCCTGTAGTACAACAAAGGGCGGAGGAGATCTTCGTGAGCCTTTTCCTAGAAGTTGGGTTTCCAGATTAGATTGCTAATTCTCACTAGACGGTTGATTGTAGACTGCAGCCGCATAGTATACGCTACACGGGGATCCAAGTGGGACTTCGTATATTGTAGGAAAGAGTACAAGTTTTTTTTTTGCTGTTGGATGACTGCAAGCGTACCTAGTTTACTGACCTCTGTATAACGTTGCATATAGTGGGAACAAAATTACCAGGTGGCGCTATAGTAAATTTTCCAGATTGAAGGGTTGTCTTGCCAAGAATCTCGACACTGACCATCTTGACACAGCGATAGTTCGCCATTGTCATCTTATACAACTGTGTCGGTTTTGCAGGAATGTCGGGTCTAGCAGGAAAGCTTGTTAAGTACATGTGATGTGCCATATGCCGTTTAGAAACTACTTATGGATGCTGAGTGTTTCGCAGGATCCTCAGTGCGAAAATCTTGTATATTGCACTCAGTGTTGTGTTCATCGTGAGTGTTCACAAAACATCACTCCCTGTTTGAAAAGTGAGCTACAGACAATCGCAAGCTTAATATTCAAGTTATCACCGAAGACCCTTGTCATATCGCCTCCTCTCCAACGAATAACTCAAATGCGATGAGTAGCAGACAGCATGAGTAATCAAATTGAAGTGCTTAAGCGAATGAAATCGTGTTAATAAATAATTCCGAAGGTCACTAGGAAAAGGCCGCACGTGCTTCGGGATATGGAATTCCCTTCACAGCTCATATGTATGCAAACTAGGTCATACACTTCCACTGCAATATAACGTGTGCGTTTGCCAATTCATGTAACTGGCCTCGAAGACTAAAGAGGCGGTTTAAGCAAGACATCTTAAAAATCACTTTTCGATCGATTAATAGACTTCCATTACACATATCAAAGCCTATCGCAATTATGATGGCATTTGATGAACACACCAGTGAACGCATTCGTCTGAAATAGCAATCTACTTGGACACAAGCTTCTAAAATTGGATTTCCCTTGAATGCTGAATGCTGTCATTGTGAATTTGCCAGCACAAAATCCTCATAACATAGCTAACTACGCAAGAGATCGCATAGTTAAGACGTGATTGACTGCGTAGCTGTGTGGCCTTTGTGGCTTGTCAGGAAATGTCCTGGCTTGTAACGAGCGCATGTGGCCCACAGATACGCTCACGAGCTAGATGCATGTCCTTGCATGCGTGGCACTATTATTCGCTGAGCACAGTCACTGCAATTAGTGTTGATTCCAGAAATTTCACTTTATTACGGCATGCCAAGAAGTCGTGTTCGTCTGCGTGCTCGATTTGTATCAGAACTTCGCTAGAAGGAAGGGATCCGTCGGGCGCTGTATGTAATGAGGTCATGCATTCATAATGACTCGACTGCAACTTATTAGAAAAGTTAACGTGAATTATTACGCTTCAACCACTCTTCAGGCAAACGAGTGCAATCAGGTTCTGGGGCGGCAAAGCGAAGAAGCATGCATCACGCTAAATGTGATTCTTTAAGAAATTTAACAAGCAAATTAACTCCTTTAGGTAGGTAATAAATTTTTGACGTGCTTGCTTCAGGAAATTCGGAAGAAGTTGGACGAACTATGACTGGTTTTGTTTAATCCAAGTGAACATTCTGGGATTCGGTTCTCTTAACAGACGATATGCTTGCATTGAATTAGGATTTATTCTTGTCGTGGATTCGGTGCCACTGGCACTTTTCCTCCAGTTCCAGACTTCATAGACGTGCACGTGCATAGTTAGCGCACGCAAATGTGTTAAGGAATAAGTGTCAAGACCAATGGTATACTCGACAGAGCTCCTTAATTACAACTTCATAGACTGCCGTATGCCGGAAGGATCAGAGCAATATGCCGACATTGATACATGATAAATTTGATCCCAAACGAAGCCACAAATGTTTTTTTATTTAAATTTACTTTCGGAGCCACAAATCCGATGGCCCACGTGAAAAAGTGTGGTAGTCACAGCAGAGCATTGAGGAACATCACGGTTTTCTGATGCACATCGGACTCGAAGTCATAGAAAACAAATTTAGCATGGGACTGTCCAGAAAAGAAAAGATGAGACACCCACATTCACCCAAGGGACTCAGAAATATCAAGCGAAATAACGACGCTTGTTGTAGGTTTGTTGCTACCACTAAAAGTTTTCCATAGGGAAATAGCACACACGCTTTATTATTTCGGTACGTCTGCATGCAATCGTTTGGTGGAGTTTGCTAAGAGTTCATCCACAATGAAATGAATGGATCCCTTTCTCCAATAAAAAATATTTTAACAACCCACAAGACCCCCGGCAATAGTGAATCAGTACCGTCATTGATTCTGCTAGTTTGGATTTGAAGAAATGTCTGCGAAACGAAAGTATCTATGTACGCGCCAGAATGTTTGGTTGGAAGTGGAGTTGAAACCGTCAACGGTCATGTGTACACAATCACATTGTAATAGTTAGAGCCCTGCTAACGAACAACGACAACGCAGTTTCCTTCCTATAGAGTCCTTTATGCTAAAGTCGACAGCTAAGAATGCCTCGTGAAGCTGGCTAGAAGCATGCTGCTGTGGACGCTGAAAAAGGTAATGACAACTAAGGAGGCAATGCAATCAAGGTACGTCATATTTTCTGCGAAAAAAGAAGGTCAGAGGTTCCTTGATGTTGCGACAGCCTACAGTGGGGACAAAGCCCCATAATGTGTCGATCTGGTTTGGCAAATTCGATATGCCATGGTTGGTTCATGCCAGGATTCCGCTTTCGCCCTGCCCGGGTACACAGATCCATCTGTTAAGACCAAATTTTGATGTCGTATCATATTTTGATATCATGGTTGATTGTAAGGAATAAAACGCAAGAATTTCTTTTTGTAAGGAAAAAATTATAAGCTTTAGATACCACTGCATCTGTCTTTCTAATTATGGCAGTGGCTATCAAGCGGAGGTGGTGGCCGGTGGCGTTGTGGGTATGTGCGTCGACCCCAACCTCGACGTCGTAGGTTCGATTCCTGCTCTGTGCGACGAAAACAATTTTCACGACCCCATCTCTATCGAGTTACTGACAATGCTCAAAGATTATTTCCTTTCTAGAGAAAGCTTCTCCAACTTGGCCGTTCGGATTCGGCATAAAACTGTAGGTCCCTTCCACTCGTGAGAGAACAATAGCACGTGCAACACGAGTGGTTGCTGAGAAGCTAGGCCCTGGCCCCCTACGGGCTGTAGTGCCACCCATATATTATTATATACCAAGCGGAGGTGCTAGCAGTCAATAAAATTGAAAAGAATGTTGTCAAATGATGCTTCCATTCTTGTTGACTGCCAGATGGCCATCTCGACAGTTCATCTTCACTGGTCTTCTCTTAAAGAAGTCGGGAAAGCTAGAACCCACGAGAGATTTCCGCGTCGTTCGATCCTCCTCCATCAATTGTAACCCATCAAGGGTTATGCCCAGGCTCCATTCAATTTCGTTTTTGGTTCAACCTCATCATCCTTTCATTCAATGCACGCCTCGGCAGTTGTGATGATGGCGACATTCAACGTTTAGTTATTCGCCTAGCCCCCTACCACAATGAGTCACTTCCACAACGTCCTTCTTGATTATCCGGCTTGACTAGTGTAACAGGAAAGCTCGGCATCACCCCCTCCCACCACTTGCGAAAAAGTACCCTAGACACTTGAACTTCTCCACATATTTCAATGGAACACAAACATGTCTAGTGCGCCATCTAGGGGATGTAAGGATACTAAGTCATACACAAAAGATGACTTACCCCGAACTCTCATGTGAGACTCTCCCCGCCCCGACTGCGCTGCAACATCCATCCAGTCGTTGGAGCAGGTGGCAAGACCTATCATTGGCTAGGTCCAACGCGACAATTATTTGCAAGCTAGTCTTCACGAATAACTCGTGCTTTTTGACTCACATCACCCGATTAATGCCTAGGTACAGACATAGCTAGTGAAGTAGCTATGAACGGGTCAGAGATCGCATATACGACTAGAATAAGACTTAACGTGGTATGTGTAACATGCACTCCTCGTCCAAGCCAAAATCATTAGCGTTTATATGGAAAAAAGTTACGTACACACTAGCCACATATTCTGGATACTGGAGCGTATCTACTTATTGGTAACACAGCTATATACGCCTCTTTATCAAACCAAAAAATGCTCCATTCAGAGAGATCATCTCTTGCTGGAAACCGCAATCACTCCCTCTCCAAACGTCAAACAGAATCATTTTTTATTGCCACACTGTCCACCCAAAAGCCATCACAAAACATTAGCCCTTCCCTCCGACAGACAAACTGCATCTTTTCCAATGCAAAATCCCATCCCTACTCCCTTGCACCACTCCCACTCGCATGGCATAATCCAAACACGTATCTGTGAAACTCGTTATTACATCGTAAGCCAACACACTCTCCCGTCCCAAACCCGAAAGAGGATGCCACCGTAGGAGGAGTAGCACAGCATAGCCACCAAGTGACAAAGACTAAATGACGAATATATTCGGGAGCATAATAGCGGGATAAGATATCTTTGTTACCGCTACCATGTTCCAGGGAGGAGCAGAACACCATCCTCATCCCCCGGGGGGATTGTCCACGTCATGGGAAACATTCATTGGGACATTCGCAGGAATGGGGACGTCCTGGCAATCAATGGAATTCTCATCGATCCAGCTAATCAGTTGGAAAAGGATTTCCACAAGGCCATCCCGCACTTTCAAGAAACGAAGGGCAAACAAGACAGCCGTTCCCCCGAATCGGTAATTTATGCGGGACGGGTATTTTTTTCCTGTCTCGCTTGAGAAATCCGTCCCGACGGGCGAATCCTTTAAATGGAATCAGCAGCAGTTGTTTTCCTTTACCCGTCAAGCAATCTTTCAACTGGCGCAGTTTAAATTAAACATTCTTTCTATTGCTGGGAGCGAGGAATGTGCTCACGGGAGGGATGAGTATATGTTAACTCCTGGATTACGAAGCACACATTGGATGAATATTCAATTATTTAGCCCACAGTGGCTTGAGACTATGCGGTGAACTTCAAGACAACGGAGCCGTCTGCACAGCCATCTTCTCCAAATGTGCTTGTAGTTTATTTTTGCCGAACATTGAATGCGTTTCTGAAAACGGATGGAGGACCAAGAGATGACCATGAGAAGGATCAACTAATGAGTTCTACGTACGTCCTTCTGTCGTGGCGGGATATCATATCTTCACTACTTAGGCGGAAAGTGTTGACTTAAACAATGGTTTTTTCCTCCACTTCGACCATGTAGATTCTACAGTAACCATTACATCCCCCTTCGGGTAGGGGTCGTTGAATATACCCGAGGTAAGGCATGCCTGTCGTAAAAGGCGGCTAAAATCCTGAGCTAAAAGCTAATGGTTTAGGAAATAACCTACTCCGTTGCTTGTCAAAATGATGGTTTCAAGCTCGCAAACAAAGGAATGAACGGTAAGTGCATTATCTTATTATAGATACTGCATAAAATAAAAGGCTTGGTTTATAACAGTGGCGGCCAGTCCCGGGATATTATGGCATCCTACTGGTAGCTTGACCAGAGGCTATAGGCTGGTGCCACGGTAGATCAGGCTTCCGCCCGTGAGACCCGCATAGGTTTCATCCTGATCACTTGAGGTTGGCCCCCAAGTGGGAGCATCGTGGTGGCTGTGGTTTAAAACCCAAAACCGCGGGGAGAAGTGGAGATATACCTGCATGTCTGGGAGTTAATCTTGCGGCGTTGGGCATTTGCGACTCTCGGACGTGAAAGGTATTGATTCAAGTCTATGTGGAGTTGCAGATAACAACCGGGTGCTACGACCCAAAGAGTAGCAGAGGTTTTAGATGGGCCTCGCCACCCTACCAAGGTGGAGAAATAAGTCCATAAGCTTGTTTCTAAACTTGGAACTTGAGATTCTTACAGAAGGCGTCTGGTCCAGCGTCGTAAAATGGACTAAAAGATTTAAATGTCTTCGTGATATAAGCCTAACGGCAGGTGATCACGTAAAACACTTATTTCTGTTCTGTTCTGTAACCATTACATTGAAAACCTTACCTAGAAGTATGAGTTATGATCGTGCAGCGCTCGATTGTGAGGCCAGTAAGAGTACTCATTCCGTTTAATGAAGCGTTAAGGATCGAGTGCAGGACTTAATTATTTATTGAACCAATCTGTGCCAGTGGCTAATTTCTGCTGGATGTGCGATAAGTTTTATTTGCTTACACACTTATTTATAGGCTGTAATTATTAAAATACAAACGTTCAGAAGGACAGTTGCAGCTCCATAAATGGACGAAATTTTTGGCAACATGGCCTTCGGTGCAATGACGAATGCCATGTGCATAGGTGTATCTTAATTACAGTCAGTATTCCAAGATATACAGCAATCAACAAGTTCCGCAAACTATTATACCTTCATAGGATTCAATATCTACATCACCATCACCACAAAGTCCGCAGGCAGCTGCGACAGCGCGACAAACTCGCCTGTCAGCAGTGACAACCACAAATACTACTTCCGGCAACAATCGCAAGATGTCAAGATCGGCATGTTATAGTGATAGGATTCAACAAAAGAAATCTGAAAATGAAAAAAAGTAAGTTTTTTGGAAACAATTCCTTGAATGCCAGAAAAAAAAGGAAAAGGACAGTGCTGGAAAAAAATTTAGAGGTGTTAAAAGACATTTTAAATACAATGGCGCAAAATTATAGTCGGCAAAAGTGGACTTTACAATTAGTTATCACCTCGTGACCAAGTTAAAATCAACCAAAAGGTCGTTTTAAATATTTAACGTGAAGTTAAGCTTATATGTCATGTCATTTAAGTGAAAGAATTTTGTGAACATGTTTTCTGAAGATGAAGATTTCGATATTTTTGAAGACTTTAATTTAATGGGCAAACCTAAGGTTTATAAAAATCGTACCAATCCCTTTAAGGAGCTTGAGGATGGAGAATTTTACTGCCGATATAGATTCGACAAAACCACAGTGCAGTTCCTGATTGATACCATTAATGTATGGCATCGCAATTAAAACAGCGAACGAACATCAACGAAACTGCAGAAGCAACTGGAATAGCATTTCGAAGCAACACTTGTTATTGTTTAATACATACTTACTTACTAATCAGGCAGACGAACCATGAAGGGTCTGAGTAGGAGCCTGCCTTCCATCGGTGACGGTCCTGGGCACGCTGCTTCCAGTCATCAAGGCCAAGCTGTCTTGCATCCGCGATGACTTGGTCTTTGTACCGGAGGTTCGGTCTTCCTCTCCTTCTCGAACCAGGAGGCTCGGATTCGAAGACCCTCTTTGCTGGAGCGTTGTTGTCCATTCGCTCGATGTGGCCGAGCCAGTGTAGTCGACGGATGTTTGCCTTCCGGACTACATCCACATCCTTGTACAGCTCGTAGAGTTCGCGGTTGTGTCTTCTCCTCCATCCGCTTTCCTCGCAGACGGGACCATATATCCGACGTAGAATTTTTCTTTCGAAGGCACCAAGAATCAGCTCTGCAGCCTAATGTCCAGCTTTCGGCTCCATAAAGTAGGACTGGCAGGATAAGGGTTTTGTAGAGCATGACCTTGGTCCTTCGAGTCAGGAGTTTCGAGCCCAGTTGTTTTGACAGACCGAAGTAGCATCGGTTGCCAAGGGCGATTCTACGTCGGATATACACTACGAGTTTACGTTTGCCCCGAGGTAGACAAACTCCTTTACTACCTCGAAATTGTAGCTGTCGATTGTGACGTTTTGGCCTAGTTGGTGTGCGGCAGATCGTTGTTTGCTCGACAGCATATATTTTGTTTTGTCCTCGTTGACCTTAAGACCAGCTCGTTTCGCCTGTTCCCCAATTGCCGTGAAAGCTTCGACTATGGCACGTTGGGACCGCGCGACAATGTCGATGTCATCCGCATATCCCATCAGCTGGACTGATTTGTAGAAGATATTGCCTTCCGTGTTGACTTTTGCCCGCCGCACTATCTTCTCCTATACCACACGACAGCGCATCTCCTTGCCGAAATCCGGTGCAGGTTTGGAACGGTTCAGAGGTTTTTGAACCGAACTGCACGGTGCATCGCGTATGTGTTAGCGTGGTGCGACACAACCGGATCAGTTTTCCCGGGATCCCGAATTCGGCCATCGCTTCGAATAGTTCCTTGCGATGAATGCTGTCGTATGCGGCTTTAAAATCGATGAAAAGATGGTGAGTATCGATTTGAAACTCGCTGGTCTTCTCCAGGATATGCCTTAGTGTGAAGATTTGGTCTGTAGTCGATTTGCCGGGCCGGAAGCCGCACTGGTACGTGCCGATTAGTGCGGTGCAAAACGGCTTTAGACGTTCACACAGTACGCTGGATAGGATCTTGTAGGCGACATTGAGCAGGGATATACCTCTGTAGTTCTTGCATGAGGTAGGATCGCCTTTTTTGTGGATGGGGCATGTGGAGCTGATATTCCAGTCGTCGGGCATGCTTTCATCTTCCCAAATTCGGCAAATGATTTGGTGCATGCTCCCTACCATTACATTGCCCCCAGCTTTGAAAAGCTCCGATGGTAAGCCATCTGAGCCTGCGGCTTTGTTGTTCTTCAGCCTTTTAATGGCTGTACCGACTTCTTCAAAGCTAGGTGGGAGGACTTCTTCGTCGACTGGAGTTGGGATTTCCTGGTCCCCTATCAGTCTCTCCTGGTCAGGCCCGCTAAGCAGCTGTTGGAAGTGCTGCTTAAACACATCCACTTGTTTAATACATAACATAACAATAAATACAGGAACATTTTGAAAAAACACAACATAACAAAAATTATATTACTAAGGCTCTGTGTTGCAGTTGCACTATTTCAGAGCCACAATTTTTTTCAACCCCATGTTGTGTAATTCCGTTCGCTGTTCAATGCATATAAAGTTCTGTTGCACGTTCAGTGTCTTCTTTTGCTTTCAAAAGCAGCTCTTCCCCATGACGCGTTTGCAACAAGTGAAGTTCTGCTGCTTGGGAAGTGGCTTCTTGAATCTGAGATTCCCGTGCCGACATCACCTGATACTTTTTTGTCGGTTTTTTCGGCAATTGTCTCAACCTCTTCAGCAAATTTTTTGCCGGAGATAGTGTGTGCGTGGATGGATAGGTAGCTGCGCAGTTGGTTGAGATGTAGATGCCATATTGCTATCAATCATAGCATTTCCGCTTGGGCTTGGACATGCTGTTTTCAAATTAAAAGATAAACAAGTAAGCGAATGACAGCATAGCAGTGAAAGTGCGAACTGTCATTTTTAAGTGTTTTTGATTGAACATTCTCATAGGTATGTTGTAAAGTAGAAACCAGTTAGCGGCGGGTTAAAAAATGACTATTTTTGAAAAAAATTAAAGCAAGCTTTTAAGTTTAAAGTTGCGTATAACTAGTTCGGAGTTAAACTCTTAAAGTGGAGTCGACTATAAATTTGCCCCAATGAATATATAAATAAAAAGACAGATTTCAGAAAAAACCAAAAATTAATTGGCCCATGGATCAAATTTCTTTCAGCTAAGTAACTTATTAAATCTTCGCGTTAATTTTGGAAGAGCATTTCCCTCATGATTGGCATTAATAATTCAATTTGTCATGGAACGCAAATTTCTTTGCTCTGTGAACTTTAGCAGTCTCCTAAAATTTTCTTTTAATAATCCAAAGGTATGCTTCATCCAATTCCTCTACCGGAATGCAGACAATTGTCTCTGAACGGAGTAACTAACCAGTTAGTAGATGCATATGCTGAAACGCCAAGTATAAAAGTGTTATGCGAAAATAGTCAATCAGAATTGTCTTGAGCTAAATAATTCACATTATGTGATCTGCATGAAGTTCTTATTAATGAGTAGTCGAAAAAGTCTGTTCGTATTTCTAATCAAACTCCATATCATCAAACAAAAGCCAGCCTTTTTTATATGGTCAAAACCGTTTGAAGATGAATGTTTAGTTCATTGGCGATGTCACGACTGCTTATGTATATATATTTATTTATTAATAAAATGTTTAAATTGTAGCTGCAATAATAATTTAGGCCATATTTGACGCGTTTTCTTGATTAAAGCTTAATTGTTTTTTTTTATTTTTATTTCGAGGTCTAAAATGTCCAAGGTGGTGGTCCGTGGCGTTGTGGGTATGTACGTCGACCCCAACCTAGACGTCGTTGGTTCGATTCCAGCTCTGAGCGACAAAAATAATTTTCACGACCCCACCTCTTTCGAGTCACTGACAATGTTCAAAGAGTATTTCCTGTCTAGAAAAAACTTCTCAAACAAAGCCGTTCGGATTCGGCATTAAACTGTAGGTCCTTTCCACTCGTGAGAGAACAATAGCACGCACAACACGAGTGGTTGCTGAGAAGCTAGGCCCTGGCCCTCTATGGGCTGTAGCGCCACCCATATTATTATATTATTATTATATAAAATGTCCAAGCAAAACCTAAAAACTCTATAGACTTGGTGGAAAGAGGGTTGATGGACGTTATTGGGAGCTAACACGAAAGTTCCCCCGAAAACCAGAGTGGACCATATTTAACACTAAATTGACCATATTAGCCGCAATTTTGGTAAAACTCAAATATGAAGTTCCTTTAAATTTTTGCCGTTCTTCTTCTTTTAATTACACTTATACAAAAATGAATAGTTATACAAAAATGAATAGACTGTCTAAGACAAAAAATAAAAAAAAAATAAGGTCAGGCTATATTTGCCGCACTTACTCTAGCAGTGTTTATGGATAAAAATGTTTTATTTTTTATTTTATATAACAAAATCCATAACAAAACAAACAACGAATGAAATAAGTATCGATTATCGTTTATTTATTGACACTCACAAATAGAACTGCTCAATAATTTATTACAATTCTCAAAAATCTTATCAACTGAGTTACACAATACCGAAATTCTTCTTCTTCATCATCATCACGAATCGATTGATATTTGACACTCGCAATAGGCGCAACAGACTTCCCTCTCATAACATACGACACGACTTGCTCTCCCAGCGAAGACTACAAGAGGCCTTCAGTGATGTAGTGTAGAGCAACTCGGCATTCTTGAATAGCAGCATATCTCTACGTACTCCAGGCTAGTTTACAGTCACGGATGATACATAAACACATATTCACCTATCAACTATTTGTTCCAAGATCTAGCCCTCTTCTTGCTGGATCTAATCACATCCATTCGTACCTCTGTTGATCAGTGTTTAAGTGGAACTTCTCCGAAAACAGGTTCCTCTATAAGTAGACCCACTTCAGACCCCATTTTGCGCCAGCACTACTTTGTGACGCATCTCAAACTACTCGTCGAAATGACTCAGAAAGTCAAATGTTCGTCCTTTAAAGACGCATATAAATAAAATGCGTGTCAAGGATCACATTTTCAAAATCCACCTCTCAAGGCAGTCAATCGATGTGCCAATCGATTCGATTGACTCGCACGCACTCAAACACCCACACGTTCCGATAATTGCCCATCCACACTAGTCAAGTGCACTCACGTTCATGTTTAACTACCGTTCGAGCATAAATCAAAGGATCTGGGAGATCCAATATCCGGAATCCCTCCCTCAGCCACGTCCTGCTCGTCCTCAATGCAAATGTATCCCATTCACCCGAGTTCCCTTTTATCGCACAGAACTATCATCGACGCCCACGGAATCTCTCAGGCCGGGAGAATCAATTTGCAATGAATCAACTTCGAGCACATTGAATAAATGAAACCTAATCAGAGCGCCTACTCGGCTCGTAAAAGAGGCACAACATCCGGACAAATCTGTTTCCATTACCTCGACGTCTTCATCATCGAACGTGCACGCATCATCTTGGGCCGCTGACAAGTTGCCTTTAACAGCGATTTCGTGGTATCACCTCAAGCAAGTCGCCTCGACGAGATCCGGGCACGCATCCATGCGGGCTTATCGGATATCACGAAGCGCTTAGCAGTTGATGAAGGAGATTTGTCCATAAATCGCAGGGAAACACTACATACATCGTCGTGTCGTCTTGGTAGGCATTCGGATGACTTGCCGGGTGGAGGACTGCATATAAAGTGCCACATTAGCCGGTGGAGGTGACGAATCAATCGGTGTTTAGTGAAGTGGTTTATTGTGTTTACCGCAGGCGACTGATGTGGGGATGGTGCGTTGAAACAAGGGAACACCTCTCTACTCAAGGCCAAACTGTCGCATATTCCCTTCCCACCTGACTGTTCTCGCCCCATCACTGGATGAATGGCGCCCATCCGCCCGCACACTGGAACCAGAGTTCAACAGACATAGATCAAGAACAGAAGTATCTCTATCAGTCACCATCACAGCACAGATTCCCCAAGTCGGTCCCACACAGACGGAGTGGTGTTCCTCCTGAGAGATGTCCACGTCGTGAGACATGCGACCCGAGTTGGAAGAGAAGGAGTGGCGAATGTTTATTTTTCAATTCCCGTGGATACCCGGCCCTGATGATGGCTTAGGGATATCCTCGGCGGACACAAAGGACCAACTCCATTTGGTGTAATGCAATAGCTCGGCTGTCCCATTTCGTTGTAAGTCTTGCATTTTGCTGAATGAAAAATTGGTTCTGTCTGCACCGAGACGGAGTGCGGGGGGGGGAAACTGAAGGATTATGTGATGTGATTGAACGGAGACACTGTTTGTGAGGGACACCTCCGGAGGGATGTTTCCATGGTGATAAGACACCTTTTGCTATTCTATCCTTCAGTTCAGTCGGAATATGAATACAATTATATCACAACCGAGAGGCGGACAGGATGAGTTTTATTTCAATTTTTCGTATTGACAGTGAGCCTTTTGCAAGGAGTTATCATGGCTTTAAATGCAGAGTTTTTCTTGTGAATCACATGTCTGGTCCGGTTGGGGAGCATACTGAAAGCTTGTTGGATAAGCTGACTATTGTACTTTAAAATGTAGTTCACTTGGTCGCAGGCAAACTCAGCTAGCAGCCGAGACCAACCAACCATCACCCGTAGTAGTTGTAGGGGAATTTGTCTGCAGAGATAATCACTGGCTTGGAATTCCAGCTTACATCATTTTGCAGAAATAAGGCGAGCACTTTTCGCGGTTGCTAGATCCAGGACAGGGCACTAAGAATGACAGACAAGTAGTAGAAGCGAAAGTAGTTAATAGTTGACCAAACCGCCGCCTGAAAGCAGAGAATTTCGGAACGGCAAAGTGATCACACGACCTTAGGTACGTTCACATTACAAAACCCGGTTGAACGACATGTAGAACCCCCTGATCGTAGAGACTAATTTGTACGGGTCGTACAAATGTGAACTCTCCATACGACGGTCGTGACGACGGTAGTATGGACTTCCAAATTCAATTCAATTCTATTTATTTCATGTAGATAAAGCTCAACATTTAACTAAGTTACAATCTTTTATGGTTTAGAGTTATAGGGTTTGTTTCTTCAACCGGTACTTTACCTGTAATAAAACTATATTTTTTTCAAAATGTCCTATCGAAAACGGACGGAAATTATATTTTTCTCAACCATACACACACAACGTGGAGGGATATCAAGCGATTCATAAAAAAAAGTTCTTGGAAATCCCATCTATGTACCTGGCCGCGGTGTTCACTTGTTGCGCAAATTGAAATCAAACTTCATGAACCATGAAATATCTTGT
The DNA here is from genome assembly GCA_916610145.1 of Eristalis arbustorum. Classification (NCBI taxonomy): domain Eukaryota; kingdom Metazoa; phylum Arthropoda; class Insecta; order Diptera; family Syrphidae; genus Eristalis; species Eristalis arbustorum. The sequence goes on from OU744318.1 coordinate 3,649,316, forward strand.
AACACATTATGTAATTAGTCCAGCTCTGAAATTTTATCTACTATAAATCGGCTAATCCGTTCAGTTCAATATTCCCAATTTCAGCAAAATTGAATGATTTGTGTGTAGCTTTGTATATGTACATGCATAGGCAGTATAGGTATGACGGAATAAGAAAAGTGCGAAAATGTTTATAGTTTCCTTTTCGTTTGGGTTGTTGTATATGCTCGATTGAGACGTAGACACAAATGAATGGTTACATCAAAGCAAAATATGAAAAATGTGTGCGTATATATTGAAGTTACAACACACTGGGGGATGGTTGGTATACACGGCAACCACCCTTATTTTGAGAATTTTATTCCCGTTGAAAAATTGCTCGTAATTTCCGAACCGTACGTCGTGCCAACTTGTCAAATTGTCACATTCAGCATGTAAAATTTAGAATGATTTTGTTGAAAATTTCAGAGCTCTGTGACTTGTAGTTTCGTAGCCTTTATCGGTAAGACACACAATCTTTCTGCTTTATATATAGTTGAGATAATTTACCTTTACAGCTAGAATATTATTTCTTATAAAGAAAAAGAGGAATACATTTATTTACAATTGAGGAAAAACTACAAACAAGAAAACCTTATGTATGTCTTGAGACTAGTATTGCAAACACCCCCAAAAATCAACATTATTTTAATAACTATTATTTATACATTTTAATCATTATTAAGACCACTAATAGGATTAATATCAGAATAAGCCCGTTTTTTCAAGGAAATTAGTTTTCGATAATCAAGAGATTTGGCTAATTATATTGGCTAATTCATAAAGTTTTCGAGTAGAGAATCGGAGGCAAGCTATGCTAAGCTCTTTGCAGTTTTAAGTTGTATGCGTTGGCGCAATTGTACCAAACGGGGGCACAATCCAAGACGATGACTTGAAAAATCGGTTTTGTTGTCTATACTGAGTTTGGAATTTCTACAAAATAAGGGATAGAGGACCTTTATTGCGATTTTGTGTTTTTGGAAGGTTAGCCTTTTATAGGCAATGATGCCCAAGTATTTGCAAAAGTCAGACCACCCTACGTCGTGACCACATAGTTTGAGTTTAATGTTGTGAGGTAGAAAGCTACTTTTTCTACGATGTGAAAACCAGACAGCTTGGCGTTTTTGTGCATTTAATCGTATCTTCCATTTAGAACAGTACATTTCCAGATTGTTAAGAACGTTTTGGATATGATGACAAACTTCAAGATATGAAGTGCCAGAAGCGAAAACAGCGGCAAACATGGTGTTACAATAGTCATATATAATTTTCTGATAGTATTGCAAATTGTCTCCCTGTGTTACGCGGTGAACAGCGCAAGCGTCAGATAAACGCAAAATAGCACAAAATAGCTCAGCAACTGAAAATTAATTCCTTCTCTGGAAGTACCAAGCTGACTAGACACAGGAGGCTGACCATCGCAATCCCCCTAAACGCCGCAACATAATGCGCAATTTCAAAATGAAGAATGAAGGAAGACGAGTCGGTTGTATACACCCTGATTTAAGGATCCCGTCTCGCCTGGTAGCGGGGATTAATGATAAACTTGTGATCTAACTCTGCTTCTGCATGTGCATCTCAGTGCCGTTTAAAGCGTGAAAGATGCTACTCAGCAAATCTAACCAAAGAGCTAGATTTTTAATTGTAAAATAAAAAGGGAAAGGAGATGAAATAACAAAAGTACAACATTTTTATTTGCCTTCATAATTTGGTGCTTGCTCTTTTCTATATTCTGCTTAACTTTTTTGCGCAAATGGTTTGATACCTCACTAAAAGATTTCTTTATACATCTTCTCTATAACTGCGGCGCACACTTTCCCAGAAGAAGAAGTCACCTAGAAGCCTACTGCTTCTATTTTGACAAATAACATTGGTGTCATTCATCTTCATCGTTTTATAAAAAGCGACAGTTTTTAGTTTATGAAAGACTGAGCACACCCGCTACTGTAGCCTGTATGGAAATGCTGCTACGTCATCTGCAAACTGCTGGGCTGTAATGTGAACGCCTGCGAATTCTACCATATCACAATATCATTAATGACGAGGGCAATTAAGTTTGGGCTTTGCGAACATCCAAGTTTCATCCCTCACTCCATCTGGAACAAGAATGTCCTTAGAAATGATGTCGCATAGACTGTTTGTCGATCACTTTGATGTACCTCTCAGAATGAACCCAAATACAAGCCACATCTGCAACTGTTACAACTCATCCTCCCATCCAGCCTCTCCGATTACCAGCATGATTAGCAAAATGCCCCTTTCAGTGTTCACGCCAATTCCTGCATAGCCTCAGAAATGCCGAGCCTCCTGGAAAAAGTTTCGCAAGTGATAATTTGCGTACTCACCCCGGGGTCCGGCTCACCCACAACATTAACATGGTAATTCACTCGGGCAAATTATGCGCCCGCCTCCAGCCAAGGCGCCAGCCACAAATTAACCGGGTTCATTAGGCCAACATGGGTCCGGGCTCCAAGCATAAATCTTGAGGCCACAAATCAGTGGTGTGCCAGCAGAATCAACCGCCGCCGAGGACCGCTTGTAGCCACTTCGTTACGCTCCCACACCTCTTAGCCTGGAGGAGTGCGTCTCCGCCGAGTCGAGGACACTCTCACAAAATCAATATTACTCACAGTTAACCATGACCGTTGTTTTTTGCGATCATTGTAACGGTGAATCTCATTGTGTCGATGTATAAATAACCTTGTTATCTGGAATACAATTTCGGGGACGGTGCAATGAAGCATTTGAGCGAAAATAAAAGGATGCACCGCTCGCATATTGCCCTACGTGACATGAAATGACAAGTGGACGGGTTGTCGGGGCTGCTGCACGGAGAACTTCGTTTTCGGTCAACGATGATAGCAGTTGCTTGCCGCTTGGTCGACTTTGCGGACATGGTGCTGGTCATATTTTATCAGTGAATTGAGGTGGGGGCGGCATCACAACACATCTGTGCGTCCGTGTAAAAACGACCACCAGACATGTTTTAAATATACAGACGACATGACTCGTGTTTTTTGGTCTGGAAAAATGACAGCGAAGGGCGTTCGGTGTGAAGGCAGGTTGGAGCTTGCTTTAATATTTGCACAGGATGTTATGACCAATTTTTTCTTCCCCTAAGGACTGATTGTGTATTTTGGTGCTCAAAATATTCAGGTACGTATTTGGGAATATTTTGGTAAAAAATAAAACGAAACTATGACGCAGCTATCTGCACAATTGACTTTTGATTGCTACGTACGTAAGGGTGACATTTAGCAGAGTATTGATGGGAATATCAACCGACAATGAAATCAGAATGAGGTTGAGCATCAGGATGAAACTGTAGCCTCTGTGAGAGCATATCTAATTCATTTGATGATGTTCATAATTACCTTGGTGAAATAGTCAAATTCACCGACGTCAGCGCTGAAGTTCAACTTTAATTCTTACGACGGACTGTACAAATACAGACAGATCTGGGAGATAATGGTTCTCATCAAATTAAGATTGTCGATGAGATGTGATAAGGGTCCAATCCTGTCTACCGTCCACCACCTTACGCCATCCATGACCGTCCACAATCATCTACTGTCCACTGTCTACGTTCTGTCTACTGTCTACTGTCTACTGTCTACTGTCTACTGTCTACTGTCTACTGTCTACTGTCTACTGTCTACTGTCTACTGTCTACTGTCTACTGTCTACTGTCTACTGTCTACTGTCTACTGTCTACTGTCTACTGTCTACTGTCTACTGTCTACTGTCTACTGTCTACTGTCTACTGTCTACTGTCTACTGTCTACTGTCTACTGTCTACTGTCTACTGTCTACTGTCTACTGTCTACTGTCTACTGTCTACTGTCTACTGTCTACTGTCTACTGTCTACTGTCTACTGTCTACTGTCTACTGTCTACTGTCTACTGTCTACTGTCTACTGTCTACTGTCTACTGTCTACTGTCTATTGTCTACTGTCTACTGTCTACTGTCTACTGTCTACTTTACTGTCTACTGTCTACTGTCTACTGTCTACTGTCCACTGTCTACTGTCTACTGTCTACTGTCTACTCTTTACTCTCCACCGTCTACCATCCGCCACCATCACCACCATCTACCGTCCACCATCATTTACCGTCCACCACCGTCAAACGTGCACCACCGTCTACCGTCCATCGTCGTCACCTGTACCATCTGCCTTCTGTTGCCTTTTGCTTTTGTCTTTAATAATTTAACTTAGATCATCGTCTTCTCCGAAAAACTTAATTTCTTTCAAGACTGCATTTAAGAGCTACTAAGTAATTCTGCGAACAGAAGCCACTCAAGACGATTTAGCAACTTGAACTACATCACACTGTAGATTGTCAAGGACGAGCACATCGTAATTACACGTGCCACCGAACGCAATAAAACGCAATTAGAGCCCGAAAACTTCCGACAAATTGAAAACTGAATACACCGCAGCCGGCTTCAATAGTTTGTCGCCTACATTCGCAAATATTCAGTTCACTCCACCCGCTGCGCAGCGTACGTATTTTCCTTTATTCTCGGAACTAATTTAAATTCAAAGCGACCAACTTATTGCGTTTCAGCTCCTTTGTTTCCATGAATTCGTACACCTTGAGTTCGGCAAATTGTGCCTGATAGGGCCACGTGAACGTTTTCATTACAATTTCAAACGGCAGCACCCAGCCCTCGAAGGATATCCGGGTCGAGTGTCGCCGTTCCGGGAAGAACAAAACGAAAATATGGAAATTATAACAATTGGCATTGGCTCTTCTTTCCTGATCATATCTCACAATCTGGGCGGTGCCACAGACAGACGGAATGGAGTCTCAGTTTTGTGAATAATAGCAGCGACAGTGTTGCGCTTCTGAAGAGCGACTTCAGCAGCTCCACTCGGAGTTAATCCCTTCCACTGCAAGGCTTTGGCTTTATTCTGCTCCCATCCCTGAAATTTGTCATTGTTCTATTCAGGAACGGATTGAGGGGGTTCCGCAAGAATTGGTTTCGCTTCCTGTGCCAAAAATCCACAGAGCTCACAAATCCCAGCTTAAAGTCGCACGTATCCCTACGAGGGGATGTATTTTTTTAATAAATTTCAAATCAACGGAGACTCTATGAAACTAATCCCCCAGCAGCCCCCGCTCCCGGGTAAGATTTGGAAATGTTAATCAGCAGTGAATACATGTGCGCTTAGTCGTTGCCGAAGGAGCAGGTCTTATCTGGATGCCACACCGAGCAGGGGGAATGCTGGGATTTCCCTTGATTTGTTTACCAATGGAGACGTCCTGATACACGATATTCTTGCCGAAAGCCCCTTCTCCGTCGTTCTTTTCCTCTGACCCAGATAATCTTTGGTTTCTATCAAGAGCCGTCCATGTGGGGCTTACTTAGAGTGGATGCGAAGCCATCTGACAACAGTCACAGCCAACGCATGACACATCGATTAAAGTCCAGTCCAGTCTGCGGGAATTCGTCCACTCTCAGCGCCCACGCCCAGCCAATCGATATTTTAAACGATATGTATTTGCTCTTCGCAACAAAAAGTTTCGAACAAAGGACTGGATGAGTAGTTTGCGCTTTCACATGATATCTGCCATCCGGAATGGCATCTGACAGCATTACAATTCGAGCTGACCGTTAAGCGGGGGCGTTGAAGGGGCCTCGAACTGGTGCTGGCCGAGTCAGTGGGTGGATTTCATTTGGTCACCCGATGAAATTATGTTTATTGTTTCTGTTGTGGTCGGCCACAGTTGGATACATTAATTTGGATGATTATGACTGTTTATTGCGACTTCTTAATTGAATTGATTTCAGCAAACTTGGTTATTAAATCAACATCCCAATGATTTTCATATCGATCGGGAGGACGCTATAAACACTTGGGCTGGGCTCTATTTTCGGTGCTTGTGGGATGGACAAAACATTTAGCAGCAAGCAAATATAAAAGATAAGAGCTTCAATTCACGATAGGACATTTGGAAAACGAAATAACGATTTGGGGAATTTGCTAGGAAATCGATTCTGGAGACACACGCACTGAGTAGAAGGACTTAACATGTAATTTGAATAATTGATCTTTTCGATGACGTCTGGCTTGTAGTGGTGGCGTCGTGGCTTTTCTAAAATGGCAATACCCGTATGATTGTATTGTCTATGTCCTAACTGAGAATATAAGCAAACACTATGCCTCATAGGAGATAAAGTTCTACAACCATCCAAACGTCTCAACCGATTGACAGCGCGCCGTAACCAAGATAGGAGGTATTTTAACGCCCTGCAACAATGCTAGTAAAATAACAATGGCATGACTAACATCGAAGCGAGCTGCCGATCGATAATGAGCTATTTCGTACATTTTCTGGCAGACGATGTACCATTCAGATGATGTCACAAGATTCTGCGAAAAAAGTTTGAGGGCGGGGTTATCTGTCGCAAACTGAGCTGACTACCTAGAATGTGTCAAATTGAATTTTTCTGGTTGTGGTTTCCTTAAGATTATTATATTTCCTCTAAATGATAAAAATGTATACCAATAGGCGCAGTTACTTTTATTCAGCTTTATTAATGGGAGTCAGAAACCCTGTGACGAAGAAGGCCGATTTAGGTTTATTGTCCAGTTTTCTGCTCCATATAGTAGCACTGGCAAAACAAGAGTAGGGAAGTTCTGGAGATGCGCCAAGCCGAAACTTTCTTAACTCGATTTGGACCGAGTTGGAATTAAGCGAACCGAGTAGCAACTCGAGGTTACCCTTGTCAAACTGATTCAAATCAAGCTCGGGTTAATGTGGAACCCACACTCATACCTCATACTGTACACTCAATTCAATTGGTTTGAGATGAGTGTTACAAGAGTTTAAATTATTTATGAGTCCCAGAAATAGTGTTGAAAATATGTAAATAGGTCCCAATAAGGGTTTTTTGATAAAAATATCATATTTTAAGTGTTCACTCCTAATGACTCTCGTGCAATGCCTCTTGTGCTACCTTATATAAGGTCCCTAGACTAGAACAGTCCCTTTTGTTTTCCTATAGAGTGACTATGGTAACACTGTTTAAGACATCATAGAGAAAAAACCAGCCTTAAACAAAACAGCCACACACAAATATGAAAGGAAACAGCGAGAGAAGAGCAAGTAGACTCATAGACAACGTGCCACATCAAATACGCGTCTCATAAGAAACAGAAATCAGTACAACTGGGTCTCTTTGTCTTGAGCAACCAAAGGGTATTGTGTGTACACACCACACTGAGTTAAAGTTCGTGGTAATGAAGTCGGTAACCCGAGTCAACCGAGGTGAGTGTTCACACCGTGTCGAATGGTTCGCAGATACGAAGTTAAATGTTCATGTATTCGTTTTATTTTAGTTTCAGCAACTCTGTTTGACATAAATTCAACTCGACTTGGACGTAACTCGTGTTAACTCGGTTTATCAACTCGAGTTGAACCATCTCTAGTCTGTTCCGATGAAGACAAACTCCTTCACTTCCTCAAATTTTTACCTCTCGATCGCTGTGTTTTGCTTCAGATGGTCTGTGATGGAACTGAGATCCAACTCGTTACACTTCTTCTTCAATTACTGTGGAATTTTCTACCACGACACGGGAACCTGCGACGGTGTCGATGTCATCTGTATAAGGCAACAGCTGTACTGTCATGAAGAAGATAGTGCCTTCCAAGAACACAGCTGATCTTATCCACTACGAGATGAAAAAAATCGAATGACAGTGTTTCTCTTTAATGAAATCAGGTACAGCCTTCAAAGTGCTCGGAGTCCACGAAACAATATTGGGTATATGATAGTGTGGTTCAACACAACCGGATCAAGATTCCCCATTCCGGCCATAGTTTCGAAGAAGGCGTATGCTTTTGCCTTGTTTTTGTAAATACACTTCTCTGCAACCACTCGTGTTGTGGGTGCTATTTGTTCTCTCACGTGTGGAGGGTACTTACAGTTTTATGTCAACCCCTAGACGGCATGAGCACTGTCAAAGACTCGAAAGAGGTGTGCAAATTATTTTTGTGGTACAGACTAGGGATCCAATTTAGACGTCGAGGTCATGATTTGACAAATATAGCCTTAACGCCACGGACCAACACACTTGTGGACTCTCCACAGTGTAAATAATTGGTGTACAGTCGATTTGGTGGGCCGGAAGCTATACAAGAAAAGAGTAAGGAATGTCTTTTTTGATAAGGCTAGCATACCCGCTAGCATTCCAGAATTCGAGCATGCTTCCATCTACAGACGATCTGGTACATGCCGTCTTTCATAAAAACGCCAACAATATTGAAGACCCCTTTTTTTCTCCTTCAGCTTCTCGCCGCTAGATGGAAGGTTTGTAAATCGGATTTTGAATGTGCTTCCACTATTTCGGGTTAATTATAAGATTTCGCATACAAATTCGAAGAACCTTGGTGCCTTTAGTTAGTTTTGTCAAGCAAGTAAACATTTAAATAAAAACAATATTAAATCAAAAACACATTTTATTTGCTAGGCACATTCTTCATAGCATTCTCCCATGCTATCCTGCAGCATTCCATTGTGCTTACTTCAAATTTCATGAACATGCAGCCTCTCAGTGTCTGGCTATCGTACAGCCAAAATCATAAAACGATATTCTTTTCAAAAAATTAAGCAATTTCATCAACCGCGACGTGTGATAATTTAAGGACATATCAATATCCTGTCTGCAGGGGTAAAAGCACATAAATTGTCGAGCTTTAAAAACGCCATAAAGTCGAATGTCTACTCATGTGCATTCTTGAATAAATTTTAATGAGACTCGTGCGAAAATCTTTACCCAGAGTCAGAGACACAACATAAATTAAATGGCTCTACGTGGATGCTCATTAAATCTTGAGCGTATCGAGCTAGGCGATAGTTTAATAAAACCCGAGAGAGCATAACTAGTCTCCCACTGATATGATAAAACCAGAGCTATGAAAATACTGATTTAATGCGACTTCGGCGCTAAAAGAAAAATATTTTTATATCGCTTCAAGTGGAATCAATTTTTATATTTGAACTAAGACGGTAAATATATGACCCTTGTGTGTGATTGAATCATTAAATTCTCAAATATTTTTTATGACGCGTTGGGGATATTTTAACGTCGTAACTCGTGCATTTGAGCATCCATCATTTCTCTTGTTTCACACCACGCGGGTGCATCAGAAATATTCGAGGGTTGGCTGCATCTTTTGCGTTATTTATTTGTCTCATTTAACCACTAAGGGTTTCTATTCATTTGTTCTTTGTTTTAATATTGTTGGCCATAAAATGTTGGTGTCACATAAACAATCTGGCGTTCGGGTGTTGTTCCTTTTCATGTGTATTAATTAATTTAGATCACTACGCATAGCTAATAAAAAAAACTGCTTCTACAACTTAAACGTTTGATATATGTTTGCATGGATTTAAATTGACACATGTTTTAAGACTAGCTTTTAAATTGCTAACCATTTTTTTACGAATTTAGACTGCAACATAAGCCAGAGCAGGTCATGGTCAAATTATTTCTTCCTAAAAACTGTAGCTGCTACAAAAGTCCCTGCACCTCCTTTCTATTGAATCTGATCAGTAATTTCGATATATTTTTGCTTAGTCGACAGTGCCCTTGCTTTTCTTCCAATTTCCACACGACGCCATCGAGCACCAGCCTTACCCAACGTTTGACCTTGAAGCTCAGATCCATTTTTTGTGCTCCGCGTTCTCGTTTCCTTGAGGGTCAGTGATCTCACTCAGCATATGGTCACTGTGTTCCTCAAATAAATCTCGTTAACACTTCAGAACCTGATCAGTTTCTTTTTGAAGATAAAATTTCTGACAATAATGTGTTCTCTTAACGGAAGTAATGCCCCTTGCATTGCACCCACTTCACACTTGAAAAACGCTACAGTCGTCTCAAGTGGTCACAGAAGAACCCCACCTCTGTACCTGCACTCGTTTGTTAGGCGCCAGTGCATACGGTTGTTTTCATTGTTCTGTCTTGAGTACATAGTTAATCCGTTGCTTTTAGGGGAGGAAGGAATAAAATATCCGATCCGATTCTTGAATTTTTTGTAAGTAGCGTTAGAAGATATTTCTTCTCCAAACCTTTCAACCAGACAATGCAACCCTACATGCGCTACAGCCCATAGAGGGCCAGGGCCTAACTTCTGAGCAACGACTCATTCTGTGCGTGCTATTGTTCTCACACGAGTGGAAGGGACCTGCAGTTTTCGCCGACTCCGAACGACCAAGCTTGAGAAGCTTTTTCTAGACAGTAAATACTCTTTGAGCATTGTCAGTGACTCGAAAGAGGTGGGGTCGTGAAAATTATTTTTGTCGCACAGAGCTGGATTCGAACCTATGACGTCGAGGTTATGGTGAACGCACAACGAAAACGCCACGGGCCACCACAGACGCATCGTATAAAAAACGCATGTCTCTAAACACAAATGTACATATCTTTTAACCCGGTAAACCCTTAATCTCCTTTAGCTTGTTACACTAGTGTTGTATACTTCACACGGAAAAATAAATGTCCTCGTGTGCTTAAGGCCATTGCTTAGCATTTTTGCTATTTAAAATTGATAACACAACAAAAAGGTGTCAAGTTCATTAGAACATCTGCCAGTATGCTTGATTTGATGTCAATCGCCTGGTGCCTTCTCATGCTGTCTCGTACATCTACTTTTGTTGCCCGGGATACATTGCACATAAGTCTCATTTACTTTCTTTCGTAGAAATAAGTCCAAGAAACAATGCAATGTAAGGTTCTTCTATTCAGCTTCATTCGCCCCAACGAACAACTGTCTATATCTGCGCAGTGGTCTGCAGTCCTGTTTATTCAAAAATCCACCAGTCACCTCCGAATCCAGTTCAACATTCGGCTCAGCGTGTTCAGTCCATTGTTTCATCTCTTTGTTCCTCACCGAACGCGTGAAGTTCCTAGGAATCCCTAATTGTGGCAGCAACTTGTTTGTCTGAATTATTTCGTAGAAACATGCATAAGACCCTGTCAAAAAATGTTTATTCTCCACTGAGCCCGACTCGGGAAGGCCCTCATCTCCAGACTCCACCTTCACACTCCCCACACCCATCGCAACGGAGCCCACCTAACAACGGAAAACAAAACGAAAATTGTATTCGGGAAAACAAAGAATGCCAAAACCGCATTAGCATACTTCCGAACTTTTATCCGACGAAAATAAGACATAATTCGAAGAAGCGGGTATGGTTGACTGGACGGATACAATCCCACGTCGTAATTAAAATTTAAATAAAAACATCTCTGTGTACATAAACACCCCTCGCGTCGTGCTTTTGTTTTGACGTCTCCCCGACGACGACGGCATGGATATCGCTGCAAAGTCGCCCGGAGCGAGTGAGTTTCAGCACTTCAGCACCGTTTAAGGAGGAATCTGTCCAATATCCGTTTCGGAGAAATGAATTTCCCTGCTCGATATCCGAGCGCCTATCGCCTCGTTCGCTTTCCATCACAAATGCGAAGCTACAGCGAAAAGGATTCTCAGGCTGCTCGCCTGTTTCAAGTTCGCTGTCGCAGGGATATTAGCATTCGTGCTATCGCACATTATACCCCTGCTCACAGTGGAATTTCGGGTGGGTTCTTTCTTTCTCCTTTTCCATCTTAATTCAGTCGTTTGTATTCAAGTGAATATCCCATTATTCGGGGTCCTTACAGGAAGCAGATGGTTATTCTTAGTTTCTGTCGGTTTTTTTCTGTTTTTTTCCTTCCATACATTGGGGAGTGTACATATGTAATGAATTTAGGACGGTGTTCCACAATCTTTGAGTGTGGACGGTAATCCTCTGATGGAAGCCCTCCGCTGCTCCTTGGTGCTCATAACTTTTGGGATTTGAATTTCGATATTTGAAATGAGATTGGATTCAGTGCAAATGTTTGCGTCACTTTGTAAGTTTCCATATGAGTTTTGGGATTATTTTCGACAAAAGTTTAATAAAATGTATGGAATTGGGATCGTGTGTACGTTTATTAAAAGGCGGAGACAATACGGAGGTCAATGAACTTTGGTAGATTGTTCGTTTACAAAATTTTAGAACTCTTCTCAGCGTGGTGTCTTTTCACAAATTCAACGATTATGATGAAACTAGGTAGTGGCCTTACTTAGCCTTTCCAAAATATTATTTGCCTGAGTTAAATCAACAACTCTCTGGCACAAGCCGTCTCTCAATCGCTCTTACTATTTAGTTAATCTAGATGAATCATATTATTGATGTGATGATAAACCACCCGTCAGAGCATATGAAAGTATGAACTTCTCAATAATAGCACACCCTCCACAATCAAATGGCTTCAATCCTCAATACAATTGGACACGCATGCCGCCCGAAGCAGGATCAGCTTAGTAAAAGTGTTCAAATAGTTCGGCAGCAGTGCTGATATAGATCGCCCAACTGGCGAAAGAGTTTCTATATAAAGCGATTGCATGACTAAGCTGTGACGGTGATGCATAGACGTGAATCGAAGTTTTGGAATTGGTTACTCCCGATTTGCAAATAAATCGGTGTGTAGTTAAACGCTTTGCATCCAAGACGTCAATTACTGGATACTCTAAACACGGTATTTCACACGTAGTAGTGAAAAACCTTAAGTGATGTTTGTGGGATGTGGTGTACTACAAGGTACCACACTTAGTATGTCATTATTTGTAGCGCTCACTAATGCCCTTGCAACGGTGTTGGTATATTGAAAAGTGCATATCAGCACAGATGACGTTCAGATCTCCTTTAACTAAAATTTGTGCTCCATTGCTAAGTGAGTTGTCTATTAGCTGGATGGTTAAGTTGGTTGTGTGCCTGCCTTTGGTCCCCGGTTTGCATCCCAGTGAAGAAAAAGTTAATACATCTCGTTCATAATCGGGTTTAGTGGCCGTTTTCCATTTGGATCAAATTAACCGCACTTTTACTAGTCTGATTATGTGTATCACAATGGACCAACATTGGTCCAAGTTTGCTGGTACAAACATCTCTGGTAGTCCACTTACCTAACTGAACCTATGTTGGTTGTCTTAAATGTTCATTCTCATGTATTTTTTCATTTACAAAACATCATAATCAAAGCAACATCACAAGGGATGCCTAGATAAAGGTGATTTTTTAGCTATTATCTTTTTGGCAACACTGATTTAAACAGCTGACTCACGCTTCGTGTTTTGTTTCACTGTCAAACATCTGTAGTTTGGTCTATAATTTAACCATGAATGGTCTAACAAACGAACAACGCTTGCAAATTATTGAATTTTATTATCAAAAATCTTCCATTTCATGATCAGTTTAATTTTTGGCTCAATGGGTACGTAAATAAACAGAACTGTCGATTTTGGAATGAATATCAGCCAGAAGCATTGCAAGTGCTACCAATGTATCCAGGAAAAGTCACAGTTTGGTGCGGTTTATGGGCTGGTGGCATCATTGGACCGTACTTCTTCAAAGATGATGCGAATCGTAACGAAACTGAATGGTGAGCGCTACCGTGAGATGATATCCAATTTTTGTTTGCCCAAAATGCAAGAGCTTGATTTGCATAACATGTGGTTTCAACAAGACGGCGCCACATGCCACACATCACGCGCAACAATGAACTTATTGAGAGGCGAGTTCGGTGAACATATCAGGGCCGGTCAAATCGGCGCTAAGATCGCGCGATTTCACGCCTTTAGACTATTTTTTGTGGGGCTATGTTAAAGCTCATGCTCCAATTGACGCATTGGAAGACAACATTGAAGCATTTATTCGTGAGATACCGGCCGAAATGTTGGAAAAAGTATGCCAACATTGGACTAAGCGCATGGACCATTTGAGGCTCAGCCAAGGTCAACATTCGCATGAAATAATCTTCAAACATTAAATTATATGAACCGTACTACCGATTCAAATAAAGATTTCTTGCATTTTTCTGAATTTTCTGTTTTTTTTTATTTGGAAAACTTTCCTATAGCTTTTTAAAAATCACCCTTTATATGCTAGGCCATGTTTCTACTTGAAAGCGAGAGGTTAAAGTACTGTGTATATCCATAGTAGGTAAGTTAAGCCACACCATTGCCATACCAAATATTATTTTTCCCATTGGCCTCTGGATATATATTTTTAAGCCGCGCTTAACGAAATAATGCTCGCATTCCTTAACAAAGTTAACAACATGACAAAAAGTGCAATTCAGATGAGCCTCCGTAAAGCAGGAGTCGATATAGAGCTCTGCCAATGGATCGAACAGATGTCACGATCACGACTGAACACATGACATGTCTCTGCAATCTATCTATCTATCAATATTATGGGCACATGGATTTGAGCACCCCGTGCAACCACTGGACATTTCAGGATATACCTACAAAGTAAATACTTCACCAAATGCTTAATTAAACCTCCAACAAAATTATAACTCCCGAAGGAAGGTATAATGTGGAAACTTTAAATAAATACAATATAAAAACCAAAGTAATATTGACAGTAGGAATTCTAGGCCCAAATTGGTAGTACACGCTACAAACTGAGAATCTCGACAACAAGCAAAGAGAGCACACTGGTTGCCAGGAATGTGGTTCAGATTAATGTCCGCAAGGGGGCCAGTACCAAGCCGGTCCCTCTCAACGTGTAATATCGACATCGCAATTGTGCTAGAATTTTAGCTTTATTTAGCTTTACAGCTTCATCAAGGCATCAAGGTTGATTGGACAATTAATAGGGGCAAAGAGGAATCCGTTCCGTAGGGGTATCATAATGGGTCTACAATGACTTAAGAGAGATGGGCCCTCTGCTTGTCGACCCATGCACCTAACCTAACCATGTACATCAGATGGGCCTCTATCGTTGGGCCAACACCCCAAATTTTAGGTTTCATCCATGAATTTGTCAGCAATGAATTTTGTTAGCAATACAAATTTTAAATTGAGAAAGATTTCAAATTAGTAAGTGATTCAGAAGACATATTAAAAGCATCCGCAGTAATTCCAAATGAAACATCCCTCCAACGCAACAAAAGATTAATATTAGCAAACTCCAGTCGTTATTAGGGGTCGTCTTGTGTGACGTAATCTTTGAGGCCTCGTTTCTTTGAGGCACTTATGACTTATCAATGTTTTCGTAGGAAGCACGCAATGTCGTAAGGAGTATTAGGCATACTCAGTTCTATTAAGACAGTGCGTGATGTCATCGCCTTAATTTGTAGGACAACAGAAACTTGAGTTTGGACACAGATTAAGAAGAACAAAAACCAAATTTGCAATTCAGTTTCTGTTTCTCATTCTTCATTTTGAATGTGATGTAAGCTTAAGCCGTACATCTGCCCATAGACAAAAAGCGAGCCCTGGGTGACGTAATAAAACAAAAAATGGTGAATTTGACAAGCTTCCCAGCACACCTTATTATTTAAGCATATATATTTTCCTTACGACATTGCTCGGCACACTAACTGGTAAGCCTTATATAGGTCGGAATTCGTAAGTCCTGCGATTAGAAAAAAGCCACTGTAAATAAAGGGTCAGAGTTTGCGAAGTTCGCAGTTGTCAGTTTCTAAGGCGCGGCGAACGCGTTGGAACAGCACTTACATAGTTGGTTGCCGTAAAAATAGCAAATAAGTTTGAGAGGGATGGACGACAATATGCACGTGCCATATTTTTAGGAAATAGTTACAGAAACTTTACATGTTCCGAACAATATATAATAGAGGGCCAGGGCCTAGCTTCTCAGCAACCACTAGTGTTGTGCGTGCTATTGTTCTCTCACTAGCGGAAGTTTTACGCCGACTCCGAACGGCCAAGTTTGAGAAGCTTTTTCTAGACAGGAAATACTCTTTGAGCATTGTCAGTGACTCGAAAGAGGTGGGGCCGTGAACATTATTTTTACCGCACAGAGAAGGAATCGAACCTACGACGTCGAGGTTGGGGTCGACGCAAATACCCACAACGCCACGGGCAACCACACCAATAGAGAAATTACTAACAGCAATATATGTAATTATTGTTGTGAAAATGGCAAAAATGACAGCAAGACGAACCAACTAGGGCCCAAGTGAACCGCGCGTTTGCTCTCACCTAAGTGAGGAAAAATGCATCAATCAAATTAAACAAAAAATTATAATTTAAACAGCATTTAAGTACATGCATCAATCATTCATCGAAGTTCCCCACAATTGACAGTCCTCTCTGACACAAATGGCAACCGCAGCAGCATAAAACATTCCCTAAGTCATTGCATACTTTTTGTCGGATCGGTATACCATGCCAACTAAAACGGGTTTTTTTTTGCAGCTCAACGGCAATAAATCAAATTGGCTCATGTTCAGTAGTTTATTACACTTCCTTGGAAGCCCTTCGTAGGGGACTCAATTTAGAGTGCACATAACCCACAGTTGCTTCGTTACAAACTATTTCCTGGTTATTTGTCATCTTAAGCACCACGGTCTCGGTGCTCCTTCTGGAGTGCTCGGGTGTTGGTTTTCCAAGCGAGATTAATGGCCTCGAACCCCGCGCGGGAGTTCGTCTTCTTCGTCTCCCTCGCGCACGGGTATCGCAGAGCCGTTGAATTACTTTCCAATAAGGAGCACATGCTACGAACCGTACGACATGCTAGATACATGGTTTAAGATGAATTATTAGCCACAGTCGCCGGATGAAAGGCGTAAATCGATTCTGAGGTTGTTCTCACATTTCGAGGTGTTAGTTGCTTGCTAATAAATAGGACGAATGGTAGAGTAAGTCGCTCGTGCACAGACGCTGCCGAGGTCCAGCCTGTGCACTGGCAAGGGAGTCACTGCCACAAGCAAATTAATTCCACATGTTCATGGAAGCAGAGCCAATCGAAGGTCGAGAACACCTCATAAAGGCTCGTTGCTAATAAATCCGATGTCCTGTCACTTTTCAATGACAAACCAAAGTCATGTGGCCCCACACATCCGATTGCGGCTGCCCTCTGCCCCGATGCTGGACAGAGTCTTATTGTTATTAGGCAACAATGGCATTCCATGGACAGGCCTACAACATTCCT
Organism: Eristalis arbustorum; assembly: GCA_916610145.1. Lineage (NCBI taxonomy): Eukaryota > Metazoa > Arthropoda > Insecta > Diptera > Syrphidae > Eristalis > Eristalis arbustorum. The sequence continues at coordinate 3,666,331 of OU744318.1, forward strand.
CCGGTAATTGCATGAAACATTTTTATGATTACGATTCTGGGAAGGCCCCTTATTGTCCGTTGGCCTTGCGATGATGATTAATTATGTTGATGGACGGCGAATTCGGGAGGGGAGGCATGAGATTAAATTGCGCTCCACCACCAGCCAGAGGCGATTTGAGAAGAATGCCAAGGCGGGGGCAGCCTTAAGTTTGCTTAAGATTACAAATAAATTGTTTCCAATTTTCATCTCATCGTGATGTGGTTGGTATTTATTTTTTTCCTTCTCAGTTTTATTTCTCCCGATACACATCCGGTAAAGAAGTCATCACCAGAGGGGCAATGATTAGGCAAATTGAGAAGTTTTTATCGACCGTTCGAGGAGGAGGAGCACAAGACAAAGGGAGTTAACCAGACTGGGGGTAGTTTGTTGCTAGAGGGCGAGGTAGTTCTGCTTTTTTTCCTGGTTATTGGACTAATTGATTGAATTGCTCTTTGTCCTTTAAGAAGAGGAGGTTTCAATGGATTTCTGGACAGACGAGCCATTAGGAACCCTGCTTCTTCAAATATTCTTGAGCCAAGTCAGTGAGACAGTGGCGTTTCCCTTCATTTTGTCTTAAAGTTCACACGTTTAAGGAGTCACGTAGACATAATTTTTTGAATTTCCCCTTCAGAAGCCTTTAGATTCATCTGCTAGATTCGTCCCCAAAAAAAACCCCGTCAACCACATATTCCCTCCAAACCAAACACAGTTCGTGTCCACACCACTTTACCGTGATTGAGGGGCCTCGTCGAAACCCATTTCCTTCCGCCGGCAATGTATGTTTCATTTTCATCGCTCGCTTTCATTTCCTGCTCGAAAATGTCACACTCGAGATTTACGACACTTATTGGCGTTTATGTGTCCCATTAACTCGCAGGTCTGTCATTTACATGCACGACGGCGCGGCGTAAATAATGAATTTTATTCGAAGCAACACGTCATCCTGGAAATCAGTTATGACGGTACATTTAACAGAACAAAAAAAAGCAACCAATTTTGAAGCACTTCACGGGGAAAATCGCGAGCAGATGTGGAATGAACGATGGATCTTCCTTGGATATGCATTTGTTGTTCAATCTGTCACTAAACGATGCAGCTTGCGAACGCATTTGTTCCAGCAAATTGGACAGAATGGCGAAACTGTTGCAAAATATTTCTTGTTCATGAAAGTGAGTGCTCTCGCCTCTTTAAATTGTCCACACTTCCTCTACTTTCAGCACTCTTACCACACGAACGCGCCGCAGAATACCTGAGTAGATAGTTGCCGGTAAACTTATTCAAAAGATGGTCGAGGGTATTGTTCTTTCTTCCGAACCACAGAAAGTTTCCCAAGTACAATTCCATTCAATCACTAACATTTCGCAAGATGTAACACAAACTTTTGAAAAAATCCAAGAATTCGAAAAGGCAGCACTTGGCTCTGCTTTCCGTAGGACTTTGAAAACTTTCATTGGCTTTCCTTAAAAACCACAAAAAGGAACAGAACGTAGAAACTTATTGAGCAGTTAAACCACTGCACATTGGAGGTTTTGAATGGGATGTTCTATGAAACTGTGGCCGAGACATTAAGGAGATATGTTTGTTTGCGAATTTTGGAGTTTTCGAAAGAAAAAGAAAATGTCTGCAGGTCCGGTGGGCTATTGTTTGCTTCTGAGAATAAAGGATAAGGCTTTATAGTCCTTTTTGTGAATTTGTAAGCATAATGTGTGTGATCATAGTTTCGGTGAACCTAAAACAGGTGTTCGGATTTGCGTGGAACTAAAGAGAAGGATTGCTTGCGTTCTCATTTAGTACATTAATACAATATATAATAGTATGGGTAGCGTTACAGCCCGTAGAGAGCCAGGGCCTAGCTTCTCAGCAACCACTTGTGTTGTGCGTGCTATTGTTCTCTCACGATGGAAGTGGCCTACAGTTTTATGATGAATCCGAGCTTTTAATGTTTGAGAAGCTTTTAATAGACAGGAAATACTCTTTGAGACTTTGTCAGTGACTCGGAAGAGGTGGGGCCGTGAACGTTATTTTTGCCCACAGAGCAGAAGTAGAACCTACGACGTCGAGGTCGGGGTCGACGCACATAACCACAACCCTACGGGCCATTAATATTTTTATTATTGAGCGTATAAGTTAACGGCAGGAACTCGGCATAACCCCACCTTGAACTTCCACAATACACTTACCCTGCACACTCTCTTTATATCTTACATGGCATATCCGTCACACACTTTACACACTTACTCCAAGCACATTCACCCTGCACTTCCGTCACGATCCACTCTTTCAGCGTATTCAAACTAAACTCATTCCCCTCAACCCAATCACACATGATCAGCACTTTTTACCCATTCATGCACAACACCGAACATTTTCCTTTGTAATCACTTTTGTATAAGAATTGTTAAGAAAGGTTTGTTGAGTGCAAATCGAAAAAAATAAAGTCGGTCTTCTACGGAATACGAACGACATCACATCGTTTCATTTAACTTATATTGCACGCGATCTTTAGACCTATTGCGCTCCCCTTTGCTACATTCGCTCTCTCATGACGCACACATTTTTTCAAACTTACATTCCTGACCAAAGCACCTATATCTCTACCCCTATGAGTGATCATGCAACGGTTGATTTTGCATTGTTTTCGTTAGGTGTTAATAACGATAAAAATAAGGATAGAGGCATCTACTTCGTCTTTTTTCCTTAGTCTGTGGATACAGCTCGTATTACGGTGTTAATCCCATTCGAATGGATCGAAATTTTTCTGACAAAGGAAAAATTTGTCAAAATCTAACAAACACTGATGTACTCATATGCAGAAGACAACTTGCCCTTGTTCCAACAGGATCAATGATCCTAACCTTACCATGTTTTTCATTAGAGCTATTTCAGGCTTCATTAAGGTTCCCCCTTCCAGTAACCTGAATTTTACTTTGAAATGCTTACAGAAAAAATATCATCCAAACCGAAATGACGAAATGAAAGCAAATGGTCTTGATCAAGTATAATTTAATGTAAATAAAAGTATACTTCTGAAGGAGGAAGGTATAATAATATCCTCATCATACCTTGTCTCGGGAACCAAGGTCGATTATGATTCCTTTGGCAGTCAATATGAAACCTCTTAAATAGCATACATTTGCACCGTCACTACCTACGGTTCTCCAGGTGTATCATATTGCTCACGTCGCTGCATGCGCGCGTGTTCGCTGACGTGGCTTATTGCCACAAATTGTTTAGATGCTTGATCAACTCCAGGCAGTTCTACTTGAACCAGCAAAAAAACTACGTGCGTTTTGATGATGAGCACCCTGTAGTTAATTTTCCAATTAGTACCACACTCTGATGCGGGTATGTGTCATCATTTGATGGTTTCAAGTCTGCAGGTGCCGCTGACATGTACCCAACTTTGCTGCGCCAAAAGGGATCCTTTTCTAACTTTCTTTTCGCTTTTCATCCTGTCTCAGATACAACATGCTCATCAGCGCGGAAGATCTTACGAGACTACGCTTCAAAATCTCGTTGGCAGAATTAAATGTGCACTCGATAAGAAAAAATACGAGCTAGGCAGCATCGTCGATATATAGAGGATCCATTTGGCAAGGCGGCTTTTGATTTTCGTCAAACTCAGTCATAGAAGAGAGAATAATTAGTGTTGTGTAACAAAGCTGGCCAGTACGTAAGGTCTGGGGGAAATGGACTGTGCTGCTTTCTCTACTCTGTGGTGTCCAGACTTACGCGGGTGACTTATCTGTACTGTCTGTCGGATAGTACCTTGCGGCCGTGTGTGCAGAAGCTCAAGCCGTTCCAGGCGTGATAACCGACTGTTGTACTAGAAATTTATTTTCAGCGTCTTGTTTTTCTTTGCATAGCGCTACGGGTAGACCTGGGCCTCAGTAAGCATTCTTTTAGAACAAGAAGAAGGGCTAGGCTCCTCCAGTTTCGTACACTCAGCTTATTGAGCTCTCTTTCCAGCTGGTCATGCTGTCGGAGAAGAGGTCTTTCTCTTCTGCGTTGTCCTTCAGGTTTGGTCTCGAAGACTTTCCGAGTCGGAGCGTTAGCGTGTCCATTCATTTTTCCATGACCTAGCCATCTGAGTCGGGAAAATAGAATTCGTTTGACTAGGCCGATGTTGTTGTACAGCTCGTAGAGTTCGTCGTTCAATCTCCTCCTCCAAACACCTTCTTCGCAAACTGGGCCGGATATGATTCAAAGCATTTTCCGCTCGAAGCAACCAAACATCTCTTTGTCCTCATTTGACATTGTCCATTCTTCTGCGCCAAACACCAGGACTGGGAATACCAAAGTCTTATATAGAGACAGCTTCGTTTTTTGCGACAGGGCTTTATTTTTCAATTGCCGCCTAAGTTCACAGATAGAGCGATTGGCCAGGCTTATCCTGAGATAAATCTCCGCGGTAGTGTAATTTTTAGATAGCCGTATCTGTCTATTGTGACAATTTTTTGTAATTTTTGTCTTACCTTGACTCAACGCAAGACCCCACTTAGCCGCTTGATAGTCACTGCCCCAGTGACAGCCCATTGTCTTCCACAATATCAATGTCATCGGTTGATGACTTATGGAAGATCGTGCCTCTGGTGTTGACTCTTGACTTCCGCATGATCCCCATCGAGAATTATGTTAAAAAATTAGCATGACAGTGCACCTTGTCGAAAGCCTTTTTGGACATCAAAAGTTGCAGTAAGATCCTTACCAACCTTAACGAAGCAACGGGGGTTCTACATCGTTGTCCTGTAGAGACGGATGTGTTTTGCAGGGATGCCAAAACTAGACTAAGCGTTGGTTCCAAACACCAAATCATCATACATGGCTAGGATAAGGCGTGCTGTGAAAATGATCGTAAGCGGTGATGAATCAACGGCGGTACTCTTAGGATCCAAACCTGCGTCCTTGGTTAGAGCCTCCATCCATAGGTTCGGTTAGGTTATAGTGGCTGCTAGGGGCAGTCACACTTAGGCGAGGGTAGGCCCATTGTGATAACACGAGGATGAAGTCAATTCTAGCACTGGAACCAGTTGGTGCTTCTAATGACGCGATTTAGCTGGCCAATGCTGGCACTGTTTAGCTCGTTACGGCTGCTGAAGAAGTAGGTGTAGGAACGACTAGCAATAGCACTACAGGAGTAAAGAAGGAAGCCTCTATCTATATAGACTCCATTGCACGGATCAGGCGTTATATTGTGTTGGTGATGGTATTCCTCCGGCAGACCATGAAATTTCATCAAATGTGGGTTATTCCCTATAATGGATCAATTTTTGAGTGCTCTAATGATTAGTAAAATAATCTCCGACACAACAAAAAAAGTGAAAAGTAATCAAATGTCAAATGTTCACATCAGTGCACACCATTTGGCGAACTGGTGGCGTATACTCACTTTTTTCGAATTCTTCGACATCTGTTTAAGATTTTTCAAAGCAATGCTAATCCTTCTTCCATTCGACTCATTGAAGGTTCTCCTGTGTCCCTATTTATTGCAGATGAACACGCCCTCACTTCACCATGAACCCCAAGCACTTCACTGCAAAGAACGGATATAATCGATTGAAAAGAGCAATAAAGGAAACGCAGAAAATAGCAAGCATCCTCACATTTCGTAACACGACATGTTCATCTAAACGCTTTACGGCCTCACTCCGTAATCCATTGTGAGTTTCTGCTTTGAAGAGATTACCAGCACTCCTCCGGCCCAGGGAATTGACAGGAACACCTGCAGAGGCGAACAGAAGCCACCGAGTAAACTTTATAATTTCATTAATGCTGCTTTCGAAGCCATAATGTGTCGCATTCACGACGAGGGGGATGATTTCGAAAGTGAGTGACAAGCCCGCATGCCGCAAACCGAACCAGGAAATTCATGCTGGCTTTCGGGAGTAATTTGAAATGTCATACGCACAGAGGAGGTCCAGGGTATGCGAACCAAGCGATTTCGATTAATGAAGCGCTCCTCAAGATTTGGGGGTTTGGATTTGGGAACAATGAGGAGAGTGAGTGCGGATTGTGTGTGTCAGATTCTTGTGATGGGAATCGGTGAGTGGGTGGCACATGTTTGGACTTCAGAGAGTTTCCGTTCTTGACTGAGGTGGAGGTGGTTGTGACATGACCTTCACGTGGCCACAACAGATGAACGATTTGTCAAGGAGTCTCTGTGAAGTTGGAGGGATTGATGGATGGCTATTCTAATTAAAGTCGTGTGGACTCAATTCAGATAATACGCATTTGATGCATCTAATGTCCTAGAAGCCCAGCACAGAGCCAGAACTTGTTGGCCTGGTATGGAACTTGAAGTAACAAAAAGAGCTCTGTGGCCGACGCTCTGCAAAGAGTGTTCAACATCACTGATCACCTTCAGTCGCAAGGAAGCGTGCATCCTAATAGAAGTTCTTACCAATCACTGTCCGTGCATTAAAACTGAACAAACCGCACTACAACGTTTGCAGCAGCTGCTGAGATGAGGAAGAAATACAATCAGTCCAACATCTGCAGTTGCTGGAAATTTACTTCTTCGCAGTACTGGAACACTTGAACGGCGTTGAACTAAAAAACCTGTTAAGATTCATAAAAGTATCGTTTTAGAAGAGGTTCTGACGCCATATTTTGGTATGGTCCATAACATTGGGTTAGATGAACCACAATCGTCAGGTAATTGGAGTACAATTACGTACCAACCTACCTATTCCCATTCGTCTCTTGAACAGCCGTCACAAACAATCAGATTCACGGGTCGCAAGGGCCGACTAGGCGTGGTCTCATGGAACCTTTATCTTTGAAGATGCATCAGCAAATGCTGTTTGTTTTATTTTCTCTTCGGAAGTCATTGCTCCTACCTCGATGCCAGTACCACTTGATGTAAGTCCACAGTCACATCTAGCCCCATCCACCCACCGACCAACTGTAAATTCAACAGTGGTTTCATTATTTCACCCCATTTTACCATTTCCTCTGTTTATGCAAACACATTTTCAGAAGGCTCACAGCCCCTTTCCAAGCATTTCCCGATTCCACTCACGTCTGCTGTACCTTTAAAGACGAAATTCTAATTCCATTAATCTCCATTCGGAAACCTCCGTCAAACAGGTGGTTTTCGTGGGTTTAACTTCAGGAAGTGGGCGTTGTCTCTGGAATTCACGTAGAAACTGTGATTTATGTCTACATTCTGGAAAATCCATGCAGGCTTTCGGGCGTATTTGCAGATGTCACACGCAGAGGGTGGGTCCTGGATTAATGAAGCATCTGTCAAGATGTCAACGACAAAAGATTATGTGGTCCGGATGTCGGACTTGTTGGAGATGGAAGAATTGCGTGTCCAACTATTGGCGAGTGGACATCATTTTACTTGAAGTGGCAGTTGAATAAATGTTCGTGTTTGATGGAAAAAAATGCTCAAGATCTTATCTTATAGGTTCATGCTGGTTGTCCCCAGTTTCCCACGACCAGTTCGTTGAGAGACTTATAACTGCGCAACGAAGTAGTTGCTGGAAGGATATAATATCGGTTTCGATGTTGAGTATATGCTGTACAGAAAAAAAGCATCCAATTTCCCTATGGACCACCGGGCAACCTTGAATTCAGGAAACAACATCCTAGTGAAAATCCGACTTAGGATTATCTTGGTAACCGCTGTTACATACTTCGGTTTGTCGAAATAATTGGCTGGAGATTAATGTAATTCTCATTTTGTCTTGGGCGGTGCATAAAAGAGCTGATTCCACCCAAAGAAATTTCTGCGTCCGAAGTGAATTAAGGAGAAGACATGGCTGAGAAATCGACGAGCTGTACAAAAATGTTTACTTTGTCCGGAAGACTAACCCGTGTCGAGTCTCCGGACTCGAGGAGAGATAGAGACCGATTCATCGGGGAACTAATACAGCTTTGAAATCGACCACCTCAAAAAATAACGCACTGAAATCGTCAATCATTGTGACCCAGTTGGCTAAATGTGAAATATATTGTAAGGTCAGCCTGAATTTGCATGGCTTTTGTTATGTCCAGATATAAGCTCAAATTCTCCCTGGCGACGCCCAATTTAGCTCGTCGTCATTATTTGCTGACCCTAAGGGTGTACGGGGTATAAATATCGGACAGAAACCTGGCGGGACGAAGAGGACAACTCATGATAGAGTCGCAGTCCATACTGCGAATTTGTAAGGACCTCTTCTGCACACTGTTTAACGGCGAAGGAGAAACAAATACCGCTGTCAGGCAGAATGTTCAAAGAGAATTCCGTCCCCCGATCTAGGCGAAGTCAAGATAGCGACTAATGTCGAACAAAGCTGCTGGTATTTAATTGGGAATGGGAATTAAATAATAAAAATGCACTGGTTGGAGCTTCTATAATTAACCCGTTGTCTGTTAACCGAAGTAAATGATTGCAACATTTATGCCACTTCTAGAGATGACCACAGAAGTAATTTCAAATAAAATGGGCAAAGTGACGTTATTAGCATGACATCTATTCGTGGACTGAGGTATCGTTGGCCTGTTGAATTATTGATTCCAAAACTGAGAGAAGAACGAATCAGTAAGCTTTGTATGTCCACTCTGGATTGTAGCACCATGCACAGCAGAAGAAGGTTGAAGAGAGAGAAATACCATCTTCTTATGTTCCAAAATATATTGCCACACAGTGCAGTATGCAAAAGTAACAACAAATTTAAATTACAAGAGGAGTTAAGTCCCATTCACTCTTTGAGTGAATACGTAGATGCGCATACGTAGGTTGTGTTAGGTATTGGAAGGGTAGTTTGATGGTTGACCATCACTCCCACTCTGAGGCTAAAGGGCCCAGGGATTCATCGTCATCAAGTACCAATCTGTAGTGGGAGCCAGATATCCTGGATACACCGTAAGCGACTGGACTATTATTTAATAAAGGGTCCCTAGCCTGGTTAACTCTTAGCACAATTTACACCTTAGTCCCGCCCATGGGGGAGGGGAGTGGCTCATTTATTTTGATAATAAAGAAATACTTGTGTAGAGTGAACGCCAATAAAATATAGCTTTCGAAAATTCGAATCTCATGTGTTTGAAGGGTCATCTGAAGTAGCAATAATGAAGCCTCATTCATCGACAGTTAATCAAATGGTTAAAAAAAGAGTTATCTTCATTGCATGTTTGGTAATGTTTGCGTTGATGGTTTCTGGAGGAGAAGATTCATCCACGAACGGTACGTGCTGTCTAGCCAGACGTCTACGGATTCAACACCTAAGATGGCTAGGCCATGTAGAGCGCACGGACAAGACTGCTCCAGCCCAACAAGTCCTCGACCCTCGAACCAGTGGGAAAACGCAATAGAGGACAACCACGAAGCCGATGGCACACACAAATAGAGAAGGACGAACTTGCAGTGCGAAATTAGAGCCAGTTCAACTGGCAAGGCTTGTTAGCTGAGACCCAGGTTCACCTCGGACTGTAGTGCTGTTAGTCGCGATGGCAAAGCACGCAATACACTCACTCGAAAGCGACTCTAAATCATAGGGAGTTTTGCCCAAGCGCAACTAGATGAGCTTTTGGACTTGGTTCTACCACATCGTCCCGGTTCTGCGAGACGGTCGCCAACCTGTTGGAATCACATTTAAGACACGCCTCGGGATATTGCGGCATACGTGGCACATCAAAGCATAACCCTTTCCGTCCACAGAAGAACCTTCTCGACATTGACTTCCTATTCAGCTGCAATTCAACTCATTGACGCTGAATCGAAATTTATGTTTTTTTTAGAGTGCACTGGTCAAACACTTTTTATGGCACGAAGATTTAGCTGCAATCTGAAGGCATGGTGACGACCGACATTTCGGAGAACAGGAGTCATTTTTGCTTCGTTTTTAGAACTGATCCGGAATCCCGGCATGATTTTATAAAATGTTCTAACATTTGACGAGCAGTAAAGGAAGCATGCTGAAAGTTCAAGCCTTACTCAATTTATTCAAATCCAAGAGAAACACTGGCAGAAAAAAGCTATCAACGCTACTCGGCCATCCTTCAGAATGAAACATGCTCCTGGTAAAACACTACACTGTAGCCTCCGCAATGGTTACTGCGACTCTATGAAATCAGATTTCGGTTTCATCATCAGCTTTCCTGTTCCATGCTGATGAGAGCAAATATAGCCTCTGTCTCCTACCCCACCCAGTCGTTGAGGAACAGAAGTACACTCAACACACCTAATGTGATGCGAACGGATGCTTTGGACAGCAATTAGAGAAGTGGCACACTAACTGAGTTGTCTGCTTCATCACCAATAAGCTTCATAAGATCCAACACTTCGAGTGATATAAATAAATCCAATCCAACACCCTGCAAAAAGACATAAAACCTGATGGATGTGTAAAAAAATCAATTGATGAAATGATTGAACTGTCAGAAATGAAACATCCTAAAACCAATTTTGTCGTTCAATCAAAATCAATCCATCAATGAACTAATTTTGCAGATTGCGAATTTTCGTATTTCCTAAAGCAGCTGTTTATTACGGCCCGAGCAGCTGACTGACACTCAACGACGGAATTCCCAAACGAATGTCCACTCATACCGCCAGAATATGTACATCCCGAAGCTCGCGGCTTCGCAAAAGTCCATCGTAAGGAATTGAACATCCTTCCAAACCACCACGTTTCTCTCTCCCGCCAGCCTTGAATTCGCGTGAAGGAAATCTGCGAATGCGAAATATATCCTCCCCGCCTCTCAATAAATGAGAAACGATTAACTAATTGAAACAAATTCATTTCAGAATATCCCTCCCAGCGCCCATCTGTCTGTGTACATCTCCGTTAATTGTTTCAAATAGAACCCCTTCTATTTTATGGTCGCAAGTCCGGGATAGAAAGTGGAGTTTATCTTGATTAATTCAAGATCATTTGCAAAGCAGCAGGCCATTGCAGTGCAGGCTTTGGCGCAGAAAATAAATGAGGCGAACTAAACTAATCAAGAATCTATTTTAAGTTTCCATCACAGGACATAGATTTGTCACTTCTCGCTGGGCTGGCATTCATTTTATAAGAAAGGTCAGATGTAAGCGGGTAATTTCATTACGTATACGCCGCAGTGACCAAGTGTGCTCTGTATTGGAAGGACTTCGTTAGTTTTTGCTGGCTGTCCATCGATGTAGCGCCTAAAAAATGCAAACCAAAGGAATTTTGATTTTTAATTTATGCTTTAAAGGTATGCTGGACAGATCTATTGAGACCCTGCGTGATGTCATCACGTACTGTCAACGTTATCCTAAAGGCGGGAACAAATAAATATTTTCCACACACTGTTACATTTCCCTACAAAATAAGAAATAAATAGTATAATACCAATCCTGAGTGAAAAGGTGGCAGCTTTGACAAGCTGTACAGCACATCTTATTTTCTTACACCAGAAGCTGCCACATTCAATTCAGCTACAGTGCTTAGCATACGACTGGTGTGCTGGTGGTCAAGGGAAGATCATGATCCTTGAAACAGAATATGTGACAACATGTAAGCGCAAGGAAGCATTGAATTGAAAGTCTTAAGCTACTTCGAACTTTTAGATGCGAGCTTCACTGTGTACATCTCTTATTTATAGTGTTTTGAATAACGCACCGTTATTATTTCAACACACTTTTACAGACTTTAGGAATGCGTTCATAGAGAATGTCATGCAGGCATATACGTCTGTACTTAGGCTCTGTCAACAAATATAATCTTCACATAAAGTAGATGCCGAACACGATCGACTAATGATGGGATTTTTAGCCCCAACGTCTGTTACAGGGTTCACCTCTGTATATGCATTGCGAACCCAACCAACAGATTGGCCACCGGCAACATCCGCAGCTACATGGTGCGCTGCTTTATGGATCCACTCCGACATATTCGGAGCTCAGGTCTAAAATGTTTCTTAAACGGCCAGCTCAGGATCATAGTTGGCGGCGGATGAGTCAATTTTTTTTACATATGCATCGGAACGCTCTATTCTAACTTACCCCACTCGGGGTTGTGCATGATGCTGGCTGTCCTGACAACTCTCCCCCTTCGGGGAGGTGTCGTAGAATATACCGGAGGTAAGGCATGCCTGTCTTAAAAGGCGACTAAAATCCTGAGCTAAGAGGCAATAGTTTAGGAAATAACCTATTTCCTGTTTCCAAGCTCGCAAACAAAGGAATAAACGGTAAGTGCCTTATCTTATTATAGATACTGCAAAATAGGTCTTGGCTTTAAAACAATGGCGGCCAGTCCCGGGTCGTAAAATGGTCCAAGGATTAAATGTCTTCGTGATATAAGCCTAACGGCAGGTGATTACGTAAACCACTTATTTTTGTCCTAACAACACGTAAAAACAAATTGTTCGGAGACAACCAACCCTCCACCTGACTATCCCAGCAAGTAATTTAATAGACCAAGTGCTGGCAAAGAACTCGCAAGGTCCTGGACTACTAAAAAAAATATAAATATAAATAAACATCAATGCGGTGCAATGGACCGGTCAAAACTGCGACGTCTGTTACATTGACTGCAATAGAGAGAGGCGCTTATTTGAATGTGGATTCCTTATTCGAGGCATACCTAGGCAAAAACATAACAATACGTGTAAACTGGGCTATCAAAAACCTCAGTCTGTCTGACGCTCACAGAGGACATAGATGATAGTACCAAAGATGACCTCTATGACATACGACCAATGATCAATCTAGGAGATTTCAGCGCAAAGCTGGCTACTGGACCAACTTTGCTATGTCATCAGGAAATACGATCTGTAGCACAACATATATATTAACAGACTTTCTTACGGGTACTACCTCTTTCATGTCAAAAAAAAGCCATCAATCACTCACGTTTGATGGAGAACATGTGATCGTGTCATCTCTGACTGAATAGACGCTATTCCAATTCGTTCGGTATTAGTGAGTGGCAATCTGCTAAATATATAATTAAACGATATCCTAAAGTCGAATACTATCTCTTCCAGCTCAAAACAACTGAACAGTGATAACCTAACCGTCACTGCAAAGATCTTAGAAGAACAACTCTACTGAAACTGTTCACTCACTACGGCAGAGTTCCTCAGAACAAATCTCTAAGATTCGGAGTGAAATTCTTCTGAAGATTGATGAAATTACTGGCAACTGCAGTCGCAAACTTGACGAGGTCAACAAAACCATTGCCAGCATAGTTGATCGCATTGATCGAATTGAAGATAACTCCAACGCAACCTCGTAACACCATCGTGAATAAATTGCAGCTATGCAAAAGCAGGAAGCTTTTGCAATCGATTTTGTCACACTATTGATTGTACGAACATTTTTCGTACTAATAGAAGAAACAGTAGTCGAGCCCTCTCTCGAAAGACCAAGCTCACCTTATATAAGACCTTGATCATCCCTGTCCTGCTGTATGGCGCTGAAGCTTGGACTATCTCAAGAGCGGATGAAAACGCACTTGGTCTCTTCGAGAGAAAAGTTCTGCGTTCAATCTTCGGTCCTGTTTGCGTTGAGGGTTCTTGGAGAAGGAGATTCAACAACGAACTGTACGGGCTGTACAGCGACATGAGTCTAGTCAGGCGTCTACGGATTCAACGCCTAAGATAGCTAGGCCATGTAGAGCGCATGGACAACACTGCTCCAGCCCGAAGACAGTGCAACAGAGGACGACCACGAACCCGATGGCGCACTCAAGTGGAGAAGGACCTCAACCAACTTGGAGTGCGAAATTGGAGGCAGCTGGCTAAAGAACGTGCCAGCTGGAGAGGATTGTTGACCGAGGCGCAGGTTCACCCCGGACTGTAGCGCCACAAGAAGGAGAAGAAGAGAAGAAACAAAGGGACCGGCAATTGTTGTTAAATTCAGAGACTCACTTGAGAGAAATACTGTATTGAAGTCAGCTGCCAACTACAGAAAGTATTAACTACAAGTGCTTAATTGACAAGCATGAAGTCTGTTGGCTGAACTCGTAGACTAACTCATTGTTCTAGTCAACCTTCTATTTCGATATATGTCTCATTTTCCATGTTTGCCCTGTACTGTGGACTATATTAATCAACGCTCTAAAAGAAAGTGGTTTATGATAATGCGCTCTCCCCGAACTTTTTCTTTGTGCAACGAACTACTCTCCGCACTGTGAATAAGGAATACATCAAGACATAACACACTTTCCGAACGTATCCTCCGCAATGCCCTGCAACCAAAAATACAAAACCAAATCCAAATAAAGGCAAATGAGCAAAAGGAACAGCTTGAGCATACACAACCTTTTCAGAAAATGGACTTCAGTATGTACGTGCATATGCATTTACAATGCTTCGGTAAGCACTAAACATCCTCAACTAGTGGGTGTTCAATAATACCACATTCCCCTTAAAAGAGCAATTCACCCCCGCACTTCCATCATGCTGCCCACTCACAGAAACATGGAAACACTTTCAGTGGATTTCAAAAAACAGCAGAAAAAGCATCCCTAAACAAACTAAGGAACAACCATTTTCCATCAATTACGCCTTCTATTCCAAAGCCTGCAGAAAATTGGAAACATTTTTGTTTGTGAAGAGAAAAGTTTCGATGCATTTTTTTCAGCATATTTGATGGTTGCTCCCGGAAATTGAAACGTGCCAGTGGAGGTTAGTTGTCTCATTCCTAAAAATGTAATTCAGGTCAATGTAATCCGTTTAACAAGTGCAACCATGAGGGCTGTTGGGTGAACTCGCAAAGAGTTTGATTTCAAAAATTTTACAGGCAGAATACTATTTCCTGTTGCCATTTTATTTGCTTTTAAAAACATTTTCCTTCCTTTCGCTTAAAAAAATTAATTGGTGACACACCAAAACTCGCATTCAGCTGTGCACATAATGCAGCACGAATTCAACGCTGTGCCATGATAATGGCCTAGTCATATATGCTATGAAAACAAACATGATATCGACAAAATAAATGCTGGTGTCCCCCAAGGCTCTATTCTGTCTCCGACACTCTTTCTCATTTTTATAAATTATTTCTTGTCTGCTACTTCTAATTGAGTCAGCAGCATCCTCAGCTTTTCATACTCGTTCCAAAACTCACGACCCTGCCCTTCGGACGTAGTATTGGAACCGCAGCGTATGTCAAGCACATTGAATTCCCGATCTTGACAGCATTATTAAATGGGGTAAGTACAATAGAATCGAATTCAATGCTGTCAACTGTCCCTAAAGCAAGCCCCTGATAATCAGCCATAATCAATGAATGGCGCTTGTATCGACGAAACCTCAAAATGTTCCATCCTTGGTATGTACATCAACACAACAATATTCGAGATTTCCAAATATACTGCGAAGTGCTTGGATTTCCTTAATGAATGTAAGAAATATTTTAGCCCCTCTGATTCGACCAAAATCTAAACTAAGCTTGAGTACAGCGCTCATATCTGACCTGGTGCCCCCAAGACCACCCTGCATCTACAAGATAGAATCTAAAAGCGAGCGATAAAACTTATAGGAGACAACAATATCGTGGGTTCATTAGACTCGGTCAAACATCGACGCACCGTGTCTTCTTTGTCCGTGTTTTATCGTTATTTTAACAAACGATGCTCAAGTGAGCTAGCCAACTGCATTCCTCCTCTCCTTGAAGTCACCCGCAATACGCGTCTCCATGGAAATGCGCAACAGGGTACCCTTCAGCCTGCTTTCGGACACACGGTGAAATTTAGAGCTTCGTTTTTGAGCCCCACCACACGAATATGGAATGGTCTACTCAGCTCAATATTTCCCATAGACTACAATCCGCAGATATGTAAGACCAATGTGCACAGATACCTTTGGCAACCGATGCTACTTCGGTTTGCCAAAACAACTGGGCTCGAAACTCCTGACTCGAAGGACCAAAGTCATGCTCTGCAAAACTCTTACTATGCCAGTTCTGCCTTATGGAGCCGAAAGCTGGACACTAAGCAATACTGCAGAGCTGATTCTTGGTGCCTTCTACGTCCGATATACCTATGATCCCGTCTGCGAGGAAGGCGAATGGAGGAGAAGACACAACCGCGAACTCTACGAGCCTATGCAAGGATGTGGATGTAGTCCGGAAGGCAAAAATCCGTCGACTACACTTGCTCGGCCACATGGAGCGAATGGACAATAATGCTCCAGCAAAGAAGGTCTTCGAATCCGAGGCTCCTGGTTCCAGAAGGAGAGGAAGACCAAACCTCCGGTACAGGGACCAAGTCATCGTGAATGTAAGACAGCTTGGCCTTGATGACTGAAAGCAGCGTGCCCAGGACCGTCACCGATGGAAGGCAGCAATTGCTCAGGATCATACCCTTCATGGGTCGTGTGCCTGATAAGCAAGTAAGTAAGTGCACAGGTACCTCCTCTTCCTCTCTCCCTCTATATCTTCGGCCCGTGCTGTGTCTTGTTCGCCTAGGATTAAGGGTATTAGTAACCCCTTGAGCACGCGTAAATTATAAAAAAAAACAGAAGACATACCCAAGGTTCTCCATATAACTTATATGGAGACCGAGAACTACGTTGCACCGTCCCAAAATTACTAATTCACTGCCACAGTGTCTTAAAGTATTACATTACGCAACATATTTCATATAAATGAAAAAAAGAGCGTCACTTCATCTTCATTTAGACTTGTAGACTTTATTTTTCATTCGATGTTATTTTATACTGATCAATAATGCTTGTAATTTTTGACAACTCCTCATGCAAAGACTTAAAACAACGTCCAAAATCTTGTCGCCTATAGTGAGTTACTGGCATTAACTGTGTGGATTAGTGGATTATACCTGACTGAATAGACCACATCCAGCCCGATCCAGAATGCGGATGCCAACAGTACACGCGTAATTTAGCAATTTCCGTTCGCAACGCTGGCTTCAGAAATGACCTCGTCACACAGAACAAACTTTTATTCAAATATAAGTGTTTAAGTTTAAGTGTATTTCCACTTAAACCACAATATTTCGATGCGCTGCAGGACCTCTGTCGTAACCATGCAGACTCCGGCTTGTTGGTTCCTGGGCATATGGGAATTCACGGAAATGAAACAGCTAACGAACCAGCTAAGATTGGCCTCACAACGTCGTTTGACAAATTAAAAATTGCAGCTCCGATAACATTTTTATTCAATGAACAGGGCTAGCATGCCACGAAACCTAACCCTTCTGATCCGCATACAACACTGCTAAAACCAAACTAATAATATCTCTAACTGCAATTTACTAGAAAGGATCACTACAGTCCCCTGCCTGGTTGGCCACCATGCTCATAGGCCTGACGGCGCCAACGACCTGAGCCAAAAATAGAACCTTTCCCCGTTCTATTCCAATTCTTAAAATTTTAGAAAACTCTTTCTCCGTCTCCCACAAATGCTATGAATCCCACGAGGGAATTCCATTGTACACCCCCAAGTCAGGGTCACTCCATTCGTTCCATTAACACCCACGCCGAAGAAAAAAAACAATTTGTTACTTTCGCGAGTAAATATTTGCAATCAATTTGTCCACTCCAGCAATGCTGTAACATCGATGGTGTCATCATCTCCGTGTGGCCTATTCGAATGCAACTTTGGATGCCTGGCTTTGCGGGAAAAGCTCCTCTCTCATGAGAGTTTTTAGTACACTTCCCCTACGGCCTGCGAGATGATGCGACATTTACGATATTCCTTCTCCTCATTTTGGTTGAATTGAAAATCGCACGCAGCATCCATCCACACAGCCTCTCTGTCGTTTGGTTGAAAAACAAAACCGATTGAGATTTTTCTGGTAACACGTCAGCTCTTATGAAATGCCTTATTTTACGTCATGAATTCTTGTAGCTGGCATTCTTGCAATTTTCAGAGAAACACAGAGTTTGATTCCTCTATTTAATTTGGATGCTTGCTGTTATGGACGATTCATATGGCAGAGTTCCGGTGTACAATTGACCATTCAACAAAACTATGGTTGATGCGTAACAGACAGACACCTCCTCCTCATCCGGAAATAGAAAAAAACGAAGGAAATGTCGTTACTAAGATGCAACACTGCTACGTGCAAATGTTCGTTCGAAAATCGATATTGGCGTTGATCTCCGTCATGTTTTCCCCGAAACGTGTACGCAAATTAAAGTTAATTGTACACAGTGACGTGAAGAAACTTTAATTCCAAATGAGCTGCAGTGTTAATATGTGTTTTTGTTTTGTTTCTATAAGGAACTTTTTTAAATTTATTCAAATGCTAATGTTCATTGACTGTACTGATTCTAATCAATCTGTCATCGAGCGATGATCTTGACATTATGCGGTTCTACTGTGGATGGTCGACGAGGCTCCCATGGTGGTGTTGGTTTCAATCGCTGTCTCTGGTATGTCTCGGCACAAAACGCTGAGCTAGAGTCTGATTGCGAGCAAATATCGGCAGCATACTTCTGAACGAAATATATGAGCAAAAGTTCAAAACTGTTGGCATAACATTGTGAACTGACTTCGAGTTCGATGGCAGGAGCTGAGTGAAGATGAATGGTTTCTTGTAAGAGGTCACATCTTTATTGGAGGGTTCACCTAGACCACTGGTCCTGATTTGATGTACTAACTCTTTCTGCTTGGTTTGAAATAAGCAGTTCCACCTCGATAGGGTTTTATGACGAATCACAAGCAATGAGTTCTCAACGAAATATTCGCTCTTTGTGAGTGCTTCGCATGAGGTTGTACCCAATTTGAAATGACCCGCACACAGACTTCAACGGCAATGGTAGTCAAACCCAATTCAATATTGCCTCTGATGTCCTCTGACAAAAAAATTGAATGTTTGCATTGACCATAGATTTGATGCCCCTTTCAAAAAAAATTGTAAAACTGCCAATTCAGGCAGTCAATCAACATGACTATTTCTGAGCATGGAAAAAAATGTTCGGGTATATAACCTATTCGTGCGGTTTGCTAAGAGATGGCGAATACAAGTTTTTTATTCCATTGGAAGGCTACTGTCATTGTACGTCATTTCAGTATAAGTCATTCATTTGAAGCGTAAACAACAACCATATTTTTTCACACATATGTCGAACTTTGTGCATGAAAACGTATTTTGCGGGGAGTTCTTCTTCATTACTTTAATATGAAGATATATGCTGTCGAAACACATCGTATTGTGAAGGAATTTTATGGTGAACATGCGCTTGCTGAGCGAACGTACAAAAAGTGGTGATTTTGCTTGGAACACGATGAAAGTCCAGGGCAGCCAAAAATGCTTAAAGATGAACAACTGGAAGCATTACAAAAATAAGAGTAGCTCGCAAAATCTTTGGGTGTCACTCAAGCAGCCATTTCAAGACGTTTCAAAGCAGCTGTATCAAAAGCAAGAAAACTGGTGATGAAAAATAAATTCATTACGACAACCCCAAGCGCAAAAAATTCGTACGGCACGTCCGACCAGTCAGCCAAATTAACGGCAAAGCCGAATATATATTTGGTGGAATCAGAAGGGTTAACATTTCTTATTTCAAAATAACCAAAATGATGAAAATAAGAAAACCACGATGAGAAGATGTTTTCCTCCTTCCTAGAGATCCAAAAAGCAATTTTTGGCATTTGAGCAGCTCAAATGAAGGTTGCATTATGAGCAAACAACCTGTGTTTGTGAATTTTTCCACAGTTTGCACCATCTCTTGCCACCTTCTTTACCTAACAAGATTGGAAAGTGGCCAATATTGTCGTAACGTACATCATCAACCGGGTGGTTTGCTTTTTCTGCAAACTGTGAACTACCTGGTTGCGGCATTGCCATACGCGATGTTGTACTTTCACAAGACATTGCTCATAGCAATACCATAAGCAGTTCCCATAAATCCTCTTGGTTCGTTTTTTGATGGCATTATCCGCAGGAAGCTTCCACATTTGGCTGGTGCGGTTCCTAGATGGTGTATTCCTCTGCACACAAATAAACCAAAAAGGGCAACGACTATGAAATTGGTAAAATATACAATGTGGTATTTTTCGGTTTTGCAAAATCAAGTTTTCTTAGCGAAAGTGTTCTTGTTGCAAAGTACGTACAGAATCACAGCGAAATGTTAACAATACCTTGGAGAGAACTGTCACGTGTTATGTAAGGCATCGTAACTAGTTTCATCACAAAAAAATTACTTCATACTTCAAATTACTTGAAGTACTTCACAAATTCAGTTTCGTCATGCGTTGGCACATTGAGGCCACTTTGAGGGTGGATGCAAATATTATTTCCCAAATCCACAATTTTTGACACGGACTGTTTTGGATAGTTTACAACGGAACGACAGCAATATTCACTTTAATCAACCTATTGTCTCCTTGGCAGGATACCGTAAGAGCGAAATTGTAGCTCAGTACTCTGCTTGTCAACGCAGACAAAAACAAACTCCGACTCGGATTTTTAATGAATTGTAAAATTTTTTCGTTGGCGACCATGCTGAGAATTTTGTTTTTACTGTATATTTGGACATTGGCAGTTTGGTCACTGATTTAAGGATGCGTCCACAGAAAATTTTCGACCATCTTTTATCATCTTTTATTTAGAGCGTTCTTCTGTGTGTGGCAAGGATCAATTCGACGCAAGAGAACGCCATTGCTTGCGGTACTACATGTCATCCTTAACAATTCTATGAATTTCATTTGAGCACAGATGTCCCGAGACTCCAGGCTGATAGACAACGCTCAGTCCAAAATTTTGAACCGAAGTTACTTTTGCACATCTCTTGACTAGATATCCGAACAGTTTCGAATTCGGCTGTGATTGGTACCAGGTTCTCTACAGATCCGACACCTACGGTGGCTGGGCCATGTGGAGCGTATGGACACCACAGCTCCGGCCCGAAGAATCTTCAAGCCCGAAATTGCGGACAACGTACAGAGGACGCCCGCGTTTAAGGTGCCGCACCCAATTGAAGTTGGATCCCAACCATCTTGGTGTGCGAACTGAAAACAGCTAGAGATTGCGGTAGTTGGAAAGGCTTGTTGATTGAAGCTCAGGTCCACCCCTTACTGTAGCGCCATACAAAGAAAAAAATAAGAAGGGTACCAGGCCATAGAGACATTATGTGAAACTGTGAAGCAGTCAAAACTTGGTAAAATCGCCAGAACACTACTAGATGATGTAACACAGGCACTCCTTTAGCTACCTTTAAGTTACCACTCAATAATCAATGTCGGAGGGAATACTGTTAATGCCTGCCAGATCACCAAGCAAATCTGGCCCAGTCTCGTCCCTAAAAGATCTCATAGTCTGATCTAACTAAAAAAATACAAAATTAGCAGCTCGGTGGGAATTATAATAAACACTGCCTATCGGATCTACACTCGAAAGGACTAAGACTATTTTTTAATGATGAAGAACAGGAAAGTGTGCAACACCTTCTCTGCAGCTGCCCTGGACTCGACTTAGGAAAGCCACTAAGCTATAGGCTCCTGCTTCTTTGATCTAAGAGAAACACCAATCAAATCGCTTCTGGACTTCATTGCAAAATCTTGCTGGCTGTAGTAGTAATCACGCCACAACTAACCGCTTCTTTGTGAAAGCCCACATGACAGAACAAGGAGCATTATTGGGCCTAAGTGCGCCTAAACCGCTTACTGCCTACCTACCTACCTAGAGAAACCACATCTACGTCTAAGACCAATAAGAGAGTTGTCTATCCCACAAAAGGAACTAGATTCCCAGTAAACCACCAGGCGATGTTGAATATTAAAGCTCTCCACCAAAACTTCAATGCAGTGAACCCCAATGTCTACTAAACGGAAGTTACCCGCTGTAACTGCAAGCCCAATCAATAATGCCTAACGTCTTAAATTCCCATAGACGCAGCCATTGCCGTGAATTCTTCATAAGGTACATCCTTAGCTGCACGGCTGACGTGACGATACCTTCCGTGTCTGCGAAATCACACCCGAAATCCACACACGAAGTCTACACCAACTTCCCACACGAACGAGGTGTGTCCCACATCCCGTTTGGAATCTAATTATGTGCGCAGTAATTCGGCAGTGACTGCACTAAATTCTGATTCTGAGAACTACTTTAATTATCCTGCAGGACATGAGCACAAGCCTCGTAATTACTCATCACAGCCGGTAGCGAGCCGTGAAATTCGCCAAGAGTCCCGGAGTGTGCTTGTAATTCAAATGATAGTTAATTTTGTGCGGATTTTCCACGTCAGTCTGGGCCAAGGCTTGCGTCCTGGTGAGTTGCTCGCATATGCGATTAATTAAAGTCCCTAGTCCATTACCTAACCGTGTGGCGTGTTCCTGCTATTTAAGGATGCAAATTTAAATATGACACACTTCTCGTACTTGACAAGCGGAGTCCCGCTGACCGGTTAGTCAGTCAAGATCCTTCCGGTCTCAAGAAGCAAACATTTTTAGCATTCCGTAATTCATTACTCAGATCGTGCAATGTCGTCCCGCACACATGAGGCACAAGCACGACCATATGCTCACTCGTCGCGCATATCCACACGCGTCCATCTGCTCCTTCGGAAGGAAAGCACATCACATCCATGCATGTGAGCAGCAGGACCATCTTCTAACTCATCGTACGTTACTGCAGACCTCAGTTAGACGATGCTCTCGTTCACAATTTTGAATCTCCATTGTGCGAGGCAAGGCGACCAAAGTTTTATGGTTACAATATCTCCGGCCACACAATGGCTTGACGCATATTGCACAACATTCAAGTGGTTGTGTGAAATGGCATGGCATAAGGATGATGAACAAAGGACCGCTGCGAGGCACTTTGAAAGTTTATTCGAGCATAAAGCTCCCGTCAGCCACCCAAGACCATTCAATAAACTTGATTGCCTCTTATATTAAAAAGTTGCTCGGGGTAGACAATTATTGGATTTTGATCCGGTGTTTCCCACAAGACATGTCATCTGTGCGTTCAATGTCGAATTAATCAGCTCGCCGTAGACGCCGATGCATGAAAAAAGGCGCTTCGCTTTCGGTTGCAAAATTTGCTGTGTCAGACAAAGTTTTGGGAAATTTTGCAGACGGCAAGCGCCTCACTTCACGAAGTGGCGCTCGTTCTTGAATAGCCCAGCGGGGATGAGTTCGGTAGGACAAATTGAATTTATGTCGCAGCATTAGGTGGGGCTCAACGGAGATCTTGTCGGTGTGATAGGCGCCACTGAGTTGTGCGATAATTGAGGCGCAGCATGCTCCAGTTGAGGCAGGACCAATTTCAGCAACTGTTGCGATTCCTCTGTGTGAGGAATGGAAATGGAAAATTTAGATAAGGAATTTTTGTTTTCTGAAATAACGAGTGAGCGAATCGATCAAAGAATGTGTACATATTAAAGGCGTGCTGTATTTATAGAACGATTTAGTGGGAGTTCTTGAATATTTTGAATGCTTTTCTCCGGCCGAGACTTCTCTCTCTCTCAGCCATTATGACAACCCTCAAAGACTTCCCAAAAAAATTCGACCAGTTTTTATGGAATCCGAAATCCGACAATTCTAAGACATGGCTGAATGAAAATGGTTGTGGACTGACAAATGAACCGTCTGAAATATTTGTGTGTCGATAATATGGTATGCATCGAACAACGACTGACCATGCACTGATTGACCATAATCTGACATCAACTGACAAGAATGTGACATCAACTGCGATTTGTCATCAATTTAATAACAGCGACTGTCTGTGAGATGGCATTTGCCTAACAGCGACATGCATCTCTCTGACAATGGGTTTCTCTTACAGTGACTTACATCAGTATTTCAACAGACTGACAGGAAATATGTGCAACAGTGGAGCTATGTACAGCATCAACTATGAACTCACTCCAAGCAACACCCGGTGAAGAGTCTAAGCGGTAACCTGTTGAATTCGGTTGGAGATGAACTAACTAGATGGAGAGAATTTTGCGCAACCCCTATAGACGATAGGGGAAATTTCGCAAGTATTCTGAAACCCAAGCCAACAAGGGGATGGTTGCTAATGTCATCTCTGTAGAATTATTTCAAGTTGTGCCAAGTACATCACTAGATTTGTGCATCTCGCATTTGTTATAGCAAACAATTCCTACAGGAGTGAACACGGGGATATATGTTAGAATTGCAAAAAAGGTAAACTTCATGGAATGTGGGAACTGGAGTTGTATATGTATGTTCATCTCTCGAAGTCGAACAGGCTGGTCTTCGCGGTGGATCCTTCTGCATCGAACACATAAATACGTCAAGAATCATCATATATCGTCTACATCTCCTGCTCATCGATTTCACGACGGCTTCCGAGAGCAGTAGAGTCATTCCGCAAAAACTCATAATAATAATAATAACATGGGTGGCGGTTAGTAGTCATTCGAGTGATCATTCGATTATTAAAAATCTCGATTACTAAAGTCTCGATTCTTAAAATCATTCGATTATGCCCATTACTAGTGCATACTGTCACATCTGTAAATACAGCATAAACGCACCCAACTGAACATTACCGGACAGGAAGTTAAGAACGTATACAGTTTCTTATACTTAGGAAGTCTAGTCTCGGCCTTCAAAATTATATCTACGATCTGGAATTGTAATTATAGGTGTGTTTTTTTTATGCTTTATATAAGCGTCCCCCAGAATTAGACGAGGTCAAGATAGCAATATCAGGTCTGAAGTCTAACAAAGCTGCTGGAGCGGACGGTCTGTTCGCTGAACTATTTAAGGCAGCTGGGGATGATCTGGTGGGGCGCATGCACTAGCTCATCAGAAAGATATGGTCTTTATCGTCTTAGTATCGTTTGCTCAATCCACAAGAAAGGACACCCATTGGACTGCGCCAACTATCGAGGGATCAGTCTCCTTAACATCGCATATAAGATCTTCTCTGCCGTTTGGTGCACCCGCCTGAAGAAGTTCATTAACAATCTGATAGGTCCGTATCAGTTTGGCTTCAGGCAAGGAAAGTCCACAACAGACCAAATCTTCACACTACGGCAGATCCGGGAAAAGACCCAAGAAATGGAAATCGGCACTCACCATCTGTTCGTCGATTTCAAGGCCGCGTGCATAGAGACGAGCTACCAAAACCTTCAATGTCAAAAAAGGTTTTAGGACATGGACAATCTCGAAGGCGGATGAAGAAGTCCTTGGTATCTTTGAGAGAAAAGTTCTGCGTGCGATTTATGGTGCTGATTGTGTTGACGGGTTCTGGAGGAGAAGATTCAACCACGAACTATACGGGCTGTACAGCGACATGAGTCTAGTCAGTCTACGGATTCAACGCCTACGGTGGCTGGCCCATGTTGAGCGCATGGACAACACTGCTCCAGCCCGAAGAGTATTCGACTCCGACCCTATGGGACAACGCAACAGAAGACGCCCGCGTTTGAGCTGGTGCACCCAAGTGGAGAAGGACCTCAACCAATCACGCACAACGCGAGTAGTTGCTTGCTAGAATCTATCATATAGCGCTATAGCGCAACCAATATTATATTATTTCTCCAACGAGCAATAGTACCTGAGAACGGGCCAGGAACCTATAAACATTACAAGATGAAGGAGAAAGTGGTAGTGGATTGGGCACACAATACAGCGCAAGACAACTTCATTGCGACATACGCCATACGTAGTGAAGTCTGATTAGCCAGGCAGGCGAAACGAGGCGCAGAACAGCTGAAGAGATATGAGTTCAAACGCGTTGCATAACTACGATGCAGACGGACCGCCGGCGTGATTGACGCTCTGTGCCTCCCGAGAGATTAGAGGACATAAGTACAGTGACTGACAGCTTCTGACAATTATTTTAAAAATTCAACCAGTAGAACTCTTTAATAATTCAACCAGCCATAGCCAATCAATTTTAGCTCTTAAGCTTGATTTGTATTTTCAGTATTTTCAAACACCACGGCTAATTGGTTCTTTGACTTATGTACCTCGGGACGCTGTGTTAAGTTTTCCAAGAAACAATTTTCCGAAGTACAGCTTCACCCGCCGCATCGCAATAAATCAGCTCCCACTTCCCTCAAACGTCCGGGCAGGTTATCGTTTGTCGTACGGAAGCACTTCAAACGAGCCGGACGCAGTTTCCAATATAAGTTGTTATTCTCGGAAACAAACGCGACGCAGAAGGGAGTGAAAAACATCTAAAGAAATATGTGCATATTTCCTGTGGTAATTATTTACTGCACGAGAAGCGACGAGAATAATTCTGCAAAACTCCTTCCTTCCCCACTGGCACTCTGCTTTGTTCATATTTTCTTCTTTCTGGTTTGCCTCCTTTTGTCCAGGGAACAAGCGATAATTAAATGAGCTTTCCAAAGTTGTTTCGCTCTCGTCCTTTCTGCGTGCGCAAGCACGCGTTCATGGGGATTGACTGAAGGTGAGGAACTGCTTTGCGAAACTATTTTCCGGAAGGAATTCGAAAATGTCCTGCCCTATTATTATTTCGACGAAGGAACTTGTAATGCTCCTGCGAAAGGGAAATGATAATGTAATTAAAACGGTCTCCAAGGAAAGGCAGACTGCATCTGCTGCGACTGAAGGGAAATTAATTGTGATGCGAAAGAAGAAAGAGAAACTATTTCGAGGGGAAGTCTACATCGACTAGGAGGGCTACAGACGACCTTTGCCTGGAATGTGAAGCCTTTTGTTGTTGCTTGGGTACCTCGACCGCTAGGAGTCATGAAAATTATGACCAAAGGGCTGTAAGTAGACCACAAAGCCGTCCATTTGTTGACAAAAACAGGACATCAAGATGACCTTGATCGATACAAAACCAACTGGCACACCAGCCACAACACATCAAACCACGGATCGACGAAGGACCTCGCGCAAATATCCTTCTTAAGGACAGACGGCTTGATGACAGTCTGATTACTCTTAATCGCAGCGCCTACTGTTCAGATGCCTTTCAAGCCACATAAAAGAAGCAACCGCAAAAGTTATCACCAAAGTTTGTGCGCCATCAACACACTGTCACTTCCTGCCCCCGGGGGAATGTATGTACGTGACTGTCGTCAGATAGTAAACATCACATCTGAACCGCGTGTAACACATAATACTGGATAATTTTCACGCGACCTAAGGGTGTAATCACCGCTCACGAACGACAAAACAATTTGATCCTTAGGAGCACATAACTTGTGGTTAAAGTAATCGATTGAAGAGATTCTTGGAACACGTACTTCTTGCACGAAGTGTTTGTTCTCTTGACTCGCTGGAGCAATTTCACCTAATTAGTCTGCGAGCACTCAGACTGTGATGTGTGCAAGGGACGACTTTCCAGGACCCCTTACAAACGACGGCAAACTAATGTGCCATCTTCATTAAAGGAATATTCTCAAATAGTGCACGACGCCTCTCAGACATTCTTCGGCTAATTTATTAAAGTGCCTCTATATAAGTTATGCTCTTCGATTAGTCGTAGATTTCGTGGGAGACTTATGAAAACAATTTTTAAATCCCTAACCAGTTGTATTTATCGGGGGAAATGAAGCAATTTCTTTAATTGTTGCTGAATGATTGGGAACGATTGTTTATCTCAATTTTGCTTTCAAAGCAAATGAAGATGGGAACCCGTTCTTTTCTATCGTCAGTAGGGATGGACGTTGTTCATAGACCTTGTTTGAGTAGCATATCAAAGACAAATAGCATTGTATTCATTCATTCATTGCCACTGTGACGGCTGATGCTGTCGGTCTTCTTATTAAGTTTCCCTATTTAGGTCAAGACCAATAAAATGCATTCCGGGGGTTGCACAAAAATGGTATTTACCGGGTTGCAAACAGCTGCCCTATGCACAACTCCATTGCGTCTGAAATCCATACAGCCTTATACGATACACGAGAAAATAATTATGGTCCAAACATAATAGCCAATGGTGAGCGGCCCAACAATACCTTTTCGTGCAACACGTGAGCTTGGAGACAAAATTCCCGTATTATTTCCGAGACACAGTCTGTTGTACTACGAACTTTGTTTTTCCTCCTTGTTTTTCCACCCTTAAAAATACGTTCTTTGAGATAGCTACCTTTGCGACAAAAGAATGGACATTCTTGGAGAAAACAATGATGTTTTCCAAAAAAAAATATTTTTGTGAGTACCTGCTTAATTAAATGGCTTAACAAACAACCGTACACGTCAGCTTTGTTTATTTCTTTATTCAACATCTAAAACACATTTATAATAAGTAATTGATAATATTTTAATTATATATCAGGTATACCGGTATGAAATTTTTTGAAAATAAAACACTAATTATTAATGGGAAAGTAAAAACATTTTATTCATAGTATTGGCCATTGTTCTTCACACTTTGACCACCTTTTTGGCAATTTGTGAATACCACGCCAGTAAAATTGTTCATCTTTCAAAGCAAACCAATCAGACACCCAATTTTCGACTTCTTCGTAGGAATCGAAGTGCTGCGCAGCCAATGCGTGTCCCATCGATGAAAGCAAATGGTAGTCGGAAGGAGCCAAGTGTGATGAATACGGCGGGTGGGGTAGCTGCTCCCAGACAAGCGTTTTGATTGTATCCTGAACCGGTTTTGCTTTGTGTGCAGGTGCATTGTCATGGAGCAAGATTACCTTGCCGTGTCTTCTGGCCATTTCTGGTCGTTTCTCGATCAATGCATGGTTCTTGATCATTTGGTGTCGGTAGCGATCAGTATTAACGGTTTCACCAGGTTTTAGGAGCTCGTGGTACACCACACCTTTCTGGTCCCACCAAACACACAACATTGTCTTCTTGCTGAATCGATTTGGTTTTGCAGTCGATGTTGATGTGTTGATTTTTTCCGTTTAGGGTTCTTAAAATAAATCCATTTTTCATCGCCAGTAACAATCCGATGCAAAACCGATTTTCTTACGTGTCCTTGAAGCAAAATTTCACAAGTGTTTTTTCGGTTTTCCATCTGTCTTCCATTCAATTCATGTGGCACCCATTTTCCACACTTTTGGATCTTTCCCATAGCTTTTAAGCGGTCAGAAATTGTTTGTTGTGCAACATTTAACATTGCTGCCATTTGCTTTCGACTCAAAGTGTCATCTCCACCCAATATCGTTTGTAATTCGGCGTCTTCAAACTTTTTTGGTGGTCTTCCACGTTCTTCATTTCTCACATCAAAATCATTATTTCTGAACCGTTGAAACCATCTTTTGCATGTTGCTTCTGATAGAGCATGATCACCATATGCCTCGACAAGCATTCGATGCGACTCTGCAGCATTTTTCTTCAAATGAAAACAAAAAATTGATGCTTTCCGCAAATCATCACCGTCTGGTACAAAATTCGACATTCTTAACACGATGAAAAAATATGATTTTGTCTGTTCAATGACTTAATATAATAATAATAATATGGGTGGCGCTACAGCCCGTAGGGGGCCAGGGCCTAGCTTCTCAGCAACCACTCGTGCTGTACGTGCTATTGTTCTCTCACGAGTGGAAGGGACCTACAGTTTAATGCCGAATCCGAACGGCTTTGTTTGAGAAGCTTTTTCTAGACAAGAAATACTCTTTGAGCATTGTCAGTGACTCGAAAGAGGTGGGGTCGTGAAAATTGTTTTCGTCGCACAGAGCAGGAATCGACGTCGAGGTTGGAGTCGACGCACATACCCACAACGCCACGGGCCACCACTGTTCAATGACATATTTTTCATAGATGTCATAGCAATAAACAAAAAATATAAGGGCTCGTTCACAACAAATGTTCCCAATCGAGACATTTGTATCTTGACGCTCACTTTATACCGGTATACCTAACCCTGCTTTCATTGGATTTTGAAGCGGGAAAGGCGCTAACCAACAAATGTCTCCGTACCGTATGCCGAATATTCTGGCCAAACACCATAAGGAACGTTGATCTGTTAGAAATCACAAGAGAGGAACCGATTGTGATACGATCGATACTCCTGGAACAAGGAAAGTGCAACCTCACTTGGGATGATGTAAAAACAGCTTCAATTAACCGAGAGATGCCTAGGCACTATGCTCCCAAGAGGAGTAATAAAGGAAAGAAAAGTAATATTCTGATGCTTTTGTTACGGGACAACGGATGGTTCTGGTTTAGACCATTTTAAGCACTTTCCTGAATTCCCAATGGTTCAACAGATTTCAGATGCAGCTTCAATTATGAGAAATAGCATACATCCCAATGTAGTTACTTCAAAAATTGTGTCCATCCAACCCAGGAACACGGACAAATGCTTATTCACATCTTTCCCCAAACGTACAGTTATGGCTGATAACCTAAGATCTAAATCCCAAATTGCTCCACACAAGCACACACACACTCGAGTAACACAAATTTCAATCCAGGAAACGAACTCAGAAATTCCGTCCGGAAATTCGTCGGACATCTCCAGAGAGTCCTCCCGTCTTGGCAATAAATTCTCCGAGACGTTTGCATTATCCTCTCCCTTTTAAAAACGAACGAACTCGTTACATCTACAGCCATGAATAAGTTTTACAACAATGGAAGAGCTGTGAAAAAAGCCCCCAAAGCTGACCATATGTTAGCTTAATCGAACTATCCATCCATTCACAAATACTGCCCCTATTTTATCCTTTGAAAGATGTTTACTCAGGACAGTGTTTCTTTCCACCCATACGCAAACTTCATTAAGACCCAAACAAACAGCCGAATGGAGGAGCACTCCCAAAGATACACACTTGCTTCTGCACTGCCCCAGAAACCGAGAGGCAAATCGATGAAAACTAAGAAATTTATCGACTATCATAAAACCAATACAAATGGTCAAAGTGTCACTGTTATCTGCTCCATCTAGCTGCTCGCAATAAAAATATGCTGCCCCATGGTTCCTTCGCAATCAAAACAAGGGAGCACTTACATTCACAAAAATGAGCGGCAATATATTTCATTCGACGGCGAATATTCGATAAAAGGATCAAGCCGAAGATACCCACAGGACGGACGGGTAGTTTATAGGCGTGTTTATGTTTAAGTCACCCCGAAAGAAAGTGAATTTACGAGACCCGGTTGCCGGCTAGGACTT
The DNA here is from genome assembly GCA_916610145.1 of Eristalis arbustorum. Taxonomy (NCBI): domain Eukaryota; kingdom Metazoa; phylum Arthropoda; class Insecta; order Diptera; family Syrphidae; genus Eristalis; species Eristalis arbustorum. The sequence goes on from OU744318.1 coordinate 3,697,257, forward strand.
GACAAATGAGCGAAGTTCCGGAAATTACTTTTACAGCGACGTCGCTGGGAAAACAACAAGTCAGTTTATGCCCCCACAGCAGCGCCCTGAAAGGCAAAGGACACAGGTACGCCATCAAAGGCATCACTTTGCCCCGATGAGGTCGTTAAAGGTCTTATATTGATTATCCTTTTTTATACCGCTTCCGAGGAGCCGTGAATAAGTTGACAGGCCGGAGAAAAAAAAACGACACCCAATTACCCGGCCACCCATCGATGGAGTTAATTACGAGCCGAATTAAGGAAGTACTCCTCAAACTCGACGCAATAACCATTCATCGGTAATCTCTCGACTTAATAACTATTTTATTGCTCATCAAGGCTAATCAAAGGAACCCCTTACCACTTCACGCCGCCACACATATGTGCCGGGGCTGCGACTAATGGGGTATTCATGAGCCGAATGCCTTTAGGTGTTGCTGGCAGCTGGAAGCAGCATCGATTTGATGAGGGAAAGGCACTCTGCCGGATGTTGGAAATTGAGAGTGACGTTCGTTAGGTTATGGAAACCGAATTAATTATGTCGGAGGCCACTGCTGCAGATGGGGAGCATCGATTGCCGACAGCTGGGAGTGCTTGTGTGGAAATGATGATTGACAACATTTTGATCATTTGCAGGCAGATTCACATGGACACATTGGATTTCCTTTGAGTTTTGCTGTTAAGAGGACTAATGGATGTTGCTTGTCTGGTTCAACAGGTATTGCAGTTCCAATCTCAACATTCCAGCTTTACAGGGAACTATTTCTGCACATCCTTACTATAACTCCTGGCGAACGGATTCTATCCATTTGTCTGTCATCCCATTTAACTGTGATGGGAAAACTTCAAGGTAGCCTGTGAAAGAAAAATGTTTTTTTCCTTAGAATTTTGTAATGATTGTACATTGAATACATTTATTGCGGAGATTCGGTGTTATTACCTTACTATTAAAATTTGTAAGATATGCCGATTATAGAATCCGGCGGATTGACTGCGGAGAGAACATTTTCACATCCTATAAAACGCAATCAAGAAAGTGAGCGAATGTCGGAGAAGTAGTGTGATAAAATTGCTATTATAGAAAACGCAACTCACCGCACTTCATACATTTTGTGACGTTTTCAATCCGAACTAAATGAGTTGCGTATTTGGAGGAAAAATGATAATTGGTTACAACAGAAAATAAATTTTAAACCAAACGAATGAAAATTATCCTTGTATTTTTCATACAAATATATTTTTGATTTTTTTTTTGCTCATGCTTAAATACATCCACATTAGATATAAATGTTCGTCTAAAAGCTATGTATATTCAAAACCTCGGAAAGAACAACTGAAAAATGTGGGTAGTGCGATTCGAACTTCAAAGTCCTTGCCAGTACCGGTCTGATGTCCACCCTGAACCAGTTATCTAAACATGCTGTGCAGGATGTTCGAAGTCAAGGATGTAGATCTTGCCACAGGTTGCTATTGGCGTGTTTTTTGACTGGTCACTGCTCAGCTTAGCAAAGATTTCACACGGGAAGCACGCCTATTGCGTATTGTCATCTCACTGAGTTTAAACTGCCTGGTAAAATTTCACTGTCATCACTAACTAGGGCGCGTTCAAGCATCGAAATCATAGATGGCGCCAGAGGAAACTATATATTTACAAAAGGTTTGTATCTAGTATATTATTTGACACTTGTAAGTGTTTTTTTTTTCTATTTACTTGTTGATGTGACTTGTACAAATATATAACATATCAAATCATTCATATTATTTATTTTATAACATATTTTCCTTACTTTTGAGAATTAAGTCTTCGTTCGAAGAAAGAAAAATCTCCATTGATTGCAGAGATAATGAAATGAAAGCGATATTCAACTTTCCATTGGAAAACCCCTAGTCCACCACAAATCCACCTCAGATTTTAAGCGCTTCCGCTCTCAAGTCACTCATACTACTTTGTATACAGAATACCGCCATCTTGCTTTTAATATCTGCTCTCAATAGTGTCAAAAATTTGCGAGATTGCCCATGATAATGTCAGAAATGGCCCCGATTGGAAAGTATTCCAGGACACTGTTCACTAAGCTCATACTTTTTAAAAATAATTATTGTAGCTGTATATTAATTATTCATTATAAAAAGTCGTCAAAAAATGCCAATCATTCTAACAAAAATAAATATATTGACGAACATTACGGTCAGAAAAAATGTGAAAACATGTACAAAAATACTATAATTTATTTTCATATACTGATGGAACTATTATAATATGTATATTTAATGTATGTAGTAGTAGTAGTATGTATTACGGATTAAGGTAAGACTAAAAATTATGTATGTACGAAAGTTGAATAATTTATGTCAAAAACGCGCTGTCACGGGAGAGTAAATTACATCCCTACTCTGTTAATTTTAACCCAAGAAATGTCTATGGGTAGTTTTGGTTATTTTGATGGTTTTCTGTCAAATCATATGATGTGTCAATCTCGAATATAGTATTGGCGGCTATTCAAACGTTTTTAATTAGTTTAAGTTTATTTGAACAAGTAGTGCGGAAGAATAGAAACCGAATGAAATGCCAAGAACCCTGTTTTTTAATTTACATGGTTTGCTCTAACTTTTGACATATATCGTCTCTCACATAATACTCAAAACCGACAAGCTCTTAAAAATAGCATAAGTCACACATTTTCGTTCATTCTGAGAGGTTCTTACACCCACTCCCTAAAAAATGGCAGTCTTCAAAATTTGGTGCACAAACTACGGGAACAGACCTATCTTGTTTATCCTGAACATGTTAGTTTTCAAATTTAACGTCTTTGATTTTAATGGAATATTCCAGCCTCATAACAAGAACTTAATTAAATGCATTTTGCGAACATACGCTTGTCTCTTAGTTTCCGGCCTCTTTTGGTGGTGAATATGTGGTGATCAAATTAGCGGCAAATTAGTGGAATCATTTTCTTACTCTTCTGAATACATAAAAAAGCCACTTCATTCCATAATAAGCTGTTTTCACTCTTTCAATGACTATTTTGCAAAATTGACAGAAAACAGAACGGGTCAGTGGGGAGGAGGACCGATAATGTAGTTCATCCTGATGTGACGGATTCTATAATAGGGACGAACTTCGAATGCGGATGCGAGCTACTCCGCAGTCAATCTTCCGGATTCCATAATCCGGAAAAAATATCTTTTTTTAAATATTTTTGCTTCATCAATTGCCTTAAGGCCCGTTCATATGAGCGGCGAACTGCGAATGGAAACGTTCGGTTACAAACCAGTAAATGTAAGCAAAAAGCCATGTAACCGAATTATTGAGTGTTTTCATCAACAAAATTCCAATAACGGTTGGTTTAAGTATCCTAATTAATGGTTTGAAAGTTTTTCTCTGCGAATCTCCCCTCCCTTTGCTAACTGAAATCGCAATATACAAACAAGCAAAGGCAATCCACAACCATAATGACCAAAAAATTCACAGTGATGTGTCAGTTTGCACAGTGAAAATGGAGAAAACTCCATGTTAATGAGTTGTCAGAGCCTGCGAAGTTCGCAGTTCGTAGCGATCTCATATGAATGTGCCTTTACTTCTCTAGGATAACAGCTTCATTACAAGCGACTTGTATATATAATAGACGAAACGTATTCAAGTACACTGAAGTAGTGGCATTGTAAGTACGGGGATATTGGAATCTTCCTACAAGAAGAACGGCATGTCCGTGTTGATAATAGTGGAAATAAGTTGCGAATGTATAATCGCATGTATATCTGCGATTACGATGCTTATCGCTGTGGTTTTAAGCTGAAAAAATATATATTTGCCTTTAGAAAAAAGTGCAGCCGAATACAAACAGAGAATACGCTAGAGGCGTGAGCAACGCACCAGCGCATACTATAACCAGGCTTAATAATCTCATGACGTTTTTCTCGATCACGATCTGTATACGGTATACTTACACACAAAGCATTTTATTATGTTATGATACATAATCAAAGTGTGCAGCACTCGATCACTCATTTTGCCGTATAATACAAAGTTCTGATCATTTACAGACTGCGTCCATCCCATGTATGAGGTTCAAACGTATACTCCCATTATCGCATACAGGAGGCGATATGCATCACAGTTGAATCACAGTTCGTTTTCCATTTTATGCGACCAATCCGTCCCAACGTGGAATAATCCGAAAGTGTATACACGAAAGGAACCTTTGTGGGAGATTCGGATTTTTGCCAACAAATCTTTTTTTCCAAAATGTCCCTTTTACTTTTTACGAGTATCAATGCACCTAAACAATTGACTGTGCAGTGTATCGCATCGGACCTTATATTCCTCGAAACTTGGAAGGAAACACCACTACCTTGCCATCAAGTCAATGGTCTGACAATTGGAGTAATGTTAACCGACTGTCTATGTTCAGAGCTCGGCAGCATCGATATATCCGAGCTCTGATTCCAAAAATATGGTCCTACGTGTCATACAAGCGACGCATCGCTCGATTTGTAAAGAAGAAACTTAGCGACTGAGTTATATCACTAGGAGCGATCATGGGATTTGCCAAGTCCTTACGTTCCGTAAACAAGCTAAATGAACTCGAGGCTAACATTCCCGACGTAATTGCCGACGTAACGCCTCACATACAGAACCGAGTCATCAAAGGCGCAACGAGGCGGCCATTTAAGGATGTAGCGTAACATGAATACGAAATTCCTTGAAACAACACACCACATTCACACAAGATACAAACAACAAAAGGCTTCCTACCTCCATTCGCCCCGAATCGGCAGCGAACTCTAGGTCATTCCACTCATAAAACGACGACACTAAGTGGGTAGCTGGCTGGCAAATGAAGCCAAGACAAGATGCTGAGGTCATCACACGGTTGTCATGAGCGAGTTAATGGTACATTAAAGCATTTAAGCACCTCCAAGATACATTCACTGCCAGAAACTTCCAATCGATAGCCCTCGCCCCGTGAGGACATACATCTTTTCAGGAAATGCTATCCCCCATCTCGACGCACATTTGGACGCATCTAACGTCGGGCGCCATTCGGCGGTACATGTTTGCTAACCATTAGTCCGACGGAACCGCCGTCAATCGAAACCCCAGTCCTTTACGACCCAGCCCTCCGCCCCCAAAAAGCTCATAAATAACGTAGGTCTGCGACTTGTGGTTATAAATCATAACCCAACGAGAGGCCGCCGAATGGGTACTAGGAACGACAGCCATTGTCTGCAATTTGGCTCATTCATGGAAAACTCGCAGCGAGCGTGGAAGCTCCTTTGCACCAGAAATCCTATTTCCTTCAATTCATTGTGCGCGCTGTGGCAGGAGTCAGCGTCAACACTCCCGTGTGATTCGCAGACAAGCGAACAAATGAAGTTACATTTGCGAATTGTTCATATGGAAAATGTCAGGATATCAAATTTTACGCACACTGGGTCCGTGTGTGGCATTTTGTGACTCGGTTCCTTTGTACGCCATCGGCGTGTCTATCGGTGCTGGGGTCATGAATTCCCTTTGATTACATCGCCACAATGGAGATGTATGGACAGGAATACATTTGGTAAATTGGCCGTGTTCACATCGTGTTTGGAGCTGCAGGCTGGATGCTAATATACAATTTTACCTTTGAATCGGAATGTGCACCTTTGGAGATGAATGAAGGACTTTGCGGCAAAGCAATTGTTCTGTCGGTCGAGTGAGTGTTGGGCGCCCTTTTGTAATTGAGTAATTGATGTGTGTGATCAATTGGGACTGCTACGATTGCTGTGCAATTAAAATGAGCACTGTTTGATGCACAACAGGGATGTTACACAATTATAGGAATAAATTTGAGTGTGAGATGAGGAGGGTGATATTTTTCGTTTCTGACATGCAGGCTGCCTTAAAGAGAAGAACACTGGCCGGCTGTATTTGGAATTCCTAGAATTTCTTCAGAGTTAATTCTTCTGAATTGTTGGCGGCATGGTAAGAGGAGTGATAAGAGGTCGATTGGAGCCGGTACCTGGGTAGACGAAAGCATGTCCGACGAATGGAGCTCTCCTGGACTGGACTAGAGCAACTCCATATGCCCCATCCATAAAAAAGGTGGTCCTATCATCTGCAAAAACTATAGAGGTATGAAGGTCGCCTACGAGATCCTAGGCAGCTTACTGTGTGAACGTCTAAAGCCGTTTTGCACCGCACTAGTTGGCACGTACCAGTGCGGCTTTCGACCCGGCAAATCGACTATAGACCAAATCTTCACACTAAGGCAGATCCTCGAGAAGACCAGCGAGTTTCAAACGATGCTCACCACCTTTTCATCGATTTTAAAGCCACGTACGACAGCACTTCGATACCGAACCATTGGAACAGCGCAACAGTGTGGAAAAGGACCTCAACCAACTTGGTGTGCGCAACTGGAGGCAGCTGGCGAAAGATCGTGCTGGCTGGAGAGGCATGTTGGTTGAGGCCCAGGTCCACCCCGGACTGTAGCGCCAATCAAAGAAGAAGAAGTACGACAGCATTCATCGCAAGGAGCTATTCGAAGCGATGACCGAATTCGGGATCCAGGAAAAATTTATCCGGTTGTGTTGAACCACGCCAACACATACGCATGCGCCGTGCAGTTCAGTTCAAAAACTTTTGAACCTTTCGAAACTTGCAAACTTGTCGTGTGATTTCTTCAATTTGGTACTGGAAAAGATAGTGCGGCTGGCAGCTCTAAACACGGAAGGCATTATCTTTTACAAGGCAGTCCAGCTGTTGGGATACCCTAATGACATTATCGCGCGGTTACAACGCGCTGTAGTCGAAGCTTTCACGACATTTGACGAACAGGCGAAACGAGCTGGTCTAAAGGTCAACGAGGATAAAATAAAATATATGCTGTCGAGCAAAAAACGATCCGTCGCCGTTGGCCAGTTGGTGGGCCAACAGGCTAGGTAAAACTGCAAACCTGATTTTTGGTGCCCTCGAAAGAAAAATTCTACGTCGGATACATGGTCTCGTCTGCGGGGAAGGCGAATGGTGGAGAAGACACAACCGCGAACTCTACGAGCTGTACAAGGATGTGGATGTAGATCGGAAGGCAAAAATTCGTCGATTACACTGGCTCGGTCACATCGAGCGCATGGACAATAACGCTCCGGCTAAGAAGATCTTCGAAACCCAGCCTACTATTTATAATTTTTTGACACGCCTGGTGCCCATGTGAAGCTTTGCATTTTGATAAGCAGTTTCAAGACTCGCAATGGATGGAGGCAGACACTTCAACTTTGAGCCTCTCGAAAACCGTAGCAAAATTGCCGATCTGCTCTTCCAAGACACATCAGGAATGATTGACTTTTCCCTCAAGTCTAAGGTCTTCAGCCCTAATCCGCGTCCGACCACATCGGACTTATTACGACCTCAACGCATTGCTGTAAGGAATGTTGTGTTTGAATAACTTTCGGCTTCCATCTCACCAAGACATCCCGAGAAGGTAATCCTTCACATCCGTTTGGTTTTCTATCCCTAATCTGCCTTGGCCTCTCTACCAATTAGTATAAGCATTAGTTTTAAGTTAAATTTATATTGGGGTTAATGCCCCACTACCACTATCAAAAAGTTAAATTTCCTTTCAGCACAATATGTGTGAATTTCTATGTGAGATAAATTCCTTACCCAGCATTCCGCCAGATTGAACAATGATCATGTCTGACAATCGAATGCTGCGTGGTCCTCTACGAATCTTTACAGAAGCTTGGGGGAGTGGGAGTCCACCTATAATTTACAGCGTTTTTCAGACAAAGGCCATAGTGATTTGAGTGCCGACTCAAGAACAATGTGGTATGTCGCCAGGCTACAACGAATGTCACTCGTCGAGCAGTGTCCTCAGTATCTATGGAAACACACGCACTTAGGCAGTAACTAACATCAGTATAGGCGTGGTATCACAATGTGACTCTCTGCAGTCAGTCACTACCGTCTAACCCACCAATTGACCAATTAGCCAGTTGAAACATGTCGCTGTCAGAACTCATTAATTTGCGCTGACTTATCAATCCTAGTTCTATGTGCCTCTCTTTGTGCGGCCATCAAGAGCAAGCAAGACTTATTTGCGCTCCAATTGTCAGCACGGTTAATTAATGCCCTCCTAGACATTATTACGCTTCCATAAATGAACTTCGCCGCCAACAACACATTCATCGAACCATCGAAAGCATAAAAAGTTGGAACCTACACGTAATCATTCCACGTGAGTGGCAGACTGACTGAGACTAAATGTCCTCACAACTCCTTCGCAATGAATAATCTCGTGCTCCGCACTGCTTGTGCCCGCGAACAATAAACCCCAATGACAACTGAAACTCACTTGAACAGCACTAACTTCACCCCTGCCGCCGGTGGAATCGTAACTTTTCCATCTAATTACCGCTGTCAAGCATTCCATTCGATTCACAAGTGTTCTGCACGACTCCACGGCTGCTTACGATAGTTTTCCGATTGTGAAGCCCACGCATTAAATGCATGATTGTTTTCCATTCTATTTTCATCCGACAAAGGCCTTCGTCGGCCCCTTTCTGGCTCAATCATAAAAACTCCATAAAAGTTAGCACGACAGTTCGCAGTCAGAGTCATTCAATGGGCTTTCATTCGGAACACACTTCATCATAGCCGCTGTACGAGTACAACTATGAAATCCTGTAATGCTCGCACGTCACGACACACCGACTAGCCGTCGCGGTGGCTGTAAAAGCCGGACTTGAATGGTGTCACAACTGGCGGTTCTTATATTTTTATTGAGCCATCCCCTCAGACGAAATCCTGCCACATCCACACAAAGGATACGCTTGGCGACATAAGGTTTATTGTGGACCGACACTGTTATTCTCTGATTGACAGGACGTGCTCGTAAATCTGCGCTGGGGCCGAGAGGACATTGTAGTTTCATCGATGAGTACAAGTAGAAATCAGAGCGAATACTGTGTACACATTCTTTGAAATTGAGGAATTGTTTGGGAATGCGGCGTGGATGGGAATCAATCGGGAGGGAATACGTGCTTATCATTTCGAGAGCGGCCACCACAATGCCTCGACAGAATAGTACATTTTACTGCCGAACATTTATGTGCACGGACTCGTCGATTGTTCATTCATTCGGAACAGAAAACGAATAGCTGCAAGCAATTCCGCGGAATCGCTTCAGCTTTCAATATGCCACTTCCGTTTACAGACAAATATTTTTGACGTCAATGGGGAGTAGCGAATACGCTTGCAGTGGGTGACATTTGGTTTGAGCGTATCCAATCACTGATCCCTAAAAACGGATTTTTTTTTTGTTGCAAAAGTCTTTCAGGCTCAGCACTGAATTCTTTTTGTGAAGGTTGCTAGGATTTCTACTTAATGCAAGGACAAACAGACAACTTGCTAGGATTGCAGGTAGACCTCCATCCTGCAACACTTCGTGCGATGAAGAGGCCAGGCAAGCAGGTTAGGTTAGGTAATTGGGCTGCCAGCAAAATTGCCAGCACACTTAGAGCATTGTTGGTCCATTCTGATACCCATAGCCAGACTACTACCACTGGTCGACAATTTCCATTCGTCTTATCCTTGTTTTCACTGGGATTCGAATTCCCACTAACCATTGGCAGGCACTCAACTACGCGATGCTTGTGTAAGGAGTTTGCAAACCAATCAACTCCAGTCGAACTTTGAAGGAAAAACAAGGCTATCACACTGTGGAGAACCACGTTATAGTCATCAACAACATCATCATTTTCTGACTCGCATGATCCACTAGATATCCAGGCTACTCGATCCTCCGCCATCGACTCATCAGGATTTACGCCCAGGCGCAACGAAGCGAGTTTTTGGACTTGGTCCATCCACCTCGTCCTGGGTCTTCCAAAGAATCGCCTTCCTGATGGAGTCGCATGCAAGCCACGCCTCGGAAGATGCTGTTTCAATATTGATCCAGCTTGGCCAATTCTACAAGAATGCTTAGCATTACTCCTCGTGAAAAAGACCCCGGGATGATTAAACTTCTTCACCTGTTTTAATGGAAATCCGCTCACATGAAGAGTGCATTTAACAGGCGTTCTGAAAATTACCATAACCTCTGATTTGTCCAGGTAGCCCCTTATGTTTTTGTTTGTTTTGTAGCGTCTGCGAATATATGAAAGCCGTTTCGAACAGCTGAAAGGCTTCCCCTCCAGAATAATGAGGTGAAAGAGAGTATTTATTTGAAAAGAAACGTCTTTATTTGATCGTTATTTCAAACCATTAGCATCCATCACCAAAAGGAGGAGGAGCTTAAATGACCGTTTGTGTTCAAAAGGTATGTTCACACCACTGGAAGAATATTGGAATGCATTGATCATTGACACGTTACATTTGAATTCAAATATTTTGCTGTCGAAATATTCTATAATGGTTGAAACAAAACCTATGTAAGATGATTTGGTCCTTAAATTCAATTTGCAAATAATTGTTCACAGTTCATACCAATGTTATTTCTATGATGATATATAAATTCTGAAAATTCCGACATATATGTATGGCTTTTCTTTGGCATTTGTGTGTACTTTAACACCTTAAAAGAAAATAACAAAATTCACTTGAATTATATCGTATTGCCATTATAACATTACATATTTATCGATTACTCAAAAACATCTTATTTTTCTACTTAAATTAAAATTATGGTGTCCCAAAAGAAGTTGTTAATTGAAGCATTTTAGTTTTTAATTTATGCACAAAATATGTATACTGTGCACAAACTATTTTAATCTGACCTGCATTTCCATTATTCGTAGTTTCTAGTATTTTGTTTTAATTTTTAAATTCAAATTACTATATAAACTTCTTTTACGCAAGTTATAATACTATTTACTTTGCTAAAATTGACGAACCTACTCATGGAATATTTCCAGTTTGTGGGCAAGTCAACCATTTTGGAAATTTATTTGACACTATCAGGGGCAAAATATGATATGGAGGGGTAAACAGCTGATCAAACTACCCCAAATGTGAAAGTATGCGTGAAATATTGCCTCCAAATAAAGGAGTATGCGTGTTTTGGGGCGTGTCTTTGCTTTTTGGCCTGGAAAGTTGAATATCTCTATTAATTCATTTATGCTATCTAGTGTGCGCTGGAGTTCCTACTGGAAGGATTGAAGGACAACCAAATCATCTGCAAAGAGCAAATGACTTACAATCAACTCTCCGAATGTAAAACATTCCTCACTCGACTGCGCTGCAATTTTCAATCCATATATATATAACGAGAAGGAGAGGTGACAAGACCCACCCTTGGCGAAGTCCAACGCCCACAGTGAAAGGCTGATTTAGCAACGTTAACCCGGCAACAGCTGTTACAATTTTTTTGAAAAGTGGAACAATAACCCCTGTTTGCCCCTTTTTACTGATTGCTTTAAGCTTTTCTGGCCGGATTTCGTTTACACTGGCGGATTTGCCCACCTTAAGTGCTGTAGCAAAATCTATGTTTTCCTTACTGATTAACGAATGTTCTATAAAGTAAAATGGAATGAAAAGCTATTCTTGAATGAATATCGTTACTAAAGGGTGAATTTTTAGCTATTATCTTTTTGGCAACACTGGTTTAAACAGCTGACTCACGTTTCGTGTTTTGTTTCACTATCAAACATAATCAGTTTGGTCTATAATTTAACCATGAATCGTCTTACAAACGAACAAGCTTGCAAATTATGGAATTTTATTATCAAAATGCGTGCTCTGTTAAGAAAGCTCATCGCGCGCTTCTTCCGAAAAATTGTGTTCAGCGACGAAGCTCGTTTTTGGCTCAATGGGTACGTAAATAAGCAGAATTGTCGATTTTGGAGTAAATATCAGCCAGAAGCATTGCAAGAGCTACCAATGTATCCAGAAAAAGTCACAGTTTGGTGCGGTTTATGTGGCATCATTGGACAGTACTTCTTCAAAGATGATGCGAATCGTAACGTAACTGTGAATGGTGAGGGCTGCCGTGAAATGATATCCAACTTTTTTTTTCCCAAAATGCAAGAGCTTGACTTGCATGACATGTGGTTTTATCAAGACGGTGCCACATGCCACACAGCACGCGCAACAATGGACTTATTGAGGGCCGAGTTCGGTGAACATTTTATTTCACGTTCGGGACCGGTCAATTGGCCGCCTAGATCGTGCGATGTAAAGCCTTTAGACTATTTTTTGGATGGCTATATTAAAGTTCATGTCTATACAGACAAGCCCGCTTCAATTGACGCATTGGAAGACAACATTGAAACATTTATTCGTGAGATACCGGCCGAAATGTTGGAAAGAATATGCCAAATTGGACTAAGCGGATGGACCATTTGAGGCTATCGATTCAGATAAATATTTCATGCATTTTTCTGAATTTTATGTGTTTTTTTTTTAAAAAACTTTCCTATAGCTGTTAAGAAATCACCCTTTATTATGGTGACGGTGCTCCTTAATTTATGTGTAATATAGACAACCGACATCGGCTTCTTGCATTGGTCTAAAATCAGAAGTATTTATTTTAACATAAAAAAAGCAATTTTAATGAAAGTAACTTGTAACGATGTTACAATGCAGATCGACACCCACCACCTATTTGTCGTCTTTAAGCCGCAGATGACAGAGCCCATAGAGGCAACCTATACAACGCCATGTCTAGTTTTGAATGTCAAAAAAGACTTAAGACAAGGCAACATGTAATTTTTTCAACATTGTACTTAAAAAGGTCGCGAAAACTCACACGCCATTACTAGAGGCAAGATATTCCAAAAATCCGTGCGATTGTTAGCATACGGAGACGACATTGACGTGATTGGCCGAACTAAGCGAGCCGTCTATGAAGCGTTTGCGTGTAGTGAAACGGAGGCGCCAAAAATTGGTTTAGCTATAAATGAGGGCAAACCAAGTATATGCTGTCTTCAAGAAAGGACACACAATATCGACGACTCTGTCGGAGTGACACCATAGGCAGCTACAACTTCGAGGTAGTAAAGGACTTCATCTACCTTGGCTCCCAAGTTAATAGTACGAACATCATCAGAACCGAGATTAAACGCAGAATAACTCTTGCCAACCGCTGTTTCTTTGGGCTCAAGAGGTGTATAGCCCTCTCTCCAAAGACCAAGCTCATCCCTGTCCTGCTGTACGGCGCAGAGGCATGGACTATTTCAAGAGCGGATGAAGAACGCACTTGGTCTCTTCGAGAGAAATGTTCTGCATTCAATCTTTGGTCCCGTTGAAGGTTTCTGGAGATGAAGATTCAACCACGAACTGTACGGGCTGTAGAGCGACATGAGTCTAGTCACGCGAATACGGATTCAACACCTAAGATGGCTAACATGGACAACACTGCTCCAGCCCGAAGAGTCTTCGACTCCGAACCAGTGGGATAACGCAATAGAGGACGACCAAGCCGATGGCGCACTCAAGTGGAGAAGGGCCTCAACCAACTTGGAGTGCGAAATTGGAGGCAGCTGGCTAAGGATAGTGCCAGCTGGAGAGGATTGTTGACTGAGGCCCAGATTCACCCTAGACTGTAGCGCCATAAGAGGAAGTGACTAGTGTACAGATAAAAAGTTACGAATACACAGATTCTGGTACTAATTTTTTCATTACTTTTACAGCTCTCTCACGTAATGCAAAATGCAAGAGCTTATGTTCTAATGCATCAATAGCCACTAAATTTGTGATGATCCAGTATGGAAGCCCTTAAGATTTCAGTCTCCAGAAGCCCCTTTCCGCTTCGAGGTCGAGAATGCCAGTAATCAGCAACCAGTCAACCATAGCTACTAAAAATCCCTAATCGTTTAAGAGCCCTACACTTCCACAAAATAAAGAACTTACCACACTATGCTATAATCAACTCACTGGGGCTCGGTAAGAATCTGCGCTGATGCCTTTATAGAGCTTTTGATTTGATTCCACGATACAACGAGCAATTTTCGTTCGTTATTCACGGCTCCATATCTCTCGGAAGGGCATATCTGCAACCTTAAGAACTGAATCTTTTTCGTTCGGAATCGCCCTAAAATTGTACCAGCACACTCAACACAAGTGCTTGCTATAGAAACTACCTGCAACTCCACTAAAGGCTGTATCGTCCCCAACCTAATAATTAAATCTGATGTTTGAATGCAAGTCATTTACATCAATAACTGCCGCTGGTCTCACAAAATTCAATTAAGTGGAAGATTAATAAAAAAATAAAGTAAATACCAATTATAATCAGTTTCCATTTGCAATCGCTTTACGAAATGAACTCAAAGCGAATTTAAAATGCAACCGAGAGTGAATTTTAAAATTGATTTGTAAAATTGCGCAAAAAAAGCAACAAAATGGCCTGTGTTACACTTACTGGCTGGTGTCAAATTACAAAGGTTGTCAGAGTTTACAATCCAGCGGCGAGCTCGTGTTTACCCATTCAATTTGTAATTTGCGGTTAATTTGAATACGAATTGTGGTAGTTAATTTTTATGCTGCGATTTTCTTTGTTTTCTCGTGCAGAGCGAAATGAAAATATGAACTTAATATAATGAGATGCATGATATTTTGTTTAAATTATTTTTTGGTGGATATGTTGCCCTACAAAGGATGCTGGTGAGGGATGTAGTGTGGATAGTGATTGTATACAAAAAAGCTTGTTTAAAATGAAAGGGTTTCTATTGTTGAGCTCTGTTTCTATTTTTTCGAGCTAATTTGCAATTAAACTAATTGTAAAATATATAAAGCATGAATTTCGAATGAAAGCATTAGGAGTTACTTTTTTCATTTAGTTTAAATGATTATTGATTATCCAAATCGCAATTGTGCGTCCGGTCGGTCGGGCCTTAATTGGCGTCTGTTTGAGTTTTATCGAGCATGGGGAAATGTTTGTCAAAACGCAGTCAAAAACTCAGTTTTCAAAAAAAAAAACATTTGACAAAGGCATCAACACAGTACACAATTAAAAATGATTCCTTATACAAATAGTTGTCAATTACACGAATAGTTATAAATAATGAGTGAATACAAAAAACTACACACGGGTGAGTAGAGAGTAGCTCCACCTAAATCGTTGTGCTCTGGCTACAATATTACGGTCTATCGGAACAAAGTCGGTCAGTTCGAACGGGCAACTATATGGGTGGGGTTACAGCCCGTAGAGGGCCATGGCCTAGCATCTCAGCAACCATTCGTGATTTGCGTGAGTAGTTCTCTCACAAATCAAATATAAGAGCCTACGTACTCCACATTGTCTGAGGGTGTTCTTCATCGTAATACTCAATAGCCTCTTGAATTCAAAGTAACAGAAAGAGTTATAATGCGTTCCTTCTCGGTAAGTATGCAGTCTACCATACACCGTGTACTTATAGGAGCTGAAATGATGGGACGTTGTAAAATGTGTATTCGTTGTCGCCTGGTTATGCTCATGTCACTATAGAGCCTATACAGTTCGAGCTTGAATCCACACAGCCATGCACGAACGTAGAAAAATTCTTTTAACGAGACCAGCGGATGCGTGGTTCATTTGATATAGTCGCGCTGTATACCTGAACAAACAGGTTTTTCCTTCGAGAGAGGCCTGACAAGAGTTATTCTGCGTATGATCTAAGTGCCGCTGTTGTTAGTCACCAAAAGACCTCAGTATCATAAAAGTTATATGTGCCCACTGTGACGCTTTGGCCAAGAGGTTGAGGTTTTGTCCATTTTTTTGAGCTCATCGTATGGTTAGGTTATTTTGGAAGGGGATCGCTTCTACTCAGAAGCTAAAGGGGTTGTTTGTGGACTTCACAATTCTTCTAACCTGTCATGTGGTGGTTGAAACCATTTCGCGCTCTTAATGAATTGTAAAAGAGCAGTCTCTGTGAGTTTGGCAACTCTCCAGAATCGGCGCCTAGCTTGGCTGGGTCATAGATTCGCAAAGCAGATTCTTCCTAGTCGCAGCCAGCTCCAGGAGAGATCGTTGGATTACTGGTTCCATTTCCGGATCATTGTTCTCATCAATGTCCTGCGATCACTCCGAAGGGCATACGGATCGAGATTCGTTTTGCGGATGTTGAGCTCTGGCCACGATGGTCTTGTCTCTGACAGTTAATTCTATCAAGCCAAAATAATAAACTGATCGGTAGTTGCAGTGACGTGTTCATTTTGCTGATGTCTATTTGAGATCATAGTCTGAGCAAGTAATGTATATTTGCCGTCTTGTGAGCCGCATAGTTCAATCGGATGAAATAATGTTATACATACATTCCTCAATATCATGCGGTTGCGCTATGTGCTAAGACAGTCCCTTCTATCCTCTCGTCCTACACTACTTCAATAAACAGTTTGTCTAAACGAAGATACGAAGCTGGCTCTACTTCATGAAAAGTATGCCACCCTGGGATGGATGTTCTTTGACTTATTGTTTGATGTCTACTCTTATTTTCTTAACCCAGTTATGCCCAAAGCATTTATAAATAAATATGCACAAAACTAATGCACCACGAGTGGCTAATGGTATACATGTTCTCACTGACCTACGTGTGGGACATCAGGCACATCCTCTAGGAATAACGTCTTACTCATCATCTCAGCATAATCCCACGCAGGATAGTCAACCGATCATCATACGCAAGCACTCGGTAAAGTAGAAAACTTTCCTCGTTGTGCAAACATTTGCATCCGCTTCTGACACTTCATTCGACAGTACAAGCCTCAGGGACGATGTAAATATTGATCCTCATTGTCTGCTTCCATTTAAGAAAACAAAGGCTGTACCTTCAACTTGAAAACCAACAAACCCACTCGGTGTGCACTTGATTGCCTCCCATTCCCACAGCCAATATCCCAAATCAATGAATTAATTTCTGGAAAGAGGAGAATATCTATAATCAAAGCACAACCTCATCCATTCATTAATCGACGAGGATGCAGTGGAGACCCCAGCAGTCAGCAAATTAAGCACGGTTAGCCGCACACTTGAAATTGTTTCCATGGCACTTTGTGGGGACGAGAGGGATAATACCTCCGTTTGTTCACAAAATGAAAGCAACCGAGGAATGTGGTCCTGGCCACCCTTGTGCAATGCAATTACAGGAGAAAACTGAATTTCCAAAGTTCACCTCTGCCACGGTGGCAAGGTGGTGATTCATTATGAATCTGTGGTCAGGAGGAGAAGAGTTTTATTTTTGCTCACTTTCTGCGCATTCCAAGAAATGCGAGGAATTTATAAAAGTAACTAATGGAGTTTAATTGCTGTTGCTACAATGAATGCAATAAGATTGCTGCAGTGGAGGATGAAGATATTCTTCTTCTCTTACGGGACAAGTAGTTTTATAAAACGAATAAATTGTTCGCGAAGAGTCTGTCCTTGTGGAAGTGGTTCACACAGACAAAAGTGAGTGCAGGCAATCTAAGGAGTTCTTGAGGTCATCTTAACACTGCAGAACTTTAAGAGCTGTAGAGTAAATTTTCTGGATAACTTGAATGTTTAGTAGCGATGATGCTTTGAATGAATGAATGGTTGAAGCCATAGTTCCGTGACAAGATCAGGGCCCAATTGCCCCAAAAATCAATGTATATTTACAAAAAGTGTAGGAGGTTGTACCGTAGTGTCCCTACCTGACCTAAAAATGTTCGAAAAACTCTCGCCTACCAGTGCATGTGTACTATATTATTGTTGTGATTATAAAATTGAGGAAATGACCAACTAAAGACGTGTGTTTCGTTGCACGGTTGAATCAAGTGGTTTATTGAGAAAGATAGACAATTCTACAATAAGATTGAATTCAAAGAAAATGTCATGTATTAAGAGTTCTAGGCTGCTATGATCTGAATAATTTCCAAGGTATAGGCGGAGCGGTCTGTGGCACAAGCAGGGTTACCACAGGTTAAATTATTTATGAGTCCCAGAATCTTAAAAAACGAGTAATTTTGAAAATAAATGAGTCCCAACAAAGGTTTTTGATAAGACAATGCCTACTTGTGTGAGAACTAAAAAAAAGAAAAGAAGGTTTTGAGGTTTTGATTATACCCTGAAGCACTCAGACTCAAAACTGGTCCACTACCAGTTGCTTTTGTGCTGAAGGGCCTACAGAATCAGCTCCAACCACATTAGCGCCGAAGATCTGCCACCTGCTCCAATCAAAGACGAGACGGTGACAGAGGAAGTGCTCCGCCGTGCCGTCGTCCTCTCCACAAGCATCGCACAGGGTATCTTCGCTTAGACCCAGCACATTTGAGCTTCGAGCAAAAGTGTAGTGGCCCGTTATTACGCCGGTAAGTCGTCAACGGTCTTTTCTGTCAGTTGACAACAAGAATGGCGTGGAATTGGGAGCAAATGCTTAGTCTATCTACATCCTAGAGAGTCATGCCTTCTACGAGAGTGCTCTCGAGAGGTCCAATCATCACCCTTCCACCTGTTTTTCACAATATAGTTGGTCGCGCATATACAGGTTTCTGCTTAGAAAACTGATACTTAATGAGGTGTACAGTCTAAAGTTGTCGCCTTCCACGAAAGCAGCGGACCCTTCATAGGTTCTGGAGCCATCTATGAAGACGCGACTACATTCTTTCCTAGCTCGAAGTCTGGCCAGAGTCATTCTCGGGGGCGCTACTAGTATGTGCTTAGGCATTTTAAATGAAAGCCTTCACGAAATACTAAAGCGTAGTTCACACCTTGCAAATTTAATAAAATTGGAAATGTGAAATCAAATCACGGCAGGTGGTTTGGTAATTTTGTTCTTAAAAAAATGAGTCAAATCAAAAAGTTAACGGGGACTCATAAGTCAGGCTAAAAAAATTAGTCCGTTTTAACTACTCCTGTGGTATCACACAAGTGGATCTATGACGTGAGTTGTCGTCTTGCCTGCTGAATACTAAATGGGGCAAATTATAATTCTAAACGAAGTAGAAATAAGTTGCTACGTAGCAAATGAAGTAAATTCTCATCTCTGGAAAAGACAAATGAGCTGTTGCAGCCCCGTTTCAAATGCTGTAAAATGTTTAAGGTAGGTCGTTGGAGGTTTATGTAAGAAGACCGATTTGGTTGAGGTAATTCTTCACTTGTGTGCGTCGTTGTAGCATTGTTCATACCCTCTAATGACCCAGCCATCTCAGGCGTTGAGTCTGTAGACGCCTAGCCTGTACAGTTCGTGGTTGAAGCTTCTTCCTCAGTCAACGCACCTCGGGTCAACGATAGCACATAGGCGTTATTTTTGAAAAGACGAAAGACGTCTTCATATGCTCTTCAGATTCTCAATTTGCCAATGCTTCGGCGACATAGGTTGATCGTATATAAACGGAATTGGTCTTTAGAGAGGTAGCTCTACTCCTCACAGACTAGCCAGTGTTATTCTGCGCGACTCGCTGTATTCTACCGAGTACGCTAACGATTGCTCGGACTTTTGGGAGATCGTACCTCTTCTAGCCATCGACAATATTGGATGAGTGTCTGAGTGTCTATGGCAAAGTGATTTAACAACTGATTGATTAGGTGACCACCAGTATCTTTTGTGAAATCTGAAGTAAGAGAACAGTGTACAGGGTTGAACAATTTCGACTTGTCACCAAATCGAATAGCCCCAGTCCATTTCCGAACGTGTTGTCATGCAGGCTGTGCTTTCCTATGACTGTAGCAAAGACGTCTTCTTTGCCCAGCTTTGTGCTGAAATATCCTAGAAGAGTCTTGGTGGCGTAGCTGGGGCATTGATCATATGCTCACTCTTGGGGCAATAAGAAGTCACCCTTATTCCCTTGGGGCATATGCACAGGTTGGTCTGATGTTGCAGAATATAGCCTTGATACGGATTGGTATGAAGCCTTCAATTATGTATTTAAGGTTTGAGGGATTCTTGCCAAAGTCTGCCTCGAAGAAGAAACCCGCAACTGAACAAACGCTGCCGTGGCATTTTAATTTTTAATCCTCTTTTCTTCGCTCCTCCTGGTTGGCGTTGATGCCTGCCTTAACACCCCACTTGGAGGGCCGCGTCCTCATTTAAGCACCTGGACGATAGAGGCTTTCCATAAGCGGCAACGAGGAGTGTCTATAGTGTCAACTTGACTATCTGCATCTTGGCACGTTGACACCAATCAATTAGTTTGCTGGATGTACAAACCCATTCTCTTTAACTCCAAACGAAGGAGGTAATAATAATATAACAGTAATATGGCCGTAGAGGGTCAGGGCCTAGCCTCTCAGCAACCACTCTTGTTGCGCGTTTGTTTCCTTACGAGTGGAAGGGACCTACAGTTTTATGCCGACTCCGAATTGCTAAGACTGAGAAGCTTTTTCTAGGCACAAATACACTGAGCATTGTCAGTGACTCGAAAGAGGTGGGGCCGTGGAAGCTATTTTTGTCGCAAAGAGCAGGGAAATAGATGCCAAATAGATGCTTTCATCAAAAAGAAAACGCAAAACCGGAGTCTGTGACATAGGTGTACCTTCGGTGTGTTCGGGATATTCGACTGCCTCGGCTTCGCATTGAATTAAAAAGCAACTTCAGTACTAACGTCAAGCCCCAAATATTTCTTGCCAACCTGCGTACCATTCTTGGTTCCACGTTAATGACATCTCAAGAAGAATACTCCACCACGAACTTTAGGAGTTGAAATGGAGAACTCGACTCCGGCTCTGAATAGTCTTCGACTTTGTAGAAAGCAATTGTCCACAATTTGCCGCGCACTATTATAGAACGAACATAGACTACTCAATTGCATAGACCCACAAATCGCGCCAGGTTAAGATTCTAGTTGAGGTCCAAGTCCATTTGTGTTTGTTTGTATAAAACGCACCCTTAACGAAGTCCGCTTTGAACTGACTTCTCTGACAACTTACTACCTATGTGGTCTTTATTGAATTTTTTTTCCGGAATTCCTGTATATCCTTGGACCATATTGTTTGCATCTCGATTCAAGATATCGACAATCTACTCGTAGTTGACAAACAACAGATGTAGCAGAGACCAGTACTCAACGCATTAGGATCTGTAAGGTGATCTTCTTGATCGACTCAGTAGGATCCAACGTGAAAACCCGCATGTTCAACGTTAAGAACTGAATCTAAATGCAGAATATGCCTGTCCTTTCTTCAATTAGTAGAACTCACGAACAGCTCTCGTTGTTCGATGCATCGTTGCCTTGCAGGCTTGCTGTTTGGCTGTATGTGCCTGCCTGCACTCGTCGTCAAAGCATGGGTTTTTTTTTATAGGTTTCATTAAACCCAGCACATCGATGGCAGCTTCTTTGATGGCTTTTTGACAATGTTTCCATTCTTCTTCTATTGTATGTGCAAACATCGTCGGTCGGCAAAGTTCCTAGCGTTCGATTGCGATCGCAGCTTTTTCACGTCAAACCATAGTGTCCTGACTCCGTAGTTCTCTCGAAATGATCCGAGTCGATATTGGCTCCTCGGAATGTTCGGACATCGAGAATATTGGAGGAGTGTCTGACGTCGATCGGAGTGTGATCAATCTGGTTGACGGTTGATCGATCAGGAGATTGCCAGATCCTCAGGTGTTGGGACCGCGTGCTAATCACAGAGAGGTTATGCCCCGAGACGAAATCCACACGCTTGAGTTCATTTCCGTATGTGTTGTCATGCAAGCTGTGTTTTGCGGGCTCTAGTACAGTTTTGTTCTTTGCCCAGCTGTGCGTTGAAATCTCCTAGAACGATCTTGGTGTCATAGGTGGGGCATCGTTCGTATGTTCTTTCTAGGAGATCATAGAAGTCATCCATGCTATCGTCCTTCTTCTCCTCCGTCGGGGCGTGTTCGGAAATTATTCTGATGTTCCCGAATTTTGCCTCGATGCGGATTGTTATGTGGCGCTCGCTAACATAGTTAAAAGTTAAGAATTTTTGCCAAAGTCTGCCTCGAACAACGAATCCACATCCAAATAAGCGCTGCCTTCCCTGCTTGTAGCAACCACGGTAGTAGTTGTCGCAGTTTCTAAACTTTCTTTTGCCTGGCCCATCGCATCTCCTGGATGGCGGTAATGTCCGCTTTGCAGCACTCCGGGGCCTCCGCGAGTTCATTGGTTGCACGTGGTCTGTTCAGGTACCTCACATTCCACGCACAGAACTAAAAATCATTGTCCTTTAATCGTTTGCTGGGGTCGTCAACTGTAAATTCTTCCATATTCGAGGCATGTCGTCGGTTCATAATCACTGTTTTTTTTTACTCGGTGAGGGAGTTAACCTCACGCACAACCTGCAGCTGGTAGGCCAGGCCCATTATTTGACCTTCGGAGGAGTATCGCTGACTTCATTAGTTGACCACACAACAGTTGTTGTGATGGCTATCCAGGGGCGCCACGTGGAGGCTGTATGTCAACTTGACTTATGCTCAAGCAGGGACGCGCTGGCATCCTACCAGGTTGGGTGCAGTCAGCAACTTTACGCTGTGTACATAAGCCCATGCCCTCTGTTACATTTTAAGCATCAATATTCACTTCCTAAGTGTAGTCGATACATTTTCAACGTACTGCTCTTGATACATGGTCCCAAAGAAGACTTTCTTGACTTCCTTACCCTCCAAACATGCATTTAAAACCCACACCCCCACCAAAACCATTCAACGACTACGAAAAGTATTTCTTTCTCCGACAGAAGCGATTACTTGCGAATTCCTCCCTGTCCGATTATTGCATCGTATAAAGACACATCAATTACGAAATCCGATTCACTCCTCCGCCGGGCAACTTAAACGACTTTCGTACCAGGGGAATTGCTTCTTCCAGAGGAACTCGCAAATAATCTTAATTGACTTGATCCAATACCATTCCTTAAAAGCAATCGCATTTCACTTATTTTGTGCCATCGCGCTGTAGCATCGAACGCATTTGATGGGAATTCAATTAAAAATGCACCCTCACCCCCACCGACGTCTAATTGGAGTGTCTGCAGGCGCAATGCGAACGACTCTCAAGTGGAATGCGGCGAGTTTTCCGCCCAAGTGAATCGGAAGTTTCGTGGAATTTGAAATAAAACGATTCGCAAACTGAACGGTGGTCTTTAATCTTAAAAACTTAAACAACGTGTATTTTAACTCATCAGGTCCTGTTCATTCAAAAAGCAAACAAAGTTGCTCCCGAAGGACTTGACCTTCCCTCGGCCATTCCATCGACTGTTCCAGAAGTCACTGAGCCTTTGCGATTCGTAGCCACCACTCGCGGCGTCTTTCAGCGAGAGCGACAGGAAGTTGGGCAGGTTCTTCGATGGCGGTAGCATCTCCAGTCGCTGCATGTCCACAGCCAAGTGGCAGTTGGTTAGGATCAACTTTCGCAGGTTTCTTAGCTCGTCGAAGACGTACTGCACGGCGGTGGGAGTGAGCAGAGAGTTCTCGGACAAGTTCAGCACATCCAGGTCGGGAGCCTTGTTCAAGCACTGGACAAACTTGTAGACGTCAGCGTCGCCCAGGTTGCAGCCAGCCAACTCCACCCTCTTGAACTTCTCGCATGTGCCGCTTTCGAAGAACTCAGCTATCCGCATGCCGGCGTTCCGATCGGACGCGGTGCTAAAGCTCGCGTTCCAACACTGCAGCCGGCTGCTGTTCAGCTTCGACAGAAGCTTGCGGAAGCACTCGGGAGTGAGGGAGTTGAAGCTGATGTCGAAGTCCGTCAGCTGGTAGAAGTTCAAATCGAAGTCGTAGAGGTTTGTCAAGTTGCACTGCGAGAGGTGGAGCTTCTGCAGTGACTTGCATCCGGTGGTGAGTTTGCACAACGAACGAACGCTCTTGTTGCCCAAGGGATTCTGGCTCAAGTTCAACTCCTCCAGCTCGTCCAAGTGGGTGCTGGCCGAAGACAGACTGTCGACTCCGTCGTGAGTTATGCAGTTACCACAGAGATTCAGGACCTTCAGCTGCTTCAGGGTCGGCAAGGACTTCGCCAACTGCTTGCAGCCCTCGTTTTGAATGAAGTTGTTGCCCAGATCGAGCACTCGCAGGTTGGACTGGTGAAGAATCGCCTTGAAGACGGGCTCTGTTAGGTCGGGAGTGAGCGACAAGTCGCTGAAGACGACGCTGTTCGAGACCTGGCCCTTCTCCAGGGCTGTTTGGATATCGCTCTCCACTTCTGAAAGAGATTTGAGGTTCACTTGGGAAACAGGGACTAGAGGTCGGAGACTTACTCTTCTGCATCTGATGGCACATCTCCTCGTAACGTTGCGCCAATGGGGACATCTTCCACTCGAGCACCGTCGCTGTGATCATGGTTTCCTCCACCGCCACGTTGATCGGGTCGTTCTCCTCGAAGGCGAAGCCGTCGGCTGTCTTCAACCGGAGGGCTGGCTTCAACCCAACCAAACTGAAACGTGCACAGTGTTTATCATGAAAATCTGAGAGGGCAGTCACGCTTACTTGTAGTATCTCCTGGACGCTTCTTCAGCCAACCATCGGATGTTCACCTCGTTCAACTTCTTCCTCTCCACCGGCACCAGCAGGAGTTCGTCTTCGACTTTGATTTTGAATGAGATTGTGGACAGGACTATTGGTGCAGCGGGCATAACTTTCATGGGCGAGATCATTGCAATGATCGGTTGGGTAGTCGAATCCGGTTCGATTGTCTTGACGGCATCGTTCGAGTCCTCGCAGGACATCGGGCTCTCGCTGCGGAAACGGCAGAAGCCACTGTCGAACAGGGACGTCTGTTGTTTGGTTTTTCTCCCGCTTCCACTTGTGGTGCTGCACATGCTGGATGTGCGATGAAGTTTCAACTTGTTGGGCTGCCTTTGACGACTTCCGCTTTCGAGGAGAAGCTGGAACGCGTCCGGGGCGTCCATGGAGAGCGCAGAGTCACTCAGATTTTCCTTCGATGTGCTGAGTAGCTCTCGCTCGCTGCCGTACTTCCTTTTTTTGCGCTCCGAACCCATGTCGTCCTCCAGCCAGTCGTCACCCACGTCGTCTTTGGCCAACAGGGCTGGTCTCTTTCGAGAGTGTGTCGGTTGGTCTTCATCCTGGCTGGAGAGCAGCAGCCGGTTCGGGCGCTTTAGGTGCTCCATCACGTTGCGGTACTCGTTCTTCGCGCTTGACGGCTTTTGGGGGGAATAGTAAATTGGCTCTCTATAGGACGGCATCTCGTCGCTGGACTTGCTGAGCTCCTCTTCGATGTCCTCCAATGCTTGCGCTGAGAGGTCGGGATTGTCCCTGGATCTGTTGGACAGGCTGCTCCTCTGCGTCACGCTGCGACTGGTGCTCGCCACAGGCGTGCTCTCACTTGTGACACCCGATTTGCTCAGTCTTTCGGAGATGATTGCCCGAATGGAACTGTACTGAGCATGCTCTCCCGCCGTCAGATCGGCCTTGTTTCGCCACTTGTCCAGCACGTTCAGACAGGTGTCACCGAAGTCGGTTTTGACGGTCGCATTCGCTCCCCGCTCGAGGAGCACCTCGACCACGTCGAGGAATCCGTTGGCACAGGCATCGTACAGCGGCGTGATGCCGTCACAACTGGTACCGCCCTTGTCGTTGATGGCCGATATGGCGCCCTTGTCCAGCAGCAACTCCACAATGTCCCGGAAGCCGTGGTTGCAAGCTTCGTGCAGCGGCAGCCAACCAGCGTGGTCTCTCACGTTTACCACGTGTCCTTGTTCTATCAGGCGCCGCACCAGCTCGAGATTCCCCGCGATGCACGCTTGATGCAGCTGAGTCTCCCCCTTGTTGTTCCGTTTGATGGTCATGCACGTGCCACGCTTGCGAACGGGCCGTGGCTTCTCCGTTTCATCCAGGTCACTGCTGTCGGAGTCTGTTAAATCCTCCAGGCACACGTCGTCGCCCATCTCGGGTGTGTTGTGTTCGGTCGGCGCTCCCTCGCTGTCACTCTCTTCATCCATCGTGTCCCAGTCGATTCCTGCAAGAAGGGAACTTTTATCTGCCTCTTACATGCAGAGGTGGCTCCAACTTACCCCTCAACTTGACGTCCTCCTCCAACTGCTCAGCCAACGTATTCATCTTGAACTTCAGTTGAATCCGCTTCAGTCGTGAGAAGGCGATCTTCTCCAGGTGCATGCTGTTCGCCTTCTTGGCGTAGTCCAGGGCCTTTTGGTAGATGTCCTGGATCGTCCAGAACGACTGCAGCTGCAGTTCGCACACCTCGCCTATGCTGCAGAGCGTCGAGAAGGCTTCGGCGGGGACGTCTTTGTTCAGCTCGAACTCCTTCCACAGGAACTCCAGCGCCTTCTCGTACTGCTTGTCGTCCTTGAACGTCTGGTAAAGGCTCACGTAGCACGGAATGAGCTCCTTGTCATTTTCTGAACTGAGCCGAGCGCACTCCAGCATCTGCGAGTAGTATTCAATGGCTTTCTTGTAGTTCTGCAGGTGACAGCAGCCATCCCCCAGCCGCTCGAACAGTTTTTTCCTCTGGCCGTAGTCATCGGACCCCGTGGTCACCAACTCGTCCAGCGTCTGGCAGATCTTCACCACTGCACACGGGGGAGGAGGAAGATTGGTGTCACTTTTCTAGGACTTACACTTCATCGGACTTACCTATTCTCAGACTCTTCTCTAGGACCCGCTTGTCGTTCTCGTCCGGCGTGTTCTTCTTGTACGCCTTTGTCAGTATCTGCTTGGCACTGCTGAAGTCTCCCTCTCCTATCAGAATCTCCGACTTTGCGATGAGTGTCTCGCAGATCTTCTTCACCTTGTTCGGCAGACGCTTGGCCACTTCCAGGGCAAGGTTGCAGTACCTCAGCGCCAACGTCGCGTCGTTCTTCTTGTACTGATACAGCAGGCTCATCGACACGTAGCACAAGTGCAGCAGCTCGAAGATCTCGTGCGTTTTGCTGATTTTAATCGCCTTCTCCACGTACGTAATGGACTCTTCGAACTCCTCCATGTGTTCCTTCACAACCCCAATATTCAAGAACAAGCGTGCTTGCATGTCCAACTGCTCCAGTTTTGTGATCTGACCTGAAAGTCTAAATTCAACCGTCAATTAGTTGCCGGCTGACCCAGCTGACTGACTGCTTACTCTTTCGAAATGAGCAGACTTCGAATGAATGCCTTCTCAGCATTTTTCAGCGGCCCGAGTGCAGTTGCTGTGTCAGTAGCACTCTGGCCCTGCAAGAGGTGAGCTCGTCCCAGCGTAGCGTACGCTCGTTGTTCCTCGACTTTGTTCTTCAACTTCTTCACCGTCTCTGTGGGGATACATGTGAATGATATACATGCGCATGTGGTGACAGGTGCTTCTTACTCAAATAGATGTCTATGTTGTTCAGTGCACTGGGGAACTCACAGAGAAGCATAAACATCTCACCCGCCATGCGGTGGGCCTTTGCCATTTCTAGTTTCTTTCCAAGCTTTTGATAGATTGAAGCTTCCTGCTCGTACTCTTTTACTGCCTCTTGATAGTTGCCGTGTTGATTGTAGAAGTCACCCAAATTGTTGCAGGCAACCGCTAGGGAATCCTGATTTCCGTCTGTGAATGCCTTCTCTTTGCGCTTCAAATATTCTATGAAGGAAGGGAATGGAGGAATATTTGATTGCAATCGAATGTGGTGATTGTTTACGTACTTTTCTCCTCCATTGTTGAGTCGAATTGTTTTCAATTAGATTTGTTTGGAATAAACGAACCGGATTGCACCATCAACTGTGCACAAGAATATCACAACTTCGCGCTCAGATGGTAAACATTGCGAATTCAAAGCTGTCAGTGTGAAGTTTCAATGGGTTTTAAAAGAAGGTTTGTTCGATTGTGATGTCGGTTTGACGACGGTGAGTTTCTTTTTCCTTTTTTTGTATTCCCTTTATTTTGTGCGGAATAACAGTTGATATCTTAAATGCCATATAATTTCCTTTTTCGAAAAGCCTAAGCAAACAGTCTTTAAGAATATGTCAATTGGAAACAAGGTTGCGTCTCTTAATTAGACAACTGATCAGAAGTCTGTCATTAAATAATTTTGTAAATTTCAAAACGCGGCGATAGTTCCAGAATAATAGCACGTCCGAAAGCTGTTATTGCGAACCCACATGAAAGGACGAATCGAATAAGCTAGCACTTAATCCGCATGCTTAGGATTGAATGTCAAAAGTAAACCAGACAATCGTCGGATAACCTTAAAAATATAGCTCATCAGCTGTATCCCTAGGATTTCATGATAAAATTCGTAAAATCTTCACCACCATCCTGCATGTATCCCCAAATTAGCCCCAAACACACGATGCCTCATACTGCCCCCATTTTAGCATTTCCGAACACAGAAAATATTTCACACAAATCTAGTACAATTTCCGCAACTTCATTCTACACACACTATCGAGCAGCCATTGTGAACTATCTACAAAAGTTGCGAGAAGGAACGAAAAAAGTACGCTCTCCGTGCCTCGTAATTTCATTTCGATTTCTTTTCAAGCACACGGTAATAATTGAATAAATAATCCAATCAAAAGCATCAAGTAACAATAGCTCACCAATTTCGCCATCATCACTTGCAGAAAATCATCAAATCAAGTGCGAAACAAACAATTTTTGCCGAGACAAAAATTTTGTAATTCTCTCAACTAAAATGGTGGTGGTGTTCCTTTGACGCCGCCGCTTACGATTTTTTCTTGCAGAAAACGACGAAATTGAGTGTGGTCTTTGCAGATCTTCAGTGAAAAGTTAGCCACAATAGTAGACAGCAGGCAGCAGCGAAACGCATTGCGAAATCGTTTCGAATGGCAACAAACAATTATTGCGGCTTCCCCTACAGCGGCACTCAATATGGGGCTGCCGCGGCGACTCCCCCGGCAGGTTATCCAGCCACACAGGCTGGCTATGCGGTGACCTCGGCCACCCCAACGACATACAATGCCCAGAGGACGGGCTATGATCAGGCGTACCCCACAGCGGCCAATGCGAGCTCATTCCCCCCCGGGCCGCCTGGGGCTCCGGCAAACTACGGGTATGACTATAGTCGAACTCTGCAATCGTACGATTCGTCGAAAACGTACTACCAGCAAGCGGCCAGTTACACGAGTGCTCCACAACCGACGGTGTCCAAGACGCATTACTCGGCTCCACCGGTGCGCAACTCCACGACCGCAGCCGCCGCTAAGGTGGGCTCAAATGCAGCCGCAGCAAACGGTGCCAAAGATAAGATTAACAATGTTGCAGCAAAGCCAGCAGCAGCTGCTGCCACAGTAGCACCGACCTACTCGAACTATGACGCGGCCCTGTACAGTGCAGCAACCATGTACGTCGCCCAGCAGCACAGCAAAGCCCCAGCCGGCAACAACAGTAACTGGCAGCCGTTCAAGAAGCAGGGAGCCAACTCCGGAAGTCACAAAATGCGGGCAAAGGCACCGCCCAGGCCGCAGCAGCTCCACTACTGTGAAGTGTGCAAGATCAGCTGCGCCGGTCCGCAGACATACCGAGAGCACTTGGAGGGTCAGAAGCACAAGAAGCGAGAAGCCAGCTTGAAGATGCAGGCCAGTGCAACGTCAACCAATCAGAACCGTGGCAACAGCTACCACTGCGAGCTCTGCGACGTGACGTGCACCGGGAATGACGCATATGCCGCACATGTGCGCGGCTCCAAGCACCAGAAGGTGGTGAAGCTCCACCAGAAGCTGGGAAAACCCATCCCCTCGGAGGACCCCAAAAAGATGACAAAAATCAACTTCGTTCCGGCGGGCAACGAAGGCAGTGAACTCGCTGGCAAGGACGCACTGGGGGCTGTCGAGGCAGCTGACAACACGACAAAGGTGTCGCCAGCAGAGGCTCACATCGATGACCACGCTTCCTCGGACGACATCAAGCCGGTGGGGGTGGAGTACATAGAGGAGATGAAGGACGATGACGGCAAGATCCTCAGCTTCAACTGCAAGCTGTGCGAGTGCAAGTTCAACGACCCCAACGCAAAGGAGATGCACATGAAGGGCCGGCGCCATCGGCTGCAGTACAAGCGCAAGGTGCAGCCCGACCTGGTGGTGGACTTCAAGCCCACCCTTCGACACAGACGGTTGGCGGAGGCACGCGCGCAACGAGCCATGATGCAGTCAGAGTACGGAAGCGGCGCCCGACGAGGTTCGTCTTTCGGAGGAACTGACGACGGCAGTGATGGTCTAATGTACTGGGACGAGCGCCGACGCTTCGACGACGAGTTCGACTATGGCAACTGGATGCAGCGAGGGTTCCAGGGCGGAGGACCCCGAGCAGCTCCATTTTTGGCACGCGGAGCAGGTGGCCCGCCGAGCCATCCGTTCTTCGGCATGATACCTGGCCGCAGGCCGGAAAGCACAGACGACCGACACGCGATCGCACGACACGCAGAGATATACCCCAAAGAAGAGGAACTCCAGACGATCCAGCGGATTGTGTCGCACACAGAGCGAGCGCTCAAATTCGTGTCGGACGCTTTCGCCGAGAGCTCTCAGGAGAACGGCAAGGAAGCCGCCAAGGACAAGAAGCCGGAGGAGAAGTGCACCAACATCAAGGACGGCCGAGACAATCAGATGTTTTCATTCCAGAGGGAGAGCGAGAACGGTGGCAATGTGCAGCGAGTCTTGAAGGGCGTGATGCGCGTGGGCTACCTCGCCAAGGGGCTCCTTCTGCAAGGCGACAACCTCGTGGAACTGGTTGTGCTCTGCTCCGAGAAGCCCACTGTGGGCCTCCTCAACCGGGTGGCCGACCAGCTGCCAGCCAAGCTGAGGGAAGTGTCAGCAAGCAATAACGCCGGCGAGGTGGAGTACCGGGTGGAGCTCGCGATAGAACAGTCCTCGATCCTAGTGTCGGACGACTCGGTCACCGTTAAGATCTGCCTCACATCGCCGCTGCTGCGCGAGTCACAGGAAGCAGGCGGCGACAGCCAGGAGACGCCCCAGAAACCCACAGACTTCCTCCCACGTGAACCCTGTTTACAGGCGCTAGCCGAGCTACGTCACGCCAAGTGGTTCCAAGCCAGAGCAACGGGCCTGCAGTCCTGCGTGATGGTCATCCGAATTCTGCGCGACCTGTGTCAACGAGTGCCGTCATGGCAGGCGATCAACCAGTGGGCCTTGGAACTGCTCATCGAGAAGGTCATCTCCTCCGGTGGCTTCCCCCTCAGTCCGGGCGACTGCCTGCGTCGGATCATGGAAGCCCTCTCAACGGGCCTGCTCATCAACGGCCCCGGCATCCTGGATCCCTGCGAAAAGGAACACCGCGACGCGCTCGACGGCCTCACCAAGCAGCAGCGCGAAGATCTCACCGTCTCAGCCCAGCAATTCCTGAGACTCATTGCATTTAGACAAATTTACAAAGTGCTCGGCATGGATCAACTGCCAGTGATAAAGTTCCCCATGCGCCCCTGGCGCGTCAACCGCAAGCGAGGACGTTCCAACGGCGACGGACCCGACGCCGACGACAAGCCCGACGAGAAGCTAGCCAAGAAGGAGAACGGCGGCGGTGCCGACTAAGTGTGTCCTCCAGCCCCTCCAGTGACACAGTGTGAGACAGAGTGACGCGACGCAGTAACAGTCTGGGTATTCTTTACAATTTAAGTCTTAGTTATAATATTTCTGTTTAACCTCTAGACACCTAGACACAGAACATACATAAAATACAACTTGCAAGGCAGTAATTTTTTCAAATGAGAAACATTATGCATATGATGTACTTCTGCATGTACTAAGTAAGAGCTCATACTACTCATACAGAGAAAAAGAGAAATTTCAAATTCAAATTCAAGATCCACACATCCACATCCTCTGATGCTGGCATACACTGCAGTCTGAATTCAAAACCGACCTGCATGCCGCCGCGATAAATTCTTTATTATTCGATGACGTGTACCGTTAACATACATAGATAATAGCAACTATTCTCTATTTACCACATAGCCCTTGAAGAATGAGAGCGAACAACAAACAAAAGCAAATAAGAACTATACAAGTACGTTATTTATAAACATAAGAAACTAATAATTACAAGTAATAACTTAAAATTTAGATGCGTTTGGCGTTTGCACGCGCACTTCTTTAGAAAAAAAACAAAAGAAAACAGAAAATGAATAAGAGAGACGAGAAACCGTTCTATAGTAGACAAGAAAAGAAAAACAAAAAAAAAAAAACACATGCAATATATAGTATTCAATCACTACTTGAAGGAAATGAAAATGAAATTACTGATAAGTTCTCGTTTTTGTCACTCCCATGTGGTGGGCAGCAGTTCACGGCATTCAGCAATGTCCTGTCCAATTATTTAGATGATGTGTTTTAAAACTAAACAAAAAAAAACTGAAAGAAAAAACAACAAAAAAAAATAAGAACAAACAACAATTAATTGATAACCATATTATTAACAAACAAACAAACAACAACAATAATTAATTAATTTCTGTATTTAATGACCTAAATATTGCAAATAAAACTTCAAAATTACAAGAAGTTGGGTTTTTTCGAGGTATTATTGATTTTATTCCCACACACTCTCTCTCTCTCCCCCCCTCCACACCACCGCCACACTGTTATTTTCTTTTTTTTTCTTTCTTTTTTAAAAAAAAAAAATATTTCTTGTTATTTTTTCTTCTCGTACCCCGATGGTAGGCGATATAATACAACGCAACGGTATTTCATTTTTATTTTCTTTCTGTTCCACATACATATATAGTATATGTATCGCATATAATCAAACTATTTATTTATGGTTGGCATTTTTTGAAAATCCAAAAAGAAAAACACATAAAACCAAATGAACATGTCTCGAAAAAGAAAAAGAAAAACGATGAATTTTTTGTATGAAATGAATAAGAAAAGTTTCTGGGTCTCAAAAATAGACAGATAGTTGCTGTTACCATTGTAGAATGCAATGTGTCCAATGAAGATGTTGAACTTTCTCTACTTTTTTCGCTACGAATTGCAATTTGTAAGTTTTTTTTTAAGTTCTTTTTTTTTAATTTAAACGACGAGTTTCACTTGGGTGCGACTGCACGCGGGTGGAATTCGGACGGATTTTTATTTATTTATTATTTTGTTTTTTGTATTTATTGGGGGCAATGCGTGTAAGAGTATGCACGTCAACGAAGGGAATCAGGCAGTTTATCAGACAGAGAGTAGATGTATTGTATCTTTAAGCACTCACCAACTGATGTTTTTGATTATCTATATTTTTTTGTATTTGCAGTCAGAGCAGCCCTTTGCCGCGTGACAGAACCCTATCTCGAATATGGACTTTAGCACTAGAATGTTAGGCGAACGCAATCGTGGTTGTCACTGCTGCAGTCGTAAATTTGTAAATAACTGGCAACAACTAACCGAAAAGGCATTCCTTGCGTGTTCTTTCGCGGCTATAACTGGAGTGGTCAATGGAATCTGTTTCTGATTTGTGGACATGGATCTCAACCAACAAGCTTCTGGCTAGATTCTTTCAGTTACTCTAACCAAATTTGAAGTTGAAGTTGAATCCTCCACTTGACGCCGACATCATCTGCTTCGTGTGTCTCATGGTCTCAAAGTCGATGACGAATATTTTCCGTCTCAAAGAATCGTGCGTGTTTTCCTTCAGCTTCAGTCTTCAACGGAGCAACTTTCACAGAAACAAAATTGTGAATCCAATTCACTTGTAAAAGAACTATATCACGCCGAACAGAGGTGCTTGGTGTAGTAGCTAAACTCAGATCTCCCTCGGACTATTATGGCACCCATTTGCTGATCAACTCAGGGAGGCAGCACGTAACCTAAAGCAATTGCCTACAATCGAGCATTCGCAGCACCTATTTTGGTTGACTCGAAGATAACCAATTTGACATTTCACTTCGTACACAAGTTGATCTGGCTTATCAAACACTGCTTTAACGTTTAAGCTTGAGTTGAGGCCTACGATTTGAGATCAGGCCTGCGATTCGATTCGTGTAGGGTCCGAGCCTGAGCAATAGCTGCTTCCAGCGGTGACACTCCTGAGCACGTTGCTTCCAGTCTTCAAGGCCAAGCTGTTTTACCTCCGCATTGACTTGATCTTTATACCAGAAGTTCGGTCTTCCAACCAGGAAGCTCGGGTTCAAAGACACTCTTTGCTGGACCACTGCTATCCATGCCTTCGATGTGACCGAACTAGTTTAGTCGACGGTTTGTGCCCCCGGACATCCACATCCTGGTACAACTCATAAAGTTCGCGGTTATATATTATCCTCCAGTCGCCTTTCTCGCAGACGGAAGGTACCAAGAATCAGCTCCGCAGATTT
This sequence comes from Eristalis arbustorum, assembly GCA_916610145.1. Taxonomy (NCBI): domain Eukaryota; kingdom Metazoa; phylum Arthropoda; class Insecta; order Diptera; family Syrphidae; genus Eristalis; species Eristalis arbustorum. The sequence continues at coordinate 3,731,353 of OU744318.1, forward strand.
GCTTAACGATCAGCTTTCGGCTTCCATAAGATTAAACAATCCCACGTCGTTTTATTCTTCGAAAACCAGCTATTTCATGAATATCTCGTTTGATCGACTTTCAGTTTCTCCAAATTGAATGCAGCAAACACGGTTGATTGTTCTTACGTTCTCTGAGAACTTTTCAATGATGGTGCATTTTGGTTGTCTTACCGAAACAAGCAACTATCTTGTTTACCCAGTCTAATACTCTTCCCTTGGGAACAAAAAAGCACGGTACAAATCGTACAACAGATGAACGCCTTGTGGTAGCTCGTGACTTTGTGGGTATGTGCGTCAACCCCGAAGAACTTGGACCTACGTGTCTTTGTACGAGAAAATACTTTACACAACACCACCTCTTTAAAGTCACTTAGAATCCACAAAGTTCATAACTGTCTAGATAAAGCTTCTCAAACTTGGCCGTTTGGAGTCAGCATAAAACTTTGAGTCCAATAAGAAAATACATACAGTGGATGCTGTAGAAGCTGAGTCCTGACTCTCTAGAAATACTAGCCTAAAGCAGCCCATAAAGGATTCAACTCAGTCGGTTTTTCCACAAATCCACAATCATTTCATTTTGTGACTAGCACGTCTTTCAACTTGTTTGAATCGTGTGTGGGCAAGCCGATTGACAAGCTGTCCAATTTAAGAATTTGAAGTATAAATTCCCAGTTCCCTTTCTCGCAGACAAGAATCGTTTAAAATTGCACACCGTATCGTACCAGCGAAGCAGTCTTTCAATTCAGTTGATGTAGTGTGTGTCCAAGTATCAATTCAGTTTGTCTGTTTGGCATCAACAGCTCTTTGTACGGAAGTCCTTTTTTAAAGTATTCTGTCAACGCAAAATAACTTCTAAAAAATCAACAGAAATTCACTTATATGACGCACGTTGTCATTTATTAGACCAAGCAGTTCATACATTGGAATAGTTCATATAACTGGAGGGTCATATGATTGCGACTTCACAGTACTTAACCTTCGAAACAAACTACAGCTCGAATTTCGAAAGGTAGTGCTTTCAGGAGGTGACTCTTTCCTTTGGCCAGCAGCTAAAAGCAGCATCTTTCAACACATATTCATTTCTCTATTTCACAAGTACAATAAATTCACCCATTTAGTGGGGATTAATTTCACAGAGTCTGACAAAACCTAGATCACAATCTTTAACCTTCGGCGTTATTTGCATGAAACTACTGCCATACATTCTCTATAATATTTTTATGACGTTTATTTATCAATGTCACAATTTCTTATCGTAACAAGTAGAAGCTTGGTTGACAACTAGTAACAATGCGAGTCTGAGCATGTTTGATTCACCTTGCAGATTTCTATTCAAGCATTTTGCTCTTGTACTTCGGATTCATGCGATTTCAATGGGCTACGTCTAATTTGTGGTTGGTGACTGCTGGGTATATGCTTTCTGTTTCTTATTGGTTTACAATAATCATGATGCAGTCTGACACGAATCTGATCAGCAGCCGCTACTGTTTCTCTCGCGAGTGAAGGGCTTTTTTTATGCTTACTCCTAAATGCAAAATGTCAGAAGTGTTTTCTAGAAAGTCAATCAATTAGTGATTCGCGAGAGAGCAGAATAATTACTTCAATAGTTCAATAGTTCGTGTCAGGAAATTGAACTTGAACACCAACTGAAGGAGCAATTAGTAGAAATTCAAGCAAAAACTTCTTAATAGTCTGTCATTTAATTTCATTTCTGTTTTTACTGAAATTGTACTTTCCTTGAACTGAATGCTAGCGTCATCACTGATCTAGTGTGGTTTTATTTATTATATCACCATCTGTTCGGAAAGTCAGACCGCCATAAAATCCCTGGACAGTGTCATGTTCTACTCAAAAACATCCCTTAATTACAGGCTGTCTCTTAGCGAGATGGCCGAGCATTTCAACATTCACTTCATGTGGATGCCGGAACTGTGTGACATACCAGAAAAACGGCAAAGCCGATGAACTCGCCAGGTGTGGTACAAGCTCATCCCTATCAAGAGCAGGGGTACCACCTTCAATGCCGATCGCTACAGCTTACCATCTTCTTTAGATCCACACAATTAAAACCACTAATGACAAATGGCTAGAAGGCACCACCTGCCTTAAAACAAAAGAAATCTGGCCATCACTTAACCTAAAACGAGCCCTCATTAAGGACCCTCATGGGAGTCATAACTAGGCACTGTTTAATTGACACTCATGCTCGCAGGATCGGTGCCCCATATAATGATTTTTGCAGAAGCTGCATGGATGAAGAGGAGGAAGAAAATACTCATCACCTTCTCTGCTGCTGTAGTGCTCTTTCCAGTCGTAGGTTCCTGCACCTAGGAGCCTACTACTTCAGCGGTGCCAGCATTGGCCAACTAAATCGCTTCATTACCAACACCGATTGGTTCCAGTGTTAGGAAAAGTCAATCCGCGTGGTGTCACAATGAGCCTAACCTGGTCTAAGTGTGACTGCTCTTTAGCAGACAGCCACTACAACCTTACCTAACCTAGTGTGGTTTTTGTTAAGTTACAGCTCTGAAAATCAGGTCTTCTCTCCTTCTTAATAATAGTGAGCATAGTGAGCAAGCGAATATTCATCCGTTTCTTGTCAGTGATTTAGTCATTTCTTACTTACTTGTCCCAACTCTTCATGAGTTGTGTATGGATACTGAACTGGCATCTGCACAACCACAGTTTAAGTCCAATGCTTCATTTGCCTTACAAACTGGTGAGTGTTTAGTTTCCCTTTGTCCAAATAAACATTAAAAACCAAACACATTTGGAACCACCAATTGATTTACTTGAAAGAATATAGAATTCGAATTAGAATATTGGAAGGAGGAGACATCAAGACATCAATCTCTGGTCCCAGATGGGCCTATTGTGACTTCCCCCATTTAAAGTTCACACACGAAGCAGGCGTTCATGATGAAACTTGTATGTTTTTCGGTGAATTGGCGGCAATTTTGTCTGCTTCAAGATATTATCCGCTTAGGTGTGACAGACGCGTCCTGACTAGGCTATTACAATGACACTGGATGTGCTCTGCAGTTTCCTCGTCCTCGTTACACATTCGGCAGATGCCTTCTTTAATAGTATCAAAGCTTCACTTGTTTTAAATCAATCCTACATTTCTGTTAAAGTCACTTCGTCCCCTAAATGCACAGTTTAGTACACCTCCTGTCATCGTTCAATTGCACAATTCCGCTCAAGGTACTGTCTGCTTGACACAGGCACAAGCAGTGGATCAAAAATAACACCATCCATCAGCAAACAATAGCGAAATTGTTCCAAGAAAGAACAGAGACTATTGTTACAGAAATGCCTCGGAAGCAGAGCACACTCCAAACAAAAGAAGAGATGTGTGTCAGAAACGGAAGTAGCTGTGTTTGTAAATTCTTTTATTCCCGAAAAAGAATAGAAAATGTGTACATTTTGTTGTTAACCTCGAAGAGGAGGTGATGTTCCTAGTCGAGGACAGTAGGAGAGGGAGCACCTCGTTTGCGTGGAAGAATCCTATACATATATTCGTACATAGCTGCAACAGTAAATTAGTTAAGAGTGAGGTCAAAGGCTTGTCGTTATTCTCTGAAAGATAAATCTAGTCATTTTCTGTGATAGTTGTTATTCTTCCCGTCATTTGGGGAATTAGTGTAGGTAAGTGTATTTTAAAAACTGCCTGATTCCTTCATCGTTCCTATTTGCTTATTTCAACGTACTTTGTACAATTTTACGTATGCAACAAAACAAAGAAGAAACGTCTGTTCGCGTACTTTTCTACCAAAAAACCAAACAAAAGCGATAATTTTTGCACGGCGTTGCATGTACTACTTGTCAACGTTTGATTATCTCAACGGCTAACGCAACTTCTACTAGACACAAAAGAGAAACCACAGAAAAGTACGGGTAGAACGAACCTTCTTTGTAGTCAATATGGCGCCAACGAAATTTATTTATTTTTGCAATGCCGAAGGGAGTTGTATTAACAGGTTTGGCTATACACGTTCTATTTATGGAGTTCATGATGAATATATTTGTTGGTTTATTTTTTGAAATCCAAATCCTCTCGAATGAAATTTAGTATTCTTAACAGCTGTACAGATGCTTCGCTTAGCCATGAAATCAGTCACATGATAGCCAAACAGTTTAACTACAGTCCCAGTTTACTAACATTTCACATTTGGTATACAATTTGCAGCTTGCTTTGCAGCTAGACTCCTCCCCATCTCTGTCTCAGCGTCAGAGCCGAGTGAAGGTCGTTCTAGGTCAATGTTTAGATTGTTTTCGGAGCGATTCGTGCGAATTTTCCTCCCCGTTGGGTGTGTGCGGAAGTATGTGTCAAGAAGCGGAGAAGGTGAGTAAGAACGAATGATGATGATGTTTGGAGTCGGTGGTCTGATATGTTGATTGGATGTGAAATAGCTTCTGAGTCAACTGTCTCCGGAGGGGTATGTACACGCACACGCATAGTGTGTTGAGGTGGAGTGGCAATAAACAGGCGACAAAAGTAAGATGAGTCAATCAATAAAATCGTGCGAGGACAACAGCTTTGTTGTGGATACGAGGAGGATATACCCGAGATTTGGGCATGGTATTTTTAAATCCTTTCAGAGCGAATAAATACGGTTCATTAAAGTAGTTCTGAGTTTTTCTTTAACTTCTCTAACACTCCCTTCCGTGATGGGTGACTTGGGAAGGTCAAGTTGAAAGGTGGTCTGGGAGAAAGCTGACGTAACGTTGGGTGGATGAATTAGAAGGATGACGTCGAGGAGGGACATTCTGAAAGTTTCCTGCTTAGCTTTTTATTTTCCCAGAGGAAGACGACAATTAGGTTGGGTATCGATCTGCATTTCAAATAATAAAAACAATGCTTTCACGGTTTGAAACGATGCGAGTTTTGAAAGCCCTCAATGACTATGTCTAGAGTAGCAAGCCTTGTCATCCCAATCAGCAGGAATTACTTATTGAGCAGCCATAAAGAGACCTCATTTGTAGAGAGCAAATTATAAGACAGCAAGGAACATGTCTGATTAGTTTTTCAGGAAATAATGCGTCCTGAAGACTTTTTAGCAATTTGACTGATAACCTGACCCTCTGTTCTCGATCACATTTAATCATATAAGGTACTGGAACCATTCTCAAATCCACCACAGACAGTTTGGTTTCACAAGCTTTCATAAACTCATATTTACTTCAGTTAGGAGGCCGCTCAAGAGTGGTTCCCAGGTTGAGCAGAGTTGACTCCAATGTTTCTTTCGCTTAAAGGGGCATCTTAACTGAGAACGCTTAAGAAGAGTGTTAAGCTTTATAAGTCCTCTGAGCTCTATAAATCCCCTGAGCCTTATGAACCCACAAAATTAGAAGCCTTTGGTCCAGAAGAGAACTCGTGTTTCAAGGAATGTCACACACAGACCGAAGGAGCATCTCAAACAAGATACAATATGGTACAGAGAACTCCTGTTTCAAGTAATGGCGCACACAGACCGGAAGCACATCTCAAGCAACATACAATATGATGTAGCAGGGTATTATTGCCCAGATCCATTCCGGACTAGCTAGGATACATAAGTGAGACTACTCCTCAGATGTTCTGGTACTGATTGATTGCTACGTCTACGGTCCCGAGGAGCGCCAACAAATTGATTAATCGCTTAGTTTAGGGAGTGTCGAGGTTTGAATATAATACTTTTATTAGAATTTTCAAATCATGGCACCCCGGGAACCTCGAAATCATTGTTGTCCAATCCATGCATACATATTAGGCCAACAGATAAAAATGCACTCTATATTTTTGAATGCTTAAAAAAATGAAATCAGTCATTACTACACAATTTCACTTGGCAACGCTGTTTTATGTTCACGTGCAATGTCAATCAGCTGTAACCTGCCATGACAGCTGTCACTTGTCAGCCGGCTCAATAAAGAATAAAAAATGTGTTTATTTTGATACCATTCAACACATTTCTAGTTACTTAATTTTTAATTAATTATGGCAGCACGAATGGTTGTGACCACATTTGTGAGGACACTGTCCTCATTTCACACTGCCCGCCATGCACGAGTTGCAACAAAATTCACATATCCATTCAAAAATCACGTAAGTTTCCTTCATGTGAAAACCTTCGACAAGGAACTGAAACCAGAAGAAGAAGCAACCCCTAGGGAGGAGATTTCATCAAAGGAAGCCATCAAATCCCATCCAGAATATATAAACACAGATCCAGATGTGTTTGGCAATGCTGAAGTGGATGAGACACCGCCTGATCCAGGTGATGTAATTGAAGATGAATTCATTAAAAATCCCACGAGGCAGTGGAAGAAATTGAAAACGAAGGAGTACGCATCTATGATCAAAGAACACCTGAACAACAATCGTTTGAAGGAGGCGATAGACGTGGTCGAGGTTCGGATGATAAAAGAAGATCGAGTCAAACCTGAGAGTTACATATACAATCTGCTGATTAGCGGGTGTGCCAAGGCTGGTTACACGAAGAAAGCCTTCCAGTTGTTCAACAAGATGAAGCAACGTAACCTGAAGGTGAAGGGCGGTACGTACACTTCACTATTCAATGCCTGTGCGAATGCGCCTTCCATCGCCGATGGATTGAGCAAGGCCACTCACCTGAGGGAAATAATGCTTGAAAAGGGCTACGAACCGAATGTGGTGAACTACAATGCGATGATAAAGGCTTATGGGCGCTGTGGCGATACCAAGACGGCGTATATATTGGCCGATGAAATGCTGGACAAAGGGCTAGCTGTGAATGCGGACACATTCAACTTTTTGCTGCAAGCTTGTGCTTCCGATAAGCGATACGGGTTCAGACATGCTCTACTGACTTGGCACAGAATGCATAAAAATGGGATACGGCCGGATTTCTATTCCTTCAACCTGATGCTGCGGTGTGTCAGAGATTCGTCTATTGGCGATGTGGAGACTATGGAAGGAGTCATAAAGTATATTTTAGAACAAAGCATTGCTGGGACATCCCAGGAACAGCTCCAGATCGGTCAGACGAAGGATGGTACATTGAGTGTAGCTGCTCCTAGAGAAGTTGAAAGAAAAGAGACTGTTCAGCCAGTGAGATCGAATCCGTTCCAGAAAGACAACACCAAGCAAGAACACCTTTCACAGAATGATCAGCAAGAAGGCCACAATCCGTTCAGAGAAACAGTACGAGTAGCGCCTCAACAAGAAGTCGAGATCGAAGACAGCCAAAGTCAACCAAGTCAACTTCCAGAGACTATTCAGCAAGAGAACCCGTTCGGTATGAAATTGAAACAAATATCCCGCCCAGAATTCGAAACACCCAACCTGCTTTCAAAGCATCCACACCTCGGCAGCCTGATGGAAATAAAAGAGGTAACCACGGCCCACGACAGACTGCTTCTGTTGGGAGGCTTTTCAGGGTTCCTACAAGAAATGAAGAACTACGGAATCACTCCAGGAATCGAAACATTCACTGCTTTCCTGGAAGTCATTCCACCGACGTACGCTGCCGAAAAGCAACTCATCTCGATGGTGCGAAAGATCGGTCTCAAGGCCGACATTGACTTCTTCAACATTCTCATAAAGAAGCGAAGTATGCGCTTTGACTATGAAGGGGCAAAGGAAGTGCTCACCATGATCCAGACAGCCGGACTGTATCCTGACATCGTAACATACGGGGTCTTGGCTTTGGGCTGTCGGACTCAAGAGGAGGCCAGAGAACTGATTGCGGAAATGAAAAACAAAAACATAAGGTGAGTCTGACGGTGAATTGGACAGCACCTCTAATTCTAATGGTTCCTTAAATTCCAGAATGAACGCTCAAATATTAGGAGCAATGCTGCGGCAAGGATGCGCACAAAAGGCCTTCCCCTATGTGACGGAAATCTTACAAATCAGTCTGGACGAGAACATTCGACCGAACGAGATCTTCATCCGTCACTTGGACAACTTCTACAAACAGTGCGCCAAGTTGATTGATATACGAGTGAGTAGAGGAGCTTTACACATCCGCACTGACTAACATTTCATTTTGCAGCATTTCTCAACGAAAACAAAGACCTTCCGCAAGGAGCACGCAAAATTCTGCTCAAAATATCGCACGTGGCAGGAAGAGCAAGGCATTGGCGGCCTCAAGGTAGAAGACGCAATAAAGAAAGTGAAGCAGCGCCCCTACCAACAGTTCGCGGAGGATGCGATAGAAGGCATGGAGGAACTTAAAAATGCGAAGCTCGCAAAGAAGACCAAGCGCCGCAAATATATTAAGAAAATCAAAGTGGACAAATTGAAAAGTGGTGAGGATTCGGAAGAACCACTAAAGCAGATAGAATCAGCAACAGAAAGAACACAACCAGTCTGATTTAGTTAGTTGCTTTAATAATCTTGGCTGATGTAGGTTTTTTTTGTTAAGTCTTCATTTGAATGAGGAGCATGGACGCTGTTTAAGGCGTTTTCAAGCCGTTGCCGTTGTATTTACTTTGGATAGGAAGCAAATGTAATTTTAATGTGAAATAATAACATTGTTAACAAAATTGAATCGAAAACGAAATCTGACCTGCATGCCCCACTGAAGGTGTCGCGGGGGTAGAGTACGCCCTCTTCATCTGGACTCTAATTCATCATAACTTATGCCCACGCGCACCAAGAGAGTTTTTGGACTTGGTCCAACCACCTCGTCCTGGCTCTGCCAAGGGGAAACCTTCTGAGGGGTTTGCATTAAAGGCACATCTAAAAAGGACGAAGTGATGGGACATTCGTGCCACCTGTCCATACCATCGAAGCATAGCTTTTTGCGTAGCTGTCCGACATTGAGTTCCCCGCGTATGTGTGTGTTTCTCAACCTATCCTGGCGAATAGCTCCCAACATGTCACGAAGAAATATCATATATACATACTAGTGATGGGAACAGTCGAAAAATAACTATCTAGTTCTTCGTAAGTGCAAACTATTCATTTATTCGATAGTCGTTCATTCATCCAGTTGAATATATTCAATTGTTTTTACTTGCATGGTTTTTGTAGCTGCTCTAAGCGATAATTTGTATGTTTAAGTAACATACGTTGCCAAAATATTTGCATGACAGATTGTTCACGTGTATGGTTTGGTTTGAGTTTGAGTCGGTATGGTTGGGAAATGAGTCGAATGGATAAATGAATGGTTTTAGTTGAATGAATAGGTTTTTCAAATCCTGGCCATACGTGGTCAACGACCCAGTATGTGAATGAATGAATGAATGAATGAATAAAATTATTCGATATCATTCAGTTACTAACATTCGATAGTTCCCATCACTTAACGTACACCTTGGGGTTCTACTATTTTGCAAGAAATGCTGGACAAAAAGCATCCCAGTATGTGTACAACTGCAAATTAAAGACTTTCGTGCTAGCAATGTATGGTTAAAAAGTTTTCATTAAGACTCTTCCCTCGCAACTGACCGAGTTACTCAGGATTCTCCTTATATCCCATTACCTGAAAGCTGTCAACATGAGACAAGCGGATCAAAACAAAATATGTACGATGCTGCGACACTTTACTGTTATAGTTATAGTCATGTTTCATGATTAGATTCGACACTCAATATGCACAAGCGAGTGTGCGTTCTACGAATGGATCCAAGAGCATCGCAAAAGCAAGCGGCCCTTACATACCGATTGATTTCATTGTTATAACTACTTCCTCGTTCTAAACCGTTCTAATACCGTTATATGAATGTTATCAGTTAGTTGCTAAATTGTTATAACACTCAGGACTAGAAGCCTTTAAATTTTTTAAGCTTCAAATTAGAAGTTCCAAGGAACACAAGACATCGGCTTAGAGTCAAGTTTTTTATACGGTGAACATGGTCCAACCATCTTGTTGGGTCCATATATGTCTGTCAAGAGTTACTTCCCTGAACATCCTTTACAGCACGTGGGCGAATCTCCCGGCACCCATAATGTTCATGGCCAAAGAGAGCATTTTCTCTCGAAGGTACGATTTTATTTTTTATATGCTTCAGCGTCGTAGACACGAACTCGTATTATCTGGCCATTGTGACATTACGTGTTGTATTATTCGCTGTACTCAAGCAATGACACAACCACGGAGAAGGAAGGATCCTCCTCGCTCTCGCCAATCGCTCTGTCTTTGGGCTTGAAAGGCTATAGAGGTATAAAACCCTCACTGGAAGAACTAAGATATCTCTATATAAGACCTTGATAGTTCCAGTCCTGCTATATAAATCAGAAGCTTTGGCACTCACCAAAGGGGATGAGGAGATTAGTGGCCTCTTGGAGAGGAAAGTGCTTCGTAAATTGGCTTTGGTCCGCATGTGACCGGTGTTTGAAGGGAAAGACTGAACGACGATCTAGTCAAACTAGTTCGAGACTTTCGAATGGGCACCAATGATTCAGCAAAACAAGTTACTTACTTACTTAGTAGGCAAACGACCCATGAACGATCCGAGCCTGAGCAATTGCTGCCTTCCATGACTGCCATGGGCACGCTGCTTCTAGTCATCACGGCCATGCTGTCTTACGAACCAGGAGGCTCAGATTCGAATACCCTCTTTGCTGGAGCGTTGTTGTCCATTCGCTCGATGTGGCGATGTGTAGTCGACGGATTTTTGCCTTCCGGACTACATCCATTGGTCCTTCGAAATCAGTTGTTTTGACAAACCGAAGTAGCATCGGTTGCCAAGGGCGATTCTACGTCGGATCTCCACTACGATGTCATTCGTGGAGCTTACGTTTGCTCCGAGGTAGACTAACTCCTTTACTACCTCAAAATTGTAGCTGTCGATTGTAATGTTTTGGCCTAGGTGGTGTGCCTCGGATCGTTTTTTGCTCGACAGAATACATTTGGTTTTGTCCTCGTTGACTTTTAAACCAGCTCGTTTCGCCTGTTCCTCAATTGCAGTGAAAGTTTCAAATACGGCGCGTTGGGAGCGCGCAATAATGTCATTAGCATATTCCAACAGCTGAACTGACTTTTAGAAGATAGTACCCGCCCCATCTTCTCCGGTACCAAATTGAAGAAATCACACTACAGCGCATCTCCTTGCCGAAATCCGGTGCAGGTTTCGAACGGTTCAAAAGTTTTTGAACCGAACTGCACGGTGCATGCGTATGTGTTAGCGTGGTGCGATACAACCGGGTCAAATTTCCCGAGATCCCGAATTCCGCTATCTCTTTGAATAGCTCCTTGCGATGAATGCTGTTGTATGCGGCTTTAAAATCGATAAAGAAATGGTGACTATTTGCGATTTGAAACTCACTGGTCATCTCCAGTATCTGCCTTAGTGTGAATATTCGTTCTATGGTCGATTTGACGGGCGGAAGCCGCACTGGTACGTGCCGATTAGTTCGGGGCAAAACGGCTTTAGACGTTCACACAGTACGCTGGATAGGGTATTGTAGGTGACGTTGAGTAGGGATACACCTCTATACTTTTTGCAGGAGGTAGGATCGCCTTTTTTTTGGATGGGGCATATGAGCCCAACAAAGCCCCGAGGGACAAAGCGGCTACAGAAGAGCACGACTGTGTTGGCGTTATCAAATGACAAGGGACCTCGAACTGTTTAACGCGCGTAACTGAAAGCAACAACAATATTGTGCTAGATAGATAGCCCAGGTACACCCGGACGAATGTTTTACAAAAATTGTACAATCGTTAGTCGCCATAACCGTTTTATCCGCTTCCGTCTGAATGCTCTAGAAATAAGGGCAGGCACACAACCAACTGCGACAAGGAACACCAACAAATGAATATATATTACTTTGACACAGCCAAACAATTAGTCAGCAAATATAAGTGGTGCAAGATGTATTGTTCTTCGTGGTACTGACTTCATAAAGAGCTTCGCTATCCTTAGTCCCTGTAAAGCTATAACCACCTGTAACGTAATACTTCTTTTCAACGTGTCACAGCAAACAAGGATGATCGTCATAATTTGCTAAGTTTGTCCGATCTTATTCCAAATAATATGAGGCATCTCTGAAAAAAATACTTAATCTTTGACTCCAGAAGCATTTGAAATCATAATAGAAACATAAATAAATAAAGTCGATCATCTCTGAAAACAAAATAAGTCCATTTAATATTTAAGTCCAGCCAGCGATCAAAAATCGACCAGCGTGCGCCAGCATTTCGAGGCAATCACAGTGTAGAACACCTAAGACTTGTATTAAATAGCAAATGAATTTATTGAAAACAATTTCGTTAAACTAAAAACTAATAACATATTGCCACACGGAACAAAAACACTGTCTGTTTGATATGCATTCTGTGTTAAACTTCAATCAAGTTTCAATGAAATTGATTGCAATGCAACGCCCATGCGACAAGGACGGGGCCCTTGTCCTAGCCTAAAGTACTGGCACCTCTACAGTCCAAAACAATTTAACTAAACAATAACTAAAGTGTCTGCAACAACACAATTTTAATTCTATTTTAATGAGCAAATGTTACTTCGGTGTATATCCTCCTCACTTCATTGTACATTTGAATGCTTAAGTCGTGAATGGGAGCCAGTGGCCGATGGGGCCAGTGGTGGTGTGAGCTTGTACTCGGATCTGAGCACAGATCTATCAGTGATTTGAGCGTTCCTGATGTCCTCGATGTGGCGAAAAGTCCCGGGGAAAATCGACTTCCTCTGAAAATCTGCAACAAGCCACGGAATGGTGAGGGAGAAAGTTATCGAAGAATAATCCCAAGCGTTACCTTTGAGCACATAATTTGCCAATTGTTGTTCTGCTGAATGCCGGTGCAGAGCTTCAAGTCCATGTTGCATTTGCCAAGGCAATCGTGATACACGCAGTCCTCGTCTGAAGCGCACGGGGAGCCGTCCGACAGAATCTTGTCGATTTGTGTTTCCGAGAATGCGTACCGTGCATTTTGGTATTTTACTCTGCAAAATGGAAGGTGATCGGCAATGAAAATGGATTAAAATGCAAGTCTCACCTCTTGTCAGCCGTCATCCCGAACATTTTTGAATCGATTTTGCAGATTCGTATGGGCTCTGGCTTAACCGATTCCAGGCGGTATAAGAAGTCCATTATTTGCATGGCGAACTTCAGGCGTCCCGGCCAGTTGGTCACTCTTAAATGAAGATTCGTCTTTTATTCACTCAGGGGTGTAAAGGATCACTTACAGATAGTGCTTGAGCTCGGTCTCCGGGTAGATGGATTCGAGGTGTTCTGTGGCGTAGTACGGTCCACATGAGCCCAGGACAGTGGGGAATATGGAATCCTCTTCGTAGAGCTTACCCATCATGTAGTTATTGTCCTGAAACAGTCTCCAAAAGCTCTCCATCTGCTCTGGATTTTCGCCGTCTATTTTTTGACTAAGAAATGCTGAAATCTTTTGCAAAACAATGGAAGTTTTATTGGCTGTCTGATGATGGACTATTGATTGCGATAAGTAATTATTTAATCTAATTGAAACACACACAAAATCAAAAGGCAGGAACTTTTTTAAAATATGAGGTGATGTCATTCCAAGACGACATTTTGAAGATCCTGATATGAGCTGAACGCCCTTTAAGTGCACTCGTAGAAAAAATGGCAGAACGTGGAAAGATCATAACGATGAGACCTTTTTAGATGCCTTTTAACGTCTGTGAATCAACCAGAGGGGAATAGGCCTTATCAACACAATTCCTTACTCATTTGGACTATTTTAAGAAACTCGCTACAAGCTGTCTAGACGCTTGTGTATTCACGGCCCCACCTTCATTAGTTGTAGTTCGACCACATGATCAGTAACTTATATAGACTGGGGAGAGATCTTATGTCATACGAAGGCAAGTAATGTTCGCAGAAAACCAATTTAAATCGTTTAGCAAATTAAAAAGACCACCAGAGGTCCAATTTCCATATAATTCCTTAAAACAAGCTAATACTTGATCATTTGCGACTGACACGTGATCATTCGTTTCATTCATTCGATCATGATTAAAATATCTCGGTTATCTAAGTCTCTATTCTAAGGTCATTCGATTACAGGAAGTGGCGTTTTCCCCAGAGTCTTTAAACCTGAACAAATCTGTTCATCTCCCCGATCACTACATCGTCTTCCAAGCAGCAGTAATGGCGATTAGCGAAGCCCTGACCTGGTGGAACGTGATATCCGCAAGAGATATCTGTATCATTACGGATGATTAGGCAGCAATTAAATTCCTGTCATCGTTGCCTATAAACTCAAAAATGGCAATCGACTGCGTCTTTTTACAATTTAGCCGAGCAACTCGAAATTAACCTGTACTTCGTGCCAGGCCATAAGACATGCCAGAAAACTGTGGAGCTGACGAACTCGCTAAACGCGCTACTAGACTACCGATTGATGGAATCTCCTGTCACATACATGTAGGTACCCCTTTAGCTAACTAACCAGTTACAGCTCACTAACCTCTGTACTCAGAATATAAATGCCAGATGGTTGACAGACAGCAGCTGCTAAACACAACTCATCTTGATCCAGAACGATCAAGTAGCCTGATCGCTTTAAAACGGTCAAAAATCAAATGACCGGACACTGCCTACTAGGCACCCTTAAACGACTTCACTAGAAGCTACCTTGTCGAGGATGAGGATGAAAACACACAACATCTCTTCTGCGACTGTATTCTCTCAACTAGCAGTCACTACGGGCCTGTACTTCTATGACAGCCTTAATAATCTCAGGCTGGTAAGGCTTTGCTGATAAAACTGGCTGACTATCAAAATCACCCCTCCAAATTTTAACTACACACGTGGCAGTACAATGGACCCACTTTGCTATGCTACAACCCAGCTAGGTAGATACCTAAGCTCATCAGTAATCACAAGGGGCAGCTACAACTTCGAAATAGTCAAAGACTACATCATCAGGGGCAATCTCAAAAGCGGATGAAGAAGAAACTTGGTCCGCGAGAAAAAAAATCTGCGTGAGATCTTTGATCATGTTTGTGTCGCAGGTGTGTAGCGACATGAGTCTGGTCCTATGACCGAAAAGTGTTCGACTTCGAATACATGATACAATTCGAGTATATAGTGGAGTTTGGTGACATATACATACATAAACGTATAGTCATAGAGTTCGCTAAGTGGGTTTGCTTGTTGGTTTAGGCCTCATTTCCACCGAAACAAAGAAGAATATGTAATCCGTGTGGTAACACAAAGTCTGGCTGCTTTTTGCACAAAATTACAACGTACTCTAGATTGGCTACACGAAGGTACAGCCATTTTGACGGAATGCTTTTAATAACACGACACAAATCGTTCCATATAGACATATACTTTAAACGACGGCCTTACGACTCATGACGTAAAAGTTATGTATAACTAACTGAAAAAAGAGATATAGATAGAGATATACGCTGTCACTCTCCCGATAGAGCAATCAAATGGAAAATAGGGTAAATGCGAAAATAAACGTTTGAATTCTGACTTCGACCTAATCTACCAAAAAGAGGCCAACCTCCTCGGCTCAGAGGCCACACTTTCATCCGCCGTGATCAACAGCCCAGTAGAACAGTCAAGCAGACTACCTACACGCAACCCCATCCACTTTAAAGATATCTTTAAACGATGTTCAAAAACAAGCGCGCGTATAGGCGCAGGTGTCTTCAGTGACCATTTAGAAAAATCTATTGCACTAGGAGACGTTTGAGTTTTTAAGCCGAGGTAACTGTTATACACAAAAGGAGACCCCTTTGACTGCGCCAACTATCGGGGGATAAGTCTCCTTAACATCGCCTACAAGATCTTCTCTGCCGTTCTGTATGAGCGCCTGAAACCATTAGTCAACAACATGATAGGTCCCTATCAATGCGGTTTCAGGCCTGGGAAGTCCACTATCGATCCAATTTTCACATTACGGCAGATCCTCGAAAAAACCCAAGAGATGCAGATCGAAACCCATCACCTATTTGTCGACTTTAAGGCCGCATATGATAGTGTGCATAGAGACGAGCTATACAACGCCATGTCTAGTTTTGACATTCCTGCCAAGCTCGTCAGATTGTGCAGGATGACGATGAGAGAGATGATGAGAACTTCAATGTCAAAACGGGTTTTAGGCAAGGCGACGCACTTTCATGTGACCTTTTCAACATTGTACTTGAGAAGATCGCGCAGAACTCACACGCCAATACTAGAGGCACGATCTTCCAAAGTCCGTTCAACTACTAGCATACG
Organism: Eristalis arbustorum; assembly: GCA_916610145.1. Classification (NCBI taxonomy): domain Eukaryota; kingdom Metazoa; phylum Arthropoda; class Insecta; order Diptera; family Syrphidae; genus Eristalis; species Eristalis arbustorum. The sequence continues at coordinate 3,747,512 of OU744318.1, forward strand.
CGGACGAAATTGACGTGATTGGCCGAACTCAGCGAGCCGTCAATGAAGCGTTTGCTTGTATTGTAACGGAGGCCGCAAAAATGGGTTTAGCTGTGAATGAGGGCAAAACAAAGTACATGCTGTCATCAAGAAAGGACACACAAAGAAGATGTCCAGGCCATGTTGAGCGCATGGACAACACTGCTCCAGCCCGAAGAGTTTTCGACTCCGAACCAGTGGGACAACGCAATAGAGGACGACCACGAACTCGATTGTGCACTCAAGTGCAGAAGGAACTCAACCAATTTGAACTGCGAAGTTGGAAGCAGCTGGCTAAGTATCGTGCCAGCTGGAGAGGATGTTGACCGAGGCCCAGGTTCACCCCGGACTGTAGCGCCACACGAAGAAGAAGAACTGTCATACACGAGGAAGAGCTTGCGATTCACCAAGCTGCAGTAAAAGCAATAGCTTTAGATATTTTGACATTGAAACTGATCGGGCTATGCGATACTGAGCTCAGGTTTGGGTGTTGTCGCAAAAGCGAAAACTTTGTGGCAGACATTGATGACAGAGAAATCATCTCATTTGTCGATTTTTATCGCAAGTACGTGATAGTAGGAGTCCAGGGGTGCAGTGCTTTGTGTCGGAACATACCGGACAACAACTTTTCGAGAAATTGCAGAAAAGAGGAACACATAGAACCTGTCCAACATAATATGTTCTGCGAATTCCCAGATCTTGAAAAGAAAAGCAGATAGATCTTAGACTATCTTAGACCCAAACGATATTGAACTGAAGAACCCTCTAAGATTCATGCACGAGTCTGGATGGTTTTTGGTATAAAAGAAAGCCTCACGGCAGAACAATTTCAAAGGGACATATAGTTTGTCAATTTAAATACGGAATTTACTAAAGGACTTCTCCGGACTTCTTATAAAGACTTCGTGCTGAACAACTTAAGGGTTCATAGCAAATGTGCGAAATACGTTATTTCGCCAAACGGACTATAAACATTCGTTTTTCAACGTAGAACCTTAAAAACGACAGACATTGCACTTCTTTTCTCTATCTGTGCCGCACATATATATTTACGTAGAAAACAGGGACGACGAGTGACAGGCACCGAACTGAAGCCACAAGGACATGCTGGGCACATAAATCTAAAAATAATTGAATTTGGGATGAGGCACATCGTCTACAGCGACACACTCGAGACACATTCCAGCTACCGTGCTGTGCCGAAATTAAAAACACATTTCTCCACCCGTGCATGTGTACACAGCCAGGATAGGAAAACTAAACATTCACTTATTTTCGTTTTCCTTGGAAATCTGTCACCTACCATGCTCTCATCCAGAGACACATTATACGAGAGTATAATGTGCATTTTCACCATCCGCTGGAAAACATCGATACGAGGATATATCTGATTTCCCTTGGTGTCCGTCCAACTCAGATCGTTGTCCTTATGGCGCGCCAACTGAAACAGGACACAACACAATCATTGCGCATCGCATCTTCTGCCGTCACACAGGCAGGCAAACCACTCAATCTTACCTTTATGGCGTACACATCGGCATTCTTAACCGCTACGAATACAGTCGTCTTCATGTCGTTCGGAGGACATTGGAAATTATTGAAATTTCCTGCGGTACACAACTCCTCGCACAGACTTCCGCTGAAGGCCTTCTCCCTGTATTTGGTGCACTTGAAGAAAGAAGGCCACACAGTCAAGCGCAGCCCTATCGATTCGGGAAATGGGTACGTTACCATGTAATTAAGTCCTCCATGCCACAGGAGTCGGAAGCAGAACTCCAAGTTGAAATACGACACAAGCAGGAGCACAAAGACAATCAGGAGCGCGAGCAGGATCAGCCTTTGATAGAAGAAACGAAATTTGCGTCGCACCACAGTCAGACCAGAAAACATTTTAAGACGAAATTGATTACGACTGCCATTGATACGCGGATGGCGTCTTTTGTTGTTTTGTTTACAATTTCCCAAGGATGCATCCGAATTCCAAACAGTTTGACAAGGACTCGAGTCTGCGCGTTGCGCCGAACGTCTGCCCGGGGTGAAAGCAGGTGTGTACACTGAGGAGTGAGTGTGCTCTGCCTCCGAATCGAATCGAGCGCTCGCGTCTTGTTTGTTTGAACGCGCCTTGGCGAGTCATATTTTTTATCGGAATTCTTTAATTACATCATCCACTTGAACGCGATGAATTGTAGTGTGTACTTAAATCAATTCACCAAAGTCAGCGTGCGACCAATTATCAGTAATTGTGATAGCCACCTAGATGTGGATAGTGGTAGAAGAGGGTAATTCGTGTAGTGTGTATGTCAAAGGAGCTCTACGATGTTCCACTTGAAATTCAGGTCAGATTATGGGGATGAAGGGGATGACGATGAGATATTTGCTTATCCCTCTCGTTGCAGACACCAAGTGATCCTTGGTCGGTTCTGGTTTGGAATATTTGGTCCACAGCTTTCAGAAATCACACAAGTGTGCGCAACGAATGCAGAATTGCTGGAACACTCAATTATGGAAATGAAGCATCAGTCCAATGCAGTTCAGGGCTCTTGGAGGGTGTGAGAAGGAGAAATGTGTAATTTTTGCTTAATTATAAAAAGGTGAAGATTGTGTCCAGAGAGGAGGTCTAATTTCTGCACAATTCTGGAACAGGCGGAACAAGAGATGGTGTCAATAAGCCGTTTGCTGGCATTAATATGGAAAGGAACACTCAAATATAACTTAACTGACTCGAACTTGTATAGAGGGGGTAGGATGAGACTTCGTCTAATTCGGCTTAAAACAACGCGATTATCTACATAGAATGCCGAACAGTCCAATTGGTGCTTCATAGGGCTAAAGAAGCAATTGAGTAATAGAGTCCTTTGGATCTGGACTCTAGATTGTAGAGCACCAGCACATGTACCACTACATAAACGGGTGACGAAGCTCTTGGTCTCTTCGTCAGGAACAGTTTCGTTTGTGATCTTGGATTCATCCTAAGTCGATGCCTTTGTCTGTTGCTTATTAATCGCCGTGATTTCCAAGTAATGACTCACCCCTCTAATGCCGGGTTACTCGTACCTTCTGCGGGCTACTCTACTTTTTCACGAGTGATAGAAGGAGTAATGCTGGACTTTCTTGTAGGTTTGGGCAAGCTGGATCAATATTGAAACATCTTGGAAGATCTGTAACCAGAAAGACCTGGCTTGGTGTCAAAGCCAAGCTAGCGGTTTTCAACTCCGTATTTGCTGCAACTCTCAGCTTTAGTCATGAAATATGGGACTGTCCCTGTTGTGGGAGTTACTCGCCGGGATAGGGTGAGAAACACGGCAGTACTCGGGGAACTCAATGTAGGGCAGCTACTTCTTCGATTCCATCAGAAGGCGTCCAAAAACTCGCTTGGTTGCGCTTAGGCATAAATCCTGATGAGTTATGTTCGATGAGGAAGGAGCGAGTGGTCTGGAGACTGGTATGCGCTTTGCTCCAGCGACGCCTGTAGGATTATGTGGGTCTGCAAATGATGATGGTGATGATGATTGACTTACTTACGGTATCTGGCAGAACCACGAGCAACATGGATGTGGGTACAACTGTATAAGCCCAGCAGCAATGTGCGATCATTGTTTGTGATACGTTTTAAAATTTAAATCATATGTTTATTACATCGAATCGACAAGGAGTGTTAAATTTGAAGTTCGGCCTGGTAAAACAAATGTGACATCTTTTAATCAGTCTTGCCAAGTATTCACGGATTCAAAGTCCAAGTTGTTTGTTCATTAACGTTAGCTTAGGTAAAAGTGGTTGACTACAGAAGGCAGTCAAACTTACGTCAAAGTAGGCCCATTAGGAGAAGCTGCTGAGCAGATATAAGGTATTATAGAGATACCTGACTTCCTCGTGTCTTGCCCACGATTATTATAATTTATTATAAAAAAACATTGTAACAGCCCAAAAATTGTAACAACAAGCGTGAAAATAAAGTAGTATGCGTGAGTTCAGATCCATAGCGGCAGTTTTTGTGATGGGATAAGAGTATTCCAGTCTGCAAAGACGAATCTCTAGGCTTTCTTATCTTTGCTGCTGAGTCTAAGCCAGACTTAATTTCGTTATGTCTGGTCTAAGCAGACTGAGTGACCGTTTCAGGATAAATTCTTTTGTTCTTAATTTTCGGGTTATGCAGAAATGTATCCAAGCTTTATACGTAGATGTCCAAGTTGATTGCGTCGTGTAGAGCGAATGAACAACTTGTCCCAAGGAGTAGGACAAGAATCTTGCCACAAGACAACAGAGAATGCCAGACTTAAGTTGGCGAACTTAGATACAGATAGAAATCGCGATATTCGGAGGAGGTTGTTCATTGAAGCGCAGGTGTAATCCAAACTGTATTGCCACACAAAGAACAGGACAAATATTTGATTAGAAGGGTTATGATATTCTCTGGGGCACATAAAATAGAATTTCAGAAGGCGACATTTTTATTGTGTTCTTTTGGTAACCTTCAAAGTGTTTTTCACGGCAACTTAACCACCCATTCTACCCTGGAACACTACAAAAATTCGATGAAAAAGTTAGTATATTGGTGGACAATCAGAAGCAAACCCTGCGTGACAGGATACTAAAAAAGGCGTTCGATATTTTACTAACTTGAGAACCATGAGGAAGCGGGTATGCACTCGAAATCAACATATTAAAAATGTTGGTTCTAAGCGCTAAACGACAAAGCACTAAAAGGTCTGTAATAAAGACATCAAATGTAGATAGATTCGTTGATTTTTGATACGGGGGAGACCGATAACACATTTATAACTAAATGCAACGGTTGCTTGTCCAGTTATGTAAATTATTCTGCATTTTTATTAGACTGTTAATGGGAAAGGTTAGGCTATCAGAGGATAGTGAGATCTTTATTTTATGTGGTGGATCTGATATCTTTAGTTCTGCTGCGTACCACACATTAGTCATAAGTGAACATTTCTTGAGGAGGACAATGTGGATGATATTCTTTTGGTGGCGCTTCAGCATGGCTCGGAACTGGGTCTTACCAACTATATCCAGATACCCACGCTAAGGTGACTGAAGCCCTTCTCTCTTTGTATGACCCATCGGTTTCGTGGCCATCGCACTTTGTAGCCATTGTACCTCCATTGTGATAAAACGCGAATTGATTTATTCTTATACCTGGAAGCATTTAGCGGTTGTAAGAAATTGCCTTAGGTGTCATATGCCAAAGAGAGCGTTGAGTACACAGAGTAGACTGGCCATATTTGCTTTTATTTGAAGGCACGTCGTGTATTCAAGCCATTTTTGTGTGCTTTCTTTAATTCTATGAATATTTAAAATGCGATAGGCATTAATAGTGAATAGGGAAGTATCATGTGCAGCAAGACAAGCAAATTCACTAGCCTTGCAATTGCCTTGTATGTCGCAGTTTCTTAGCATCCACATAAGGTGTACGTTGAAATACTCTATCATCTCATTAGAGGTAGCCGAAAATTAAGTGTAAACAGTGTATAGGGACTTGGCTATCTGGATAGATATTGGATACAGTAACCAATTCCAGGATAATTCAAGAATGCAAGTCTTATCTGAATTTAATCGGCAGCCTGAATTTACTAAGACTCTTCTCCGTTCCGAAATACTCGACATTCTTTTTAAGTCTTGATGGCAAGCACTACAGACGACTTACCAGCATACCTACATTTTCGCCAACCTAAATAGTCTTGGGTTAAGCAACAAAATCCTTTACGACTGCTGTAGTGTAGACGAAACTGTACGGCACTACCTCGCTACTGTCGTGCCTTTACTCGGATCTAGTGATGAATGATGCTCTTCATCACAACAATGCCAGTAAAAGTGGTTGCTGCCTGGTAGTAATTTTTTGAGTTGTGAAACCCTCCGACGAATAACACCAGACAGAATATCTATCGTTAGAAACCTTTTTGGCGAAGAAATAATTTTTCCGACAGTTGTTTGTATCCGCCGAAACAAGCAATTAGAAATAATCAAAAAACATTTCACCGCTTGTGCGGCATTGCTAGAGATCAAATGTACTTCTTATCACGAACTTACATTGGGTCTGACCCGTCATGTGATATGGGATTCGTCACTTCTATGTCGTGACATTGAAATGGAGTCGATTTTGCATTGGATTTCGGGTAACGAGTCGTCAGTATTTATGGACTAAATGTCACTATGTCAACAACTGGGTCTTCCCTATGCTATGGGCACAACACTGTATCGACTCGATTTGCTGCAAAGTTGGTTTGTGTTACCGCAAAATAAAATTGGAGTTGAACCAATGCTTGCTCATCATAGAATTTCAGTAGATCAATGATTCGAAAGGGGCTGATGTGTAACTCAATCCCATTCGAACCGATTCGAAAGGAATCACGTCTGTTCTCTAGTTTCCTGATATTAGTAAGCACATGGCATAACGATTAGGTTACTGTAAAGGAAGTAGTGATCTTTGTCGCATTCAGCGAACACCATTGTATGTTGCAATTTAAACAGTCATTCATTTATGCCAGTGATTCATCAACAATTGAGCTTTGCTTAGCAATTTGATCAAGAATTTCGATGCAAAAATGTAGGTTAGGTTAGGTCAGTCAATACAGACTGCTAAGGGTAGTCACACTTAGGCCACAGTAGGCCGATTGCGATACCACGCGGATTGACTTCTCCTAACATCGGAACCAGTTGGTATTTGTAGTGAAGCGATTAATTGGCCTATGCTGGCGCTGTTTAGCTTATGGAGGTTATTGAAATAGTAGGCCCGTAAGTGTTAGAACTTACGACTAGCCATAGGTTGCACGTGCAGAGTAGGTGATGAGTGTTTTCTTCCTTCTTTTTCCCATACAGCTTCTGCAAAATTCAACCCATCCTGCGAGGATGAGAGCCAATTGCACAGTGCCTGGTTATGACACCTATGACAGTCCTTAATGAGTGCTTGCTGAGTCTGAGTAGACTGAGTGACCGTTTTAGGTTAAGTGATGGCCAGATTTCTTTTGTTTTAAGGCAGGTGGTGCCTTCTAGCCATTTGTCATTAGTGGTTTTAATTGTGTGAATCTTAAGAAGATGGTAGTCTGTAGCGATCGGCATCAAAGGTGGTACCCCTGCTCTTGATAGCGATGAGGTTGTACAACACCTGGCGAGTTCATCGGCTTTGCAGTTTCTTGGTATGTCACAATGTCCCGCACAAACATGAGGTGAATGTTAAAATGCTCAGCCGGGTCGTTGAGAGACAGCCTGATGTTTTTGAGTAAAACATGATACTGGCCACTGATTTTATAGCGGACTGACTGCCCGAACATGATATGATTTTTGATATCACGTTGTTTTTGAGCCATGAAAACGCCCGTTTTATCACTTTGGTTTCTGCCTGAAAAACACGAAAAGAGGTAGCAATGTTAGATCTTGGGAATAGACACCCGCACGCACCCCTTTCTTAGTCTTCGATCCGTCTGTGAAAATATGCAGAGGATCATACATCGTCTGCCTATCAGACATCCAGTCCGATCAGAGAATGCAATCGGACTACAATCGGACTACAATCGGAGTGTTTTGAGTCTCAAGACTGTGCTGGCTGCTATTTGTTTTCCAAATAGTTCCAGTGGTGGAAGTTGGAGGAGAATATTCAGTGCGTCTGACGGAGTACTTGCTGGGTGCTCTGCTGATGTACAAACATGCCAGTCTTTGTACTCGATTGAGTGCCTTGCAGTTGATAGCTTTGTTTAGTGCTGTCCACCAGACTGAGATGCGTGGTTGTAAGCCCCATTGGCATCCAATGGCTTTTGTGTAGCTTAAAAGGCCAGAAGATGGTTTCTTGACCCCACCGTGGATGTTGAGTTTCCAGTTTAGCTGGCTATTATCGTGAGACCCAGAAATTTCGCACTGGCTGTTATCTGTAATATAGCTACACACAAGAGCGGGGTCAAACTGGAGGATTTTGTGTCTTCTGGTGAAGAGAACAATGTATTAACAAAACTTTATACAAACAACGACACTACTGCGGAGATAAAACCGTAGGATCACGTTTGCTAGGTCACGTCGAGCGAATGGACACCAATGCTCCGGCCCGGAAAGTCTTCGATTCCAAACCCGGGGGGACAACGCGGCAACGGTGGCGCATGCAGCTAGAAGGGGACCTAAATAAGTTGAACGTGCGTGGCTGGAAGTAACTAGCACAAGACCGGGCTAGATGGAGAGGCATGTGGGCTGCGGCCCAAGTCCACCCCTGACTGTAGCGCCAGCCAAAGAAGAAGTGAAGAGTAAAATATCCGTTTTTGTGGGATTACGCCGAGTCCGCATGGTTTGTGTCCTTGCTTCCAGCTTGTCGAATGCATTTGGCACTGTCTCTTAGAGTAAAGACGAACTTGCCAGATCGGCACCTGGAATCTGATTATGGCAATATCGTCCCCATAGGCGGACTTGGCTTGAAAGTAAATGAAAACAAAATAGAATTTTATATACATACATATATCTGCATCTTTATTCATTCATTTTTTTAAAATTTATTCATGTAAGTTGTTATTTTTGTTTTGCTTTGTTTTTTTTTCAAAAGATTTGATTTATATTTTATTTAAATTACAGTCCAAAGGGTTCATCAGACACAATCGTTCTTAATAAATTGGATTTAATTGGTAATATTTGGTAACTTTTTTTTTCTCGAGGAAATATAAAATTTAACTACAAGTCATTTTAATATTTCCATTAGCTTTCATTTTTCTTTGTTTTTTGTTCATTACCCATTAAACTGTTGTAATGTACATGAAAATTTACTAAAAAAATGTTTTTTTTTCACATTTCAATCTTTTGTTATAAAATCTCTTTAATAAAGTTGAGTTTGAAATATGTGGTTCTATTTTATTTATTTACTTTTATCTATAACATGTTTACTTTGTTTATATATTTATGTATCCATTACAAACAATTAAATATACATATAGTTTTTGTTTTAAACATCAATTTATTTTTTTGTTCTGTTTTTTGAATGACTTTACTTTAAAATTTGATCCAATTTTCCGATGATTCTGATTTATGTTCGTTTCATGAAGGTACAAGGGGAGATTTTTATTTTGATTAAAATATTTTACTTTGTTTTTTATTTCATAACAATTGTTGTTTATGTATAACTTGTTATTTTTATTTAACAGAGTAACTCCAATGCTTGGTCAACTTGTCTATGAACATATAGAAATTATTTCTGAAAAAAAAAGTTCAACTTAAAAATGAAGTGGAACGAAATGAGATTACGAAACATATGAAAATGATGCAATAAAAAAGGGAGTAATCAATCGTAGCTTAATGCTGTGAGATTCATGTCGGTGGACACGTCAGTAAGTGAGTGATGCCAGTGAGATGACTGTCTTGGAAAATAAATGAACAGATGCGTGACATTTAGAAAAAAATTATTGTCGCAATGTTCATTTGGAAATACCACAACTTCGATGATTCGGTCCTTACATCTCATAGACGAACTGGATTGGAATCGGCGTTGTCCTCTGCGTACTGAGACTGTTAATTTAGAGAATTTTAAATTCGCCATGGTTTCTGTGTGACAGCCCAATTGGATTTGTATTCTTTTTTATCTTCAATCCTAATCAAGAATGATGTATACAAGACTACGCTTTGTGAAAATCCGCCAAGTTTTTGGTGACGTAGAGCGAGATTAGTGTCATAAATTTCAATAAAATGAGGATATTTGCAATAAAACGTTGCTAACTTTACAAAAAATTACAAGCCATAGTCATCTTCAGACTAATATAAATGAACTTCCGCAATTAGTATGTAAACAAAGAACAATTCAACCGCTCTCATCCTCCTCTACGTCACATCTGTCAGTTAAGGCGTAATCTTGTATCCATCATTTTTCAATCGTAATCACACCTATCGCGAATTCCATCGTATTCGAAAATGTGTTTCGAACTCCGAACAAATCGATCCAGAATTCATTCGTAGTAGAATCATAGTGGACAAATCTGCTACAAATTTCGTGAAAGTTGCTATCGAAAAATTGAATACGAATGAAACTGAAATTTGACTGTTTTTCTTTCCTCTTGTTTGTTTCCGTTCGGATTTTGTGATAGCATTATTTGTAGTTTGTATCGTAACTTTGAATGGATTCTGTGATAGGAATGAATATTTCGGACAAATCCATTGAATTAATGTTGATACTAAATCAATGTGAAGTTGCAATGGTATGCACAAAACTTTCAACAATAAGACAAGCTTGAACTTTGACTGTAACCCCTTAAACCAATGCTCAAACTGCCAATGTTAAAAAATGCAGTAATCACAGCATGGGGTAGTTCATTGACGAACAACTTTTACAAACAATTAAGATTATGAAAGTTCCGAGTCGTTGACGGAAATTGAACTTCAACACCAATTGTTGTTTGAAGTTTTCATCTCAGTAGACAAGCAATTCATTGTCTAATGAACGGAATGGAGTCATCATTTTCGCCGTTGCATTTGGTTGAGACAATGGATCGGTCGAAGTGCCGAGCAATAGGTCTAAATCGAACCAAAACTGTACACTCGAAGGTTTTTGGACCGTTTTTCTTTGTTGATAATGAATAACTGTCACGATGCAATAAAGGACCGTTCATATGAGGTCGTTTCGAATTGCGAACTTCGCAAACTCTGACAATTCACTCATATGGAGTTTCCTCATTCGCAAAGAACTACGTGTGCTAACTGACACTTCACTGCAAATTATTTGGTCGTGGAGGTTGTGGATTGCGTTTGAATTTTTGTGTATTGCGATCTCAGCTTGACAGTTCGCGGAGGGAATGCTTGATTCGCAGAGAAAAACTTTCATATCATTAATTAGGATACTTAAGCTAACTTTTGTTGGCATTTTTGTCGATGAAAAAACCCGACAATTCAGTTCCCCTCTTTTTGCATACCAAGAAGTATAGCTTTTTGTTCATATTTGCTGGAAAAAGGTTGTTTCTGAAAGTTCGCGTTCGCAATTCGCCGCTCATATGAATGGGCCTTAGAAGCCAAATCGCAAATGCGCGTTCAGTCGTTTCGACTTTGACATTATTTGCATATGGAGATCGGTGGACATAAATGGCATGTTGTTTCAATAAGACGGTTCCACAAGGCACCCAGCGTGTGCAACAGTCGGCTAAATTCGATGAATGTGTTATAGAGAGAATTGATCCTGTTAATTAGATGCCTTAATTGTGTGATTCAACACCTCTAGACATTTTTTATGGGACTAGGTCAATTCATTAGTTTATGCCAACAAACTCTGAGTTAGTTAGATGAGGAGATATAGTGGAAGTTTCCGTCGAAATGTATGGCCATCGACTGCAGTAAACGTGTCCGACGAGGACTTATGAACGACGTCGAATCTTCTACATAAAAGTTTTGACTCCACTAAGCGATTTTCGAGATATCTCAAAAAACTGTTTATGTACATATTCCAAAGTGCCTCTTTCCTTCCAACCGGAGATTTGACAGCAGTGGTAGGAATTTTCCAAAATATTCCTGCTGGGCGGTAGACGACGACATTATTGGTCAATCGGTCGGAATGAAGAGTCGTTCCCATGCAAGGAATAAACGGAGTTAATTTAAATAGAAGAGTTGATTTATTTTAAACTGTCGCTGGAGTTAAAAAAGCGTGCCTAAAATGGAGTGAAACAGTTCTTAAGGATAAGCGCCTGTCTGAATGACGTTGAGATTATTACTTAAAACAAATTCCTTTCCTTTCGAAACGCTCCAAACCATCCGGGATTTACTCGAAACGTACAATCGAATTATTTCTTGGAATGTTCTTCTTTGATTGGCGCTACAGTCCGGGGTGGACGTGGGCCTCATTCCACCACCAGCAATCTAAAGCTGCAAGCGATGACAATTACAAAGAAATCCTGTTTAAATAGTAGCAAATGTACGCATCAGTTCGAAGGTAGCAACAACAGACGCGTTAAACGTTTCCCAATCACTTTACTCCGAGCGGACAACATTGACATTCGATTTAGTGTCAAAGCGCGAGCCACCTGTCATTTTAGCTGATCCCACTTCTGAGTGGATGCAGTAGATTCGACAAACAAAATTATCGATTATATTCCAGTGCATCATTAGACACAACGGAATTTGAAGTGCATCTTCATTTGTTTGTCTAAGGCAACAGGTGTGTATCTAACGACTTACACCTCTCAACTGAGCATCTTGTTGATTGAATATTATTTCCTGAACTCAAACAGCATCACTACCTTATGGCTTGTGGGTCAGCAACTCAAGTTAGACAAACAAACACATCAGATGAGATGATGTACGAACAAATTCGCGTTTCCCTCCCTGAAACAGCATTCTGAGAAAAAAAAGTCTATTTAATGAATACGTGAGATTCAGAATCACATAAGAATAGCACACTTTTGATTATATCGTTAAAAAAGAGCGTTTCACGTGAATGCAAAATAAAATACTTTGTGACTTTTGACAAAAAAAAATAAACAAACAAACATAAACACGATGAATCAAGTTCATTTTATGTTAATGAGAATATCCCATTTTTACAGCACAAATGTCACTTAAATTTACCAACTTAACATAAACAAACGAAAATTTCATCTAATTGGTGCACAATCCCTTTAATATCTAAGGCAAATTACATTTTGTCCCGAAAGTATGATCAACAAGTTGAGCTAGGTTTCCCTTTCATTTTTTTTTTGTTTCTCTGGAAGTATGGAAATTAAAATAAACACTCCTCCACATCTATTTATAATTCGACTAACAATATAAACAGAAAATCGCCACATGTTACCTTAATTTAAATACTTTGGCATTTCTTATTGATTATCCTCTTCCGACTGGTTTTGTTTTTTGTTCACTTCTGTGCATATATTGGAAATGTGTGCTTCGATACTTAAACTCGAGATAGCTTACAAATAAAATATGATAAAGATACAAAACAAAAAAAAAAAAAAACACGCGTACAAAGTAAATATTCTAAAAATAAAAAAATAAAATCTTCAAAATATCTTCTGTATAGATTTCTTGCTTAGACAGTGTTTCAATCTTCATATTCATATCCATCCTCCTTCTTCACATTCTACATCACAATAGTTTAATATTCTAGGTTTTATGATTGATTATATCGATTTAAGTACATTCGGTAATAAATTTAAATTGTTTCCCTTCAATTCATTCCATTCTTGGTTTCCTCTACATTCCTCTAGTTGGGATGGTAAATTTTGAGAAGAGTAAGACTGGGTGAATTTTGTGTGTGGAACGCATTCAAGTAAAATAGATTTGCTCGTTACAGCTGATGTAATGGACTTGGCACCATACTTGAATGCAAGTGGAGATTCATTAAATTTGCGACCGGCTTTGTTTATCAACAAAACTTCGACAGATGTGCCTGGTTCACATGTCTGTGACTTCGTAAATCATTCGGCATCTGTTAAGACATAGAAAAATTATCATGATCTGCAGATTCTCTCTGCACTCCGAAAACTAAGCTCCTTCTCTCTCTCCTCAAAATTCAAGATGTTTCCCTTCGAAAATAATTCGCTTAGCTCTCCCGAAGCATGATCATCATCAGTTGGGTCTTACTCACTATTACTAGCTACGCAACAACATGTACAAAGAGACAACATAAAGCCACATAAAGAAATTCACACACTTATGGATAAGAAAACCATGCGACAGTCCTCGGTTGTGAAACAAAAAAACTATCTGAAGGAATCATATTTGTACGGAAGTGCAGCACCATTCGCAATTGGTCGCGTTGAGTTGTAGTGAAGTATTATCATGGCCCAGAGATCACGAATCTGCTCCTCGGTTGTGTTTTCCCATGCGAACAGGAATGCAAACTGCCCGATGTCAGCATTGCTCTTCTTCACCGATTCATAGATGCTCGAGTGCAAACGCCAGGGGCAGAAACTCGTGATGGTGATATTCGACAGCTGGGTTAACGTGCCGGTTATGTGCACATCGTCGATCCAGAAGTATTTTGTATTTTGAGCTTCTTTATACAACCGGAACACCACATCGGGTGAGTAGAGTATTGAGAAGCCAGGACAATACGGCGGATAGTAACGATTTGCGTATTCGCGACCGCTGACGCGCCATTTCGATCGAAAGCTCCTTTTCACCCGTGACTGGTCCTCCTTTTGGCAAAATAGGAAGTTTTTCGGCTGAAGTGTAACCACTATATGACTAGCATTGCGACAAAGGTCACTCGTATCACTGCTACAGGTGTCGCTGTTGCTCTTAGGTACATGGTAGGGACGTGGTGACGCCGATGATGGGGGCGGTGGTTGCTGCTGTTTCAGGTCGACATACTCCAACAGTTGCAGAGTATTCACGAACACATCATCGTCGGTTTTGATGAGATACTTCGCTTCCGGACAATAGTAGATGAACCATTTCAGTGCCATCACATGCTTGTAGGTCATGTTCTTGTAATCGTCGACAAAGTTGCCCTGAACCAAATCCGAAAACTCCGCGTTCTCCCGTTCGAGCCTCTGCTGGACTGTGTCCTTCGACACTGCGCCTATGAGGAACAGCAGGTGTATGTGCGCACTTCGAACGGAGCCCCAAGTGTCGCGAACAACCTGTCGCTTCTCCCAATTGGTTGGTGCCGAGTGAACGAGAATCAGGAAATACGGCGAACTGCGGCGGGGGCAGAATGGTTGGTTGATTAGGAATTTAAAGTCCTTAAAGTCTATGAGTGTCGTGAAGTCGTTCGCGGGCAATGACTCGTGTTCATATGGCGGCGGCGACTGTGGGTCTGTTGATGGCGTAAAGCTAATTAGACTTAAATTATTACTTGGCAATATGTTTTCACTGTCAAGGTTTTGAGGAGTGGTGCGGCCGTTTGACAGGCGACGCCCAGAACTTGTGCGATACAGTCGCCGGTGCTTCTGATGGAGCTCTGCTGCTGTCGGCACCGGATGATGATCTTCGAATGGCAGCTGATTGCCGTAGCCCAGTTCTGTGGTGTATAGTGACGGTTCTTGCACGGATATTCGCCATATTGATATGCAGAGGGTCAAACCAATCAGAATTCCTAGGATTGGGCGACGCTCAAACATGACCACCAGCAGCTGGCCACACCGACAAGCGATGATGGTTGCTCTTGATCTTTTCTATGGCAAATGGGAATCCGTCGGGTTGTGCTGAGTGCGTTTATGTTGTGCTGTTAATGTGTGTGCGCTTGCTGTTGCTGGTGTCCTTCTAACTGGGATCGGAATGTGCACTGCGCGGAGAGTTTGTGTTTCGTGCTGTTAATTGTTTAACGTTGTTTCCTTTGAAACTAAGTGCGGCTTTTTTTCTTCTCTTCAAACGCACAATGAGCAGCATTTCAGATGGATTCTCGATGAAGATCTGAAAGGAGAAACGAAAGATTATCTGGTTAGCTGTAAAGTTCTCAACAAGTCTCTCAAAATAAAATGGATCATCAACTTAATCGTGTTCAGCTAGAGCTCTCAACGAACCCTCAAATAAAAACCAGACGGTTAATGTTTCAAACGACTTAGCCACTAACTCCGCCTGTGTGTCATTAGTGCAGCCTTATTGGAATGGCTATAAGCGTTAGATCATTAAGGTAAGGTTACTCGTAAACTTCAATCCACTTTAAAACAAAGTGTGCCACAAAGGAGCCATCAAGAGCCTGCCGATAAGATCTTAAAATATGTATTTTGACGAGGCAGAAAACCAACTGGAAGAGATAAAAATTATAATTGCTCTGGTCACGGAAAGGTCTTGTTGAAAATGTGACAATGTTTACACCGATGCCTGTTGCGTTTCACGTAATCCTTTAACGAACATCGTGCACAACATGTGTCCGTAAACACACGTAAGTACTGTGTACTTTGGGATAAACTAAAATTTACTGTGTGCGGCAGGCAGGTTGTTGCGGCTTGTCATAAAGGCGCCTCAGTTATTGCCTATAAATGAAATTGTAGACTTTGGGGTCATTTGGTATTTTGAACTTAACTTTGTGGAGAATTTAATGGTACCCTTACTCTTCGTAACAGTGCACACTGCGCATTGATCAGTATAGGTAATTCACTAAGACTGAGTGTATTCCTTTTCAGTTTTATTGAGTGACACAAACGAATTATGACACATATGTAGGTGTAGCAGCGTTGTTCTTGCACTACGAATCATATTCTCAGCCGATTCATTCGGCTAGGTATGTCCAAGGTAAATAATTTGAGGCAAGGCATGCATCAAATCGTCTGGATTTGCGAACATTCGGGGGCAGCAAACGTGGTAGCCAACAAAGAGGAGTCTTGACCTTCGACTCCTGAGCACAGTGGGCCTTGCTAGACCCTACTAAGAGTACTAAGAGCAATGAAAGGAGAGATCCTCTGGCATTCCTGCGTCTAACACCGACTCTAACGAAATGTGTTTTCAATTCGTACGCACCACCTTTCCATCGATTTTTAAGCCGCGTTCGAAAACATTCATCGGAAGAAGCTATTCGATGCGACGCACGGTTGAATTCGGGATACCGAGCAAACTGATCCGTCTGCTCTGTACCAAGTGATGCACCATGCAGTTCGGTTCAAGAACCTCTAAAGGGTTCCTGCACCGGTTTTCGGAAAGAAGATTCGCCGTCGCATAATTTATTCAGAAGAAGAGAATGTAGTGCGGCGAACTGCTGCAAACACGGATGGCACTAGATTCTATAAATCAGTATAGCTGAGTTGCGTAGGTGTTATGTCTTGCATTCCCAACGACGAAATAAGCTGCTCATAAGGAAAATAATGGATAAGAACATGTTGCAGAGAAGAAATCGTTGAATGACACACCATCTGAGACAAGACGTCACGATCGACAGGTTCAATCCTGAGGTAGTGAAGGAGATTGTCAGAAAGTGAATTCCACACATCCGACATCTTAGTTGATGGATGTCCGGCGTAGAATCGTCCTTGGCAACCGATGCCTTAGAAAGAAAATTTCTACGTTGGAAGGCTAATGGAGGAGAAGACATATTCGCGAACTCTAGGATATGTATTAAGATGTAGTTTGAAAAGCAAAAATGAGTCGACTGGTTCACATCAAACGAATGGACACCAATGCTTCAGCTAATCTTTTCGTATCCGAGCAGAGAATTCGAGCCCCTGTTTCGAGGAGGAGAGGACGATCTAATCTCCGGTATATGTCTTCGAACGCAAGACGGCTTGACTCTGATCGCAGGAAGCAACGTATCGTATCGATGGAAGGTAGCATTTGCTTAGGCTTAGACACCCCAGTAAGAGCAAGTGAGAGTTTAATGTGAGCATCGATTAACAGCAATATGGGTATCACCAGCCATTTCTTTTACGAATTGCTTCTTAAATGCGAAGAATACATTTGTCCAATTTTCTGAATCGGATTACGATACTGACGCCGGTCATACCAGCAGCACTTGGCATGGTCTTTACAGAACTAAATCGCCGTCGTTAAAATCGCCGTTCATAGCGCTGCCTTGTGTTGTGTCTCAAAACCCGATTTTACACTACTCATATATCGATTTGTGTTGAGGATTGGAATCGGCTAGAGTTATTTGCGATATTGTTGATTATCCCGATTACATTCATATGACACCTAAATTGGCGACAGTCAACTAATAAATAGCCAATTTCACCACAGAAACAAACACTTATTTGCTCCTGAAGTCCTGATTAAAAAAGAGTTTAGTTTCTAAATTTTCTATACCGCGAAGCTGATGCGGCAAGTTTGAGCGATATGTAAACTACAGTTCGTTCTTCATTTAAACAAAGTCATTTTATCAATCGAGATTCTTTAACATTTTTTACGTTTTCAAGGGAGTACGCCGTGGCTAGGACCGAGACCTACGCTAGGCCTTTGATCTTCGACATGAGCAAAGTGACAAATGGGCGAATAAATTAAGAATTGATCATGATGAGCAGATTAAATCACGACAGTAGCACTTTTTACTTTGTGTTTTTATGTAGTAAAACCCAAATAATCAAGCAACGTAATTTGGCCGATAATCCAATTCTATGTATTTACATACATATATTCGATAAATCTACAAAATGACAATAAATTCACGAGGCCTTCTCAAGTCGATTTCAGTTTAAATTTTGTATTCAATAATGTAAATACCTACACACAAGCTTCCTCCCCATAGTATATGCCCATATGTGGCCATAAACTCGAACTAAAAATATTCTGTTTCAATACTAATCTAGATCTTCTTTGCGTGACAGTACTAGAAATGACTTAATGCACAAAGGGGGAAAACACTAATCAAATGGAGTTAATTTGAATTGTGTGTTTCTGATGATAATTCGAGTCGTCAGTCAACATTGTGTCAAAGAGAGCGGCAGGGATAGCTTTGGTTTCAGTAAGTAGAAGGATGGTACATTTATCGAAAAAGAATCGCAAGGCGGGATGGGATATTGCATCAGTCTCGTACCGCAACTGTTTGTGGCCAAGTTTTTCGTGTCATATTTGAATCCGCGAAACACGGTAAGAGTGGCATTGCGTGATACTCATATCGCAATTGCGAGTTCGAATGGTTCGACTTTGACATTTTTATTGGATAAAGCTTTCATGCGCTGCGACTTCACAGACCGCACTATCGTAAGTCCAAGCACAAAGTTGTAGGTGGAGCTGCTGTCTACACTGTTTTTGTATTTTGTCATTTACTTTACAATTTTGGCAGTTTGAGCAACTGTGACGCTTAATTTCGATAAGGAAAATGAGTGTAGGGCGATTTGACAAACATTACCGTAAGCTAAAAACAAGATGGCGCATGAATCGTGCTGCAAAGACCGTCATAAAGACGCTAAAGGAGTTTTTTAGCCAGAACTGCGCCATAGGAGGATTTGGAGAAGCACGTGGTTTCAACAAGATGGGGCAACTGCACACAGAGCCAGACCGGTTATGGCGAAGATGCAATTTTTCCCAAACAAGTTAATTTCCAGAAAATTCATTGTCTGCTGGCTCAAAAGCTTACCTGACTTGACTGTACCAAACTTTTTTTTATAGGGTTTGGTCAAGCAAGAGGTGTATAAACCGAAACCAAGAAAATTGACTGAATTGAAGCAATTTATTACAACAATTATTGTGGCGATACCGACGAACTCATCAGGCCGCAATGAAAAATGTCTTATCAGGTGGCACATATGCGGGGTTGAGCATAGATGTCATTTACGGTTTTAAAAACAGTAATAAATGGAATTCTTTGCAAAAAAAAGAAATATAAATATAATATAATTTGCGCGTACTCAGTAATAATAATAATAATAATAGGTTGGCGCTACAGCCCGTAAAGGGCCAGGGCCTAGCTTCTCACCAACCACTCGTGTTGTACGTGCTATTGTTCGCTCACGAATGGAAGAGACCTGCCGAATGGATGTACCTGTGCACATTGGTCTAAAATATCTGCGGATTGTAGTCTATGGGAAATATTGAGCTGGGAAGAGCATTCCATATTCGTGTGCTGCGTTAAAAAAAGTGTCTCTAAATTTGACTGTGCGTCCGAAAGCAGGCTTAAGGGTAAACTGATGTGCATTCCTCGCGCGACGTATATTGCGGGTGAATTCAAAGAGAGGAGGAATGCAGTACGATCAAATACGGACAAAGAAGACACGGTACGTCGATGTTCGAGCGAATCTAATGAACCCGCGATATCGTTGTCTTCTATAAGTTTTATCGCTCGCTGTTGGATTCTATCTAGTGTGGTCTTGGAAGCACCAGACTAGATATGAGCGTTGTACTCAAGATTAGGGCGAATATACGCCTTATAGATTAAAGCCAAATCAGAGGGGTGAAATATTTCTTGCATTCCATCAAAGAGTTGTATGGATGCACATACCGATGATGGAAAGTTTTCCGGTTTTGTCGATACAAGCGCCATTCGCAAACTAAATATTCATCTCGGAGCTGTATCTCTGATCTTCCTGTAAACAGTTCATCGAGTTTTTAATGAAATTCATTTTCGAATGTACACGTTATAACATCCTGCCTTCGGAATTATTGTGGATAAGCGAATGTGTTATAGTTATTTGCATTCCACGTTTTCAAAGTGAGACACTTTCAGCGTCCTAGCAATCCATAAAGTCCGAGAATGTTCACTGACTGACTCAACGCATGAATTTTGTTGTCTGTTTCAAAATGAATCCCTTCGTAAATCGGCCGTCTTCCGGCGAAAAAAAAAGGCAAATCTTCACACTTCCTACCCGCATTGGAAGTTTTTCTTCTAGTTCAAACCAATGCGTCACCCACACAGTTTACATTTTTCCCCCTCCTCCTTCAGTGCATTAACAAAGGACCCTTTATGTCCTCACCCGTCTAGAGTGGTTATGACACATACGTCATGATTGCTGGCAAAACCTGCTCACGGGGGAGAGAGTTAATGTCATAAATACGGCGGTACAAAAAAAAAGAAACAACCCAGACCCAACGGATACGGATACACATGTCTCTCAGGCTATTTCAGGAACTTCCCCTTTCTTCAAAAATACCAACAGCCTCGTGGCGTATGACTTTCGTGACTTGTCTCATGTTGGGAATCCGTGAAATGAACTAAAAATATTACCAATGACTTCGCCCATATTCTCGACCCCAACCAAGGGGTCCGTCCATAAGTCCACGTGTCGTTTACATTCCCCTGAAACACCAGATGGCACTTTAATTATGTATCTGTTTGCATTTAAAATTTGTTTCATTACCGAAGCGGGGAGCGGCGGTAAATCGGTGTGCCTAACCGACATCTGAATAGACGAGTAGATTGTCGCGCCGATAATCGATGGACTCATTCAAAATTAAAGAGCACACACCTGATGATTTCATGAACTCACCCATATCCATGGGAAACATCCACTCGCCAGATATTTTAACCCGTTCACTAAGTATGCACACACGTCGTATGATAGCCAGCCTTCCGACGAAGGTACTCTCGGTTCCCAACGGTCCTTGAAGCTCTGAACCCGAGAGACACCGGGACAAAGGGCTTATTCTGTTTCATTCTTAATTGTTTGTCATCACTATGCATTCGACTGCGAAGGTCTATCCGAGCCGAGTGTGTTGTCTGTGTTTTCCTCTTCTTTTTTTTTGTTTTCATTTCTTCTGAACAAAAGTGTCCTTAGAATGCAAACAGAAATACTGAAAAGGACATCCTTCATCGGGCACTCGTGCAATGTTGATTTTGTTTTTAAAGGCAAGGCCACACCAAAGATAAATATTTCCTTTCCCTCTCTCTCACACATCCTTCCCCATGTCCCTCGTGAATAAAGGATAAATGTTTACATTTCAGTGAAACGAATAAATTCAATTAAACCAAAATAGAACCTCCTCTCAGCGGCCGGCCACCGACTCCTGCTTGTCATCGGCACCCTGCAACGAATTGTAGTTAATTGTCAGAAAGTAGTTATTCGCGGAAAAAGGAGTCCTTTTTCCTCTCGTCCGCCGTCTATTGATGTGCGCCCAATATCGTGGGAGTCTGAGAGTGGTATAATTACAATTAGGAACTACTCGACAGGAGAGCACCGTCTACTCAAACTTATTGCAGACGGGGCAGCAAAGGAACCATGAAATTGATTTACATTTAATGTCATTCAGTTCAGCTTTTGTTTTTTTTTTTCGTTTTTTGCTTCATTCAAGCCTTTTAATTAATGAATGGCGACGGCCGGGGTATGGACGCGTATAGATTCGAGTGGGCCATTCGGGGAATGAGTTGAATATAATTTTCAAGGGTCATAGGTCAAACAATTTGTTGCTAGCGAACAGAAGTATTATTTTTACGATGATCCTTCACATTACATTTCGGACGTTGTGCAGTGAGGACGGCGATAAGGGACTTGAGTTTTATGGAAAAAATAATCTAATTACTCTTCGAAATCGTTATACGTTACATAAAAAAAATTAAGGCCATTAATGCTGTTGCCAAGTGATTTGACGGTTGGGGTCCTTTTTGGGATACACTGGGGATAAAAAGAGGGCATTCTCTCTCATCTTTTGTACGACTTTTGTCAAACTTGGCCAAAGTGGTCAAACTTGACCGAATCGAGAAGAGTTAAAGTGTTCTCTTTTGTTTCAACGACGAGGTCGATATGAGCGAGATTGAAAGAACATGTCGTGACATAATTAAGTTGACTCTTCATGAAAACTTAACCCCAGCTAATGAAGCTGCTGCTAATAATCAATCATTAACAGCTGAACGAATTGAAGCAACTGTATTTGGATGACCAGACTTGTCAGTCAATACAATAGAGGATCTCAACGAAACCGATGCCGTACACAAATGGCGAATTTCGGCTAAAGATTGTGTCAACAGGGCAGGCTTTTTGACTGAGGCCCAGATTTACACAAACTCTGTGCTCACGAAATGATTATCAAATTAGTTCCCTCTCAACCTAAAACCTACGTACATTGCCAACGTCTCGTTAAAAGCCAGTGAAGGGGAAGATCGAACCATCCGCGAAAGTGGAGCGTCGTTTCTTGGTACATATATCCTTTCTGCAAGTAAAGATTGCCTTGTTCGGCTGATATGGGGAGGTTACAAGCTGTACCGAAGTTGTTGGGGATGCTAAGGTTTGTCGTGCCCCGGTAGCGAAATGTTTCGGGACGAATAAAGCCCACTCAAGGAACATTATAGTTAGGTCCCAAAAATCAGACATTTTGTAGAATCAATGGACCGCGCAATATATATAATGCACTGAAACTTCTCTATACCGGACACCCGCAGGACACCATGTTTGTCACTTAGATACAAGTCAGACAAGTTCCTTCTACTTAAGTTATTTGTAGAATAATAATAATAATAATATGTGTGGCGCTATAGCCCATAGAGGGCCAGGGCCTCAGCAACCACTCGTGTTGTGCGTGCTATTGTTCTCACTGAGTGGAAGGGACCTACAGTTTTACGCCGACTCCGAACGGGCAAGTTTGAGAAGCTTTTTCTAGACAGGA
This sequence comes from Eristalis arbustorum, assembly GCA_916610145.1. Taxonomy (NCBI): domain Eukaryota; kingdom Metazoa; phylum Arthropoda; class Insecta; order Diptera; family Syrphidae; genus Eristalis; species Eristalis arbustorum. The sequence continues at coordinate 3,770,390 of OU744318.1, forward strand.
AATACTCTTTGAGCATTGTCAGTGACTCGAAAGAGGTGGGGTCGTGAAAATTATTTTTGTCGCTCAGAGCTGGAATCGAACCTACGACGTCGAGGTTGGGGTCGACGCACATACCCACAACGCCACGGGCCATTTGTAGAAACTGACATAAAATTCACTTCACTTTATGTAACAAAGGGAGAGATTTTCGTGTTTTTATGAGGCCTCTTGAAATTTAGAAATCTTCCTCTTCTTATCAGGCAGACGAACCATGAAGGGTCTGAGCCTGAGCAATTGCTGCCTTCCATCGGTGACGGTCCTGAGCACGCTGCTTTCAGTCATCAAGGCTAAGCTGTCTTACATCCGCGATGACTTGGTCTTTGCACCGGATGTTCGGTCTTGATCTCCTTCTCGAACCAGGAGGCTCGGATTCGAAGACCCTCTTTGCTGGAGCGTTATTGTCCATTCGCTCGATATGGTCGAGCCAGTGTAATCGACGGATTTTTGCCTTCCGGACTACATCCACATCCTTGTATAGCTCGTAGAGTTCGCGGTTGTGTCTTCTCCTGCATTCGCCTTCATCGCAGACGGGACCATATATCCGACGCAGAATTTTTCTTTCGAAGGCACCAAGAATCAGCTCTGCAGTCTTACTTAATGTCCAGAAATTTATAAATACGTATCTACAAATGCTGAGTGTTGTTGCATGTGTAAATACTGCTATAGATGTAGAGCAAAGGGGTGTTCATGCCTTTTTTATCTCCCTTTTTTTTCATCTGTTCATGTTTGCTTCGTGTGTTCGTTATAAGGGGTACAACTAATCGAAAGGCATATGGATTCATGCCCCTGTCCGTTAAAGAGGGGTCCGGCAGTTATACTGCCATGCCAGAACTGTTACCAACTGTTCGTATTCATAAGCTTCGCCCTATTGGCAAATGTTTTGGTCCATGAGGTGAACACATTGCGATCGAAATAGGGGACGTAGCTTCTTTAATCTAGGATCATCAAAGACCACCATTAAAAAGTCACTCAACAATCAGAATTGTAGGGTAATCATTCAACGTTGGTACCACCGGGCTTCTGCTGTGGTTTGAAACTTCTAATTGGACTCCGCGCTCTCTCAAAAGGAAAAACTGACACAAACATAGCTAAATAGTAACGTACGAAACTTTATTTCCATGGGTGAATGACCACCCGGATGCTGGATCCTCAATGCTTAGGACTAGACATTTTGGGGCGCTTCAGACAATTCCCGCCTTATCCTAACAGTGGATATGCTTCGTACTACAATAGTCTCCAGATCGACTTGGCCCTTCCAAATGGAGGACATTTTGAATGATTTGTCTTGAAGCCATGAAGTGGACTAACAGAATATCAGGGATACCTATAAGTCTTAAAGGATTTTCAATAACGTTGCAGTGTTAAATAGGATGAAACAAAGCTGTGACCAACTTAATTTAAAAACTCAATAATAATTTTTAGCGCACGTCGACTTTTGTGCCAAAAGAACTCTAGCGAAATGAGAACATTCTTCCATAAGAGGAATAGAAGAAGCTTTCAGCTAACATGATCCATCGATTCCATCGTATAGAATATAGACCTCACACGTCATACCGCCAAGGTATTTTCCAAGATCGAAGTGAAAGCCGAGTGATCACGATGGCAAATACTCTGTATTTAATGGGACTATTTGGTGGTGGTCGCGAAACTCAAACGTAAACACCCGATGCCCGATATTACAAAAGTCCGTTCAACTGCTTGCTTACGCGGACGACATTGACGTGATTGGACGAACACAGCGAGCCGTCAATGAGGCGTTTGCTGGTATTGAAGCGGAAGTGGCTAAAATGGGTCTAGCGATAAACCAGGGCAAAACAAAGTACATGCTGTCATCACGAAAGGACGCACAACACCGACGTCTCGCACAGAGCGTCATATTGGGCAGCAGAAACTTTGAGGTAGTCAAGGACTTCGTCTACCTAGGCTCCGGAGTAAATAGGGACAACAACACCAGTACCGAGATCAAGCGCAGAATTACTCTTGCCAATCGCTGTTTCTTTGGGCTCAAGAGGCAATTGAGTAACAGAGCCATCTCTCGAAACACCAAATTGACCTTGTATAAAACCCTGATCATCCCAGTCCTGCTCTATGGCGCAGAGACATGGACGCTATTGAAAGCGGATGAAGAAGCTCTTGGTTGTTTTGAGAGAAAAGTTCTGCGTACGATTTTCGGTCCTGTTTGCGTTGATGGCGTTCGGAGGAGAAGGTTCAACCACGAACTATACGGGCTGTACAGCGGCATGCACCTAGTTAAGCGTCTTCGGATCCAACGCTTAAGATGGCTAGGTCATGTAGAGCGGATGGACACCACAGCTCCGGCCCGAAGAGTCTTCGACACCGAGCCATTGGGACAGCGCAACAGAGGACGTCCTCGCACTAAATGGCGCAACCTCAACCAACTTGGTGTGCGCAGCTGGCGAAAGATCGTGCTGGCTGGAGAGGCATGTTGGTTGAGGCCCAGGTCCAACCCTGAATGTAGCGCCAATCAAAGAACAAAGATTTGGTCGTGGTCTACCACTCGTCCGACGACAACTCTACAATTGATGTGTTTAAATTCGACCAATACCATGACAAAGTTTTTTCGCAGCATGACAAGTCAGTAAAAATTTACATTAAGCCGCCGAAATGTTATGTCCTACCTCACTCGCCTCATAGCCCAGATATCGCACCTGTCGAATACTATTTGTGTTTGTCCGTTTCTGCACTTCCGGTTTTTTTGTGCCCAATATATATTACGTTCGTTGCTTAAAATGCATACATCCTCATGCGACTTAAAATGATACAGACACATAAATGCGTGATACATAAAAGTTAAAAGTTCACCAGCTACATCCGTCGTGATGCAGTCCACCACATTTGATGCCTCTCTCTACATCTTATTAGGTCTTATGACTTATAAGTTGTCAATATTATGACTTGACGCAGTGCACGCATTTGATTCAACTTGAAAAAAGTCTTTAACAAAAATCTAGTACCACCTAATTATGCACCATAGACTCGTATACTGACATTGAACTCTCTAGGAGCATTGCCAATGTCAACGACTTGAAAGTTTTTTCTCTAAATCGAAAAACAAAGCTACTGCGATTCGTACATGTCCACACATTCATTTACTGGCATGTGAATAAACACAACAACTGATTTTCATTTCGACCATGAAACGCTGCGAATGTCAGTAAACGCAGCGTACAATTCAATTGCGAAACTAAGCTGCTGGCTCTAAACAGACACGCAATCTACTCATTCAGTTTCCTTCAATATGAGAAGACTTGCTCGTAGCAACACTAAAATGTCACCTCGTTACGAGAACATTTGCTCTAAAACAAAGAGCCACTAAATTAAATTACACTCTCACCTCCACCACATCCACATCATTCCCGGAGAGCTTTCTTAACGCTTTACGATCAGTTAATTGAAAGAACAAAACACTTGCTTCCTAAACACAGTACATACACCCCGTGTATGAGCACTTCTCAATAAAACCACTTTCAGGGCCCATAAAGCCTAATCAAATTGGAATTCACTTGTTGCAGGATAGCAATCAATACATGGTCTATTACCTTTCAGCTCCATCCCGAACCAATTCACCGTAATGGCAAGGATTATTCAATTTAAAGGCCCTGCCATGGCGGTTCTAAGGTCCTTTTAATACGTAATGTAATTAGCGTGGCATAAAGGAAAGTTGAAGTCTATTTATAGGCGAGTCCCTCTGACTGCAGCCTTCGCCGTCGTCCTTTGCGTCGCACTACACGTTGACATCAGCGAGTGAACTGAAGTGGACGAGCGCGTGGGTGTATCCTGTTGCATTGAAAGTTGAAGGTGATGTAATCTTACATTTAATATGTGATGTGTGCGCTGCTTTTTGTTGACAGTCTGCGTTAAGCAGATACTTGCAAGCGGCGGTAACTGCAAATGGGGGAGTGCGCTTCTACTGTGGATCTAAGTAATTGGGGGCATTTCTGGAAATGAGCCTTATTAGGTGCAACTCATCTAGTCCAGGTCAAGGGCAGGGTGTGGAGATCTAATGAATTAAAGCGCCTGTGGACGACAAGCGACTTCCGCATAATCAGCTTAAGCGTTTATTACTCCCAGGAGTACGTGGTGGACGCAATCATTTTTACCCCGCGTACCCAAGAGAATTGTAATTTATGGGAGGACGGCCACTCTGACCTTTTGCCGCTGATGGCTTCGCTGAAATTGACATCGTTATTGGCTGCACTGTGTTCCAGTGCCCTTCCAGAATATGTCCTGTGGCGGATGTGAATCTTTGATATGCTCCAGTTAAATCTACTGAAAGACGTGAATCGAATTCGAAAGAGGCGTCGGTACTTACACTTGCTTAACATGTGACTCCAGTGAAACTCAACTTATTGCAATCAATGCAGTCAGTAGCTGCAAACCGGTACGTAATGCTGAAACGATAAAAAGAATTACACATTAATCATCAGCGTGCATGGAATAATATTGAATCTAGAATAGTGCGTGAGGAGATACATTCAACAAAAAAATGTCATTTTGCCAGACAGGAAATAAGAGACGAGTGCTGGGCTAATGAGGAAATGTACGCAAGGTCGGTGCCTGGTAGGAAACTTCACGCAAAAATTAATTCTAACAGGAAAAGATTTTTGCAGAAAATGTCAAGCAATGTACAAAATGTGCAGAGGTCAGCAATGAAAATGCAGTTTATTGTAATTCAAACGAAGAGTTAAATTGTATTTAATTTGTAACACGTCGAAACAAATGATTCAAAAGAGAGTGTCTTGGCAATTGAAAAGATATTTGACAGAACAGCAGAAATAAAAAGGATTGCTATGCCTTTAAGTGGTAAATGACACGAGTTTTAAGATACCTTCAACAAAAAATTTACCATTTAACGAAGAGGCATGGACAATCTCTAAAGCGGATAAAGAACGAAGAAGTTCAAGAGGAAAGTTTTGCGTGCTATCTTTGGTCCGGTTTGCCTTCATGGCATCTGCAGGAAAAGATGAATCAGGGACCGCATGATCCGCACAGCGATAAGAGCTTAACCAAGCCTGTACTGATCCAATGCGGTGGTGCCTTGGCCTCGTAGGAGTGCTGGTTGAGACCCACGTCCACCCTAGACTGTAGCCCAACACAAATAAGAAAGAAGTTTACTCGTTTGTTGAAAAATGTGAAAGAAATTATTCGAGATGCTTTTAAGCAAGAAGTCAATATGACTCTTCGCGACTCTTCAATTGTAGTACACAATCGATTCTTCAAAAATGTATCGAATGCTCGGTAGGGCACGCAATTCAAAGATTCAATATTTGGAGGTCACCAAGAAAAGCCGTTGACTCTGAAACGGGCGATAGGTCCGATTCTATAGGCTTAAGGTATGTGCGCCTTGATGGCCATCCACTCGTGAAAATGAACATTATTCTTTAGCGAGAGCGAAGACTTATTGCAACGCCATACCAAACCATCACATAGGCTGTTATGTACACGCTGAAGTCGCAGAATGAGTTCAGAGACATGTTCCAGCATGAAGGCTCCGACCCATAATAAGCGGTTATAATCCGAAAAAGTCGTATTTGCCGGATTGCAAAGAGGTGAACCTACCATCGTTGCGTCCGAAATCCATACATCACCACACGACACATGAGAGTAACATGATGCACATGCATAGATACATGAAACAAACATGTGAGGATAAACTGTCAAACGCAACAAAAGTTAAAAGTGGACCAACTTTATCCGTCGTGATGCATATTTTTTCCCCCTCTACCTCTTACTAAGTCTTATGAGTTGCCAATTTTTGGCATGACACAACGGATTCTATGGCTTGGGCCTCAAATCATATTCTTTGTTTATTCTCTTTTGCGTATTTGCGAAGCTTCCTTAATTCAAGTTCCCTGATGACACTGACACTGATAGAGGGTCTTCCAATAGTCCATTGCGAACTTTGTTAGCGGCCATATTGCTATGGCTACATCTGTCAAATTAATAAAAGTAATAATAATAATAATATAAGTGGCGCTACAGCCCAGTAAAGGGCCAGGGCAACCACTCGTGTTGAGCGTGCTATTGTTCGCTCAAGAGTGGAAGAGTCCTACAGTTTTATGCCGACTTCGAACGGCCAAGTTTGAGAAGCTTTTTCTATACAAGAAATACTCTCAATACTCATTGTCACTGAATAGAAAGAAGTGGGGCCATGAATATTATTTTTGTCGCAAAGAGCAGGGCCACGCGCCACGGGCCACCACATCTGTCAAATTCGCTGTCTTTTATTCAGTCTGTTCTGCTAAATCCCCACAAACGGACATAGCATTCAAAAACACGTGCAAATGATAGAATTTTTTTCTCAAAATGGGTATTCCATGAATTTGAAGCCCATTGCTTGATGAATTGGGGATGAAAATGCCAATAAACAAGGTTCTCGAATTTCGAACTATGCCAATCGACAGGGGATCCGGACAACAAATGCGAGAAATGCATTCCGGAAAAAAACAACGTTTGGAACAGCTATTGGGCTAGCGGCGTCATCGGGCCATCACTGTCAGCGGCGAGCGCTGCTTAATCGATGATTACTAATTTCTTTTCGGCTGAATTGTATGATACAGACACCAATGACATGACGCTTTAACAGGACGGTAGCGCAACGTAACACACAGGTTAGACTAAGGCTGACCAAACATCCTCTTTTAAGAGGACATATGGCAAAGTAAAGAAAACAGATCAATGCTAGGATTCACAAAATAAAAAACACAGTTATTATCTTCAATTTGTTACAACATTCATTCACATTTGGAGGAGCAGACGTCCGCAACACTGTAGGCCACCATTTTGGACTTCGATCCGTTAAGAGCAGTCATACTTTTTTTGGACTGTTGAAGGTGTCCGCTTTTTCATTCACATGGCACCCTATTAAGGCACGGCCATCTCAAGTGGAGCAAACGGGTCACCAATATGATGCCACTCTATTTGACCCCGATTAACTTTTTCTTGACTGGTTTTCTGAAGTTATATGTCTATGGGAATAATCCACCAACCACAGAGACGCTCAAAGCTGAAATAAGCCATATCATCGCTAAAAGCGAGCCTGATTTTGGCGCCAAAGTCTTTTAAAATTAGTCACTTCGGATGCACGACACCCAGACACGAACATTTCAACAATGTTATATTCCGTACATACTAGCATCGAGAGACCTTTCAAATGAATACAAAATTTCGACTAAGCGCCCAATGAACTACTCTTTATTTTCAAAGTCACAGCTAATTTTGACAAAACTAAGCGCTGTACCATAACTAAACAACTAGGCTTCCAAAATCGTCCGTATTGTCAAGAGATGTGTTTGAATTGAATCCCTTTTTATGTAGCCTTCAACATAAGTCAATATGAATTATAAATTAATAAACTGCGTCTGGGTTTCACAAACATAAACTATGTATGTAACAACCAAATGTCGCAAACCATTGTTACCGTAAAACAATTCCCAACAATTCGCGCATTCACACTGCACCGAAGAACAACGAATTCACCGACAATTTGTGAAAATATTAGTTTTCTCCCCTCTCCCAACACAAATAGGAACTAATCAACGAAAACAAAAGAAAATCCCGAAGCGTCATAAACATGATTCAAATTGCACGAACTTATTCGCGTGCAATGAGCAAACTTGACACATGCCAAATTGATGTCACCTTTGGGCATTCTATCGGAATAATCACTCGCGTGGTACACTCTGCCAACTGTTTGCCCCCATCCACCCAGACTACAGTTTGCACAAGATAATTACACGGCAAACAAACGAACAACGACAACGTGAGGGTTACAAGTTTAGGAATATGCAAACCAGAGCGCACTTCATACAGATGCAGGCACTCACCGTCCAATGTCTACATCAGCCCACATCAGCGACAGTGACGCAAAAAAAAAAAGAAGAAATAATATTTGCACTCGCTGTAACAGGTTTTTATTAGTTTTGTAGGCCGGCACCGAGTGAGTGGAAGATATAAACAAAAATCCGTCGCAACACTCAAATCATGCAAAAATGGAACAGATTATTCTCAAATGAGGAAATGTAAACTCTGTAAACTAGTTTGCGTTAATTTATGTGCATGGTTTTACTTTCGGAGCGGAAGAAGAGGCGGGCATAAATGAGTGCTGGGATTACCGGTTTACCGGGCGATCTCTGTGTAGCAGATAAGGGAGATACCTGTTATCGCCTGACCTTAACATAAACGTCAGCAGACCTTGTTTTCCGCAAATAGTCCCCATTTGCATTTGGACTTGGTTTTGTTGGGAAAAAATAGAAGTCGGCCAGGGTGTTTCGCTATTGATTGACAACAAGTGATGAAGAGGAATTTTGACTTGTGTGTGTCTTTATATCGGTTGAAGCTTGAATGAAAAACACACAAGAAAGATGCAGGAGTATGCACAGTTGTTATCTTTAGGAAATACTTCAGCTCTATTAAGTCTCGTGAAATTATAATTCGACAGCAATTTCTATAAATGCATGATCTATAAACCTGAAGGGCATCTTTAGGGAGAAAGACATCTTTCTGCTATAATGGTCAATATTTTCAAACAACGATAAAGTACATAGTTCTGCCGAAGAATAGGAAAAATTCTCAAATCCCCCAGGTCACCTTAAATAAAAAGCTGTTCTGGTCCACAATAACCATGCAACGCAGTTTTATTGTGACTAGATCGCAATTACTGAAAAAAATCAGAGATCGGCTATCTAAATCTCCCAGTAGTAATCGTAATGCTCCGTCCAATATCATCTTTGAAAGAATATGTGAATAAGTGAAAAGGGTTTAGGGTTATCTTGGTTTCCCAATGCGCGGTGCTAAAGAGAACCTTGTCAGCGGCTGTGAACAGGCTCCTAAATCTTCTGTCGATAGACCTTATCGCAAGCGAATACCGAACATAGCAATGGGTTGTTAAATTGAAATTGTTTCATGTGTGAAAGATCTGCGGTGTGAAACTAGTTGACCGTTTCAGATCCGCAACTGGAGACACTGATCTTCTGACACCAAACCTCATCAAAAAAACATCTCCTCCAGATCCTACTAGAAGTCTAACCACCACACAATACCCGGCTCTTCATAAATGGATCGAAGATGGGTACAGGCGTGGGAGCAGGATATCTCTAGATATCTCTAAATCCAAATCTTCAACAACCATTTAAATTTCCCACGCATTGTTGCGTCTTTCATGCAGAAACTGCAACGACCAAGGAAACATTGTTTTGGCTAAAACAAAAAACAATGTTCTCTCAACGACATATATGGGAAGACTTCTCTGAACTGACACCTACTTCAAACAAAACACTCTGACATTACATAGCATTGACTAGATCCTGAATAAGTTACTTTAACTTAACCTATCTTCTTTCCAGATTAATGAATGCTCCGATTTGCAAAAGCCTTATATTCTGTTGCGAGCTTATTTACGGTCTAACTACAATCTTATTCACAAAAATCCACTTATCATCATCATCATTTTCAGACCAGACCTAGTCGCGGAATTCTCCAGGCCACTCGATCCTCCTCCATCGATTCAAACTCATCAGAAAATATGCACAGGCGCAACAATCCAGTCACTCAATTTCGTTAGCCCTACAGGCAGTTCTGCCATGTTGCAATCAGATGGATCCATGGCGTTATGGGTATCTGCGTCGACTCCGACGTGGAACCTAACGTGTCCATATTCGATTCCTGGTAGGACAAAATGAATTACCCATCTCATTTGGTTCACTGATAATCATCAAAGATAATTACAGTTTAGGTGAGGAACAACCAAAACACGAACACATACATGAATATATGTACATATCCTAGTTCTATTGGCCGCCTATGAGCTGAATTGGATATCCTCGAGGTAAACCCTGCTTAATTTGCGATTGGATTTGGGCCTACATTCATAATAGGAATGGCCCGAATATTCACAATCGCACGTCAAAACATCTACGGTTGCAGTTTATGACATGACACCATCAACGAACTGTGGCCAGAGTGTAAACTCTCTGAAAGTTCGACCCTGCCTACACTCACAATACATCAGGAATGGAAATTGTCAAGAAGCCAAGCAAGTACTGAGATTTGACGACGAGTACCGATATACCCCAGACCGAAGCCTGCAGGAAGCGGAAGCAGCTAAAATGGGTCTAACGGTAAACCAGGGCAAAACAAATAATATGCTGTCATCACGAAAGGACGCATAACATCGACCAAAACCGAGATCAAGCGCCGAATTACTCATTCCTGTCCTACTCTATGGTGCAGAGACATGGACGCTATTGAAAGCAGAACAAGAAGCTCTTGGCCGTTCTGAGAGAATTCTGCTTTGGGAGCATTATTTGGTCCTGTTCGCGTTGATGGCGTCTGGAGGAAAATATTCAAATACGAAATGCACCGAGCCATTGAGACAACGCAACAGAGGACGTCCTAGCACGAGATGGCCAACTTGACTCTTTTTGACAATAATTTGCGAAGCTACACCATGCATCATCACATTTTCTTAAGTTATTCTCATGAAAAACACACAAGAGTCGTTAAAGGCACTACTTTGGCTCTAACAAAACCCACAAACAGCGTAAGAATTCTGTCAGAATAATAGAAAATATACACACACCTGTGCAGAAGCAATATCTCAATCAGAGCTCTTTCTTTTCTGCATTCCCACGGTCTATGAAGTAAATTCCGCACGAAGGCCATTAAAAATAAACATGTTCGAGGTTTAGGCATCTGCACAGTACACCTCCGCTAGCGTATCAATCATCTGACTTCATCATTCAATCAGTGCGTACGCGTACATCATCTTCGACAGAGGATAACTCACAAATTGGCGCGAGTTGGAAGACGTCATAAATATTGATTTAGAATTCGTCAGAATACGATTACGCCAAGTTGTTGGTTCACTCCTTTGAAGTTCAATTATCCGGAACTCAGCCCCCGCCTGCTGACGAACCTGTTCTAACTGCCATTCGTATGCATTTGAGTGCAGTTAAGTGTATGCACACCACATGAGTTCGCAGGCAGTGTTGACATTCCTCGAGTGGCATCGCGGCTCTTGTGATGACTTTGCCCTAGATGCGATGGTGCATGTGTGCAGGTGAACGCTAGAAACGCGCTAGCTGAATTAATTTTTTTTGATTCGAGTTTCAAGAGGAGCACGTTCGATCTGGGTAAACATTTAATTCGCAAGCGAAGCACTTTCCTCGTTTACAGGTTCGTTCCAATGGCAAATTAGAATAAACTCCCGCCGAAAGGCCAGCATTTGCATATCGCGTAGACACAGAAATTAATCAGATCGAACTTGGGGGTCTGTGCATGACTGCAACGATAACTACCTACTCGTGTTTGCGTATCCTGCTCGCGTGCAGGTCGCCACAGAGGTGTAGTCGTTTTCCAGTGCAGCAGACTTTAAAACCACCACCCCGGTCGGAGTTCAAGGAACCCTGAGTCACGTCAATCGCCCATTCACTTACTTGAATTCACTTGCAACACCAACACCAACACCAAGTCCAAGGATCAACACAAAAATCGAACTGAATGGCGCCAAGAAAACAACCCCCTAACTGACTGCATCATCGTCTGCCACGGCTCTCTCCACTTCCAATGCCAAGGCGTATCACGTTACCTACCGTTAGGACGTACCTGAGAGTTGTGGGCGATTTCCATGCAAACACCCTCGAACTGCAAACGCAAGCAATACACACGCTACCGCCCTAGCTCGAGCCAATTTATTCGCAGTGGCGACCTTTTCAATGCCACCGGCACCGGCAGCGACTGCGAACTTCTCAAGACACGTTCCTTAACCTCGTTTAATTGCGAACACTCAATCGAGAGTGAGGCGAATTAAACACTCTCCGCGCCAGGGTTCAACTGAAGAAGAATGAAAATCCATAAATAGTTGCAAGCCGGAAGCCCATAAATCAGGAGACAATTCAAGTCGAAGGTTAAGGTATATCGCCGCCAACAACACCAACAAACAAAGGGCCCTGCTCCCGCTCGCTCGCTCTCTCTCACTCGCACACACACTCTCTGAGGGGGACGTTTGTGCAAATGTTTTGTTTATTATTGGTTTCGTGCCAACAAAGTCGTGCCACAAATTTGGCAGAGTCTCAAAAATATCCCAGTCGGCCAGCCAGTGCAGAGACAGTCGCTGTGGCCGTGGCACCCGACCAGACTCGATCACCAGCCGTGAGGGGGTGACGATGACGACGAGAGGGTGAAACAATGGCGTCTCTGGCAATAAAAATGCGACCAGTCCTTGCAATCGTACTCTTCCTATGACTAAGTGTAATTTCACAAACGGAGAGACAACGAAGGGTGTGACGGCTGGCGTTGTTTATGCCGACTGACATGGCTAATGGGGAGACAAGCACTTGTCTAATAAATCTCAAAACGAACAAAAAGCCATTAGACAAATTAGAGAGAATCCAACGATGAACGTGTCACAGGAACAACAGTGCTCGTTCTGTTTGTTTATTTTTTTTTTTGGTTCATTTATGTGGGAAAATGTGAAGCAGTCTCCCGGCATCAGAGGCAAACTGATTTCAGATCCAGCAATTGTGGAAGTGTCAGAGAGCAACTCGCTGTCAATTAGTGCCGACGCTGACTGATTAATTGGGACAATTTGCTTACAGTCGCTGATATGTAAAGGACGATGAGTGCTTGAGCAAGTTGTGCAACACACTGATGATGGGCTTCAATTAAAGTTGCTCGAGGGCTTAAAGAGAACAGACGCTTGAATGTTTTGTTTCTAAAACAGGGTGGTGGTGGGCAAAGAAGAATTTTATTGGATTTTTGTTTGAGTTCTTCGAAAGAAGGTACAGGAACAAACTTTTTTTAGACTTTTTTCTATTCCTGTCACCCATTAATTGTTATGACGCAGCGAAAATATCGTCAATATTTCAATTCAAGACTCGGTCTTTGACCTTCGTGGCCCACGTACTGTACATTGAAATATTCCAAGACCACGTGGAATCTGTGCCGCAGATTGCTGCAAATTATCCATATGTCTCAACTAACCATCGTTCCGGCCAATTGGGCATTTAGCCAAAAGTGTGGACATGTGTCCGATGTCATAATTCATACGTGGTGCATAAAACGAAAAAATGCTCCTTCCTCCACACTGTATTCTAACTCATTTTTTATACCTATATAATTCAAATCTTGCATTAATTTTGTGACACCCTTTATTTACAACGGGGATTTGTGCACAAAGCCAGTTTCCATTCAAGTTTATTTTGAAAATATTAGATGTGTTTGCTTCAAAATGCTGTTGAGCAAATTGTTGATTTTACTAGCATCTTCGTAGAGTTCTTCCTTCTTTCATTTAACTTCAGTCGAACTGTAATAATAATAATATGACAGTGACTCGAAAGAAGTGGGGCCGTAAATATTATTTTTGTCGCACAGAGCAGGAATCGAACCTACGACGTCGAGTTGGAGTCAACGAACATATCCACAACGCCACGAGCCACAGTCGAACTACAATTGACTAAAACACTGCGACACATTTATAAAGCAGCATAGTTCCAGTGATGCGAAGTTTACTTAAGGAGTAGTACCAACATTTAGACTTCGCAGCAAAGTGGCGGCGATTGATGTTATTTCATGTTAGTTCAATTGATTAAATTTATGCCCACGAGAAAGGAGTCTGACCACCGCAAATACAAAATTGTGTCAACAGACTTGGGTGAACGCGAGAGCCAGTCAGTCAGCCCTCATCCATGTGTGTTCAGGTTAGGGAACCCCCATATGTCAGCATTCATCGTAAGGAATTATTCGAAGCGATGGCCGAATTCGGGATCCCTACAAAATTGATCCAGTTGTGTCGTACCGCGCTAACACATACGCGATGCATCGTGCAGTTCGGCTCGAGGACCTCTGAGCAGTTTGAAACCGACACCGGATTTCGGCAAGAAGATGGATAGTGCGGCGGCCAAAAGTCAACGCGGAACACACTATTTTCTACAAGTCAGTCCAACTGTTGGGAAATGCAGATGACATCGACATCGTCGCGCGTTCTTAACGTGCCATAGTGGAAGCATTTGCGGCAATTGAAGAAGAAGTGAAAAACGGTTTTCAATGAGGACAAATCAAAATATGTCCTGTCGGAAAAAAGAAACGTTTTGTCATATACCACATAGGACAAAATATCTCAAGCGCTTAAGAATGGATGCATTGATGTTTTTAGTACTGTGCAGATCCGAAAATCTTGCTCCGCATAGAATTCACGAAATGCCCTTCTACTCTTGATATACTATAGATAGGGATGTACCTAATGAGCCAGATTGATGACTCGATGAACCAAGACAAGACACCACCTGGTTAGTTGCTATACGACTTTAGTCTTCACGGCGTCCTTAAGACTCACTCAACCCTACTCAGACGATGACCCAATGACGGCAATGAAAGATGCTAACATGAAATCTGTTTTTCTGCGGTTGCTCTTTTTCTACATCTGAAACGCTCCGGCGGGGAATTCAAGTTTAACCAATAAACCGAACTGTCGTCTCCAATCCTCTAATGTGTACGTCAGTACTTGCTTCACTTGTATTAGCCACCTTTCGTTCTTTTCCTAACACTGAATCGAAGACACTTCGGGTCGGAATCAAGATCTCAAGCATGCACTCTATGTAGTCCAGCCAGTAAAAGAAGTTATACTATATATGGGTGTCGCTACAGCCCGTAGGGGGCCAGGGCCTAGCTTCTGAACAACCACTCGTGTTGTGCGGCGCTATTGTTCTCTCACGAGTGGAACGGACCTACAGTTTTATGCCCACTCTGAACGGCCAAGTTTGAAAAGCCTTTTCTAGACAGTAACAACTCTTTGAGCATTGTCAGTGACTCGAAAGAGGTGGGACCATGAAAAGTATTTTTGTCGCACAGAGGAATCGAACCTACGACGTCGAGGTTGGGGTCGACGCACACACCCACAACGCCACGGGCCACCACTGTATCTGTAAAAAAAGTAGTAAAGTAATCAAAGAAGTTAAGTAATTTTTTTGTGGTGGCCCATGGCGTTGTGGGTATGTGCGTCGACTCCAATGCATTTCTAGGTTCGATCCCTGTTCTGTACGACAAATGTAATTCTCACGAACCCACCTCTTTCGAGTCAATAACAATTCTCAAAGAGGACTTCTGTCTAGAATCAGCTTCTCAAACTTGGCCGTTCGGAGTCAGCATAAAAATGTATATTCCACTTCAACTCGTGAGAGAACTATAGCACGCACAACACGAGTGGTTGCTGAGAAGCTAGGCTCCGTCCCTCTACGGGCTTTAGCGCCACCCAGAAATAATAAAAGCCATGATTTTATAACATTGAGTACTAACATCCTTCAACTGTTGATTTGTGGAAACTCTCACATCGCTCACACGCTTAATTTGTTTCAATGCAAGCACTAGTAAAGATCGTACGCAAAAGGAGCTTGATCCTCCGTGGTACTTATTGTCCACACCTCTGCGGCAGAGAAAAAGACTGCGATCACCTGTTTATTGTATAAATTCGGGAGGGAAGTTGCTCTTCAGACCGAAAAAACGCATGTGTCCCACCACGGTCAATCTCGATACTTTTGTGGTTAAAGTCGCTCTTGTAAAGCGGCCTAAATGTACACTGAGCAACATGTCAATCGTGGCACGTAAGGTAGGGATCAGGAAAGAAAACAGTGCCCTCTCCTCGTATAGACAGATTCGAAGCAAAGCACTATGAGCAGCAAGCGAAATCGCTTCATTGCCATAAAGATTACGTGCTTATCTTCACCAAAAGGTCCCAAGCCAACAGGCAACCCAAACTTAGACGTGTTGTGCAATGTTTACCCATCAAATCAAATCGAATTGTGTTGACGGCGCAAAAATCGACACCTCGTTGATTAGGTAATATGCTTGTTTGCCATAAAAGTGCGCACATTAAGACTATGCATAATTCATTCCAATAATCGACAAAAATAAATGAATGCACAATACATTCACCCCATTTCAGGGTTCAATGCACATCTTCCTTGACCTTTTTTGACACAGATAATCAGTGAATGCGCTTTTTTGCATTTTATTCCAACGCGCGTTTGGGATTTAAATCGCTCTTTAAGTTCAACGCTTTACTTGACGCACATTAATAACACATTCCATCTTGCACCCCCGCCACGCCGAGATGGCAGAACCAATAACTGCTTAGACACACAGTTCCGAATGTGCTTGCGATCCTCTATGAATTGATGAAGAAAGTTGCAGAATAATTGGAGAAAGCTACAGAAGCTAATTGAAATTCTACGTGAGATGATAAGTTTCATTAGTCTCCTGAGACTGACTGGTTTCGTTTAATTTCGCTAAGCTCCCACACTCGCACACAGTTTGACTCGACGCCAGAAGCCATTACGTGTGCAGCTTAATTAAAATGTCGACCAATTATACGCTGCTATCACAGTTAATCTTAATAAATGATATTAACCACTTTTGGGAATGTATTTGCTCTTGAGACCTTGATAATGTCGCTGTGACGGAGGCGGGAGCTGGAGCCAAAGTGACAAATGGAATGGATAATTATCCTTTTTCATGCGTATTTTATTTCTTTGGAATACAAAGCAGTACTCTCGTTGGTTTTGTAGCTTGGCGGTGACAAGCTGGATGGACAAAACTTTAACAGCATGAAACTGTACTGTACATAAGGAGGTTAGAAAAGAAAAGAACTGATATAATTTGACAGAAATGAATGCTAAAGACAACTATTATCCCCGAAGAAAAATAAGCATTATCGTGGATTACTGATCTTTGTCTTTTTGGGAGTGCATGCTAGGCAGCTAGGAGCCCTAAGGAATGACTTCTGAAGAAGTGTGGAGAGCTTCGCATCTTCTGCAATGCCGTCTCTTTGCATACAGAACGCTAGGGTTCTAGTTTTTTTATAATCTCTGCGATTAAAGCAACATGCCTGAGGAACAGGTTGGTTGACGTATAACAGTCGGCAGTTAGGAGAGATTATCTGGTCACTAACCAACAAGTCGTGGTTTACGCCCATTAGCATTCTGAGTTAACTTATTCATCCTCCGTGGCAGCAAAATGATACAAGTGCATTCCTAAAGCAAAGCTGCTACGTACCTTCCGATCTTTTAAGAGAATAAAAACAAAATGATCGAGTTTATAAGTGATCGTAAGTATTTCCTTTGTTATTAATGGTGCCGTGTGTATTGGTAGTACCATAACCCGAGAGGGAGCCTAACTGTAGCATCAACCACTCCAATTGTACATGCAATTGTTCCGACAAGAGTGCTCCGACTAGACGACGATCTTTGAGAAGCTTTGTTCTATGCAGGCGTACTAATAGAGCTTGATGCTCTTGTCGGGAACTGATCCCAGAGTCTACAACTCGACGCACCGAGTGACAGTCAAGCTTCTTAATAAATAAAAATAAATCCTGTTTAGTTTCCAGTCATTGCTGATTTAAGAACTGTATGAATGAAAATTAAGTACGTATTAAAGACTATATCTCACAACTTTAAGTGATGTGCATGTACGAAATCCGTCAACTTTACTGACTCAGTCCCATAGATCTAATAAACAACACTGCGCCGACTAAGAATTCCAGTCTCCTGGTTGAAAAGGAAATGAAAACCGGTATAAAGACCAAACAAGCGCAGTCGAATGACTGAAAGCAGGGACAGCAAGGCACAGGTCCATAAGTTGACGGCCGAGAAGTAAAGTACGTATACCTCGGAAACGACTATTAGATACGTTGAATGCTGTTCTACTAGCAAAAAAGATTTTTGGTCAGCCTACCGTCACCAAATTTCAGGAGTATAGAATATTTTGTAGCTTTGACGAACGTGCGTTTTATAAACATTCTCCGATAGGATCAAATTTGGAATGTTCTTTCAACAATAAATTACGGTTTTCTATATTTACTTAGGCACAACTTTCCACAAATCCGAACCTGTGGGTAAACGAAACAGAGGACGCCCGCTTTTAAGGTGACTTCACCCAATTGGAAAAGGACCTCAACCAACTTGGTGTGCGAAACTGGAAACAGCTAGTCAGAGATTGCGGTAGTTGGAGATGCTCGTTTGTTGAGACCCAGGTGTATTCCGTAGCGCCATAAAAAGAAGAACATTCCAAGAAATAATTCGATTGTACGTTTCGAGTAAATCCCGGATGGTTTGGAGCGTTTCGAAAGAAAAGAAAGTTGTTCTAAATAAGAATCTTAACGTCATTCAGACAGGCGCTTATCCGTAATGAGCGGCGAACTGCGAACACGAACTTTCAGAAACAACCTTTTTCCAGCAAATATAAACAAAAAGTTAAACTTCTTGGTATGCAAAAAGATTGTAATTAAGTTTTTTCATAGACAAAAATCCCAATAAAAGTATAAGTATAAGTATCCTAATTAATGATTTGGAAGTTTTCTCTACAAATCAATCATTCTCTCCGCGAACTGTCAAACTGAATTCGTGATACAGAAACGCGCAAACGCAATCCACAACCTCCACGACCAAAAAATTCGCAGTGAAGTGTCAGTTTGCACCCGTAGTTATCCGCAAATGAAAAAACTCAACATGAATGAGCTGTCAGAGTTTGCGAAGTTCGCAGTTCTTGGCGACCTCATATGAATGGGCCTTAAGAACTGTTTCACTCTATTTGTAACTCCAGCGAAAGTTTTATATGAATCAACTCTTCTATTTAAATTAACTCTGTTTATTCTTTGTATGGGAACTACTCTTCATTCCGTCCGATCGACCAAAAATGTCTTCGTCTACCGCCCAGCAGGGATATTTTGGGAAATTCCTCTCGGTGCTGCCAAATCTCTGGATGTCGCTACATTTTATTTCACGGTTCAAGCTGGATAAATATTGCAACGAATTTTTCATTTGAAGTTAAGGCTCTCACGGACTTTCACAACACCGTCGCATTATTTTAACTGGATTTGCCTTATCTTGGGAATTATGCCTAAATTGTCTAATTCTTCAGTTGTTGCTTTTGCCAGTCGATTGACAATTTGACTCTTAGCAGCGCTTAGTTTGGGAACAAAAATTTAACGTCATGCACTTGTCTTCAAGAAGAAGCTATATTAGAAAAAACAGAATGTGCTAAGGATATTCCTTTTAAAAAAATAACCCGGTCACACATAAATAAACTCCTAGCATCTACAAAATCCAACTTCGTCATCAATGAAAAAGATGCTGTGTAACAGAAACACCGTACCCGGTAATAAACATCTAAAGACAATTGAGTATCGACGAATGCATTTGCAAAATATGTGCGCCTCAATTTTGCTATAAAAACTTCAAACAATTTCCAGATAGCTGGGTGATTCTAAAGCAAGTTCTCTAGCAATTAAAAAAGCGTTTTGGAATCTCCTCTGATCTTCCAAGAACGACGCAACGTCATGGCTTGTGTACGAGTATACACACAGTACGGCAATAAATTGCTTTGAGCTGTACAGTTGGCATACAAATCCATTCATCTTCTGCTTTGGCTTGTTAATTTCTTTTTAAATGTGTTGGACTTTCTTTTGCTACTTCGACAATACAGCATTGTTCAAAGAAATATGAATAGGTGTCGGCTGTGTGGGCCTGAATTGCGTTAGGTTATACAGAAAAAAAAATAGTTGAGATTGTTATTAGTGGTTTATGCAGAATATTTTTGGTTACATTCTTTTCCAGTCAGCCTTCTAATACATTCTTTTTAGTGTCTGACCCATACATACTTATTGCGCGATTTTTTAATTTTGGAAGATAATGCACGATACCGTGATTCAGTGCAGGTTTAATGTTCGCAGCGGTTCTTAATGAATTTTGTTAGAGCATCTGTCTGTCAAATGCGGATGAAGTTGCTGACTGCGTTGAGATAAATTCCTCGGGGTTCTTCTGTGCGAGCTTTCAGCGGAATTTACTAAGCCACAAAAGACCAATGATCCGAACCGGAAAGTATTCGAATCCATGCCTGAGGGACGGCGGAGCAGAGTAAGGCCGTGACTCAAGTGGCATACACAAATGGAAAGGGACATCATCCAACTATGTATGCGACTATGTATGAGACATTTAGCTAAAGATCGAGCTGGTTGGAGACGTTTGTTGATTGACGTCCAGGTCCACCCAGGGCTATAGTGCCTGCCTAAGCAAGTGAAGATCAAGAGGAATTTACTTGCTTTTAGACCTCGACAAATGTAAGTGTTCTAGCACAAAACTGTGACAGTATGACACATATGTAAGTGAGTATTAGGTCTGTTCCAATTGATCTGTGCACAGAAATTCGTAGTTGAGGAAATTTACAGAAGTGGAGAGAAACTGTGCACAAACTTGTGGAACGACTTTGCGTAGAAATTCACAGAATTCAAGAAACGTCAAGAAATATATTCAATTCTTACTTATTCAATTCTGAATGAACGGTCGCTTGTTGCTTTTATTTTGAATTTGACAGTCTTCAATTTTCTGCCCACAGAATTTTCTGTGGCAGAAATTCGCAGGGTGGGGACATTTCTTACACTCCCGTGAACACGCTCTTCTGTCAAAAACTACCATAAAATCAGCAAATGGAACGGCTTTGGACATTTTTCCTGTGAATTTCGGTGAATTTCACAGCTATTGGAACAGACCTATTATTTGCATTACCTTTGTGAAGACTCCACAAGCAATCGGTCCATCAACTGAAACTTCCCGCCTGTGTTCAATTGGTGCGCAAACTTTTGATTAGAACCCGAACACTTACTATTGACAGATTTTAATCAGACTCCTTCCGCAAATAAATTGAAAAAACAATAATGCCTGATGAGAAGTGAAAAATGAGCAGAAATATCAACGACAACTAAGTCGCTGATAACGTGAGAACACAACTATGACTTGAAATAATACGCCAATGCAATGGCGGTACATCAAAGCGTAACTGCGTGCTCTAAACAAAGGCAGAGACGGCACATTAATTGACTGTTGTCGTTACAATGCATTTCATGCGCCTGCACACGTGCTGCTGGAAAAAGCTACACAAACTCAATTAATCTCTTAAATCTTGAACATCGTCAGCAAATTGTAGGTACAAAATCCGTGTTTGTCGACACATCATTTTCTAGGACTGATTGTTTAGACTTAATGGTGGCATGATAAGAAGATCCATGAATACTAAAACTGATGCCAAATAGAATACACATAGATAATCCCTTTTGTGTTCAGAGGTACGGATTACGTTGAAAGGTACTATTATGTGACATGCGTTGATAAGGAAGCCTTTGGTTGGAGAGCGATCTTTGGACCAATCGGATGGCAGGCAAGTGAAATGAATATGAATAGTACGGGTTGTATAAGGTGACCAGCTAGTAGTGGCGTGGCGTCCATATAACCCGATTCCTACCGAGTTACCTTTTCAAATTCAAATTCAACTAAAGCGTAATTTTTTAAAAGCTATAGGAAAGTATTAAGAAAACCACACATAAAATTCAGAAAAATGCATGAAATCTTTATTTGAATCGATAGTTCGGTCCATATAATTTAATATTTGAAGATTATTTCATGCAAACGTTGACCTTGACTGCGCTTCAAATGGTCCAGCCGTCCAGTTTGGCATACTCTTTCCAACATTTCGGCCGGTATCTCACGAATATATGCTTCAATGTTGTCCTTCAATGCGTCAATTGAAGCTTGTCAGTATAGACATGAGCTTTAACATAGCCCCACAAAAAATAGTCTAAAAACGTTAAATCGCACGATCTAGATGGCCAATTGACCGGTGCCGAACGTGAAATAAAATCTTCACCGAACTCGCCTCTCAATAAGTCCATTGTTGCTCATGCTGTGTGGCATGTGGCACCGTCTTGTTGAAACCACATGTCATGCAAGTCAATCTCTTGCAATTTGGACAAAAATGTTGTATCATCTCACGGTAGCGCTCACCATTCATAGTTACGTTACGATTCACATCTTCTTTGAAGGAGTACGGTCCAATGATGCCACCAGCCCATAAACCGCACCAAACTGTGACTTTTTCTGGATACATTGGTAGCTCTTGCAATGCTTCTGGCTGATATTCACCCCAAATTGACAATTCTGCTTATTAAAGTACCAATTGAGCCAAAAATGAGCTTCGTCGCTGAACACAACTTTCGCGCGCAATAATTTGCATGCGTTGTTCGTTTGTAAGACGATTCATGGTTAAATTATAGACCAATCTGAAGATGGTTGACTGTGAAACAAAACACGAAACGTGAGTCTGCTGTTTGAACCAGTGTTACCAAAAAGATAATAGCTAAAAAATCACCCTTTATGTATCACTTAAACAAGCAACATGAATCTCTAAATATGTGCAATAAACAAACGAAGCTGACAGAGGACAAAATGGTCCGCATTGGGTTCAATTTCATAAGAGCTTCTTCTTTTTCCTCCAGACAGTCATTTGATATTTTATCTGACTACAATTTGCCGGTTGGTACATCTTCCCGATTTTGGCTATAAATGTGTACTTGAATCTCCTCCAGAACAGAATGATGTCAACTATAGTATATTCTTGTAGTTTAAGACCTACTAACGGTTTCTTTCGAAGACACTTTTATTATACACTTCTTCCCAATAAAATCCTAAATGGCTTGAACTCATTTTTGCGATTGGCATCAGGTTAGGTAGTTTTAGAAAGCGTTTTTTTTTTTTCGAGTTACCATTTAAAAATTGCCACGCCACTGCCAGGAAGCAATGATAGTTAGTCCCATTGTTATCCAGTTGTCAAAATATTTCAGTTCAAGCTTGCCAAGCGTGATCAAATAACGTACATCCTTGCTCGAGGTCGATCGTCTCGAAGACAAAGCTCAAATTCGAGGGAGTACAAAAAAACCTTCATGGCCGCAATACTAGTGTCTTTGTGACACACGTCGATTCCTTCAATTCAATAAAAGTGATCGTCATCATGACTTGTGTGCAATTCGTCAGAGTTTGAAACAATTTGATCTTGAGTAGATACACTCCTGTTAGAGCGACATGAAGAATCGAAGAAGACTGAATTGGACATCACCAGAGAGCCAATATCCGCTTTATTCTGAGGTGGAATATCGGTCTTCATCCGTAAAAGATTGTGCAACCGGACGAGTACAGACACCGCTACGAGTTCGCTAGTTGACGCGTCGGATGCTTTGACCAGAGCTCCAGATGTTGACCGTATTGGTTTTTCGGTCTGAGCCTCTGTCAAGAAGCAATAATGTTCTCAATGTGATAGGTTGGATTACATTTTGGAAGGGGAGTGTGATGGTTCACCATCACTTCCACTCGGAGGCCAAAGGGTCCAATGTGAATCCCTTCATTTGTGGTGTACACAATCCCTCTGACATGTCAGGTCGAGGTTGAAACAACCTCATGCTCCTTATGAATTTTAAAAGATCCGATGTATCTGCATTAGCTACGTCCGCAGTCTCTGTGAATAATATATGGTCCAGAGAAATCTGACGCAGATCTGGTGAGCTGGCCAGTGGCAAAGCAAATGCTGTATCGTCTCGGTCTCTTCTTCGTCGTCGAAGCTCTGGCAGAGATCGCAGGATTCCTGGTTAATTTTCAGTGCATTGTTCCGATTGGACAATGGTCTCTGATCACTCCGACGAGCATGTGGATCGAAGTTCTATTCATCGCCCAAAGCTTCTTATTTTTGCCGATATTAAGCCCTGGCCACGTTGATGCTGTCGTCTGACAGTCGATTCTTGCAAGCCAAGTCGTCTCAGAAGTCTACAGACGTCTCCGCTTCGCTGAGTCCTTTTCTTTCCATTTCAGATCCTTGCCGGATTCATTCGTCCGATTTTTCAATCCACTAAATGTTATTCGTACCCAACATCAACGCATCAACAAATATTCACTCTTTTGCTTATAGCTTGGCACCAGATTTGGGCCCTAGTTCTTACGAAATGAGAAGAGCGATGTTTCTGTGACCAGAACGCGACAACATCGATTTTTTCGGGGTCTGGTTCCAAAGAGACGGCGCTACAGCCTTACAAGCGAAGCAACGGTCGAGAAATGAAGACAGGGTGATCTTACGGCAAGCGTTCTTCAACTGGAAGCCACTGTCATGCCAGTTGACAACACTAGACTATTCTCTATGGAGCTATGCCAAACCGTATCCTTTTTTCGTAGGCGACCACTTTTGACGAGCTCGGGAACGCAATTGGCGGGAAAAAATATTGGACGGATGGAAGCATTGTTAGCCAAGTAGAATGACAGTGAATTTTTATAACTCACAGCGTTGTCGGTTTATTTAAGGTTTTTGTCCTCCTGTCATTCTTATCCGGTCACACTGTCCAATGAAAACAGTCTACTCCGCCAATAACGGATTCAACATTTGAGGTACCCGCACCATTGTAAAGAATCTGCGAGAGCTAGTGAAGGCAACAGAAGCCAGTGAAGTTAAGAAAACCCCCGACCAACCTGGTAATCAAAATCATGGCAATAATTATTTGATCACAGCAATCCTCAAGGTAGATAGTTTATCAGATTTAAGGTAATAGCTTCCGGCACCCAGGCAACAATTTCACACAGCAATTCCGGTCGATGGAAAAAAAAACCAATCAAAAGGTGAATGCCATTCCAATTCGAAACTAATTCTAATTGGATTACTCTAATTTACTCACATGACAAAGATGCTCTTTGAAAAAGAGAAAGTGTCACTTCGCAACAAACATTCCTCAAGATTAATCGTTTATGCTCACAACTTAAGTTTGGAGCTGAAACACAAACACTTCGTGATTTCGCTCTCGTTCTCCCTCACGCCTGTTGACATTAAGCGGCGCAAACTTGTGCTAAATATACATCCCCATGAATCTGTCAAAAATCTCGCAAGAGCTGTCATAATCCACGATACAGATTCACGCCCGCCATGGCCAGCCGAGTCACAATCATGGGCGTGTATGTAATGTGTGAAAAAAATCGATATCCATCCCAAGTTGAATAGTCGTCATAAATTCGGCCTGTCGTCATCTGAGACAAATAATCATTTTTCCCACCCGAAAATAGACCCATGTGACATCGCACCTTTGCCGCCATGTGATGATGTACAGCACTATTACGGCGAGGCGTCCCAACACCCAACGACGCGGACAAACTGTTTACGATGACTTTGTTTTTAGCAAAACAACAAATCGACGAGATAAAAAAAAAAACACGCCAGCAAAGTTCATGCCGGTTGTTGGCATTTCATTTTGATTCTGACACAAGTGGTGTGCGAGAGGGAGAGATGTCTAGGTCCGAGGTACGTCTATGCACAGTTGATCTTGGCAATTACACGAGTGTCGGCCAGCAGATGTCGATGTTTGTCGCGCTTGCAGCCGTGAGCATTGTTTGAACCGTTTATTGGCAGCAAATAATTGTTCGCGTGTAAAACAGTAAACACTCATTGGAATTTCATGGGCTTTCGCACTTGGCGTGACATGTGCCTCAGCCGCCATTGGTACCAAGTTTCCTTATTGGCAGCGATTTGATTTCTTTTCCTTACTCGGGCACACCAATCCGGTTTTTCAAAGGTCAGACCATGCAAATACCAACCACAATGGTAATGTGGGCATTTGCTTTCCTTCGACGCCCGCAGACAGTTTAACGACGTGATGCATGCAGAACTGACATTTGTTATGATTAAAACGATAAACTCAAAGCGCAACGTGCAAATATTTATGCTCAGAAGCGACAAGTGGAATTTGTAACGTCAGAGTATCAGACAGAAGGCAATGACACTCGGTGTTGTTTTGGAAGATTGGGGAATTTTTACGTGAAACAAGATTGTTTTATGACATCCCTTTGTTGTCGTGGCTCTTTGTCAAACGCCAGTGACAGTCCTGCTTGGGAAGCTGTGTTCGTGAAACATCGCTTAAATGGTTGATTAAGGAAAATTATCAGCTCTCGTAAATTCTGTTCAGTCAATAAAATAACCAAACAGGGTTTGTGGCACTTTGTGTAAGATGCAAATTAGGCTTGAACACATATTGTTGACATATATGGCTAATTGTGGTTATGTGAGCAGGAGAAACGGTGTAGCTCTAGCAGAGGTAAAGTTGATTGTCCTAATTATATTCCAAAAGCCTGTATGGAAAATTTTCAATCAGAGGGTTTGCCCTCGCAGCGGGCGACAGAGTGCGAGAAAGAAAAGAAGAGCAGATGACACGTGAATAGTTGTCTCAAATATCTGTAAATTGCAGTGATTGGGATGGAGAATAGTAGCATAGAGCAATCTATCTGTTGTCACTGAAACACGAGAATCTGCACATAATGTTGTACCCGAAACCAGACCAGCACAGGGAGTTACATGTGTTGCTCAACACAACTGCCTAACAACAGTAGGAACATGTACAGCGATTGGCGACAAACATGTTTACCCGAAACCAACATCAGCAATCGGAGCAAGCATCCAAATAAAGTACCACAGCATTGGCAACATTGGCCCGCTATCCACATGTAACCTCGTAACCCAGCTATGGTACAGCCGCAACGTGCAACCTGCAACCTGCAACCACTAGTCCACCTGATGGCTTGGCTTGGCGTGGCTGGGATTGATGTACAGTATTCATCGTATGTTCGTTTCTTTCTTTTGTTCTCTGTTCACGTAGTGTTATATTTCTCTGTACAACGTATGTTAGATGTAAGCTTGAAGAAACTTGCCACTTCACTCTTGCATTACCAATTGAAAATAAAAGACGGACATCTAAAACGAGGAAAGTCAATTTGATTTATATACATAATATAACTAGGGGGGTGGCAACGAAGACTTGGAATGTACGTGTTCAAGCGAGATGATTTTATGCTTAGTTTAATCGATTGCTTCTGGATGGTATCTAGTACAGGAAGATCTTGGAGACACCCGATTAGATGTCATCTGAAAAAGTTATATGCTGTAGGGGAGAGCATTCTAAAAAACTCTTTTTCCAAGATTTTTTTCCGGATTTGTTCACAATCAAAAAATAAGTTTTTTAAACACTTCATCATATTTTTCTAGACACAAAAATGAATACGATTTTTTTCGAGTGTGTGAAAATCGCTAGTTAACACAAAATGCGTATCATCGTCCATCGCGGACTCAACTGCATTCCAAGCTTTTAGATTCAAGCGGTGCATACTATTTAGCTTGTATAGCAGAACGTTATTAAAGTATTCGCATACAGTTTAGAATACTGTCAGTTTAGGGCTAAATATTAGGTATTCGCCACTTTGGGCAGTATTGAGTTCTGTATATAGTTCCCTATCTGTTCTTTTCATCCCAATTGACTATGGAGTAAATATTCGATTATCTGCAAGATAGGTCTTATTCATCCAAAGCTTGCTTATTATCCTGTGTTCTTCAAGGTGAAAGCAACATTGAATAGATGTCAATTGCAAACACAGCGAACTTGATAAGATTGAACAATGAAGGGGCTGATCTCTGAGTCTTACTAAAAACACAATGTGTAATGAGGTGAGGGTGGACATGGGCCTGCGCATACAGGGCAAAATTGTTGATTGCTCTCAACATGGCGAGATGCTAGCAACAATCCCTGTAAGTGCGCATGTCAAGTTGACATACAGCCTCATTGTGGCGCCCTCTGTATAGATAGAAGTGAACCAATTTATGCAGCTGCCCGTTGTCCAGGGGCTTGATCTTTAACTTTCCTACCTTGAGAAAAGATGACAGTTACGAAGCAATAACATAAATGTCCCGATAGGACAAAAGCGGATGGGTGACTCAACTATAATGCAGACGTCCTACAGGTCACAGTTCTGGTGCTTACACAGAATTTCGGCATGGAGATGTTGAGGGGTTTAATTTCGGAAAATTATTGTTTGGGCAGAAGATAATATCATGTGTTCCCAAAAGTGGTTTTCACAATGACTAAAGAATAGACGAAACGAGCTAGTCTTAAGGTCAATGAGTACAAATCGAGAAATCTACTGTAGACCAAAACCACACACCACCTCGACAGCTTGAATTTTTAGTTAGTAAAGGACCCGAGAGCTCCATAAATTACGTACTAACGCACCACTACCGTTTTCGAAACAACTGCGATGATGACTCGAAGGACCAAAGTCATGCTTTAAAAACTAACATTTTGCAAGGTCTGTTATAAGGAGCTGAAAGCTGGGCTATAAGTGTAGAGTAGAGCTGGGCTATACTTGTAGAGTCTTGTCTTTGAGGAGTGTGATTGGAGGAGTAGATGGGCGCTATGCGTTTTATCCAAAGTATAGTCCGGAGGGCAAAACTCCGTCGTGATTATACTGCATCGGCCTCATTAAGCGACTGGAAACCAATGCAAGGGTTAGGGAGAGTCTTCAAAGCCGAGCCGCATGGTTGGAGAAGGAGCGAAATACAAAATCTCCGGTATAAAAACGAACACATTGCCGGACGCAAGGCAAATTGGTCTGGAAGAATGGAAGCTGCGTGCACAAGTCAGTTAACGATGGAAGCAAAGATTACTCAGGTACAGAGTGACCTATGAACGTACCGACAGACCGGTACAGTAAATTAATTTAGTAATGTAATCGACCGATATGTGAATCTCTCTTGCCTTCAATAATTTTTCATGTGCTTTAAGTTTGTAGAATGTGCAGTGAAGAAAAACAACTCTTGTCGGAACGTAATACTAAAGGAAGCTAAATTATTTCTTCTCATATTTATAATGAAGCCGGGCTTCTGGCGAATCTCCTCATCAGATGCGTTCGAGGACGGTTTTCATTCAAGTAAATGGAAGCTACCCAAAAGTGATGCCAAACTGTTTTAATTTACCTGGACATTTCAATCAGGATGATATTGTTTTCGCCTGCGCAGGACACAGGATTGATTCCACTTTTCGGTGAGATTGTGCCTTCAAGTCACAAGTGGTCTTGTTGCTGTATTAAGACCCTAGAGTGATTCGATATTGTGGCGATTTACCACAGACTTTAGAAGACTTTAGAAATAAATAATGTACATGCGAGGACAACAAAATGCTTGGACTCGTTGGACAAATTCTAATTTCCATTTGAGTATTTTGTTTAAAAGAACATTCAAACTATTCTAAAAATATTTCAAAATGTTTGCAAATTTCACAAATTTCAAAGTCCACCGAACTCGTTTCGTTTACTCCATCGCCATAAAAACAAACAAACTTTCCGAAACATCCACCAGAAAACCACTTCCAATCACTTTCCACTCATTAAATCATTCTTTTTTTTTCGCATAAATAATCAATCGACTGACGTGAATCGAATGTAGAAACTACATAAATCGATCGAAATTCCCTGCTAATTGTTTTTTTTCGCGGCAGTTGAACACGTTAGACAAACCCAGACTACGAGGAGAGGAATGTGGCAAATCCGAGAACTGGTTTGCACAGCTTCCGCCAATGATATCCCCACCACTCCCACTGACGTGTGACTTCGCCATAATCTCGTAAATTCTGCAAAATTCTCGTTCCGCATGCGACGCCATTCCGCGAATTATTTGGATAAAAATTCATTACAAGCTATTACATGGTTTATGACATGTGTGGCTGTGTCAGGGTTGAAATACCAAATTCGCCATGTATCACGCCCACGAGCAAATTGCTGAGTGACGCAGCCCTTGAGCTTGTCTCGTGTGCAGCGAGGGGATCGTCTGCTTTGTGTAGTAAATGTGGCGCGGCAGTGCCTGCCGTCTGGACTTCTGCACGGACGTCTGGCCAGACGGGCGACAGTTGGTTGATTGCGTACTTGTCTAGCCGAAGGTTGTGTTTTATTTGTCCGATTTCCGGGGCAATTAAGACACCCCAGTGGCGCAGGGGGCAACAGCCTTAATTGATTCAAGAATCGATTGACGAACTCCAATTGAATTTGATTGCTTGTACATCAGAGCACAATGGCGGCTTGATTGCATTGCAATGAAACGCTCTGCCGAATGCCGGACTTGTGTCCGATTTTTACTTCTTGTCGAACGTTTGCCACGCAACGCTGATGCACTGGTGCTGGTAAGCGTGTCTTAGCCTCGAAATTGTGAGAGCGGGATCAAGACCCAAAGCGAATGCGTGCTGCAAGTCAAGCGAGAGAAAAAGTCTACGCTCCGTTACTGGGTGAAATTCCTGAATAGGCCTCAACGAAAATGGAAAGTAGTCTGCGCCAATCGATGAATATTCAGATGGCTACGAACGATAAAAGTCAACTTTTTGTTTAGATTATTTTCGCAATCGCTTAGATGAGTCGACGTCAAGTTTCGTATTAACACGAGACTGTGAATTCTCGTGGTTACCTAATCCAGCGGTGGTGCATGAGCAAAACAAAAAAATGTAAACATTTTCCAAATTCAAACAGCTAATCGGTTGGGAAAGCACAAACGAATGCAGTCGGTAAACCGCTTGACGTAAAGAAATCATTGTGTAGACTGCAGCGACTTGTAGAGATTTTTGCTGGCTTAGCAAGTGGATAATCAGCCACGACTTAGTTGAGTGATTTAAACTAACTTTGATAAGCTTACTAAGCTACCCCGCGCTTGTTGTGGGGCAAATGAATGACCATGCACATAAAATACTTTACGTGTGCCAGTGTCAGTCATAGTTGGACAGATACATAAAATGCATACATTCTGGGAGCTGACATAGAGATCAGCGAAGACGATGTAGGTGTTCAACTTTCCTCGCCTCTTCCAATTGTCACAGTATGACGTTGAAGTATTATTGTATTTGTTTTTGTGCAAAATATTCTATTGTACACATGTCAACTCAATTAATTCATTGTTTTTTAATTGTTTTTGACACTTCTTCTATCTGTTGATTTCAAATGGTTGTTCTTGTCACTTTGACAGTTGAGAGTCGACACCACAGCCTACATGACAGCTGCTGACTTCTTGTAAATCGAAAAATTTGAGAAACTGCTTTAGACAGTTATTTGGGCTTTCCACGAAATGATGCAAATGACAATCTCTGAACCCCTTTCGAGTAAAACTCAAAAACCCTATCAAACAATTTTAAGGGCCAAGAGAGGTAAACATCGATTTTGTCTGTACTCCTTTATTTCCGGTTTTAGTTATTACACAGGCAGCTCCTTTTTGCTGTCAGGTTGCATGAAAAGAATGCAGTTTGCGTAGGTTTATCATTTGGTGTCGAGTTCGTCTGTTGGCGGTGATACTATAGTCACTTGTGTCAAATCTGGATGTAATATAATAATAAGCTGGCTTCTCAGCGACCACTCGTGCTGTGGATACTATTCTTCTCTCACGAGTGGAAGGCACCTACAGTTCTATACCGACTCTGACTTAGAAAACCGCCTAGTTTGAGAAGCTTTTTTTAGACAGGAAATACTCTTCGAGCATTGTCAGTGATTCGAAGGCAGTGGGGCCGTGAAAATATTTTTTTTATTTCGTTCAGACCACAGATCGAACCTACGAGGTTCAAGTGCGTTGGGGTCGATGGACATACCACAACGCCAGGAGCCACCACCAAATCTGGATTTAACAATTTTTAAAAATGTCTTCATTTGGTGGGCAAAGTACGGCTGCTGTTTGATAATTCAATCACTAAAAATATTGTTTGTCTGTAAATACGTTTTTTAAGGTGCAGCGACTTTCCATTTTGTCGTCAAAAGAATAGGTTTACTCAATGTCTTCCAAATGGGTATTTTTTCAGTGATGACCTGAATCATACATCGCACGGCCACTTATATAGTCGCTGGTTGCTAAATCTGGAATATATGGCGGAGAGAGTAGCTACGAAGGGGACAAAAGTTTCGCTCAGTTGAAATATCTTTGATTATCATATAGCATTTATCCGAAGTTATTGATATTTTCTGGGGTGACTTCCACTTTTATGCAACTTGAAGTTCTTAAGTATTGATATATGGTTCAGAGGTTCCATGTTCTAAAAAAATAATTCAATTTTCACGAAGTTGGAAGCAGACGCAAATACTGTCAAACAGTCTTCACGCAAGATGATTTAAACTTGGAAAAAGTCTGTTAATAGATGGTAGTTGATGAAAGCGTAGTTTAAAATTTAGTTTTATTTGGCAGAAAACCTTTAGTAACCAGATTATGCCACACAATGTCAAGCAAAACACACGATAAATGTTTCAACAGGTTCGATGGTTATTGTACCGTCTATATTTATGTAGGTTTTTTGACTAGGGACTTGACAACATTGAATTTAATTTGTGAACGCACTCCTTCACTAATCATTAAACTGTCACTGTCAATTTATTCAGTAAACTCTATATTTTCTTCTTGGTGAAATACACGAACGATAAACGTCTGCCAATTATAAAATATCGTCGGAGTCAGTAACCGCAACTCCAAGAGCTTCTTCTTCTTCTTTGATTGGCGCTACAGTCCGGGGTAGACCTGGGCCTCAACCAACATGCCTCTCCAGGTGTGCGCAAGTCATAGGTAGCCCTAGTAGGGCCGCTGTGGCAATCGGAAGATGGGCCGTGAAATCCATCAGAAATGCCTTACTAACTACTGCTTGGATCTTGGGGTCAAAATCTCAATGTTGCCGGAGGGACTCCGAACTCTTAGGATCGATTGAAACACACACCAGGACATGCAGAAAAGTGTTCGCAAGTCGCCGGTAGTCCCAATAGGGCCGCTGTGGCAGTTGGAAGATGAGCGTTGAAATCCATCAGAAATGCCTCACTAACCACTGCTTGGATTTTGGGGTCAAAATCTCAATGTTGCCCGAGGGACTCCAAACTCTCAGGATCGATAAATACACACATCAGGACATGCAGAAACTTAATACCACAGAAGAATATCCCGAAGGACCTATTTCATTTACTTTAAGTGAATGTTCAAGTTTCAAGTTTTAAGTAAGGTTTAAGAATAACTGCAGCGAACTCACAGGATTTTATCAATTTCTGTCTTAAATGCTGCTTCCCCCTTAATGTACTAGGTTAAATCCGTGTCGGAGGTTTTTAGCACATCCCTGGATTACTCCGACTGTAAAAGTTGTCGATTGAAGTGCTGAGTTTGAAATTTTAACAAATCCGAGGCAAGAAATACCTGTCGTAAGAGGTAACTGAGATAAAGGATAGGATGCGTCTCTACTCAAATGCTGGTTATTTCGACAAGCTCATAACCAATGAATTTTCTGGTAGTAGCCAATTGGTTGTTAGTTAGTTACAAATGCTTGGGTGATCCGCATGGATTTTAGAGATCGATTGAGATTGATACCTAATTGCAACATCGCTGTGTTCGTGGTTTAAAACCCAAGTGACAATGAAAGAAGTGAAGATTAACCAAGAATGTGTGACAGTATAAAAGACGGATAGCGTATCCGAGACATCAATGACATATGATTCAAACCATTTGAGGCAAACACAACCGAGTAGTGCGACCCAAAAAGCTGTAGAGCTTTCATATCGGCGTGAAGTGGAGTTTCTATAAAAACAAATTCAAATTGGTACTGGGATATCTGCTTCAAGGCGTTGATTCAGCGTAAAATATAGTATCTATTTAATGTTGCTTTAAGTAATATATTTTAAGTGGCACTTCACATTGAATAAAGTACAATTTTTGAAGCTGTCCTTCCTTATGAGTTTACATCCACTATTTTGCATAAATAGTCCCTTCTAATCGTTTGGCAATCACTTAAATTGAAACATTTGCCATCGATATTTTAACATTTATTATTATATTATTTATTATTATATTATTATATTACATTAATTCACCACCAATTTCAAAATCCTCTGATAAATGTGTTATTCCCGCCAACTGACTGTCATAATTTCATTAACCACATTAAGTACCAGAAAAAATCCGCCAATACGAAAGAAATGCGGAAAATGACACCCCGATTTACGTAGTTGGGGTGAGTGTGTCGGATTGTTTATTCGGCGAATGGATGTATTCAAATCGAACAAATCCGAAATACCAAACGATCCAAAACACGATGATATCATGCGCTTTAAGTGTTTCCCCTTTTTTTCCAACTGGCAACCAACCAAAGTTCATGTAAATTCAAAATCGATAGCACCGTCTCCAAAAACTGTTGTCTGCCAACTGCCATTATTCTCTTTAAATTGTGTAACATTCCCTTCTCGTTGTTGTATCGGATGAAAGTTGCCAAGTAGACCAAGACGTAGGACGAGGAATTTTTTGGTTAGTTTATCGCTTTATTTGGGACACATTTGGACACATTTGGACGCCGATGGATGGGGTGCGAAAAAGTATCTCCAATTGTGCATCACAGTAAATTCGCCTTTGTGCGTATTTGGCACATGAATTAGTAAAAAATCAAGGGATTTCAAACGGCGTCAAGAGGGCTAATCGAGGCCAATAAAAAGCAGTGGATTTTGAAATCATAGAAAGGAGTGCTCTTCACACCCTTAAAAGGATTTTTCTGCCACTTACAAGCCAGTCCCTTCAAGTAGTGCGTCCCATTAGGTTATACAGACATTTTGTAGGAGGAAATAATTTGGCGAACAACCGAAAGGGTCAAGTAAACACTCCAGAAGGACTCAAGGGGCAATTCCATTTCGGATAAAAAAAAAGGGGGTGAAGTCGTGTTATTTACACACAAATCACAGCTCACATGCGATGGTCACTTTTTTTTGGGTTCGCTCCTTAACTTCTGAACGTTCTATTGTTGTCATGAATTGAGTGAGTACCAGTTCAAATGTATCTGGTTTGCACAATATGATGTCATTTTATTAAAACATCTTGGAAAATAAAATCTCCAACGCAGCTAATCCAGTCGAATTTGGCGTCTTTAACTCATAATTATACGAACTCACTCACCCGCTAAGGAATATTTTAACGATTCGCTGTCAACATGAAACGTCAAATCAACATCATCTCCGGCAACAGGGGAGGTGTTTTTTGATCTCTTTCATTTTGCGCTCGCATTCGATTGTCATTCAACACTGCATTCTTTTCAGTGAGTGACTTAAATGATTCAAATTATATTTCATCGCATTCCATTAGCATCCAAGATCACCTCGACTCTTGAATGGCGCACAGAAGCTGTTGATGGACAGCGAATCACCGCGAAGGCTTCTTTGGTGTGGTGAGACTCCCCGATTGTGATTAGTTTTTGAGCACGATCCCTTGTCAGATTTTACTGTGGATTATTTTTTGTCTAAACTTGGAACAATCCTTAGTAAAATGAACACACACAGAAAAAGGTTATACATTTTCGAATCGAAGAGTGTTGCTAATGTTGTCTATTAAGAGTGCAGCTATGATAGGTCGACTGCTCTTGGCCTTACTTATTATGAACACATTTTGACATGAAAACGTTTGTTTTTCTAAAACTAATCGTCCTCTGTGACATCTGCTTTGGGCGACTGAAGCTGCCTACCAGTTCGTGAGGTAAGGTCACCACACCCACCACCTATTTGTCGCAAGCGGCTTTTTTTGCATTCTTGGCTGTATCATGGAATATCAGCTAAGTTTGCCCCATCCATAAAAAAGGGGATCTTTGACAAAGCTTATTACAGAGGGATAATTCTCCAAAACATTCCTTGCCGTTTAGTGTGACCGTTTGAAACCATTTGTGCATATTCTGATAGGTTGTAACAATCATGGTTTCCAGCCAAATCTTCACACTGCGGCCGATTCTGGAAAAGACTTCAGAGATGCAAATCGACACCCACCACCTAGAGAGACAACGCCATGTCTAGTTTTGATATTCCTGCCACACTCGTCAGGTTGTGCATTATAACGACGGAGAACTCTCGCTGCTCCATCAGGTCGATAACCAGTTCACGAGACCCTTAGTGCCAAAAAAAGATCTAGGCAAGGCGGCACACTGCCATGTGGTTTCTTCAATATAATACCTGAGAAGATCGTGCGAAACTCAAACGTCACCAGAGGCACGATCTTCCAAAAGTCCGCTCAACTACTTGCTAACACGGACGACATTGACGGGATTAGACGAACACAGCGTCAATGAGGTGTGTGCTGTCAATGAGGCGGAAGCGGCTAAAGTGGGTTTATCGACCGTGGCGTTGTGGGTATGTGCGTCGACCACAACCTCGACGTCGTAGGTTCGATTCCTGCTTTGTGAGACGAAAATAATTTTCACGACCCCACCTCTTTCGAGTTACACATGTGAGAATAAACTGTCAAACGGACGAAAAGTTAAAAGTTCGCCAACTTCATGCATTCTGATGTATTCCACATATAGCCCACACTTGTTGTCTCGCTCCCTCTTATTAGCTCTTATGAGTTGTCAATTTCTTGACAAGACGCAACGCACGCACCGGATTCTATGGGTTTGGGCCTTAAAACTGTAGGTCCCTTCCACTCCTGAGAGAACAATAGCACGTACAGCACGAGTGGTTGCTGAGAAGCTAGGCCCTGGCCCCTACGAGCTGTAGCGCCACCCACATTAGTATTATATTATTATGGACAAAAACAATCGTACCGAGATCAAGCGCGAATTACTCTTGCCAATCGTTGCTTCTGAAGAGACAATTGCGTAACAGAGCAATCTCTCGAAACAACAAGCTGACTGTATATAACACTCTGATCGTCCCTGTTCTGCCCTATGGCGCAGAGACGCTGTTGAAAGCAGAAGAAGATCTTGGTCGTTTTGAGAGAAAAGATCTGCGTGCGATCTTTGGTTCTGTTTGCGTTGATGGGCTGTACAGCGGCATGCACCTAGTCTTCGGATCCAACGCTTTAAATGGCTAGGTCATGTAGAGCGGATGGACACCATAGCTCGGGTCCGAAGAGTTTTCGATTCCGAACCATGGGGACATCGTAACAGGGGACGTCCTCGAACGAGATGGCGCACACAAAGTCGAGAAGAATGGAGCACACAAAGTCCACTGGAAGCAGCTGGCGATAGATCGTGCTGTCTGGACAAGCTTGTTGGTTGAGGCCCAAGTTCACCCCGCACTGCAGCACCAAACAAAGAAGAAGGACGTTGTGTGTATATGCATATGTAAATTGTACACTCTGGGTACTAGTGGTGGTAAATTTGAAAATTTGGCATAATAGAAGTAGATTAACTACAATTGGCGTGGGGTCCTAACACGGGGTCAAGCATTGATCATCACGGACTTTCCCAATAGCTTTGACATTTTCTAAAATGCGGCGAAGAAGTCCCTCCTCTTCGGAAGAAAAGTTCTACCTTTTACTTTTGCTCATCACTATTCAACGGCAATAGCGACTGGATCATTAAAAGACGTCTTTGCTATGTGACAAGTGATATCCGTAATTGATGTGGTACGATGCAGTCAAATGTCGGGGGTGAACCTAAACCTCAGCCATCAAGCCCCGCCATATGGAACGCCAGGTTGGTGTTTCTCCACCTCAGTGCGCCATTAGTGTCGCGGGCATCCTCATTGCATTGCCCTACTGGTTTGGAGTCAAACAATTCCGCTTGGAGCAGTCTTGTCTATGCGCTTTGCTTGGCGCTTGATCCGCAGATCGTATTATGTGAGCTAAAACTAAAACTCCGAATTCATCAATTTTTAGCGACTTGTTTCGTAGCATTTCAATGTATTTTCCGGTGTCCTAGACCCAGCTCTTCGACTGAAGAACAACAGAATAAATCAATTTTAAATTCAGTTTGACTATTTACAACATTCTGGCTAGGGGCCACATTCCTCATGAATAGCTACAAAATCAACAAATAAATCCCCGCGAGGGTGCATTCACGTCTGTGCAGCCAACATTCGATGCAAATGAGTGGTGAAAATTTGCGACGGTTTGTGAATTCATCGACCATTTCAAAATACTCCCACCCGCCGTGTTTCTCATATCAAAAATGGCAAAGCCGACCATTATCTTATTTACTTCCCCCCGCTATGAATAAACCATTTCGACATCAAGTTCAAAAATCGATATACATTATGTGTGCTTGACACCGTCGTCATACCGCATTGGCTTTAAGTTCATTGGCCACCACCGGAAACCTGTTGTTCACGACTGAATCTCATTACAAACAAACTGGGTGCCAAGTGAACCACCCTAGCCCATGCAGTCACAGTCATCCTCATATCCAGCTGCAACCACACCCTAAAACTAAAATAAATGTTCAAGCAAGGAAACATTTCCACTGCACACACATATCCTTTGTTATCTCCCTCGCTTGAGAGCTCCAGCCCGAAAAATGAGCCGTATTCCTGTGCTTCTGCTCTGTTCCGTTCTGTGAATGAAAACGAGTGCACTGTGGGTACAAGACGGAAAAAACTCGGGAAAACAAGCAAATAATCACCACCAGCTTCGTGCAACTTCGAGTGGGGTCAATACCACCAAACCGCACCGACATGACCATATTTTGTCCACATGTATGCTGCATTGAATAACAGGGCCCCGGCCGACGACGCCGTGCTGCACACAAGACTCTGTGTATGGAACGCACTTGAAAACGAAGAGGAATTAGTATTCATCATGACAGCGACAGCGGCTTGGCTGGAATTTAAAGTTGTTGTCGACCACGCTCCTAAATCTATTTCGCAGCCATGAATAGCCGACGCACGTCGGGCGTCGTCTTGCGAAAAACGTACATCATGTGTTCTCGAACTCGAACTCAGCCAGTTTAGTGTCCGATTGTGACGGGGAATCAATCGCATGTGTGTCACAGTCCAAAGGCGGGCGGCATTAATCCCGAACTGCTCTAGAATGGAAACTGCGCGCCGGAAGAGCACAAGTGTGAAGAACCGTAACGAAGGAGATTCAAAGTTCTGATAGAGGAGAGAACACGTCGCAAACAGCCACTCGAGCGAACGCAGAGTGGGCCTTGTCGTAGATCCGAACTGATTGGTGTTTATCGCAGTTGTTTAGCAGAAATTCCTCTGATATGGAACACACTCCCCCACGGAATTGTTGCGGCGTGCAGTTGCATGGTGCCCAATTTGCGGAATGGCTTTGATAAGTTGACAATTTTTAGATCTGCCTGCTCTGGTTCTGCTCTGCAGTTGACGGATCCTCCATGTGGGAGCACTACATCACGATGACATGTTTAATTTCTGCGTCTGTCGGTTTGTTTATGTGCATGTTTTTTTTTCTCTTTATTGTTGTTTTGTTTCTTTTCTGTTGTGAGCCTCCATTCGGTTAATTTATTTCTTGCGAGAGGCGTTGTCCATGCGATGGGACTGCGCCAAGATTGTGTGCAGCACAAGGAAACTGTGTGATGATGGCGTTGGGTTTTTCAATTGGTTTTGTTTTCGTATGAATAATGTGCAACAGCATGGAGTGAGTATGGAATCAATGGCATTGAATGCAATTGGAAAGGGTGGAGTGTATTTTTGTGCAGATGATCATCGTTGATTCGATGTGTCATTCTCTCTTGGATTCTTAAGAGCCCTTGGGTATTCTATTTCGGGCTGTCGGTTGGGTTAAAGGTCTTATCGCGAGGAAAAATGTTATCCGCACAACATTTATCCTGCCAGTGTCAGAATGAATGGATTAATGAAGGGGACAAGGGCTCCTTCATTGTGGTGGTTGTGGGATACTTGGTTTTGTGAGCAAATTGATCAAAAGACAAACAGACTCTGGGACCTGTACAAGACGTTGAGTATTGGTGTACAGTCGAAGGCAATCAATGAAAACTTGTTTAAGCGGACCTTTTTAGTTTCCCTCCTTCTATTTGAAGAGGAGAAGAGGCCACGTGGTGGCCCGTGGCGTTGTGGGTATGTGCGTCGACCCCAACCTCGACGTCGTAGGCTCGATTCCAGCTCTGAGCGACACAAATAATTTTCACGACCCCACCTCTTTCGAGTTACTGACAATGCTCAAAGAGTATTTACTGTCTAGAAAAAGCTTCTCAAATCTGGCCGTTCGGATTCGGCATAAAACTGTAGGTCCCTTCAACTCGTGTGAGAACAATAGCACGCACAACACGAGTGGTTGCTGAGAAGCTAGGCCCTGGCCCTCTATGGGCTGTAGCGCCACCCATAGATAGATAGATAGTAGGCTTCGTTATCATGGGTGTAAAAGGATTGACTAGAACAGAAAGATGGTAGTTGGCAATTCGATTTTCAATCACTCAGCGCTATCATGAATTTTTATTCTAATATTAGAAAGGCAATTGACTGTAAGGAACTAATAAATTCGCATCATTCAAAGTACAGTCATCCAATGCCTGGTCTGGATTTGACATCCCTGTTTCAATCCCATACGTCAAGCCCAACTGTCATCAGTGGCTGCACATGTTTTGTTTAAAATATGACTTTTTACAATTGGGACTGTCTCACATTCGTTTAGTGATTTAAACTATTCAAGCCTTGCAACAAAAATGAGTAATTCTGTATTAGGCGCACTCCGTACATTACGATCGCCATATTCGCATGAGTGCATTATAGCTAATGTTTTACAAAAATTGAAGAGACTGAATTAGATACATATGACAACAAGCGAGAAATGCAATTCTGTAAGCAAGATGGCCACGGTTAGAGCACTGTTCGAAGAAGACTTAAATAGACAGCGACCACTAATTTAGGATTGTCTTTTGTCACGAGTTGTGATGCCAGTTTAGGAATAATTTTTGATTTTGCACCATGGTTAAAATTGACACCGGAGTGTGGGGACAAAGACAAAGGCAAGATAGGACATGGGATAAACAATTGTGACAATTTGTTTCAATAAAGTGCTTCATTCGGTGGGTATGTCTTCCGAAAAAGGCGATCCTACTCAATTTCGCCAAAAGATCCTGTAAAGCCGATTTGCACTTCACTACACGTACCAGTGCGGCTTCCAGTCCGGTTAATCGAATACAAACAACTGCTAAATCTGGAAAGGACTAGCGAGTGTTTCAAATCGATACACACCATCTCTGCACAGATGCTAAAATCGCATGCGAGACGATTCATCGCATGGAATATGGAATATAGGACAAATTAATGTGAATTTTGGCAAGGAGATGGAGTGTCCTGAGATTTCTTCAACTGGAAAAGATACTGGGGACTGCTGTAAAGACCGAAGACACTATCATCTGCAAGTCAATTCAACTGCTAGGTTAGGTTAAGTTATTGGACTGCCAGCGATATTGACAGCACAGTTAGACCATTGTGGTACCCAGTGCTCCCAGCTGCAAATTGTGACTGAACCAGATAAACTCTTACTCTTGCTTTCACTGGAATTCGAACCTGGGACCCTAATAAACAAGAGCAGGCACTCAACGAACTGCAACCTCCAGACGGAAATTCAACTATTGGGTCACACAGATGGCGCCAACATCGCCAACTGTGTGACCAACATGCCATTCACAGCAATTAGCAGAGAATTGGAAAATTAGACCCCAGAATCGTCCCGCTACACATCACTTCACTTCGTTAAGCATGGATTGAAACAAATGGTAACTTAGTTGAGACCTGACGTAGAACAGCCACTTACAACGGATGCAACTTGGATTTTCGGCAAATTTGGGCCCAAAAGCTTCCGATCGGAAGGACTAAATTGCCGAAAGATCATTCAATCCGCACCAATTGTGATGCGCATGTGGTGTAACCTCCTCTCCTACTCGTTGATTAATGTTGGAGCCTTCGATGTACAGATGTTGTGCTGTCTCTTCCAGGCATGCGGTGGTTTTGACAAACATGCAAATAGAATTTAACGAGATAACTGGTATGTCTTGGAAGAAGAAATCGCCCAGTGTTCATTGTCTGAATATGCAGAGACTGGGGCAGTGAAATATCTTTAATCTCTTCTTCGTCCCTAAACTTATTTTCTGTTCATGGTATCTCAGATGATTATGGCCAGTTAGCGCGCCGACCACAATCCGCAGCAGATTTTTGCTGCTTTGGAGAAGTATGTCTGTTTTGGACTACTATATCTAGATCATAATACCCGAGTGGTCTAACAAGTTGGAAGAGAATTCCACTTTTCATTAACTAGTTCCATGATTCTTTTGTCCCCTTTACTCTTGAAATTAAGTCAGGTGTGTCCTGAAAATTAGAGAGGTTTAACCGTCAGAATTCATTGCTGTAGGCAAATGATAAGCTAGTTTGTGTGGCCCTAAATCGAAAATATAAAATAAACGATATGTGGTATAAACAAGACGGTGTCACATCTTACATCGAAATTATTCTAGGAAACATTTCGCGAACGTGTAAGTTCACGTTTTCCTGTTGTGAACTGGCCACTGAATCGTGGAATTTTGTTGAACTAAGCATAAGACCGTATGTGTGCACACAATTCGAAAACTCTTAGCG
The DNA here is from genome assembly GCA_916610145.1 of Eristalis arbustorum. Classification (NCBI taxonomy): domain Eukaryota; kingdom Metazoa; phylum Arthropoda; class Insecta; order Diptera; family Syrphidae; genus Eristalis; species Eristalis arbustorum. The sequence continues at coordinate 3,812,410 of OU744318.1, forward strand.
CTTTGAAAACGAAGATTCGTCAAGTTATAATTTGCTGCCCAATATGTATCGAAACGACAAACGAATGACTACGTAATTGCTAAAGCAAACTCAATGCTTGGGTTCCTTAAACGTTCTTGCTATGAATTTTCTAATCCGTATGCCCTAAAGTCAGTTTACATGTCCCTTGTACGTCCGTATCTGGAATACTGTTCCGTAATATGGTCTCCATCGCATTCAAAACACGTGTTGCGTTTAGAAAAGGTTCAAAAGACCTTTACGAGATTCGTTATAAAAAGAATGAATTGGAACCTTGAATCTATGTCTCCTTATAAAATAAGATGTGCCTTAATAGGACTAGATACACTAGAAAAAAGACGAAGTATTCAATCTATTATATTTATTTATGATATTTTCTCGTGCCGTATAAACTGTCCTGATATACTTCAATGTATTAAACTGTATGCCCCAGAAAGAAATCTTCGATCAAGAAACTTGTTGTACCAACCAAGCCACTTATATAATTATGGTTTTAATGAGCCGCTTACAAAATGCATCCTCAATTTTAATTCTGCCTGTATAGAAATAGATCTATGTGATGATAGACTGAAATTCAAAAATTCAATTCCAAATCTCTGAATAAAATTCATATAGTGTCTTAGTTAAATATGTTAAATTTCACACTGCTGTTAGTTTAATTATTTATATATTATTATTAATTGTATTTATTACAACTAGCTAATTACTGACTTTATATAAAATTATTCCCTTATTATTATTAAAATACTATTATACTTATATTTCTGCAATCTGTAAGAGAGTTAAACTCGGTAGATGAAATAAATAAATAAATAAAAAATGTTAAAAAAAATTGTCCAAAATTCAAAGTTGTCTCGTCCGAAACCAATCGTGCCATGGAGATTTTATTGGTTTTTGTACTCGATTCATTATGGCAAGATCCATAGCTAAATTTTAATAAAATTTCCAGTTGCGTCGCGTGGGTTATTAAGATTGGTGTTCGACAAATTGATTTAATAAATGCTGTCATGAACGAGTTTTAATTGCATTACCTCGCAATAAATGCGCGTCGTGTATGAACAAATATAATCTGAAGTTCGATGGAAAAGGTCATTCGAATGCCTGGAGAAAAACACAATAAAGCAATGCACACATTGCACACCCTGACAAGACGCCACTGTAAAATTGACTTTTGGGAACCGGGATATTGATGACCGAGCAAAAATAAGACAATGAGCACAAAGGGCAACTCAACCTTCTTCTCAGGAGGACATAATTTCCGATCCAGAGCAAATACATATGTTTTTGTTCCACTTTCAATGACATCCGAGTCGAAAAAGAAGCAAAGGTCCTTGTTACTTAATTCGAACAAAATTGACTACAAAAGACCGAGACACATAAACTCGAAATTGCAAGGAATCATCCCACTTTGAGATGCGAACGAAATCAACGGAGCGTAGCTTACATTCACTGCAGGAATCCAGAACAAACCCAGGTACGCACAAAGATTTCTCCGTTCATCGTTGCCTGGAAGCAGGAACCTTTCAGATTCTGCAGACTGTGTGGAAAATACGTGCGTTTCGCAGCAAGATAAATGTGCGTTTCTTTTTCATGAAGAAGGACACAAAGACAAACATTTCAGTTCCTAAAGTTGACACAAGCATCCCTCTTAAGATTGAAGCTAATCACAACTACTCTCGAGGTGATTGCAGGATTCTTTCGCCAAGAAAATGAGTTGAAAACTTAATTTAAAAAGGCGCTTTGTGCGAGCCCTAACATTCCAGAGGTGCTTCAAACAACACAAGCAGGAAGCAGGGAAGTTTACCTCAAACGAGAAACAATTCAATTTCAGAAACTTAAGTATGGTTAAATGTTTGTAGCCCATCTCCTCCTCAACACGAGTTACTCTTTGTTGTTCCATGACAAAAGAGTAAACTGCACATCAAAGTGATTGTTGGGGGGTTTTTTTTAGATGCCATTTTGTGATAACAATTGTTCTTTTTTTTTGTGTGTGCTGCCAAAGGAAGTGGGTTACATTTTTTTGTTCTTTGTTCAAGCATCACTGATGACTCCAGCGGGAGAAAAAACTTAGTCCTTTCGGTTGTCAACCAAAATTATGAGGAAATTCCTCACTTTCTGCTCACAATGTGGGCGAATCAAATGGTCCTGTGTCGAAAACTTGACGTTGTAGTTTTCAGTTCTGGGGAATGAACTTTGCAAGTAGATTTTAAGTATGTATAGTGTAATCACATTTTTTTCGTTCAGCCTCAGATGGGCTGGAAGGAATAGAACGTACGCTCCACAAGTGAGTTTTGATGGGGAATTGAAGAGTATCGGGACATGGTTGCAAGTTGTCCACTTCCTATATCGCCTCCTCAAAAGGATACAAATTCGAGGAAGAGTACAAAGTATTAAACAAACGCAAGTTATGTTTGTTTATGTGAACGTGACTCCTCTTAGGCTGTATGCAATTGGGACTGAAAACAACATGGGCTTGGATTTGATCAAGACTTTATTCGGGTCACAAGAGTCCAGTGGGTCTAGCGTCGAATGTTGGAAAAAACTAAAAAAAACATGCGGCCTTCAAGGAAGGACACACATCAACGAGGACTTGGCCATTAGAGCTTCGTCTAATTTGGCTTTGACGTAAGTAGTACAAGTTACACTTGTGCCGAGATTAAGTGCAGAAAAACGTTTGCCAATCGCTGTTTCTTTAGACTCGAAAAGCTCTTTAAGCAGTGGAGACCTATCTCGAAGGACCAAGCAAACATCTAATGACAGTTGTCATCCCAAGCACAGTACGTGGACAAGACTAGCATTCATTTCATTTTAATGTGTTTTCATTAAAAACTCATGACCAGCCTTAGTACTAGACAAAAATACTTGGAACTAGTTGGACGTACGATGTTTTTACTTCTAACTTACTGGCCCTCAGCTGGCACTCTAAGCTAAACTCAATCTTAGCCTATGTCCATCGACCTAATCTAACATGGAAAAGAGTTCTGTCGACTCCAAACCAGACAACGAAATAGAGAGATGAGAGAAAAAACCGATGGGGCAAATGAGGCAGGACCTCAAGAAGCTGGGCATGCAAATTGGAGGTGACTGATGAAAAATCGTGCCAAGGGAGGAAACTTGTAGGCTGAGACGCAAATCCACCTCGGACTGTAGCTCTGGTAGAAGAAGAAGAATGTTAGAGCATAACTAAAGTAATCTTCATTTTCCATAAGTGCAATCCCTGGTGGATAGAGTTTGGCATGCTCGTTGCCGCTGTCATTAAATTAAATATCACTGGTCTTAATACGGTCGTTATCTACAGCATTATTTAGTGTTAGTTAGTGTGCATGTGCTACATGTACAAAGCTGAGTCGGGTTATTCGAGGGATCTTTGTCATTCTGTTATCCACCGCTGTGGATAGGTAGTGGTACAAAGAAGAAACCAAATCCAATTGTCCTCCTACGTGTCGTCTAATGTCAATATAAACTAGGTTCTTGGACAAAACCTGCTTCTGCGAGTTCTTGACCAACATGCATTGACATTAAGTTTCTTTTTTATTTGGTTCACGGAAGAAGAAACAACTTTTAAAAGACGACATCCACATCAAAATAATTCATGCGGGGCCAGTAAAAGTTGATGTAAATGTACTGTTTCATCACAGCATAAAATGCATGCACATAGACATTAGATGCTTTGTGACAGGTAGCTAGAGAGTGTCACCTACTCCTGGACAGATACGAGGTTTTTGGAGTTCTAATTTCCTGAAATGCTTGCTCTTGAGGCATCATGAAGCCCTTTATGGCAAGTTCACCAATTACATCGTATTGCCGGAAATGTCTCTGTGTCCTTGGACCAAGTGCTGACTTATTGTAATGAGCATTAATTGTCTTGGACTTTCCATTGATGGCATTCCCTTCATTGCAGATTGTGAATAAGAATGATAAAGACAGCTACTGGTATTTTTCAGCTCGATGGGTTTTTCGGGACAACGCATGATGGTTTTCCTTTGAATCAAAATTTGATTGCGACTTACATATCTGTCACAAGTGAAATAAATAGCCGATACTAAACACAAGAATTCATAGCGTATTTACCATCTAAATCCAGGTCTTATGATGGAGTCATTTCGAAGTGGTATGCACTATGCGAGGTTTCTTATTAGTTTCTTGAAAAGAATTCAAATTTTCATATTTTTCTGGTACTAATCCGATCATGCAGTAGGTTCTCAAATTACAAGAAGATTACAAGAAATGTGTTACGACATTTTTGCAAGGATAATCCTATTATGGCATTAGCCACAGTCCTTGAAAACCAAAAACTTTAGGTACAAAATGTTGGAAGGGTATATTTGGTTTATGAGGGAATACAGTGGACTCCCAATATCGTGAACACAGGCTAGTGTTTTTTTTCTTTGCTTGATAAAGACGTGAATAACTAACGAACACTCTAGAACGTGAATTTTTACTTCTGGTTGACAGTAAAATTCTGTGATTTTTCTTAAAATGCCCCATTTTTGACACGACACTTGGTTTGTACTTTTTCAAAGCAGTTTCCGATTTGTTGCTTTTTCTAGACGGAAGTACTCTTTTAGCATTGTCAGTGACTCAAAAGAGGTGGGGCTGTGAAAATTATTTATGTCGTGCAGACCAGGGAATAGATAAAGTATACTGTTACGTATTAGGAAAAATGCATTATTTTCTAAAAATCAACAGTGGGATGGTAATAATCGGTACTCAAATTTGATTTCCGCTATAGTGAAGTATATAAAACAATAATCACCCAGTCTTACTGTATGGCGCAAAGAAATGTCAATTTTAAAAGGAGATGAGGAAGTCCTTCGTATTTTCGAGAGAGAGAGAGAGAGAGAGAGCAGTTTGTGTTCTGTTTACTCCTGTTTGCGTAGAGGATTTTTGGAGAAGAACTGTACTGGATGTACAGCAACATGAGCCTAGCAAGGCGTCTACGGAATCAACGCCTGAGAAAACTTAGCACAGCAGAGCGCATGGGCAATATTGTTATAGTGCGATGACTGTTCAGCTCCGAACCAGTGGGACTACCACAGCACCGATGTCGCACACAATTGGAGCCAACCTTCGGCCAACTTCGCGCGCGAAATTTGTGACAGCTGGCTAGTGATTGCGCGAGTAGGAGAGACTATTTGGATAAGTCCCGAGGAAGAACTTTAGTACTTCCTTACTTTAGTAAAATGATGATAAAATCAATTCATTAACTATGTATGTTCTCAACTTGATAGTCTTTGGCATACTCCTTTGAGTTGACTAGCATCCAACATCTCTCAACTTGTATACGGTTGTTATGTGCTACTCGAACAGCGACTCTTTAGTGTTCTTCTAACGCATGTAGCTAAGTATAGCCGGTATAGCCGCAGTTTCGTCGTCATCTTGTCATGCTTCCCTGATCTGTCAGATTCCACGCAGGTTGAACTGCTGTTATAGATTTCACATTTCATAGGTTTTCGTTGAATTCGAATCGTGTAGTTACCTCAGCTAAGTCTTAATAATAATCTTAAGAATAATTAGTAAACCGGCTTTTAGAATCAAATAGAAGCACACTAATCATGTGAAACAGTTTGTTCATCTCGGTCAGTTCATGGCGGCCTTCGCAATAGTGAACTCTTTCGCAAACGTGTTTGCTTTTATTGTTCACGTTATGGACAGTCTACTGTAAGTGAAGTGTACATTTCATGAGTTCGTCATAAATAGGTCAATTTTGCTATAAGTACTTCATCTGGTTGTGGAAGGTTGTCACCGTATATTACGAACCTATCATCCGGAGATTTGGCACCACCAGGAGAAATTTCTTAAATTGTCCCTAATAAGGATCAGACGACGGCATTTTCTGTTCGATCGGTCATAGTGAACAGCTAGTAACCAGTCAATAAACAGAATATATAGTTGGGATTGGTTGTATTTAAAAACTATAGTCGTCGTTGGACCAAAAAACTGAGCATCGTCATTATAATATTTTTTGATGACCAGCATATTCTCGGGTGTGCAGGAGAGATCCGTTCCTCCGGCGATTATAAATAAATCATAGCAGTGCACAACTGATACCAAGAGTGTTTCCGGACTTGATACAAACATCTCATTTTGGTTATGCCAAGCGATGGAATGACATTTTTAGTCTGGAAAGTCCCGATGATAAGGAAGTTTGTGCGACGTGACCAAACTGTCCAAGAATAGCCTTTTCGCTTGGAGAAGTAGTGACTCAATATTGAGCTCCTCGCATACTGACAAATTTTTGAAACTATCGCTGCGAACAACTCGAATAGCTTGCTTTCGCGGTCTTATTCTTTCGGTGATTTCCCATATTTCATGACCATTGGTGAAAGTTGGGCCAAATGCAAATTCAAAGCCCTCTACCTTTGCTATTGAGCTCGGCTTTTCCAATCATACCAAATTTCGCAAAAAGAGCACAAAGGCCTAGACGACCTTGAACAAACGTTCCGGAATACTTGGATAAAAATATTAAAAATTAGCCCAATAGGTATAATTTTACATTATTAGTGCAATCAAGAGCACAGTGTGGAATTCCGTTGTTAGTTGTGCTGCACTGAGTTTCTAAATTTAATTCACTATACGAGCAACTTTCATACTGTGCAGCTCTTCCAAATGACTAACAACGACCGGAGATTAATATATCGAGAATAATTGGACACACTTTCCCAAGCTTCCTCGTTTAAAGCCGGCTTAAATATATCGCTTCTCTTTTGTCGTGAAAGTACAAGAGCAATGAGAGTAATTCTTCACAAGAAACCAAGATGCACCGACTTCTTGGTTATTTGACGGTGATGCTAGAAATGAGGTACAGTGATGCATATGCAATCGTGAAGATTCTACGCAGATATGACGAATTGGATGGGCCACATTGATGTACATAAGTTAGTGACCCCCCTAGACAATATTGCGCTTCAAGCTAATGGCTTCAATCCCCTCCGTTCTCCACAACATGGTTAACTAAACAAATCAATTGAAGAACAAAAAATCAATACATCTAGTCTCAATCAATTGGTCCCACAGCCTATTGCTCGCATTTTTAAAAAAATACAAAAATCGATAAGGAGACTATTCAAATCCTCGCAATCATGTGAACATGACGATTTTCAATCATTGCATATGTTTCTAGCCGGCTCCAGAGTACTCGTGTTCTAACAGATGTTAGGCATTTTCACATTCAACAAGTCTGCCCACATGGGCAGACGCTCCGCTCTTATCTGCTAGCATGTGAATCCGTTGAAATTCTCCAAGGAATAAGAGCGTGAACCTGCTGCCTTATCGAAACGACTTCCTTAAGCACGACACCACAAAATTACTACAAATCCGATTTGCATATCAAAGTGGAGGCGGGAACGCGGACAATCAAGAAACAACGCCTTACACATAAACATCCGAAAATTCTTTTGACCGCGTCGAAAGATTTTTATCGCCAAAAATCGGCTTCAACAAGAGAAAAACAAATTGTTTACGAATTATGTCTGGCATCGTTAGTAACTCAGTCACGAAGGGGAATCTCAAGGCGCCCAGACAGGCAGCCTTCTGATGCGGCACACCCCCGCAGCAGAACAACACAAGTGAAGTCCGAGTTGAGACTTCATCCGCACACTGTAGGCGTTAACGTTAAACGAAAATAACAAGCGTCATTGAACTTACTTTGGCCGTTATCGTATCCCATTCCAGCTCCTGATACACTTCCAGGCAGAAATTACACTTCTCACACTTGACTTGTGACTGACCTTATGTTAGGACCACTCGCTTTACACATGAAACTGAGAATCACACATTGCACAAAGAGGATGCCGAGACTGCACTGACCGAGCACAATGGACGAACAAACAGCACTCAGTCTCGAGAAATTCAATTTCACTTCAAAAAGAACAAGTTGACTGTGGAACAACTTAAATCCTCGCACTTCCGATTGCTAAATAATATCATCTATCGAGAGAAAGAGAACTACACAGCCTCAGACGCACACTATCGCACTTGGAACATGACGAACATTCCTTCGCTCAACCAGGATGCGCGTCGGACAGGACTCAACAAACTCCGTGACACACCGTGAGAGGTGGAGACTTTTTTTTTCTCCCCCGAAACGATGATGGATGGATGCTGCGAAGTCACAAGATACCCAACCGACTGCCGCGTATCTGTGTCAAATAACTTTTTTCCTTTTCAAATTAGATGCTCACTCACTTTCGCTAGTTTTAGCGGAATAATTTACTTTCCATTTTATTTATGAAATTAACACACACATTCTCCAGGGGACGCACGAATAAATCGTTTGTTTTGTGGGAATAATTGAATCGAAAGCGAAGCGACCCAAACAGAAACACCCGAAATGAACTATCCGCTGCTGCTGCATGAACACGGTACGGTACGCCTCTCTCAGTGCTCAGCTCAGTGCCACCGATGACCGAACGAAACGAAAAGCAAAGCATCTGATGCCGAACAAGAGGTGATTAGAAAACGCAAGGCGGCAGAAGAGGAGAGGACGAAGTGTAGCTTCCCGCTCGCTCGGTGAGCAGAACAGTTGACTGGACTGACGTGTATAGTGCTGTCTCCCTTCTCGGTGTTGTATTCGTTTGGTGACAGAAAATTGTAGTAGATCTGAATTGGGTGTGTGGTGGAAAAGTGTAGCATTTCATTTTGTAAATAATTTAATCGGTCCTCCAATAGTTGATTCAGGCCGCTAAATAAACTTAGACACGCGAAAATCGTCCACGATGTGGGTCTTATTTTATTAGTCTGAAGTTGGTGTAATCCCTCTTGATCGTGACATTGAAAAATCGGTAACAAATTTAGAGTGTGAAGAAAAAGGTACTGAGAGGAACAAGCTGACGGAAATGGCCGTTAAGGAACATTGTCGATGGTAAACATTACACAGTTTATTGCAGGTAAGGTAAGAAGGGGAGTGACAATAATCACCAGCAATTTTTTTTTCAAAACTGAAATTCCAAAAGTGTATAGAAAACATCGTTTGAATTGATGGTTCCTGGAAATAATCGGACATTAAACTGATGAAAAATGTAAAATGTAATAAAAGTACTAATTTCTTGGAACAAACAAATTCATTGCCAACCACAATATGTAAGACCAGAAACTTCTACAGTAAGATGGTTGGTTGACAGCGAATTCCCCAGCACACTATACCATGTTGGGCAATTGTGATATTGCTATAGCCCATACAACTACCAACGATAGGAATTCCAATCGGGAACCCCTCCAACCAAGAGCAGTCATTCAACCAACTGAGCTATCCAGGAGTATTTTACAAATATACTATTAAAAGCCATAGGCTCTTAGATCAACTGCTTCCCCCGTGGTAAATTACAATAGATAGCTAGATAGCTAGACATTTGTTGACCAGATGTGCGACATATTGGAGTTAGACAATGTCATGTGTGTTCGAGGATTTTGCGTATTCCTTCTTATCTGTCTTTCTCGCATGTGTGGAGGAGATGCTGACCAGATTGTCTCATATTGACATTTTCCGATCTCATCGTGATGAAGCATTGATAACTGCATTCATGGAGGGCGACGACATCAGATGACACTCCTTTTTAAATAAATTTGCGTTAGTTTTCGAAGCGGAAACCTTTGCGATCCTAATGACCATGAATTATAATGTGAAGAACGAGTGGAAGGGTTGGAGTATTTACACATGTCTCTGGCGACAGCCAAGCTGTGCTTAACCAATTCAGGATAGTTCAGGGTTGCAGGTCTTCTCTGAATTTTACGGGAAGTCTAAATTCGCTAAAATACTTGCCTGGACCTCGGTTCTCTGGATCCTCGGCTCTCGGCCAATAAACTTGCAACAGACAAGGACTCTTAAGACTCGAACTCCCGTTGGATCTACCCGAGCCTAGGCTAGGGCTTCCATCGATGATTGGACCTCTACAAAACACAATCGGAGGTAGCATAAATTTCCAAAATGTAACAAAGCTAAGTTCTTGCTCCCTAACGTTCCTGAAGAAGCCGCAAAACGGAGAATACCTGTATGTAATCAATAACCAGTACGGCGCCGATTTTCCAATGTTGTAGGAGCTAAGTACCAAAGGAAATTGTAAAAATCGTGACTAAAAACTCGATCATGTAAAAGCGCCTTCAGAGGCATTTGTCATTTGCATTTTATCTTTTGCACTCTCGAGCCCTTTTCTCTATTTTGCTATTCATATTGAGTTCTCATAAGATATATCTCACATCTCATCGGCAAGAGTGCATTCTTAGAGAATGAGAAAGATATGGAATCTTCTTCAAGATACCACCGAGAACGATTCACGGGATATTATTTTCCCTTTTCCTCGCTCCTACGTCTGAAACCACAGCTTTGCATTTTTCTACCAGTCTCCCCGCGGGACTAATTTTAGAAAAAAGGAGTAGATCTCCAGCCATTTGTCTGCTTATTCTATCTATGCCTGACTGGGAGCCTGACTAGGAGCTCAAAAGTTGATAGAAGCCAAAGAGGCAAATAGATTCATAAAAAGTGAAGCGTATGTAAAGGGTGAATTTTTTAAAAGCTATAGGAAAGTTTGAAAAAAAAAACATAAAATTCAGAAAAATGCATGAAATCTTTATTTGAATCGATAGTACGATCCATATCATTTAATGTTTGATGATTATTTCATGCAAATGTTGACCTTGTCTGCGCCTCAAATGGTCCATCCGCTTAGTCCAATTTTTTTCATATATACATACTCTTTCCAACATTTCGGCCAGTATCCCACGAATAAATGCTTCAATGTTGTCTTTCAATGCGTCAATTGAAGCGGGCTTGTCTGTATAGACATGAGCTTTAACATAGCCCTACAAAAAATATTCTAAAGGCGTTAAATCGCACGATCTAGGCGGCCAATTGACCGGTCCCGAACGTGAAATAAAATGTTCACCGAACTCGCCTCTCAATAAGTCCATTGTTGCGCGTACTGTGTGGCATGTGGTACCGTCTTGTTGAAACCACCTGTCATGCAAGTCAAGCTCTTGCCTTTTGGGCAAAAAAAGTTGGATATCATCTGACGGTAGCGCTCACCATTCATAGTTACGTTACGATTCGCATCTTCTTTGAAGAAATACGGTCCAATGATGCCACCTGCCCATAAACCGCACCAAACTGTGACTTTTTCTAGATACTTTGGTAGCTCTTGCAATGCTTCTTGCTGATATTCACTCCAAATTGACAATTCTGCTCATTAAAGTACCAATTGAACCAAAAATGAGTTTCGTCGCTGAACACAACTTTCGCGCGATGAACTTTCTTAATAGAGCACGCATTTTGATAATAAAATTCAATAATTTGCAAGCGTTGTTCGTTCGTAAGACGATTCATGATTAAATTATAGACCAAACTGAAGATGTTTGACAGTAAAACAAAACACGAAACGTGGGTCAGCTGTTTAAACCAGTGTTGCCAAAAATATACTAGCTAAAAAATCACCCTTTATATGTTTAAAAAAGAATCAAATCAAAATATTTATTTGAAAACTCCTTGCGTTCTATCGTATCTACGTTTGCTCGAGTGACCGCCAAGTGGACAAAAACTACTATCGGTTTTAACGATCTTCAGGCACGTTGTCGTTATAGCCGATACGTCGGTGTAAGCAATTTTGACTGTACGGCATGCGTTTATTTTAACGGTAGAGCCAATGCGGTCTACGACACAAGTGAGTATATGGCGCCTTGACTTTAGAAGAAGTGTTGCAGAATGAGGCAGATTCTTGCGAGGAAGTTTATAAAGCATCTTACATGAAATTAAGCAAAACGAATTAGAAACTAGGTGATACATAGAAAATGCATGAGTGTTAATAAATTAACTAAATCGACTACACATGAAGTAAATTTGTATCTTTGATCATGATCTTTGAAATCGGGTCATCTTGCGACAAAAGTGGAAGTTGTACTCTGTGTGACTCCAGACAGCGTTCGATTAAGTAATGTTCCAGTTAGTGTCTGACCAGACACTGATGTTTAAATAGGTATGTGGCAAATTAGGCACGACCTGATTCTAGTCTATGTATTCTTTTAGAGGCCAATTCCATGAAGCCACTAAAAATGTATTGTTGATCTTGGATCATACTTACACACGTACTGGGACGCTTACTCCTAGGGATTAGTCATTTTCTACAATCTCGACGCTAATTCTGATGCTAAGTAAATTCTTGATTATGTGCTTCCATTTGGATATCGCTTCTAACATCCTGTATGCGCTAAGAAATACTTTCTTCAAAGGCACTGATTAAAGCCTTTATTATTAATAGTATCATTCGCTTCATTTGCAGTGTTTTCTTGAATAAAAATAGGCGCACTTTACTTAACACGCGCATGACTTAATACTTGGATCGACTCAACTGTCAGGCATATCTACCTTGCTTGTCTATACCGCTGCAAAAGTAGGGTCAAGAAATAAAGCTTATTTTCTTTGCGACGGTTACTAATCGGACAAAAATCCAATAAGAAAACACTTATGCAAACTTTGTATGAACTCATTGCGCCCAAAATCAATTGGAATTTCAATTTTATAGATTATCCCATAGCGCGGACTGGGTCTTAATACTCCGATTCAGAATGACTCATTGCAATCCATAACGGTAAATCTTTCATTGAAATTAGACAAGAGAAATCCCAGAGAAGTCTTTTCCCCTGAGTCCATGGAAACAAAGTGTGCGCGAATCAGAAATAATTGATTGATACATTCTTCTTCCATTTCGCTAATGGGGCACATATTTCCATAAATATAAAACCAATTGACGCATTTCTTCGTATTCATTCATTCATGAATTCCTAATGACAATTCACGTTACTCGTACTCCCACTCCAGCCAGCCAGTGACCATGGAACTCTCCTCTTACAATCAACGAAAGCTCACTAGTCCTTCCACTAGACCGATGAATATTGGGATATTCTGCACCACCACGACTTGGCATCACTTAAACCATCGACCAACAAAAAGTAAAACAACATTCTCTTCTCGCTCTCCTTGTTTTTCGGCCATCCCTCTCGCACTCGGCGACCAACTGAATCCAATTGTCGAAACAGAACCATCATCATGCGACTTTTTGTTCTCTTCAAGAGAGCGCTTAGATTAAAGTGAGATTAAATTCCCTTCCACACAAAGCAAAAAGCACCACAGGCAGGCGAGACGACACGATACGGATACAGAAGACAGAACCAGAGCAGAAGGCAGCGCACAAGAATTTGGTTCGAACAAAAAATTTCAGTCATCTGTTCGTTCAGCACTCTGCCATTTTGGAATATTGAGTTTCATTCTACATGTAAGTTCGTGTGAAAAATAAGCTGACAGAAAATACACACTGGCTCCCCGAAGCACTTCAACATCCACTGCAAAGGAATTTCATCAGTGTCCCGCAGTCCGCGAGTAAAATTCAACAATCCAATCCTACGGCTGCCTCGTAAAAGTAATTGCTCGCGAAAATAAGAAAATAAATTCTTCCAACTGGGATATTATTTTCGCCCGAGAACAGTTTCTGTGTGGTGTATATTGGAAAAAAAAAAGGTTGACATTTTTTTTTAGTACAAATAGAACGAGCGTAAGAAAGAATCTAAAAGTACGGCGAAGGCGAACTGGTGAAAAACGTATTCTTCGGGAAGTGTGAGCGACGAAGAGGGAGTGTGAAGAAAGGAAAATATTTTTATCGAACGGTAAGTGTTGTAAAAGGGAATCCGTGCGAGAAGGAGGAGAGAATGTGTGCTGCTTCCGTACATATTTTCCCAGCAAAAAAGGACGAAACAAAATGGCTAGCGGAAAGAAGTTTGCGTTTTTTTTCCCTTCGTATTTCTTGTCAGTAGCTATCTAGCTGTTTTTTTTTTTGCTTCGTTCCTTTTATTCTGATTTTCATTTGTGTGTTTTTTTTCGTGTTCTTTCTCCGCTTCAATTTGCTAGCCAGCTAGCGAGTGAGTGAGCGAGAGAGAAAGAGAGGGAAACGAGAATTAGGTTAGTATGTCATCTTGGCATCGTCGCCTAGTAGTACTGGCCGTAGCTGCCTACGTACAAATCAAGTGCGAAACTAAGACAATTTATGGGTGCTGCGGCTAGCACTGGCTAGTGGATGTGGAATTCAAATCTTGCAGGTGTCTCCTGGGCATTGTCATGTCCACTGTCGATGCCTAGCATCACCTCAACACAATAGCCGTTTGTCCGATTGAGAGACTGGGCTCTGGGTGGCTGGTGTGTGCAGGAATGTGCATCGAACACACATTACTCTCAGATTTACAATCTCTGGTGTTTGCTTTTCTGTGTGGCTCACTCATGTTTTTGTTTTATCTGCCTTCTGTTTGCGACGGTTGTTTTATTACATACACAGGGGGGGAGACGGAATGAGTGGGAGCGAGTGAGAGCAAAACGACGGAATATTTGTAAGGGAGCAAATGGGGGGGCTGTACGGACAACAGGGGTGGGCTCGTCAGCGCCCCTGAAACTCAGCCAGAAGGGGAGGTTGATTCCAAAGTTCTCACGAGTTACAGGGAAGGAAATAAGTGAAGGAAAGAAACGAAAAAAAAAGGTTGAAATCCAGAGAGCGAGAGTATAGTCAGTTGCGGCTCGCCTGCCCGCTCCTCCTGCATCTACATCGTCGTGGATTCTCAGCGTGTAGCGTATGTACATTGATGACGATGATTGTGGGCTTTGGCTCTATGGTTTCATGGGTTTTTGGCCCACCGACAAGCGCCGCCAACAACCACCACCACAACCACCATCACGAGTACGCCGATGAGCGACAGTCGACCGACCAACCGACAGACCGACATCAGAGAGCGTGAGGGAGCGAGAGATAAGGCTAATTTTGTATATAATATCGGATTTTTCGTCGAGAGAAAATGGGAATTTTCATTTTTAACCTATATTTGGTGGCTGTACAGTGTAGTGTGTGGATACTGTGTTCTAGTAGTTCTCTTACTCTGTATGATTGTGAGTGAGTTCTGTTATTCGGTGAATTGGTGTAATCGTATCGAGGGAAAATAGTAGTCCTCTGCCCACTCACTCACTAGGATATCGGTGAAGAAAACGAATCGATTGCACGCCATCATCATTTCGATTTAAAAACACCCGAACAGAAAAAAAGAAAAGAAGAAGAAAAACGACAAATTCTGAAAATTTGTGAATTTTTCTGTCGAAATTGTGGTATTTTTTTGTTCGCTGCTACTCGTGGTGAGTCCTTCGTTTCCTTTTGAATTGTATAAGGGTTTACCCTCGGTGTAAAATTGTGTGTATCTGTAGGGGGGAAAAGTAAAATTGTGTGTATATACAAAAAAAAGTTACGTATACGCATCAGTGGTTCGGGTTCTGTTTCTGGTTTCGATTTTGATTCGCATTTTGTTGTTGACGATAGAAAATTACATTTTGGGTGTAGGTAAGGTATGCGAGTGGTATATTTTCGGTCATCATCTCATCTTCGCCATCGCCATGTGGTCGCAGTCCTCTCTGTGAACGAGTGCACATACAGTATACAGTGAACGGAGATCTTTCGATGACCTTTAAATATTTTGGAAAACCACTGTGTTCAGAGAAGTGATTATGTACTTACATTTTTTTTCCCCCGATTTTTTTTTTTCTCAAGCAATCATCCCCTCTTGAGTCATAGAGAAAATCACACAAACTAGTTGACAAAATATTAATAGTTTCGTTCATGTTTTCACCTCGTTCGCAAACCAAATTACTTAAAACAAAATCGAGATTGAATTTTATTTAACTTGAAATCATTTTGCAGAGCGATAAAGACTTAGCAAAAAGCAAGCCAAGCCCACATCGAGGAGAAGGAAGTTTTGTTTGCGTAAAAGGACACCAGGAAAAATATCGAAAATCGATCTAATAATGCATAAGATGGCAGCACCCACTGGAGCAGCCCAGCTGGAGGCACCACTGTCGGCGCCAAAGTATGGGACACTGATTCCGAATCGTATTTTCGTCGGTGGCATTAGGTATGTCCTGGAGTCCCCGCTGTAGGGCGTCTTAAATTGCAATGAATCCTAGTCATCATTTCTAATCTTCAATGTCTTTTGCTTATTTTCCCCCTTTTGCAGCGGAGATACCACAGAATCCGAATTGTGCCGTGTTTTCTCAGCTTACGGGAATGTGAAGTCGACCAAGATCATCGTGGACCGGGCTGGCGTCAGCAAAGGCTACGGCTTTGTGACATTCGAAACTGAACAAGAGGCTCAGAGGCTACAAACCGAAGTAAGTGAATGTGTGCACAAAATTCTGAGATTTCCGACTATATTTGAACCTCTTTTTTGAATTGAAAACATAAAAACAAAATCAATGCCAGTAAATGGGCTAATAAAAACATTTGTTGTAATTCTCATCCCATTTAGGGCCCAAATATAAAACTCTTCTTGATTCATAAATGTGTGTAGTGCGTTGTGCGTGCGAAATTATCGCCTAACTCTCTCTCAATCTCAACACTCAGGGAAGATTTTTGTTTTGTTTGTTCAGTTTAAATTTTTTATTTTCTTATTTTATTCCTAAATGCAACAAAAAAAAAAAAGAAAAAACAAACCAAAAAACAAAATGTGTATATGTACAATTTAAAAAAAAAGAAAAATGTTACGTTTTTTGTTTTGGAGAAATGTTTTCAAAATGGAGATACGTAGAGTTTTGTTTTTTTTTTCTTTTTTTTGTTGTTGTGAAAAAATTGAAACTTTGTTCGATTGATTGGTTTTACTTGGGATTCTGTGTTTCGTTTTTGATCAAAAGAATTTAGTTCTGGATTTTTATCATTTATTTATTGAGTCCTTGTGATCTGTTGTTCCGAGTTGAATTGAAACACACTTACATATGTGATTCAAAGTTCCGCACTTTATGCTGCAAGTTATTATATGAATTTCTCTTGTTATGTTTCTTTCTTTTGTTTTTTTTGTTTTTTGTTTTAATTGCTGTAAGATATATCTAGATGTTTATCATGTATTTAACACATACTCTACTCTACACTCCCTGCATATGTATGTACGTACCTACTGATTGTATATGCAATTTTGGGGAGCAATGTGATAAAGAGAGCAAAGTTAATTAGATGTAAATATTTTGTTGCAGTAATACCTTTTTAGAAGCATTATACCAAAACGTAGATGTAGACGCGTGGGACGGTTTCTTATGTATGAATTTATTTGTTATTGTTTTGTTTTTTTTTCTTCTTATTTTTATTTATTTATGTTTCTTTTGATACAGTGTGGGCAAGCATCAGCAGCAGCGGGCTAAGCTACTCAACAATCTGTGCTATTCGTTTCGTTCATGTATAATTTTTCTTCATTATCATTCCAATCAAGCTTCAGTGCGTTTTGCTAGTGAAATCAATTTTTGTTATCGTTTTCCGTTCAGTTCGGTTAGTGGCGCCATTGGATGCGATGTGTGTTTTCTTTTCATTATGATCTTTTTTTATTTTTTTTTTCCATCAAACACTAGTACATTACGAGTATGCGTGAACTAGAAAGTTTAGACAAAATAACAGTTCAGAGATGAAGCTCGTAGGAGATCCTCCATTTGTAGCAAGTTAGGTGTGAAGAATGAATCGGTCAATCTCATTCTCTGTGTTCACACTTTATCAGCTTTCCCTTATCGACTGTCCAGCATTGGTGCTTTATTGCTTCGGCACCCTCTGTGTGAAACTTAGTCATTGCGATAACACGTTCAAGTTCGCTTATGGAAGACCAAAGAGCACTTACGACTGATTTAATGTGGGTCGACCAATTTGTTGGATGGAACACTGCAACATTCGCATTTCTATAAATCATTCATCATCTGACGGAGACACGTCTTTCAATCTTATGAGATGACAAAAAAGTTCACAGCCGCCATCACCTTAAAAGCAGCCAAGAACGTGTTCATTTTCCTTATTTGCCTCTTCACACGTTGTGTGTACATGAGTGCACGTCATTTATGACAATGTGAAGTTATTCTTTGACAATTCTGGAATTATCTGGAACCACTTATATTTTATTGCCATGCGTTGAATCACACGTGCATCAGTGACTACCCACGATGTAGGTTATTTCATTACACGCCAGTGAAATAGAAACTGTCACTTGACGTTGACAGTGTCAGAAAATATTTTACACATCCAATGTGGAAGCCGGACACATGTTTCTTCACTAATGTGGCAGTTGTGATACACAGAAGAAAGGTTCACGTCTGCTCCAGGCAGTAGCGCCACCCCATGTTAATGTAATATTCATTTAAATATCTATCACTCCTCCTCCTTCTCCTTCGCCAAGAGGTTTGATTAGATTGATTAAACCCATCCATCATCAGATCATCGTGTCACATCGTTAGCTGAGCAGCAGCAGAAACAGCAGCAGTCATTTACCATCGACCCATCCGCTTTCAAAATTTGTTAATGAACCTCCTCTCATTTCTTCACTCTAAACTTGTTTCGATTCTTTTTTATTTTGTTCTTCTTTTTATGACACCTTAATTATTCATGTTCTCAAACGTCCGTCTGAAGAATGTATCTCCACACATCATACGGTTGTGTGTGACTTACACTTGATTAGGTGAAAGTATTTCTTGCTGTGAATATTCTTTACTATAATCAGATGGTAAACTGGCTAGACGAGACTTGGTGTAAAACCAGTTTCATGTAACAGAACACTTGAGAGAACACAAACGAGAGATGCTCTGCTCACTAGATGCGTATCTTTTCAAAGTAAACGATTTTCATGCTCTTTTTTTTGTTCGCGTTCGATACCACGCCTAAAAAAGAATAAAACCAGAGCACCAGATGCTATTCGAACACGAACACTTCAGACTGCAGACATTCGATCATGATAAAGGTGTCTAGGGGATTCCCACTTAAAGTCAATTTGGTTCCGTCATGTTAGACGAACAGGCAGTTCGCTCTCACGCCACATAGTCTTTCGATTGGTTTTAGACTGCGATTTTTTTGTTTGTTTTTGCGAGCAATGGGATGTAAGACATGCGTGTGGTGGAATGCTTCGATTACGTCATACGTAACAATCACTGTGGCGACTCGCGTCATTTAAGACAGAAGAAACCAGACGAACGGAACAAAATAGAAAAGAAAAACAAAAACTTTCTTAATTGGCGGAAGTTTGGAGTCAGCTTGGTTCATTGCATTTAGTTTCAACAAAAAAACAAAAAATCCCATGTGTGTGTGTGTGTAAACTTAGCCGCCGGACTTTGAGTCGAACCAGTTAAACGTTTGTTGGCATGAACTGCTTTTCTGATCCGCTGTGCGTTAAAAACTGCACACGTTTCTTTAAATGTGTGTGCGCTGGCTTGCAACTGAAGTTGGAATGCAGGCTTTGAATGTGGCTTGCTGTGAATCACGATAAAGAAGGCGCATGTTTTCGACACTGCTTGTATGGATGGCAGTTCAGAAATTTGATGAACAGATCAATGAGTTCCACATGTACTTACTGAGGATATTTGTTACCTCAAAGAATACGCACCCACTGTGCCTAGCTAATTTGAATAACATTCATTATGCGTGCGCGTAAATACTTTCACACGAATGGTCGCAAATAGAGACTGCAGCAAAATGTTCCTTAAAAAATCTCACAATTCCCATTCTTCTTCTTTGATTGGCGCTACAGTCCGGTGTGGACCTGGGCCTCAACCAACATGCCTCTCCAGCCAGCACGATCTTTCGCCAGCTGCCTCCAGTTGCGCACACCAAGTTGGTTGAGGTCCTTTTCCACTTGTGTCCGCCATCTAGTGCGAGGACGTCCTCTGTTGCGCTGTCCCAATGGCTCGGTGTCGAAGACTCTTCGGGCCGGAGCTGTGGTGTCCATCCGCTCTACAAGACCTAGCCATCTTAAGTGTTGGATCCGAAGACGCTTAACTAGGTGCATGCCGCTGTACAGCCCATACAGTTTGTGGTTGAACCTTCTCCTCCAGAGCCCGTCAACGCAAACAGGACCAAAGATCGTAGGCAGAACTTTTCTCTCAAAACAACCAAGAGCTTCTTCATCCGCTTTCAATAGCGTCCATGTCTCTGCTCCATAGAGTACGACTGGGATGATCAGGGTGTTATACAAGGTCAATTTGGTGTTTCGAGATATGGCTCTGTTACTCAATTGCCTCTTGAGCCCAAAGAAGCAGCGGTTGGCAAGAGTACTGGTGTTGTTGTCCCTATTTACTCCAGAGCCTAGGTAGACGAAGTCCTTGACTACCTCCAAGTTTCTGCTGCCCAATATGACGCTCTGTCCGAGACGTCGATGTTGTGCGTCCTTCCGTGATGACAGCATGTAGTTTGTTTTGCCCTGGTTTATCGCTAGACCCATTTTAGCCGCTTCCGCTTCAATGCCAGCAAACGCCTCATTGCCGGCTCCCTGTCTTCGTCCAATCATGTCAATATCGTCCGTGTAAGCAATCAGTTGAACGGACTTTTGGAAGATCGTGCCTCGGGTGATTGCGTTTGAGTTTCGCACTATCTTCTCAAGTATGATGTTAAAGAAGTCACATGACAGCGTGTCGCCTTGCCTAAAACCTTTTTTGACATTGAAGGTCTCCGTGAGTTCGTTACCTTCCTTGAAGGAGCAGCGAGAGTTCTCCATCGTCATCCAATGTCAAAACTAGACATGGGGCTGTTCAGCTCGTCTCTATGCACGCTGTAATAGGCCGCCTTGAAATCGACAAATAGGTGGTGGGTGTCCACGTGCAGAACCGAACATCATTGTCCTTTGATCGTTTGCTGGGGTCGTCAACTTTGAATCCGTCCATATCCGAGGCCTGTTGTCGGTTCGTAACCGTCGATTTTTTATGCAGTGAGGGAGTTAAAATCACGCACACAAATGGCCAGGCCCATTATATGACCCTCGGGTAGAAGGGGATCGCTGCATACATTAGTTCACCACACAACGGTTGTTGTGATGGCTATCCAGGGGCCCCACGAAGAGGCTGTATGTCAAATTGGCTTATGCACAAGCAGGGATCGCGCTGGCATCCTACCAGGTTGGGTGCAGTCAGCAACTTTGCCCTGTGTACATAATCTCATGCCCCCACAACAATTCCCATTCATTGCTGCTAAAACTTGGGTCTAGTTCCTCCAAATCAGGGCAGTAACGCCACCCACATTCTGTCGAACTCCCAAAACAGCCACTCAATCTATTCACAAAAGAATACCAAAAAACAGACAATTTAATTCAATTAGTGATATTTGCCTTGTTTCCAGCGACCATTACACGCTATTAAAATAATTCCGTAACGAGCCAGCAGTGTGCAACACTACCACTCCACAAATTAAGTTGCGCGTATGGAAAATGTTTGATTTTCGTTTGATATCATTGATCGAAGCGAATCCATCCAACCGTGAACCAGAAATATTGAGCCTCAAATGGCGATGGCAAAACTCCCTTAACGGTTCCGGTCAAATGACGCTGTCAACTTTGCATTATCTTAAATTGCAATTTCACGAGTGATGTAGAGTAGAACATATCTAGTGCCGTGTGCTTTAACCCTGAGAAGTCGTGTATACAGACTTCCAGTGGGGTTCGTTTACATGGTCACACAGGGGATCCCCTCGGATTCCAATCAATCAAATGACATTAGAGCTTATACCGAACCTGAATGAGGCTTATTGAATACTCTGGTGGTGATTGCGTCTTTTTTGTTCCGTCATTCTCTCGCACACACCATGTGCTCTTGAGGTACTGACATTTCAATCACGAGGCGTTGATAGAGCGATTTACTTCTTTACCGTTAAAATTGATTGCCTTCGAATTTTATTACAATTTAAAGTTTGCAATAAAATTTGTTCTTCAAGACGTGCATGGATAGGAAGGAATTTTTGCGAATATTCGCTGACAGAAGGGTCTTGTGCAGTAATCCACTTGGTGCCGGAGATAATGGAAGGAGGAGATATACCACTTCTACGTTTCTTGCCCCTCAGATTCATCTGACAGCGTTTTTTATAACATTTCACAGCTGTTTTCCTCCTGCTTCACAGCCGTTTCACAGATAGAGTCTGTGAATACGTGTAAAGCTCGAGACCAGCTGAATGTGAATGTGTTTATGTGAATGCTTACTAGTTTATGCGAGCAGTTGATGAAGTGAATTATCCGACATTTCTGGCTTTGCCACTAATTTGAACGCCAAATATTCTCCTCCAAAAAAAAACGGAAACTAAGAGACAAGTGTGTATGTTCGCAAAATGCATTCAATTATGTTCTTATTATGAGGCTGGAATATTCCATTAAAAACGACGTTAAATTTGAAAACTAACAAATTCAGGATAAACAAAATAGGTCTGTTCCCGTAGTTTCTGCACCAAATTTTGAAGACTGTCATTTTTTAAGGAGTGGAGATAAAAACCTATCAGAATGAAGGAAAATGTGTAACTTATGCTTGTTGGTTTCTGTATGACGTGAGAGACAATATATATCCAAAGTTACAGCAAAACATGTACGTTAAAAAACAGGTTTTTTGGCATTTAATTCGGTTTCTGTTCTTCTGAACTATTTGTTCAAATAAACTCAAACTAATTCAAAACTGTTGAATAGCCGCCAATACTATATTCGAGATTGACACATCAAATGATTTGACAGAAAACCAACAAAATAACCAAAACTACCCATAGACATTTCTTGGGTCGAAATGGACAGGGTAGGGACATTTTTTACTCTTTCCTGACAGCGCTCTTTTGTTATAAATTGTTCAAACATTATAGGTCTGTTCCAATTGATTTGTGCACAGAAATTCGTAGTTGAGCAAATTTACAGAAGTGGGGGTCAAAATCTCTCTTTGAGAGAGAAACTGTGCACAAACTTGTGGAACGACGTTTCGTAGAAATTCACAGAATTCAAGAAACGTCAAAAAAATATATTCAATTCTTACTTATTCAATTCTGAATGAACTGTCGCTTGTTGCTTTTATTTTGAATTTGACAGTCTTCAATTTTCTGCCCACAGAATTTTCTGCGGCAGAAATTCGCAGGGTGGGGAAATTTTTTACTCTCTCGTGAGCACGCTCTTCTGTCAAAATCTACGAAAAAATCAGCAAATGGAACGGCTTTGGACATTTTCCCTGTGAATTTCGGTGAATTTCACAGCAATTGGAACAGACCTTATGATTATAGTTCCATCAATATATGAAAATAAATTGTAGTATTTTTGTAAATGTTTTCACATTTTTCCTGACCGTAATGTTCGTCAATATATTTATAACAATTAGTTTGTTAGAATGATTGGCATCTATTGACGACTTTTCATAATGAATAATTAATAAACAGCTACAATAATTCCTTTTAAAAAGTATGAGCTTAGCGAACAGTGTCCTGGAATACTTTCCAATCGGGGCCATTTCTGACATTAGCATGGGCAATCTCGCAAATTTTTGACACTATTGAGGGCAGATAATAAAAGCAAGATGGCGGTGCTCCGTATATAGATTAGTATTAGTGACTTGAGAGCGGAAACGCTTAGAATCCGAGGTGTATTAGTGACTTGAGAGCGGAAACGCTTAAAATCTGAGGTGGATTTGTGGTGGACTAGGGGTTTTCCAATGGAAAGATGAACATCTCTTTCATTCCATTATCTCTGCTGTTCCCCGTGACTGTGCTGTGAGCACAGCAAGTGACTTCTTCTCTCACCGTTTTTGCTTAAGAATCCAATTAAATATATGAGACATTCTTAGGAAGAGGAGATTGGAATTCGAGCTTTCAACTTGATGACACGTGCAAAAACAAGTTGCAAACATTCCGCGACGCGACCCAATGACTAACAAACTAAATTTATTTTATATTATTTTTACTAGTTCTATTATTTTCATTTGATTTATTGTGATGCAGCATAACTTGCCTAAGCTTTGAAGCCGCTTCAAATAGTTGAACAATTTAAATGATTTAAATCCATTACTCTTATGTTCTTGATGGATGAATTTAACAAATTTATGTGTACATCTGTATAGCCTCATTGGACTGGAATATCCGGAGAAAAAATAAAATGACAAAGTTTTAATTGGTTTAAGAATGTCTCTTTTCGTTTATTTTCTTCTTCAATTAAATTGATTTTCTTGTAAATTAACAAAATTATCTCTCAAAAAGTCACATGTACAAACATTGTAAATGAGAAGAAGAAAACACAGTTTATAGTTTTGCTTACACATTTCTTGTACACACAGTTCTTGATTCGATTTGTTAACTACTACTACATGTCTTATGTTCTGTTTCGACCTTGTTTCCTTTAATCTATGAGCACTTTAATTTTCCTTCTATAAAGTTGTATCTAACTTCTTCTTCTTGGTTCTGTGGTTCTGTCGTTAGTTCTTTTAATTTCTGTTCTGTACTCATTCAATTCGCTTCCTAGAATCTACTTAAAGTATAAATAATATTTGTAAACCCAAGAATGTTCACCTAATGAGGTTATACAGCACCAGTATTTGATAGGACATTTTCCAAATCAGTTTCTTCTTTCGTTCGTTCTGTCCTCACGCACCAATCAGTTTTTTTTTTGTTTTGTCTGTCTCTCGCTGCCAGAGCGGGGCGGAAGCAATGAATTTCGTTTTCCTTGATTATTTTCCACACACAAGGTCTTAGTTTCTTGTTTGGTTTTTATTTAATTTGGTTTTATTTTTGAATTATTGGAAAGTGGTTATAAATACGTTTCGTTTTTTGGTTTCTGTCGTTAATTTACTGATGTACTTTTTTTCATTTGAATAAAGCTTCTTTTCTTTGACATTAATATATAAATATGTATTTTTTTTTAATTGAAAGAAAGTTCCACCAGTTTGTTTGTTACGAACGCTATAGCATTTTGACTGTTTTTACACAATCGGATGGTTTTGAAAGGCAATTTAAAACAATAATCGTTTCTTTGCATTTCTTTTTCGAATAAACAGGGTGAAAGTGTTGTGCTCAGGGATCGGAAGCTGAATATTGCTCCGGCAATCAAGAAGCAAGTAAGTACCTACACACGCTCCTTATTGAATAGTAGATTTGATTTCGTGGTGTTCTCTCTGTTTTCAGTCAATTGTTGCAACGAATGGTGCTGTTTATTATACAACAACACCACCAGCTCCTATAAGCAATATGCCGATTGATCAATTTGCTGCTGCTGTTTATCCACCAGGTAATATACAATAGACTTCTTGCGTTCGATTCAATTGACTTGGTGTTTCTTAACAAAAGTTACTGATTTTCCAGCAGCTGGTGTGCCAACTTTATACCCACCTTCAATGCAATATCAACCATTCTATCAGTACTACAGCGTGCCAATGGTAAGTCCATTCGAGATCAAATATTTAAAGATAAGAATACAATCATCACACAAGATACGTGAGTAGGATTTCCATACAAGAAAACCTCTCAGTTATGAGCACTTGGAATGATTCGATGTTATTAGGATTTTTTTGTTATAGTATAGTACAAATTTCTATAAATGTTAGATAAGCATGCTCCTACCATGACACTGTAATCCCTCGGGATTCGTGTGAATTGCTCCAATCGTTTTCTATAAAAGCTCGATCAAATTGGTGTACTCATTCTCGCGTGTCGTATTATAAGCCCAGAATTACCTCTCAAAATGATGACGACTCTCAAACTGTAACTGTTTCATGTTTCATACTAAAACATCGATAGTGTACCAAATCGATTTTTGGGAAAATGTTGTTTTGGGTCCTAATTTTACCAAAAAAAAAAATCCTTTATTCCAAAGACCCTGCCTAACAGAAAGCTTTCAAAAGTAGTATGCAGTATTTCTTAAGACTAAAACATCAGATGAATATGAAGAAGTTAATGAATGCGGAGGCGTCTACATCTATACATCCACTGTTTCCATCGGGGAAAGATTCAAGATGAAAAGCTTGCAGTTATTAAAACCCATTAAGTGACATCTTTTGGTAAAACCGCCGATTGATAGACATAATCGATTATTGGATAAAATCCAGCTCCGAGTTACTGAAGACAATTATATTTGTGCATACCAACGAAATCAGTTTCGATCAAATGTATTTTCTCTAAGGCTTGGTTGATACATAGTGATCTTAAAAATAGGTTAAAGGCAAAATGATTTACCGAGTTGCTTTCCGACACGATATTAATTAGTTTGAAAGAACAAATGTGTATTTATTTATAAAGTAGAACTTCGATAACTCGAACCATCACCAGTTACCAAATAAAAATTACTTGTACGTTTCAATCTTGAAGACAACCAATTTCATTCGAGTTATCAAAATATATGCCCAATTTCACAGTGCTCGTTTATTCTCCACATTTGTCTTTAACTTGATTTTAGCGATTTATTAGGTTTCGAAGTTGCGTTTAAACCATCAACTGAGTTAAAAGTTAAACAAGAGAACACTTCAGTTTAAAGCTTAGTTCTGCATATCAGACATCTTGTTTCGCTCTCATTTTTTCTCTTCCGTACTTTTTCTCTTTGACATCTGTTATTCAGTAATGAGATCCCTTCTTTGTGTGGAAATCAATTGCACTGGATTCATAGAGCATCATCATCCATCTTGTTGTCAAGAGAGGTGAGACATAGGAAAAGCTTCATCTCCCTTGCCTACAAGATGGAAAAGCTTGCTGTCGAAATTAGTTCGTGTAAAAGTACTCATATACAGCAGCTTCTCTCTTCCTTGGTGGAAAGACAAGCGCAAAATTTCCAAACGAATGCACCAAAAGCATTTTAAAATCACAAAGCATAGCAAATACATCGAGGACCCCAACAATTATGGGTGTAGGCTCAAATATGCTCAAAATTTGATCAACCTCAAGTAAATACACGAACCAATTGTCAATCGCTTTACACAATCGAAGTTCAACCGAACTGAAATTCAAATTTTACTGTGAAACCGGACGAATTCAACCAAAAACGTGAACTGTGTTCAAGGTTCAGCTGAACCTAAGTTGAAACATTCCTGTGAAGCATTAGAGTTATCGAACTTCGACTTGCCCAAGTTAAACTGTATTCAGATTTTAAAGTAATTCTTTTTCCATTTAAAACGATTTATCGATAAATTGTCAGTAGTTTAATGGGAAACATATCAAAGTACTAAACTATTGATGTTTAACGTACCCTACTGGTGTTATGTGTGTTGTGTACGCCAATGTGAAAATATAATTTGCAGCAATTGATCTATCGAATAATTATTGTTCATAACAAAGTAAACATTGAATGTGATGGAATGTAATCAATGATTTCTGCGATGGTCGCTGAAATTAAGTTTTATGTAGTGTAAAAAGTGTGTTAGTTATGCTTTCAAATGTGTCTACACTCTTAAAAGCATTCCCGCACTCAACATTTGACATCATGTAATTTAATTGCATAATTGGATAGTTGAAATTCCGATCGTGATATCGCCGTGGTATTACAATTAACGTGGGATGTTGTGCAGTCTGCTCAAGTGAAACAAATGACTGACAACCCGGTATATTTCTGCGAAGCTTAAAATTACTATCTTATCTCTGCAACCGCTGTCGTGCTTTGGTAAGATATTTGTGAATTATAAACAATGGCTGCTTATAGTGGGTATGCGCGTTCATTTCTACGCCGGTGCCTAGGTGTAGTTAACGACACGATGAACAATTTTCATGATTAGCGATTTCACTTTTCTCAAGCCAATGTTCAGAGTATAAGTGGTGATCCCCTCTATTCGTCAGAGAAGAATGACACGAACAACTCAAGTAGTTGGTGTACGCAACAAGGTCAACTAAGCCCTTGTTGCTCTACCTATATTATCGCATTGATTTGACTTGTTTTCTATCTTGCCACCGTCTTAACACTGTTAAAGCTTCTGGAAAAAATTATGTTGTAGAGGAAACAATTCAGAACCACTTGTGTTCTACGACTTTTCATCTAACTCACCTGTATTTGATAGGTGATTTAAGGCCAAATACAAATTCCCCAAAAACGATGCTTTTTTTATTTTTAACACTCGCATCACATTGAGATGCAACAATGATAAGGGAATAATTTTGTTTCGGAGCCGATGTCGACCGATTACCAGAAATATTTATGTGTGCACGTGCAGTTCGGTTCAAAAACCTCTGAACCGTTCGAAACCTGCACCGGATTTCGGCAAGGAGATACGCTGTCGTGTGATTTCTTCAATTTAGTACTGGAGAAGATAGTGCGGCGGGCAAAAGTCAACACGGAAGGCACTATCTTCTACAAGTCAGTCCAGCTGTTGGGATACGCTGATGACATCGACATTATCGCGCGGTCCCAACGTGCCAAGCTTTCACGGCAATTGAGGAACAGCTGGTCTTAAGGTCAACGAGGACAAGACAAAATATATGCTGTCGAGCAAAAAACGATCCGTCGCACACCACCTAGGCCAAAACGTCACAATCAACAGCTACAATTTCGAGGTACGAATGACATCGTAGTGGAGATCCGACGTAGAATCGCCCTTGGCAACCGATGCTATTGCAGTCTGTCAAAACAACTGGGCTCGAAACTCCTGACTCGAAGGACCAAAGTCGTGCTCTACAAAACCCTTATCCTGCCAGTCCTACTTTATGGAGCCGAAAGCTGGACATTAAGTAAGGCTGCAGAGCTGATTCTTTGTACCTTCGAAAGAAAAATTCCGAGTCGGATATATGGTTCCGTCTGCGAGTAAGGCGAATGGAGGAGAAGACACAACCGCGAACTCTACGAGCTGTACAAGGATGTCTATGTAGTCCGGAAGGCAAAAATCTGTCGACTACACTGGCTCGGCCACATCGTGCGAATGGACAACAACGCTCCAGCAAAGAGGGTCTTTGAATCCGAGCCTCCTGGTTCGAGAAGGAGAGGAAGACCGAACAGTACAGGTACAGAGACCAAGTCATCGCGGATGTAAGGCAGCTTGGCCTTGATGACTGGAAGCAGCGTGCCCAGGACCGTCACCGATGGAAGGCAGCAATTGCTCAGGCTCAGACCCTTCATGGTTCGTCTGCCTGATAAGTAAGTAAGATTTATGTGTGAAAATCGCATCGTCGTCCATCGCAGACTTAACTGCATTGTAAGATTTTAAATGCAGTTAGATTCCAGCAGCAACCGGTGCGTACTGCTTAGATTGCATAGCGGAAACTAAAACGTAATAAAACTCTTCGCACGTAGTTTTACTATTTTTTTTTTATCAAAGAGTGCGTGGCCAAAATGGACTGGGGGCATAGGTTAAGTGGGAATTTAATCGATAAGTTTCCGATTTGGTGTTCAATGCTTAAATTACTCGGCGTTGTGACTCAGCAATAAACACAATCAGTTTCTAATAAATTCATAAAAGTGCAAACAGTATCCACGAACATTCATATACACAACAACACTCAAATAATCCTCTAATAATCACGCGTATTCACTTCTCATTTCAGAATGTACCCACCATCTGGCCCCAAAACTATCAAGGTAATTGAGATATCCAGAAATAACCAGCATGAATCAACTTAATTTATTATTTCTAAGAAAGAATTTATTTTTCGTTTGTTAGACTTGAATTACCGATCATTTTTTTTGTTTTTTTTTTCTGTTCGTTTTTTTCAAACAAGCTCTTTATCCTTAACTAATTCTCTCCAATGTGATTTGTGTATTTTAGGCATTTATCCATGTTAATTTCCAGGACAAACAATAATACAATTTACAAAAAAAAGTCATTCTCACAGAAAAAAATAACAAAATCAATAAGAAAAGAAAATAATTAAGAAAAGAGAAAAACTTTGTTGTGGGTATAATCAGGCTACACCAAAGATAGTTTGTTTTTTTTGTTGCTTAACGTGAAACGGGAGAAATTTATAAACGACAAGAGAGAGTATATTGAAGTAACAGCTCACTCAACAAACATACCGAGTGCAGATATACAATGTAAATGTAAAATATATTAATTAACATATATAGAGGTGAAAACTAAGCGGAGAGGATAAGCAGACAACAAATAACGGCATAATGCATATTATTTATTAATTTAAAACAAAACAAAAGAATACACATAGATTATATTAAAGTAAAGCATATATATATTATTAAACAAAACAAAAATGATAAAGAGCAAAACTAAAATATGTACGAACCTAACACGTAAGGATGAAGACATAGTTAATTATATATATATGATAGATAAGTAACTATATATATATAACAAATGAGAATGCATCACAGAACATACAGTAGGGGAGAATAATCTAATCTACTATAATTAGAGACAACAAAATAACGAAAAATTATAAGCAATATAAAACAAATGAAAGTATAAACTCAATAACCGTATACATACATGTAGAGAAAATGAAAAGGTAATTAACAAATAAAAACAAAATACATAGTATTAGAGCGCATTAACACACAAAAATAATGTAAAGAAAACGAAATTCTTCAACAAAAATCAAAAAGACAACAAAATTTTGTTATACACCATAATTTTTAGTATTAATTTATTGAAATTGATGAAACACGATGAAATTGCTGCTAGCAGAGAGATATGTATGCATAAGAATGTTGTATCGGTACTGTACTGTACTACATGTGAACTACTGAAATGAGAATAGGTACAGTGCATAGAGTGTTTAAAGATTGAATATTGAATTGCCGAGAGAACGACAACAACACACTACAAATGCATGAACGAACAAATTCTCGGTTCTCGGTGTAAAGTTCTTAAATTCAAAAAAACAACAACAAAATGAAAAGCAAAAAAACAAAAAATATAAATATATATATATCTATGAATATGTATGTGTATATTGATATTATTTATTAATAATTAGTGAATATATTTAAATATGCAGTGCATTTCTTTTGAGATGTACAATTTTTTACTCAAAAAATGAAAAAAAAAGAATGAATAAGAAAATATATTAACATATACATGGCGCATGCATAATTAAGAAGTCATTCCCAAAAACCCACTCATTGACTATAAAATGAAAAGAAACTATAATATTTATTTGCAAAAAAAAAACAAAACACATGTAAGAACAAATAACGCAACGGGAGTCTATATACACATATATACAAGTATTAGAGTACGTTGTTTGTTGCGAAGGAGAGACAAACAAAAGGAAAGGGGTGTGAATCCGATCCCGCGATTCATGCCCACTCACATCCCCACATGCATACACATTAAACATACACACGGTGAAGAAATGAAGTAATAATTCAAGCAATAAAAAGATGCATAAAAACATTATTATTATAATTATTTTTTAATTTATGGTATTGTTCTCATTATGCAATGCATAGTGAGAAACATACAATTCGTGATATTTTAAAATATAAAATTTTAGAGCATACAATTTAAAATATGTAATAATATATATATATGTATATTAATGAGAAAACAAAACACAAAAATGGTGGAAAAAAAGCAAAAAACAAACAAGAACAAAAAACACACACAAATGGAAATATCTACTTGTTTGACATGAGAACAAATTGAAACTATTAATTAATAACTTTAATTACTATCTATCGTTTATTGACTAAGAATAGACAAAGTCACCCACACACACTTCATGCATAGGGCATAAACAATTAATATATACCTACATAGATACATCTCCATATTTAAATGTAACATCTGAACCTAGTGATAATTTCTAAGTGAATTACTATTAAAAATCTAATTTAAAACAAACACACACACATTAAAGAAACGAAAACAAAAACGTACATCAATGAAGTATGTATTTATTTTAATTTATTTATCTTATAAATTATTGAAAACTAGAAACGAAAAAAAATGTAAAGAGGAAATAGAATGAAGAGAAAAACAACTACGAAACTTAACTTATTTTCCAGAAGAAGACAGACAGGCATATTAATGTCGATTTATTTATGAAACAAATTGTTAATTGTTATTTAAGCGAACAGAATATACTACTTATATGTATTGTTACAACAGCGAGTTTGCATCTCACACATGTAGTTAAACTATTTCGTTTCTTTTGTTCCTCTTGATGGGAAGCACATACTATTCACACACAACACACAAAAAAAAAGAAAGAAGGTAACAAACAATGTGAAATTTTGGTTTTTGTTTCTACAGACTTTTTTTCGTCTCTGTTTCTGAAAATGACAATAAGAATTTGGTGAATTGTTTAGATTCTTTTTTCTCCTTTCTTTTGTTTTTGTTTATTGATTTCTCGCAACACAAAAAATGTCGCATACATACCTAAACAACGTGATTCAAGAAAAATGAATAAGTAAAAGCAATATAAACTGAATATACACATATTTTCTTTTTTTTTTTCCTTGTACTCGCTGAGGAACGTGTGTTTCAGTGGTATATTTTTTTTGTTTTGTTTTGATTTAGGAGGCAGAAGTAGCGGTGATATATATATTCTACGATGCTTTGTTGGCATCTCCCAACATCAATTTGTCAGTCTGTGCTGTGCAGGGGATAAAAATAAATTGCAACTAGGACAATTGCATTTGTCTGGCAAGAGTGGCATGTGATTGATGGCTTTTGTCTATGCCAACGAGCTTTCGATTCGTTCCAATAGAAATTCGACCGTTGTTTCAGTTTCTTTTGAATGCTTCGTCTGGCTAGTCGTTGTTCCAATATTTTTAACCACTGTCTGCTTGGTCATTTTTCACTTATGAAATGTGGAGTCCTTTGTGGAAGTTTCAAGTGATTTTTCACACTTTTTCCGCTGTTTCTTCTTGAATTTTCTCGTTGTCTAGCATGTTGTAACAAAGCTCATTGGTCAGTCATATGTTATTTCCTAAATTGATCTCCAATCACGTGTCAAATCATTCCAAAATCTCCAACCGCTAAACTCGCTTGGATGCAAATACGAAAGTGGAAGTGTCAGTCACATGCTATTTCCTAAATCAGTCTCCAATTCACTTGTCAAAGCATTCCAAAATCTCCAACCGTTACACTCGCTTAGATGCGAGTCCTTTATTTCATATCCCTGCTGTAATTCCATGTCAGGAATTCTTCATATCGATCCATGTGGAGCTTAGAAGACGTTTCTCCCGTCCTTTTCACTTGCCCAGCGTCGTATTTCCACTTACCCTCTCGAGGAGCATATGCTTTCCACCTCACAAATTTATTAATCCCATTCCACAATTCTGCCCTATATTCCAGGCACTCACTCATCGCTCTTACGATGTGATTTCGATGATTGATTGCACCAAACAACTGCTGTCAACTGAGCCAATTAAGGTGATATCTATCATCTCAACGAGGAGAAAAGGGAACAGTTTTTTTTCTTTTCACTAATGATGTATGAATAGGAAGGGTGTACACCTAACATATGCTTAAAAACATTCTTAAATCGTGTACACATTTCACAAGAAAAACAACATAATAAACCTGATGAATGCCTAAAGTTACAACACGTGATATTCACCCATCCGTCTAATCAAGTCTTAACCATTCCTTCAGTTACAATGATGCACAGCTATTTCTGCCCCAACGCACAACTCTGCTTTTCATTAAGCGACTAATTTCGATTGTTTAATATTTTGTTTTCTTTTCCGTTCAAGGTTTGAATTATTGCGAAAGCGACTTAAACCAAAATCTATCCGCTCAAATTTTGTAAAACGAACAAGAAATAATTAAAAAATAACAAAAAAAGACAGAAATGCGAAGAAGAACGAACTATATTCAAACAAGCAAAAACAAAAGAGTAATTTCCAAATGAACTGCCAACTAGTTTGAATCCACACGCGAACGAGAGAGTATTTTTTTTGGAAATGCGTTCTTAAAGACTCTAATTTCTAATTTATTACTTGCAAGTATCTTCGAAGCGTAACAATTCAAAAAAGACAACATTACAACGTAACGAATATTATATGCATGGATTATTTATTTTTAAATGCGTATCGAGCAAACAGTTTGCCTTTTGTCAAATAATTTATATTCACAAAATTTTCCAGCCATGTAGTTTAAAAAGGAACATCATTTGTGCTCATCGAACATCTCAATTTTGTTATTCTTTGACTCCACGTAGATACATATACATATATTTATTCCTCCCTTTCCCCCTTCATCTATTATCGCCGCCCCCCTAATACGATTCACACTCACCTGCATAAAAACATAAATCAAATCATTGACTAACAAATAAATAAAATAAATTATAGTATAAACACAAAACAAAAGAAGAAAAAAAAATAAAAGGAAAAAATATACGGTTGTGTCAAATTAGATAATATATATAAAAGAATAAATAATGCAACTAATACTAGGTATGTAATCTACTTAATTATTATTATTATATATATACTTGTAAAATGTAATAAAAAAAATACATTTGTGTGTTGAAATATAAAGAAAACCAAAACAAAACAAAAAAACAACCTTCTTTAGCGAGAAACAAAAAAAAAATATATATATACATTAAAAAAAAATATTGTTATTCAAAATATATTACAAAAACAAAACGAAGAAAATAAGAAACGTAATAAAAAAAAACAAAAACCAATTGTTAATATTAATGCAAATTACTTTTCCGAATAACTTCAATGAATCCAATACAAAAATCTGATTGGCAACGTAATTTGCATTTCTATCCGACAGTCTAGCAAATAAATTATAACAAAAACCTGAGATATATTTACAAATGTATTTAAATATATATATATACTAAATGAAATATACAGTGTTATTTTATTATAAAACACAAATCTGAAAATGTGATGAAATATCTTTTTGACATTAATTCTTGTTGTCACACACATTATTGTAAAAAAAAAATACAAAAATCCAAAAAAAAAAAATCATACAAAATATTTGAATGAAAATCCTTGTAGAAATCTGAAAAGAAAACAAAACAAAATACCTATTGTATCGATCCCAGTACATATAGTAAATATATACAAGAGATACATGATACTGTATGAAATGAGAAATACTTGTACACAATAATTGCGCAACGAAAATAAAAGTATATAGCATAAACAAATAATAACAAGAAATTAAGTATATCTTTAAAGAGAACAAAACAAATTTCATAACTATCTCACATTTTAGAACCTACTGACGATGAAATGAGTGAAGATGTTCTTTCGACTTTTTGGTTCATATTTATTTTCAGCTGATGTTTGTCTCGTTTGTACATGAGAGAAGGTTAAAAGATTATTTTGTCTTAACATGAAAATTCTAAATACCAAAAGAAGTGCATACAGAGAAGAAGACGAAATTTGGAATTTTCTTTCAGTGAGAAAAACATTGGAGCCTAATATACACTTTTTGATTGGCCTTATTTAAAATTAGGCTTGTTGCTGGATGTTTGTTTGAGACGCTTAGATTTTTTTTTGTACACTCCACTTGTGCTGAATTTATGGGAACACTCCTAAGGAGGAAACATAAGCATCCTTCTTTTTGAAATACCAAAGATTCCTTTAAAAACTTTAGACCTGCGATGTGTTATTTGTCAAAGAACAAATTTTAACTCCATATTTTTAGTTCGACAACATAATACGATTGAAATGATCGAAAGCAACAACTTTTTTCTTATTAAAAATTAAGAGACCTCTGTCATCTGAACCTTTAATTTATATTTGCTTTGACATGAACAATCCAGTGAAAGTCTGCTCATGTTTCCCTTCCAAATGTATGTGTAGCCACGAAATGAACACAGAAACGTTTCAAACATTTATAATTTCCTTCTTTTTTTGTCGAACCTGTCTGTCGGACTTGTCAACCAACAAGCGACACCGGTTAGCGTAGCCTTTGGTTACTTGGCACTAGTTGCGTATAACAAGTCCAGACAAACGACTACCTCGAAATTCCAGCTCTCGATTGTTATGTTTTGGCCTGGAGAGCGTGCGGCCGATCGTTTCTTGCTCGATAGCATATATTTCGTCTCATGGTCGTTGACCTTAAGACTCGTTTCGCCTGTTCTCTAATCGCCGTGAGAGCTTCAACTACGGTACGTTGGGAAAGCGCAACGATGTCGATGTCATTGTATGCGTCGTATGCGGTTTTAAAATCAAGTGAGTATCGATTTGAAACTCACTGGTCTTCCCCAAGATTTACCTTAGTGAGAAGATTTGGTCAATAGTCGACTTGCCGGGACGGAAGCCGCATTGGCATCCCATTTTAATGAGGTATTTTAAATTCGAGTACCTTATCATGTGCTATGGTACAGTCCCAGAGTTAAAAACTCTTCACCATCTTCGACGTTGAACGAATATATATCAGGGGTGACAACACGTAACTTGAAACAATCGAGCATTGTTCATCGCCATTCAACTCGAAGCAAATATTTTCTGGCAGCATGTAACTTGAAACCAGTTTCAAGTTTCATACTTAAAAATGTCATATTGAGATTACTCGATTGAATCAAAATAGGTGCTACCCATGTTCGATTGTATCGACTCAACTCCATTGTTCCAAGTTACATGCTGGCACCCCTGGCTTTGCATGATTTAAACAAACAAGTAGTAGTACCTTGTTGAGAAACTTCAGATGACAGAGTTAGAAAAGGTTCAGAAAGTTGTTTTCTAATTTCCGCATCACCAAATCTGAATGAATGCACGTACATGTGTTCGAATATTATTAATAACTGCACTTCCATCGTCTTCATGTCGTACGTATATGATTGAGTTGAGAGGAAAAGAATTTGGAAACGAATATCATGGCTATTCTGTTTTATATGAGCAGTTCTAGTCACAAATTGCGAAACCACAAAGTTTCATGTTGTTTCTTATACCATACACAGCGGAATTGGTTGAAACAAAACGTCCCATTTGTTGATGAAAACATCTCATTGGAGGTGTGCAAAGCTCCAACCAAACCAATTCTCCAACCAAAACGAAAATGTTGGTTAAATTTGGCGGGAAACAGTCTTCTAAACCTGGTTTCGTGGCAGCACTATGGTGCTATGCGAGACTCAGCCGCCACGCCCTAACCTAACCTAACCCTCTAAACCCATATCGGACTGAAAACAAGTGGAGTGGTTATGAGAAAACAAAAGATCAATGAGTTATCACCAACATAACAAAATAAGAAAGAAACTGAATTTAAATATGGAACACACATCCATCCAAAACGTTCACCAACAAGGAACAGTGAATCCATCCACTGTACAGCATCCGTCAAACATTAGATTGGAATTTAATTAATTGACTGATTTGTTCATAGTCTTTCTTCCCTCTTCGACAGTGCCTCAATGAAAACTGATTTTGGGCTTAGATATGCAAACAATTGGCAATTTCCTTTACTCTAAACATGTACAATTTAACATTTTTGAAGCTCATGTACGGGGGGTTTTTTCGCCTAATTTTTTTTGAGTCAAAACAAATGCTGAAACGTGCTGACTTTAGTTTGATATCATTTACTAACGGTAACATTAAAGAAAGAAAGAAAAAAAACCAAAAGCCTTTCGTATATTAATAGAACTAGTACACTACAAAACTTAAACAAGAAAGAAAGAAAGAATTAATATATAAAGTAATAAATAATAATAGTCTTACAAATTAGTAACTAACAAAATATTCATTATAAATGGCCCGCCCTCTTAATTAAGAACAAAAGAAAATAAATAATAAAAAAATTACTCAATTTAAATGTGTATTTTAAAACAATCTTTATATTGACTTATAAATATATTTGATATTCATCATATTACTAAAAATAAAACTAAATGAATAATAACAAATAAATAAACTTTTAATTAGGTGTAGTCAATTACGAAACTCTAAAGCAGAAAATTAACAAATGATATGACAAAAAAAAACAACAAAGAAAACCTATGCACAATGTAAATAATTTAAGTTCTAGTTTTCTGTTTACACTTGTTTTTTTTTTGTGTTGGTTTTAAGATGTAGTCCTCAGATGTTTTCAGTTTAAATTGGAGAGACTTTTTTTGTGCTCTCCATTCTATCGAATTATTGAAACGGTTTTTCTAAGGCGGGTTTCGTGGGGTTTGGTTGAGTGGAAAGTAATTTTAAATGTGCCACATGGAGATGTGCATTTTAAGCCATAGTTGGATACTTCCAATTAGGAGTTTAAAAGTTGAATGTTATGCGATTTTGTGGGCTGGTTGCATGGAATATATTCTTTCCTTAAGGTGTCTATAACAGTCAAAGAACGAGGGTTGACTAGTGTTAAGTCTTAATTTTTGAGTCTTACACATTTGATTAACGCAACTACTCTGGCGAACTGTGACTACTGAGTAACCAACAGTCAGCCACGCCAACCTACCCATTTGACCATTTCAATGAATGTAGAAGTGCTAGTTTATGGCTCTTGAATTACTTGATTTGATTGAAGCAAAGAGTGTCTTAGAAAAAGTCAAATGATTCTTTGAGCAGCATGAACTGCAGAAACAGATGAGTGAAAAATCCATCAAGTAAGACAGATTGTCAATCTGCGAGTCATTAAGATGATTCAAGGTCAACGCCAATCAACAGAATTATTGAACCCCAAGAAGGTTAAGCACACACACCGAAAAATCCCCAAGCCCGCCTTAAGCAATGACCACTGGTTGTTATTCATACCTATTCAAACGACTGTATTTATTTTTCTTCTTCTTCAAAGAAACCAAGACCTTTTACAAACACAACCCAAACCACAAATCGATTTTGATTTCTCTCTATATACATTATATACTTCTGTATTCTCTCAGTTTTTTCTGTGAATATTTTTACGATGTATCAAGAATCAATCTACAAACAGCTCAAATCACTTTAGTTTCGTCTGTCTCATTATTTTCGTAAAACAAGAAGCAATTCTTAAATAACATAGTTAAGGGAAGGCAAGGAATGATTAAAGCCACCGATTTGTTACTTAAGATTAAACACATAAAACAAATAATATCTAACAAAGCAGAAGTTTAAATTGAAAAACAAACAAACAAAATGTATACACATATATATATATATATATTTAACATAATAATAATTTTCTTCTGGATTGTGGAATGCGGTTGATGATAATAAATAAATGAAATTAATGAAATAAATTACCTAACGATCATATAAGAAGTAAAACAAAAATAAAAGAATAATTATATACTATAGTAGAGTGCATAATATATTTTTGTTGTTATATACAAAATACTATTTTAGTGTGTAATTTCAATTTTCAATTATACAAGTTTCACTTAAGTTAATTATTTGACAATACCTAATTTTTAAAAGAGCGAAGGAAGAGATTTATAATGAATAGACGACAACAAGGAATAAATAAAAAAAAAACAAACAAGAAAATTATACATCTTCGTTTACAGCGAGGAAATCACAGAAAGATAAACGATTTTAAGACGAAGTAAAATAAAACTGAATAGCAATGAAATATTAAACAAAAATATATTAAATATTAAAAGACAACAACAATGTAGAGTGCTGCATTAAAAGAAAACAAAAATGGTTTCAACTGAAAATTGTTGAGTATTTTTTAGTCAAAAAACGAAAAAACACAAAATTTAAGATGAAAAAAAAAATTGTTAATATGTATACACACACATATATATACAAGAAAAAAAAACGATATTGATTATTGTCATTATTATTGAATTGACAAGTTCATTAAACTTAAACGTAGATTATTTAGATATATGAGCATTTATAAATGTAAAACGGAAAGGATGAAGGGAAGGAGACAACAAATATCTTACAACACGAATTGTTATTATGGATTCACCCCCGACGCTCGCCCGATCCTCGCCCTCGTGAAAATCGAATTTTATCATTGAAAGGAGGCGCGGCGATTGATGGAGAAGTATCGCCAGGCGAAAGAAACACCCAAGTGAATGATGTTTTTTTTATACGAACGTGAATATACAGACTTAAATAGGATCGTTTTAATTATACAGGTAATTTTATTTTGGTTTTTTTTACACTGTATAGGTCTATGTGAAGATTACACAGGTACTATGGATTGTGGCTTGTGGCGGGCATGAAAGTGACATATTTTTATTTCAGTTCAAATATTTCATAGGTGGCTAAGGACCTCTTTTCAGTGAATTCCCTCAGAGATTGTTCACACATTTCACGGTTTATTTCCATCAGTTGAGTGAATTTTGTTAACACTGATGTTTGTAGACATTTTGTCTTCATGAAATAAAAACAGTGGAATTCAACTGCTTTAGGATCCACTCAACTCAGCTTTTTAGGTTCCATCGGTCGAAAATAATGTCCTTTTTAAATTTGAATTGTGTTCTCACCGTAGAGATGTGTCAATCGTGATTGATTCGTTCATTTTGACCCGCTCACTCAAAATTATTGGTGATTGCAATCAAACAAAACCAATCAATCACATAGTCAATACTTTTGAAGATTCATTCGTCTCGGTCACTTCGTTCGGAACGATATGAATGAAAGAAACAGTTCAATACTTATGTTTCGTTCATTCAAATCGTTTCGTTCGCTTATATAAACGTATCTTTCGTTGGTTCATATCCTTCTGAGGAAAATGATCTAGATGAGTCTCTCTCACCATCTCTTCATTGTTTCAATGGAAACACAAACGTTTTGATGTTGTTCGCTGTTCGAACCCATATACACATGTATATTCTCTTATGTTTACTACTCCTTATTTAAGTGGTGAACATTATTTGTGTGATCGAAAACATATTTGGTTTCCTGCTAGTGTACCAATACAATGAATTTTTTTTTATAACACTATCTTTGAAAGAATTGATGATTGAAATGAACGATTGATTGGAATGACCGAATCTTTTTTGGAACCAATACGTGAATGATTCGTTCGTTAGATTTGAACGACACCTCTATTGCACCTTACGAATCGCGACTTGCGACCAGGAACCATGAGAACCAGCAAATTCTTAGGAAATATTAGCAAAAATCAGCAACTCACCCTATTCCAAGAAGCATTTTCACAAAAACATTTCAACTAAACTTTTTAGGAAAACAATTAACGACTTTACACATTTTTTCCTGACTTCGGAATTTCCTCAGCGACTTGTCAAACTGGAACGCTGCAAAGTGTCGGTCGTTGTCCAAAATCTCTATAAACGGAGTTGTTCATGCTTTTTTTGTTGTTGGAGGTTGTGATACTACAATGGAGCACTAAGACTCCGGACTGGTCCATTGTACCAGCGGAGATGCTTTGACTGGTACGTCAGCAACCTACAATTGATGTAGTCAGCAACCTACAATTGCTGCAGTCAGCAACCTGTGGGAAGTATGCGGTAGTTACCTGATCTTCCGAAGGCCGTGTCACAGCCGCTTGCCATCTTTTCCTCTTCTGCTGATCCTTAGACCGGGGTCTCTCAGAGACTGCCTCCTTTGGAACTTTTTCAGTATCCTGAGTTCTACCATTAGAAATAACACTCAGATCGATCACTTGGCTAAGAGACAGGCGATTAAACGTACCAGGCAAAGCATCTCCGCTACTTTCTCCGTCTTTCCAATTCAGTTCACAGAAAGTATTGTGTAAGGAACGGCTGAAGTCATCACCGATTCC
Organism: Eristalis arbustorum; assembly: GCA_916610145.1. Taxonomy (NCBI): domain Eukaryota; kingdom Metazoa; phylum Arthropoda; class Insecta; order Diptera; family Syrphidae; genus Eristalis; species Eristalis arbustorum. The sequence goes on from OU744318.1 coordinate 3,853,682, forward strand.
GTGGTCGGCGCTACTAAGGGCTTGGGAGTGGGAAGTTTGATGGTTGCGGCCTCCAGAGCAGCATATTTTTCTTTATCCATCATACTCATATTGTTGACCTATCTCACGTCGAAGCCGATACGCTCTGGCTTTCGTTTCGATGCTTTGTTGGCTAGAGAAATGGCTTTTACCTGCGAATAACAAAAGTTCCATCTGAATGAGTTTGCGAAATTCGCAGTTCGCTGTTCGTAAATCGCAGCCCAGAAAATTAAATTTGAGTCCAGTCGCTTTTGAGTACAGAAAATGAGTTACAAAATAAAGCCGAAGATTAAATTCGATGAAACGTCAGCGATTTCTTGAAAAAATTGCATGAAAGTGATGTCAGTTCAACAAGATTATCATCAGGCTCCCAAGCCCGTCTTCGCTCAGAAGTGAACACTGAATCTAACATATATCCACGATCGTCTGTTTAAAAGTGCTTACAAAATTATTGATGACAAAAGAAACTGCACATTGGAGCTCTAATTGCGGATATTATTTGTTTCCGATAGCTCTTGGACGAAATTATAAGACGTGATGCCCAAAAGCTCAACTCAAAGTTTCGGACTTGTTCGAACAGAAGTCAACCATCACTGATTTCTAATGGTGCACATACAATTAATGATCAAGGAACTCTAAACCGACATTCAAACAATAGAAGCATACAAATCTTGGACTTGATATATTGAATAGAACAGAAGGCAATGGTCAAACGTTTCAAAATGAGCTTGAAATTTACTAAGGATAACTGGCTATGTGCTAACGCTTTGTCCTTCCACTTAAAATTCAGTTCCCGAACGCCACAACTTTAATTTAACTTTCATGTACAAACTGCCACAAGTCACATGAAGACATTTCCCTCTATTAATAGATACCACTACCCACCCTCTTGACATACCTTAAGTTCCACCCTTAATGATTCGCTACAAAAACCCTAATTTTTCACACATTTAAACGAAAAACAAACCAAATGAACAAAATTTATCAAAAAATCAAATGTAAGAACCTTGAAGAAAAAAAAAACCAAAAAAAAAATATACGTTCAAAGTTCAAATGAGAAAACAAAAACGTAAATGATATACATTTTTTAAAATACATATTTTTATTCCTTATGTGCCTACTATGTGTACGGTAGTGTTAAATTGTTGAAATTGTTTTCAGTTTTATTTCATTTTTGTGTCGAAAAATTGTTACATAAGCCAGGATTAACATCACAATGAGAAATAGCACACATTGTGAAATCTAAGTGCAATTTGATTGCGTTTCATTTTTGCAGTAGTGAATCATTAAATTTAAACAAAAATGATGAAAACAAAAAAAAAAAAAACAAACGTAATTATTAGTGAAACAAACAAAAATGAACAAAAAAATACGTTGTTTTGAATGAACAATGATATCACAAAAACCACGAAGGCAACGAAACTTTTTAAACCAAGAAAAAAAAAACAAAAAAGATTTTCTTTCCTTTTTTCACAAAATATTCAAACATTTTCGTTTTGGTACATTTTACTTGCTGAGGCTATTTACACGGATCGTAGGTGAATTATTTTAATCAAACAAACAACTAATTGCAAACTATATCTCATTTATCCCTAGATCGTATTTTCTCTTAAATTAGAATCCACTCAAAATGATGATACACTTTTATTTGCTTAGCTTCGTCGTAGAAAAGAAACAAAAAAAAAGGAAAAAAAAACTGTACACATAAATATGTAAACAAAAGTAATATATTAGTACTATTTATATATATATACATAATAAAACAAATGGTGCAAAAGAACATTAAAAACAAAAAAATGAATATTAGTAGAACCTTAAGCAAAACAATATTATTATCAAGAGAATGGTAAATTTAATTCAAACAAACCACACTTATACATACGATTAGCAAAATTTATTATTTCCTAGTGTGGGTACGAATATCTGATCTGAGATTGAACTCAGCACAGTAGACGAAAACAATATAAAAGATACAATGAAAGTAACAAAAAAACCTTTAAATATGTATGTATATTATTAAATTGGGCGTTTTAGTAGCAAATAATGAACAAAAAACAAAACAAACATATTTCCTCTTAAAAATCTAAATGTATTTATATCCAAAATATCCACAGATAATATTTTTAGTATTTAAACAAAAAGAAAAACGAAAAAACGAATCCTCTACGACTCATCTAAATGTATCTGAAACAAAATTTTAAATTTTTAAACAAAAAAAAAATGAAACAGCCGCACAAGCAAATGAAAGCCAATTCAAAAGTGAAAGGCGGACGTACTAAAGCGGCATTTGCTACAATTCCTCTTCCATATGTGTATATTATTAAAGCATAAGTAATAAATGGTTTTAAGACAACAAAACAACAACACATTTCCGTACTAATAAATATCTTCTTTCTCCAAACAATCATACAACTTAACCACACCACGTAAACAAAATATCAAAATCGATAACAAAAATCAACCTTTATTCTTACAAGGAGTACAAGCATATAAGGAAAATACCATTTTATCTTAGATTTGTCTTATCCCGTGAAATAACAAAGTTCAAATGCAAATCCTTATTTTTAACCAAAATCGAAAAAAAGGGAAATGAATCTTACTCGTAATAGATCAGAGAAGTCTACGTATTTAATTAATCTGTCTAAAAGTCTATGTATTGATATTTAATTGATCTCTACTGTGTTCTGAACAACATAAAAATAGAAGATGAACAAAATCAAAATTATACTTATAAATAAATTCATATATAAAATATATATAGTATATCTACTAACATAACACACATTACATGCAGACACAACTTACAACAATAATACAATATGGTATATACTTGCATAGATGAACATGGAATAATAAAGTAATAACATAATAAAGTCTTTTAAAGTAAATATTGTTCTTTTTTTTCTCTTTTGAGAACTAAAACTCCGAGACACAGCAAAACATAAATTGAAGATAAAACAAATGTGAATTATTTATTATTGTTGTATATTATATATAATGGTATAAAAATATTTAAATATATATATACACGCATAAATATTTATGTGGTTATCGATGATCCAGAAAAAAAATCACTTAAACTTAAAACGTAACCTAACCTGTATACATAATAAACAAAAAAAAAAAAAACAGAACACACCCATTAAAGGTAAAGTCGACTCTATATTACAGTAGTACTATATTGAGGAGTTATTTTTTAGGAATGGCCATGATGTAAACTATGGAACGAGCAGGCATCTACATATAGAAAAATAAATAAGACAAAAACATTAGGAGTACGTGAAGACGAAAAAAAAATAAGACAAATGGAGAAAAAAAAATTATTAACAAATGTGTAATGTATGTAATACCATAAGATGTAAAAGAACACATAAAAAGGCTGTAATTTTAAGTGAAAATAAAAGTAAATTAAAGTAATAAATAAATTTAACCTAGAACTAATTGTAACCATAAAATATAAATATAAGAAAAATAAAGTGTAAATGAAATGGACAATTATGAGAGTTTTCTTTTAGCACAGTTTCAACAGATGTTCCCTAGGTCGATTGTCGACTCGTATCTTTAGTCGCATCGGATATGTTTATTCTATTCCAAAATTCGAATGCTTGGCGTACGAGAACTGAGTGTTTGGGAAAATATCGTACTCTAGCCGCCAAAGTGAACATTTTACAGGAGAGTTGATTGATTTTTGGCTGAAAATATAAATTTGGTTTCTTTGTAATCTTTAACTGGAATGCTTTATCAAAGAAAATAACAGTGATGCAGAAGGACTCATAATCGAAAAAACTGCACCATTAACTCATTATTGTTAAAAGGTCGTACGATAATTTGGCGGACGCGATATGGTTCCATGCATTTAATATTACATTTGAGGTAGTTGAGTTGAATTTGAAAAAATTGTAAGTATTCTTATATGACGAAGGACACAACATAAGAATGCAAGAAATTCAGTGAATTCCCGATAATTCGAACTTCATCGGAGTATTGAATCATAACGGCCAAGTTTAAGAAGCTTTTGCTAGACAGGAAATAATTGCATTGTGAATCGAAAAAGGTGATGCCGTGAAAATTATTTTTGATCGCTCAGACCAGGGATCAAACGTACGACGTCGAGGTTCAAGTTGGGTCGACGCACATACCAATAGCGCTAAGGGCCACCATAAGTTTATGATTTACGAAGTATTAAAATAACGGAACTTTACTGCCTACTATTCGGACACATCTCCCTTCAATGTATTCACAGGGTATTTGTGGTTCATTGTCGTATTGTCGTATCACATACGTATTTGAATTAACATTAAAAAAAAATAAATTTGCCTTGGAAATATCATCAACATCATCATCATAATTTTCTGACTCGCATGATCATCTAAAGGGGTAGCGAGTGTAAAGCACACACTAGACCTCTCCAGGCCACTCGGCCCATTGACTCTATCTCATCAGGATTTATGCTCAGGCCTGTTTGCCAAGCGAGTTTTTGGACTTCTACCACCTTGTGCTAGGTCTGTTAAGGGTAAACCTTCCTGCTGGAGTAGCATTTAAGGCATGCCTCGGACGATGTGATGGCTTCAAATTATTGAGGTTTCCCTCGAGTTATAGAGGTTTTTTCATTGAACTGTAAGAATGCTTCTATTACAGAGGTTTTTGAATTGTGAAGGTTGTAATTAGAGAGTTCATTGTATATCGTGATGTAGCACATATATTCTCGTGATTACTTTGGTATTGCGGTTGGATGTGAGCATGTTTGGGAAGAACGAAGGAATTTCGATTGAAGTCGAACTGGAGTACAAAATAAAAAAATGAGTTAGGAAGTAAAACGTGCCACTTGAAGTGAAAAACATTTCCTAATTAGGTGGAATGCACTTACACCATGTCCGGCAACCCATTTGAGCTGAGGATGAAGGGGAATAAGCTTGCGATGGACAACCCACTATAATTGTGTTGTTGAATAAGTGAGCACTCTGAAATGTATACCGCCATGACATCAAGACAAGAGAGAAACAGAGGAGGTCGCTGCGAACTTAATCACGATGATCCTCTGCGATGGAAGGAAGCTATTTCTCATACTCAGGCTCCGTATATGTCGCACCTCTGAAAAGTAAGTATATCCCTCTAGATTGTATTTTGATTTTACTATATCTACCAAGAACAATTTTGTTAGTGCGCCAATTCTCAATGAATTGGCTAGACAAATAGCCAGGGGTTGCCAGATCCATGCGGTCACTCGGTCCTCCGCCATCGATTCTAACTCCTCAGGATTTATACCCAAGCGCAAGCAAGTGAGCTTTTGAACTTGGTCCTACCACCTCGTCCTGGGTCTGCCAAGGAGACGCCTTCCTGCTGGAGTAGCACTTAAGGCACGCCTGAGAAATAGTGATGACTTAAAATTATAGATGTGAAAAGGCCATAATTTTCTTCGATTTACTGAGGTTTCATTGAACTTTGAGAAAGCTTCTATTTACAGGTTTTCGAAATATAGTGGTTCAAATTATCGAGAGTGCATTGTACATACATTTTGGTGATTATTTTGGCTTTGCGGTTGGATGTGAGTATTTATAAAGAGAAAGTTTCAATTAAAATATCATATCTTCATCATCATCGCTTTCACACAAACGCACAATCATACCAAACACTTTAATTATTCTATGTGTAATCAGTTTGAAGACAACGACTATTTTCATTAATACATGATGACATATGAAGCTTGTCAGACCTCTCGTACTCTCGTGGGCTTTCATAATTAGTTTTATTTAAAGGATATGGTCAGAATCATAGTGTGCGGTTCGTCCACAGCAGAGTTACGCGTCTCTTCTACAGATGTTCCACAAAAGTCTTGGGTTGCAAGGAAAGATGACCAGTTCTTTGCATTAACATTTCAAACCGCTGCAGATGTGTTAACTTCAGTACCAGCATTCTAGCAATCCACGTTGATATTTTGTGTCATAACAATCAGAAATAAATGAATGAAATAATTCCCCTATGTCTCTTTCTTTACAGGGCTTAAGAATCAACCAAGATTGAGCGCCATTTTTTGCAAAAATTTTGAATTTAAAAATAAAAAGATTCCTCTCCATTTTCAATGATAAATTGGGTAATAGGCTTGAACAGTTTCGACATTTGGGAAGTTACTCTGCTTCGGCGAAGGTTTTTGTTGAAAGAGCCGCTCTTACAGCGCTTCACGAACGATATCCTATTGAAGATCTGAATCGTCCTTTTACCTTCATAGCAACCTCTGCTATAAAACGATGTTACTTACCAGAAACAAAAATTCGTCTACTCCATATTAAGCTCAATGATACGGATACTATAGCTTCTTTGAATCCAAACCCCATGGTTCAAGGAGGAAAACACCACACCTCCGTTATAAAGACCAGTCGCACCTGTGAGAAGTAAGTATAAAATCAGAGCATAAATGCCCATAAATATCATTGTAGCTTTAATTTCACTATATCTAACAAGAACAACTTGGTTTGTGCGCCATAATCTGTCAAGCATAGGGTAACCAGATCCATGCACATGAAAAAGAGACTTTCAACAAATGCTTTGAGGCTTATCGCCAAGTTAGAGAACAGTTCAAATGGTGTCGTGGATTTTGTAGATCAACAAGAAAGAAGACACATTTTACTGTACCATATATCAAGAAGATATTCTTAAGTTTTAGGGTGCATACTAGACAATTTATTTGCAACAGTAATTTTGTGTGAATGAATTAGATTGTTCGCAAGAATTTGCTATCTTCTTATTAAAGCTTTCTCAGGGAATGGCAATCCTCAATATCAAAGATTTTCGCATGGATTTGCTTAAGACGTCGGCGTAGAGGCAGGGTAGACAAGGTCAGAAGCGAATGGAATTTTTGAGAGTTCGGCTGAACATTTTTAGTGCGACTGAAAGTTTGCCTACGCCTCTACAGGGACACAACATGTCAAGCATGATCGTCCTTAAAAATAAGGTTAAGTAAAGCGCACAAACGTCCATCGCCTTACTGCCTCTTATGTAACAGGAAAAAATAAAGTTTAAGAAACACTTTTTGGAACCGGAACAACTTAGGAAAACGGCATAGGCGTTTACATATCCACAAACCAGCGTCCGAGACTAAGAAGAAGTGGAAGTAATCACAAAGATAATAATATATCACAAATACGGTTCTTCTCTTGCAGTCGATTTTCTGTGATGAAATCAAAGCTTGACACAATAAATTCAATAATCATGGCCTTGGTGGTTTTCACCTCTTTACGGTCTAAGGGACCGAGAACTTATCTTATTGTGTTGAAACTTCTCTCAGCAACCAAGCCTGGACAGCTCTTTGGACGAGATTTGGTTGCTGCTGTTATTATCTATGCGAACAGAGTGTGACATAACTTCGTTGTTCAGTTAGCTCCGCCACCACCATGAGCGGAATTCCCTCTGGGACAGCAGCAAATGCAATATGAGAGGGAACTATCTTCTGTACTTCACATTATCCACCAATCTGGACAAAAACAACGTTAGTTAAAATCCAACTTTTGTTAGAAGGAGAACAATTTCTCTTGGCAGGTATTTGGTGTTGACAAGGAGAGTGTGTCTACTAAGGTGTATCTAGTAAGCCACTGCACCTTTTTCGCACTTTCGAGTGTCAATTAGATCACTAGAGGTCTTCGTAGAATACACAATTGAACAAATCGATTGACTGTCGTTTTAAATTCGCTGTAAATGGAACTAAGGACGTTAGTGTGTTCAGAGCACATTCACGTTGCTAATGTTAATCAAACACCTGTTTATCTTTGTTAGCCTTCCAACCACACATGTAGTCAACGTCACGACAGCAAATTCTAAACAATCCCACTTCTTACCACATATAGTCTTAAATTTTATCGCAGAAGCACTTACACTTCCTCCTCAATTAAGGGCTGTAACTGCACACCACATCCAACATTTTCAGAAACCACTCAACAACTCATTGAAAACACTCATAAAATGTTTTATTTGATACTAAAATGCTATCATAACATTTCTAACAAAAGTGTCTTAAAAACATTACCAGCAGCTGTAGCTAATGAACAAGAGCATTATTTCTTACACAATTAATTAAAAACACTTATACACACGTATGTGTATGACTAGAATATCACGACAACTGGGCAGCCGCATATGCGCTGCACTTCTTAATGGCCACTTCGAGTTTCTCCTCGAACACCGAGAAGACTTTTTTACCCTTCATGTTGCACACTTCAGCCGGGTTCTGACTCTTGGATAGGGATAGTTGAGCATCGAAGACGGACGCGAACAGTTGCATCCACTTTTGTGCGTTGAAACTGTCTGTAACGTATTCCTGGAAAAGAGAATGATCTGAGTCCGGGACGATCGGATGTCTGAGGCATACGTACTTTTGGAACGCAGCACCTGGCCTTTACGATTCCATCACACATGCTCACAACCAAAATGGGACGATCCGGGCAGAGTTTTGTCGCCTTTTGCAGTGGCACTTCTTCGAACAGTGCAGAGCTCGAGAGGTAGTGAATGATGAATGGATACTTTTCGATTGGCTTCTCCTGGAGGATATTCTTCATTTCGTCCTCGACAAAGGCTCTGAAAAAAAAAAATGTCCCTCGCTTTTATTACTTTACACGGAGAGTGTTTCACTTGTCATACTTGAGAGAGGTGCGAGAGGTCTTCTTGAGCTCTCTGAGAACTTTGTCAATTCGCTCCAGTATTTCGAGCCTGAACACATACGGAAGGACAACGTCCGAGTGAACGATGTTGTTTCGAATCTTCTGTATTTCTATCTCAGTGGTATACAGTCTATCGTTGTTTGTCTTGTACTCTTCTTCGAGACGATGAACGCGGGACACTATTTGCTCAGCCCGACTTAGTGTCTGCAAACAGAATGGGAGTCTGTGAGCAATCGGGTGGAGGGTCGTGGTCAACTCGGGATACTTACTTCTCTGGCTGCTGGTCCCGCAACAGCAGTGAAGGCATACCGTGCACGATTGGTCTGCTTCACGTTGGTGATGAAAAAGTTTTCCAACTCAATTGTGTTCATGGCGTGTGTTCCACAGCACAGTTCGTTCGAGAAGAAACCCAGATTCTTGTTCTCAACGGTGACCAACCGCAGATTGGTTTCAGGATAAATCTCCCCCGGCACGATGGTTATGTTTGACTGTCCAATCACATCGGTGGCATCCACCAGAGAGATCTTGGTGCTGATTGCAGATTGGATAAGGTTCCTGTGGGGAGAGTGGATGTTACTTCAGTTCACCCTGTCGTGCGTGACTGACCTACCTTATCATGGTTTCTATCTCTTTGATCTCCTGCTTCGTGATGCGTTTGCCGATTATGCCCAGTTCCAGCTTACAATTCTCGGGAGAGACAGAACTTGTGACCTGATATGTGACTTTTTTGTACAGAGATCGTACAGCGCCGTTCAAAAGATGGGCAGCTACAAGGGAAGCACTCGTCAAGATCAATTAATTTGCCAAGCGATTGGCACCTACCTGTGTGATGGCAAGTGTTTCTTGTGCGGCGTTCCCCATCGACCTCCAGTGTCACTGTATCGCCGACACTAAGAGTCCCCTCCGAGGTAGTGTTTTCCAAATTGCCCACGTGGACAATGCAGTCGTTCATGTAGAGTACATCCTGAATGTGCAGTCTCCCTCCGTTCACCTCAATGAATCCCCTGTCGGACTGCTGTCCACCGGATTCGTAATAGAAATTGCTCTTATCCGTAACCACACTCAGCAAATCTTTACTGCCCGGCGCGATGTCAACTGAGTCCACTTCTCGATCGTTGCGCAGAAGCCCCAGAACGGTAGTCTTTACAGGCAGCACAATATATTGACCAGAACTTGTCTCAAATATATGATTATACCTGCCGCTCGAATTGGTTGGGGCGCACCTGCTTGTCAGCTTGACCAAGGCTTCGTTGATTGCGCGCTGATTTGTGTTTGATGACTTTGATCGTTGTTTGGCCTTTGCGAGCTCCTCTCTGTAGCCCGCCTCGTCCAACTGCATGCCTTCCAGCTCGGCTAGCTTTTGAAATGAGTCTTCCGCCAGCCCATAGGTGTCGGAGAGTTTGAACAGGAATTTCCCGGGAATGACTCCATCCGCGAAGGTGTGCTTGAGGGCATGGAAATCCTTGAACGCCGGCACGAACCCGGGGAACTCCATCAGATCGACATCTTGTAGCTCGGGGTGTTTCTGCAGAACTTCAGCAAACGCTTTCGAAGAACTCTGTCGAACGGCTTTAAAGACTTCCTGTTCGTGTGCAATGATTTCAAGGACGTCATACAGTTTGGCGTTCATTTCAGGATAAGCCGAGCCCAAGGTGTCCACAACCACCGGTATGAGTGATGGCAGAAGATTTGGGTTTTTGAATATATTCTCCGAGGTCAGGAAGGCTTTGCGCAGCACTCGCCTCAGTTTTTGACTGAAAGAGAACAGAGCAATGACGGGAAATCGAGGAGAGGATGTGTGGTTTCATACTTCTGATCGGGCAACATGCCGTCGGATACACAGGCTGTCACCATTCGGGCGTGGTCTGCTAAGATTCTGTAACCGGTATCGAGAGACTGTCTTTCCGAGGATGAGGGAAATCTGCCACCATATGGGGGTACCTTGCACAGCTGTGGAATGTGGAATGGAGGCATAGAAATTGATTGCACAAATCTTAACTTAAGGTGTACCAACCCTGTGTGTGGTTTCAAAGAGCGGAGAAAACAGATCAGTGTCGTAGTTGGAGGATCTGTTTTGCAAGATTGCAGTGAGTCTCTCAAAACCCATCCCAGTGTCAATGTGCTTCTCTGGCAATTGGTCAATGGATCCATCAGCATTTCTGAAAAAACACGAGTTTATTTGACGGAGGTTTCGATGGAATTTTGAAAGCTTTTGCCACCTGTTGTACTGGATGAATACAATGTTCCAAAGTTCTGTCAAATCGGGTCTTCCAGCGTTGACGAGCGCTGCACGGTTTTCTGTCGCACCCAGCTCCGGTCTGTGATCAATGTGAATTTCAGTGCACGGTCCGCATGGACCAGTCGGGCCCATCTCCCAGAAGTTGTCTTTACTTCCGAAAGGAAGGATTCTTTCCGCTGGAAATCTTCAATTGCTTTATTAACCGAAAGTTGTCTATCTCACAGACGTATGACTGCTCACCCTAAACTCCTCCATATCTCGAAGCACTCTGTGTCTGGTGGCAATCCCAGCGCTTTGTCGCCTCCGAAGTAAGTGACATACAGTCGAGACGTGTCTATGCCGTAGGGACCTCTTAGCAACTCCAGAGCCATTTCACAAGCTTCTCTCTAAAAGGACGGCAGTGATTATCTCACAAAAAGACAGGATTAACTCACAATCTGACTTACCTTAAAATAGTCTCCAAATGACCAATTGCCAAGCATTTCAAAGAACGTATGATGATAGCCATCCTGTCCGACAATCGACAGGTCGTTATGTTTACCACCAACCCGAACGCACTTCTGTGAGTTAGCAACTCTCTTGCTGGCCGGAACTGTTTTCCCCAGAAACACTGATTTAAACTAAAAATAGAAACAAGTAACCCCGATGTCCTTGGAGATGCAATCATCAGGTTTGTTTACCTGGTTCATTCCAGCATTTACAAAAGCCACTGTCGGATCACAAAATGGAACAACCGGGCTCGATCTCACAAATTTATGACCATGATTTTCAACGAAATATTCAAGGAAAGTCTTTCGAATCTCCGTGGAAGAGAGGACCCTATTTAATTTACGCGACGACGAGTACATTCTTATCAGATTAATTTGGTTTTTACTCAGGAACATGCCCAATTGCAACCGAATGAAATTTTTTTTCTAGCCAATCTTCAGCCGGTTTTATGAAATTTGACATTGACAGTTGCGTGGAGTATGTTCAGTGGGATGCAATATGTTAGTTAATGAGGTTAGGAGAGTGATGAGTGTTTATCAGTAGCACGATAAAAGTGGAAATTGGGACTTATATGCTGTGTGTGTGGCTGATTCATGCACCGCAGCTAATTCCACAGATCGTGCTCTGTGTGACGATATCAGAGCCGAAGACGTGGACTTGGCAGGACTATCATTGCCCGGCTAGAGTACAAATTAACATAGAAATTCAAACGGAAGGGAAATTAGGTCAAGCAAAGAAGTCTTAAGTTCCGAAGAATCAACAAGTTAACCACAATTCAATTCTGTTCCATTCCCTCTATTCACACTCGTTCAACCAAATCCAATTTTTAATTTCGAAAGTCCACAAAGTGAAACTGAAACATCTGACATTTGGTCTGACGATGACAGCTGAAGAGCGTTAAGGAAAATTGAAACAAATGGCGTTTGTGAGAAAGTTGACGCTAGTTGTGAATTTTTGTATCTTATCTCGTCTTCATTTGTAAACAATGTGTTTTATGTGAATTGAATATCTGTTTGATTTTATGAACTGAAATTCGGAAATAAAAAGAAGAGTAGAAAAAAGTATTAAGTGAATAATTTAGGTACCCATAATTGAAAAAGAGAAACAATGCTGGCAAGAAGAGGCGGCAAAAGAATTCGGATGGATGACCCTCCACCGGATTATGAGGATGAAAGGTACTCCTTGTGATTTTTCACATGATGTTTAACAAACTTGAGCATTTTTAGGGAGCATTTAAATGAAAGCACATCCGATGGCGTTGAGGGTGAAAGTCCTACCAAACGTATGACGCGTCTTCGCGCTCGAGGTGGTGTCCGTGACAAGCCGCCCATCATTGATGACGATGAAGATGACTTCTTTGCTCCCGTGGTTAAAAAGCGCAAACCCGCAATGCCGAAGAAGCCTCCAACGGAGAAGCGTGAGCGAGTAGAACGGGTTCGAAAGGAGGACACAGACAAAGAGCAGGAGCGCATTGATAAGGAGCGTGATGTGACCACGGACGAGTCGAGTCTGTACTACATTGTGCGACATTCGAAAGCTGCAATTGCCGTAAGTTTTCTGATTCAACTGTGTGTAGCACATTTCAGAACTAATTCGTGTGCTTGCAGAGCATTGTTGACGATTGGATTGAGAGTTATAAGCAAAATCGGGACACAGCCTTGATAGCTCTCATGCAGTTTTTCATCAATGCCAGTGGATGTAAGGGGCGAATCGCTGAAGACATGCCGCATCCAATGGAGCACACGGCAGTCATTCGCAAGATGACAGAGGAGTTCGATGAGGTTTGTTGTGGATACTCGGGACCCAATGAAAAGGTGTTAATCTGCTTGTTTTTGTATTTAAGGAAAGTGGAGAGTATCCCCTGATCATGCCCGGAGCACAGTGGAAGAAGTTCAAAATGAACTTCTGTGACTTTGTGCAGACCCTAGTGAAACAGTGTCAATACTCAATCATCTACGATCAGTTCCTGATGGACAATGTCATCTCCCTCCTCACTGGGCTCTCTGACTCCCAGGTGCGAGCCTTCCGTCACACCGCAACTTTAGCAGGTAAGTCAAGCGAGTCGCTTTGTCGCCAAAAAACACACTTGTCATATCCCTTGCAGCAATGAAACTGATGACAGCCTTGGTGGATGTGGCGCTATTGGTGTCATCAAACTTTGAGAACGCCGCTAAGCAGTATGAAGCCGAAAGGGTCAAGGTAAAGTACACATAACCTCAAATGCCAGCTGTCAAACCAACCAACATCCCTTCATTGCAGACCAGAGATCGTCGTGCGACTGATCGGCTGGAATCGTTGATGACGAAACGAGCGGAGCTGGAGGAGAACATGGATGAAATCAAGAACATGCTCACGTACATGTTCAAGTCGGTCTTTGTCCATCGCTACAGAGACACACTGCCAGACATCAGGGCCATATGCATGTCTGAAATCGGCGTTTGGATGGACAACTACTCGCAGAACTTCCTGGATGACTCGTACCTGAAGTACATTGGATGGACTCTCCACGACAAAGTCGGTGAGGTTCGCTTGAGGTGCCTGCAGGCACTGCTGCCGCTGTACGAGAGGGATTCGCTGAAGGGCAAACTAGAGCTGTTCACGTCAAAGTTCAAGGATCGAATTGTGGCCATGACTTTGGACAAGGAATTCGACGTGGCAGTTCAAGCCGTTAAGCTTGTTATAAGCATCTTGAAGTGCGTTCTCTCAGCCAGGTGTTAGGCCTCCATTCACAGTCTGTCCTCTTTTCAGAATACATCCAGACATTCTTGCCGACAAGGATTGTGAAATAGTCTACGAGTTGGTGTACTCATCCCACCGCGGCGTGGCACAGGCAGCCGCCGAGTTCTTGAATGTGCGGCTTTTCCACTTGACTCCCGACATGGAGGAGATAAAGACGAAGCGTGGAAAGATTCGCCTGCCGAATACCCCATTGATCCGTGACTTGGTTCAATTCTTCATTGAATCAGAGCTCCACGCGCATGGTGCGTATTTGGTGGACTCGTTCATTGACAACAACCCGATGGTGAAGGACTGGGAGTGTATGACGGACTTGCTGCTCGAGGAACCCGGACCGAATGAGGAACAGCTGGACAACAAACAGGAGTCGACCCTCATCGAGATCATGGTCAGCAGTGTGAAGCAGTCGGCGACGGGAGAGGCTCCAGTTGGTCGGGCCAGCAACCGAAAAATCACATTGAATGTGAAGGAAGTGAAGGCCATTCAGGATGAGAAGACGAAGTTGACCGAGCACTTCATTGTCACTCTCCCACCGATGCTAGAGAAGTACCAGGCCGACGGTGAGAAGCTGACAAATCTGCTCTCCATTCCTCAGTACTTTGAGTTGGACATATACACTACCTCGAGGCAGGAGTCCAATTTGCAGGCACTCCTCGACAAGATGGGACAGATCATGCACAAGCACACCGACCGCGATGTGCTGGAAACGTGCGCCAAGACTTTGGAGTATTTGTGCTCCGAGGGCAGTGCCACGTACACAAGGTGCGACGTGGCGCGATCAAATATCATAGACCATGCGGTGAATAAGTACAAGGATGCCATCGATGATTGGCGGAACCTTATCGCGGGTATGTACAAGGTTTGAGGGGATGTGTAGGAGAATCTGTAGCGTGTGTTCATTTTAGGAGAAGAACTTCCCAATGAGGATGAAATCTACACAATCATCATCTCGCTAAAAGTGGTGTCCATTCTGTACTCTTGCCACAACCTGAATCCATGGAATTTGTTCGACTCCCTCTATCAGGACATCGAGGAAAGCCAGTCGAAGGAGAACCCCGGCCGAGGACTGCCCAACGAAGCCCTGGTCTACTGCATTGAAGCATGCTACTTTTCACTCACGTGGGGTCTGTACTACCTCGAGAATCAATGTGAGAGCACAAGTGTTCCGAGTGGCTGCGAGGGCTTGCGGAAGAATCTGCATAAATACATGAACGCTTGCTTTGAGCTGACTCGCGATGGACCAACGCAGCAGATTCAGGAATCTGTGAGTTGATGGGACGCCGGTTTGTGAGGACTCATCCAATCGTAACCTTTCTCTTATTGCAGGCTTATCAATCGGTATGTGATCTTCTGATTACGTTCTCCGACCAGCTGTCGACCAATGAAAACGAGCACATAAGGTCCCTGGAGTACAAGTCTGCCTTGGACGAACAGCTGATTCTGAACAACTTCGTCCAACACTATGTGTTCTCGTTGAAACAAGAAGGTACGTCCAGCTTACTCACTTCCCTTGGGGTCTTCTCACAATTTAGCTTACAGAATGCCACGACGAGACGGAAATCGAGGAACTCCACAAGAAGAGAAACTTCTTGGCGTCCTACTGCAAGCTGATCGTTTACAACATCATCCCCACCAAGAGCGCGGCTGGATTGTTCAAGCACTACGTTAGGGTAAGTCAGAATTTGTGTTGAGCAGAGAGTCCAAGACCCTCAAATGACTGCTTTCATTTTAGTGCTACAATGAATATGGCGACATCATCAAGGCAACCCTCAGCAAAGCCAGGGAAATCAACAAAGTGAACTTCGCGCTAACACTGCTGCTCAGTTTGATCGCGGTCTTCAAAGATCTCCAGCAACAGGCGGAGAACGGGGTGATTTCCAAGTCATCGCATGACTTCACGGAGCTGAAGGAATTGGCCAAACGGTTTGCCCTCACCTTCGGCTTCGACGCGATAAAGAATCGCGAACCCATTATAGCACTGCACAGAGCTGGAATACTCTTTGCTGTCCAAGATATTCCCGACGACCCCACAGCGGCGCCAACGCGTCTGCTGTTCCTGGAAATTCTTAACGAATTCAATAACAAATTACTGAAGCAAGATAAGAAGGTGGTTTTGAATTTCCTGGACCGGAGGATATCGCCCGGCATGCCGTCGAGCAAGGTCGAGGAATGGCAACCGCTGGTGCTGTACAGGAATTCACTGCTTCACGGGGAAACAGATCAGGCACCGGTTGCCGCTAAGAAAGCCTACACAAGAAAACGTAGAGATCATGGTAAGATTGATGGTACAGTGAAGTGTTCGATTGTGTCATGTGCATGTTCTTTGCAGATGACGATGAGGAGGAGGACTACGATGATGACCATAATGATCCAGACTTTAGGGGTTAAATGCCAAACTGGTGTTATTTTATTAAAGAATATGTATGTTCTTAAGAAAACAAATACAAATATAAACAGTGAAATAGGAATGAGATTGTTTCTTCTTTTCAACATTCATTTGTGATCCACAGACTGGGCAGCAATACGGTAAAATATGGTATACAGATGGATTAAGTCCACGAACTTGTCGCAGAAAAACTTACAAATTTCCACTTCATTGGTATTCAGTGATTGCAACCTTCGCGAAACTTATAACAGATTTTTCATTATGATTCTACTACGAATGAATTCTGTGATAAATTTTTCGGAGTTCGTAGACTATTTTCGATAACGGTGATAGGTGGCTATCCTGCAACCAGACTCTCACATCAAATCCAAGCTTGTGTGTGAATGCCTACAGAAGCTCGGAGCTGAGTAGCAGAAACAGATTAATATATCTGGCTACACGCGGATAGAGACCAATGAAATTCCCGACTTCCTAGCTAGGAAAGGAGCATCGGAACCCTTCACAGACCTGCAACCATTCTGTGCTTCAGAAGACCTGCAACTATTCTGTGCTACCTCAGAGAAGAATTCAAGGAAATCTAAAGAAGGAACTCGACAGAAAACTGGATCAATTCCAATATGTACCATAAATTAGATAGACCAAGCGTTTTGCCCCCAAAAGTCTGCAAGAAATACGCGTAATTTCTGTGCTTGGTCTAAGCGAAGTTAGTATCTGTGACGCCTGTGGAGAGGACGACGACACGGCAAAGCACGTCTTCTACCACTGCTCCGCCTTTGCTTGGATCAGGTGGCAAGTCTTCGGCGCTGATGTGGTGAGAGCTGAAGAGCTGAATTTCTAGGTCCTTCATCACAGAAGCGTGTAGGTTGTTGCCTGGTTGTAAATGGATCAGTTTTGAGTCCGAGTGCTCCTTTATAGTAGCAAAAGCAAACAACAAAAAACCTAGTAGATTCTTATTTCACATAAGGAGTCATTGGGATTCATTTATTTTCAAAATGACTCGTTTTTTGAGCTGCTGGGACTCATAAATAGTTTATCCTGTAGTAACGCTGCTAATAAGGTCTAAGTGTTCCGGTGATTTCGCTAACAGTCAACTAACCTAATTTAACAGGCTTCCTAACAGGTAAATCAGGCTCAGGGAGCATCTAAGGAAACTACGGTGTATCAGAAGAAGGCGTCCTTCGATTCTCTGGAAAATATGAAATTCCAGAACAAGAACAGGGATCTTGACAGAATCTGAACGTGTGAACTGGTGTGAAATGGATTCAAAATATTTATCTTTTTCGGAATATGTCTGAATGCTGCCAAGTTTTTTTCAGAATTTCGAAAAGATTTCCTAAATTGTCGTACAAAATACGATTCCAGATTGTAGCTGGAATATTAGGAGACGGCATTAATGCTGTGTCTTCTTTTCGAATACATGGAATAACCATGACTTTGCCTAATGTAGAGGGAAACTGCTGCAATCTTTGTTCAAGAGGTCTGATTCAGGTCTACCTCGGACTGTTGCCCAGGCATGCGCTGCAGAATTTCATTTCTCTGGCGCTGAAGACATGATATATGCACATCAAATTGGGACAACTCCAAGTCGTAATTAAAATTGTCTTGTGTGGCGGCTAAATTTAACAACAATTCTTAATAGTTCGACTAAGTAAAAATCACCAAAAATATATAAAAATATGCATTGCCGTTTGGCAAGTCCGTGTACAAATATGGAGAGGATCGAGAACAGTACAGTCCACTAACAATCGTCGAGAACGATCTTTGTTTTAGCCCGCTTTTACACGTGGAACTTTTTAGTTGAGATTCTTTCGTGGACCTTGATACGTACTCTCTTTCATTTCTTTTCATTTTCCGTATTGCTTAGATCTTCTCTTCTCTGTGTTGGGTATTGGAAGCATGTTATAATCGGTGTTTACATTGCACCATTTTACTACGCGGTTTACAGACTTAATTTATGTGGCAAGTCTTATGGCATCAACATCCACGCACACGTTATTTTTTAAGTGATGATGTTGCCCTAAATAAATAAACGCCATAAACTCTATCGAGAATACGTATCATATTCATTCATCGTCGCTGGAGCTCATTCGTAGAAAACAGAAGGCGAATGAAAAATCTGTGTTACGATCGTCAATACGACCGTCGAATGGATCGTTCATCAGTTGTACGAACTAGTACAACGGTTGAATTACGCGGTCATACAGTGTGAACGCACCTTTGTCGACATCGAAAAATCGGCGACATATTAAGCGTGTGTAAAAGCGGCCTAAGAGCTATTTTACACGAACTAATTTCGACAGCAAGCTTTTCCATCTTATGTGTCACCTCTTTTGCCTACAAGATGTAAAAGCTTGCTGTCGAAATTAGTTCGTGTACAAGTGCTCTAAGTAGCACCGAGCTGATCTTATTTTTGATACGATTTGCTTGACAACCGGGCCTTGTGTTATGATCTCGCGTTCTGAAAATATTAAATGGTCTCATGTCTGATTTCGAAAAAGTTCGATGATCAGACACAATACACATTTGAATAAATCGATGCAAGTGCTTGCACAAATGTAATGTGGATGATGCCCTGTTTCACAATGGAGGCATAAACAAAAGTCCAGCTGTACTCAAAACCTAGTTCAAGGCTTTCGTTTAACTTGTAAGGTGTCACAGTCAAATCTGAACTTCACTTCAGTTGATCTTCGTTTGTGTACGAAAAAAGAGTCTGGAAGCACTTTCCATTCTGTCCATGTATTGTCTAACGTTTGTAAGACTGTGCTTTTAAAATGCTTGTGCATTCCTTTCGAACTTTTTAGGACGCCTTTCAATAGTGCTTTTAGACGAGCTACATCGGACAGCATGCTTTTCTATTTTTTAGGCAAGGGAGGTGAAGCTTTTCCTATGTCTCACCTCTCTTGCCAACAAAATGCAAAAGACTGCTGTAGAAATTAGCTCGTGTAAAAGTACTCCATAAAAGGTAGGGAAAAGCACCGGTACAGGAATCCATTGCAAATGTTTTCAATACGAAGAAAGGATCTGATTACCGAATATCGAACATCAGAAGATACGAACGAGACAAAATGAAGGCGAAATAAAATGGCTGATGTGCAGAACTGAGGTACTATACTACAAATTTATTTCAGTTCAAGGTTCAAACGAAACTTATAATATATAATATGGGTGGCGCTACAGCCCATAGAGGGCCAGGGCCTAGCTTCTCAGCAACCACTCGTGTTGTGCGTGCTATTGTTCTCTCACGAGTGGAAGGGACCTACAGTTTTATGCCGACTCGGAACGGCTAAGTTTGAGAAGCATTTTTCTAGACAGGAAATACTCTTTGAGCATTGTCAGTGACTCGAAAGAGGTGGGGCCGTGAAAATTATTTCTGTCGCTCAGAGCTGGAATCGAACCTACGACGTCGAGGTTGGGGTCGACGCACGTACCCACAACGCCACGGGCCACCACTTAAACGAAACTTGAAAACCAATAAAATCGTTGAACTTCTTATGGCGCTACAGCTGGGGTGAACCTGGGCCTCAGATAACAAGCCTCTCCAGCTGGCACGATCCTTAGCCACCACCATCGGCTTCGTGGTCGTCCTCTATTGCGTTGTCCCACTGGTTCGGAGTCGAAGACTCTTCGGACTGCACAAGTGTTGTCCATGCGCTCAACATGACCTATCCATCTTAGGCGTTGAATCCGTAGACGCCTGACTAGACTCATGTCGCTGTACAGTTCGTGGTTGAATATTCTTCTCCAGAAACCTTCAACGCAAAACAGGGCCAAAGACTGAACGCTGAACTGTTTAGTATAAGGTAAACGTGGAGATTAAGCGAATACAAGTAGCCATGAGTCAGTTAACAATCTTGTTTTTGTAATGCGCTCTAAATAAAGCAACAATTGACGATGTGACAACAATTCACTGTCTAGTGATGGAAGCCATTGCTCCCGGCTTAAAAACTCCGAATTGATAATAAGAAATCTCAAGTCCAACCGTTAACAAAAACTGAACATTTTTCAGTTCTTAAACTTCCGAAGTTAAAACCCACTGAACTCAGTACCTAAACGATTCGCTTGCATTCGAAATTACGAAACAGCTGCTTCATCTGACGTTTGCCCGTGCTTCGTGTGAGAAGAAAGAAAAAGAAACGTAAGCAAGTTCAGCGTCCGCGAGTGTATCGTGGTTTGTCATATTCCGTTTCGATTCTTCGAATTCTGTGAACTAGTGGATACATCTCTGAGGTTTGAATTAATGAATTCTTTTGTTTATTTCTCGCAAAACTATGACAAAATTGAGCATAAACATACGCATTTCAAGTCATTATTCACAAATGCACAAAGTTCTCAGCAGTTTTTATTTAACAACCTCATGTTGGTCGCCCCGTGGTGTGGCTGCAGTATCGATTTAGTCACCATCAGTCCGTTTCGTTCCTCAATTTCACCGACGTCACTGTAGTAGAAAACCGAATTCAGTGTTATCGACTTTTCAGTTTTTTTACGTATTAACTTAAATTTCGACCGGGCTTGTAGAAAATGTGGTAATGACTGTTCTGGTTCAGCTAATACGTTTCGCAAAGCTCGAGGCTTCAGTGCTGAGACATACACACCCCCGGTGGAGGTCCTACGCAACATTGGTGTGTGATGCATAATGCAGTGTTGAGAACACGTGTGGTTTTCTTTCTATTTTCTCATGCTATCTTTGGCTTATTCCGATATCAGTTAAAATTACATCATACATCTGAAATCACCTCTTAGAAAGTGTGACTGTACCACAGGCTTCAGAGTCAGTCGAAGTTGACATTCCAATTCGCATAGTTGTTCCATCCTAACCTCCTTTTGTGAAGAGGGTATTTAAAGAAAATTGTTTTCCCTTGCAGGCATCAAAAATGAAAAAGGAGAAGCAAAAGAACGTAGCTGCCGGTGGTGATAGCAACCGGGTGAAGGAATTGGATCCATTGCCGTCGTACATTGAGGAGAGGGATCAGTTGTGGGAGAAGTGCAAGAAGCAGTACGCCGAGGAACTGTCCACAAAGCCGAGGGTACCAGTGAAGGTTACTCTCCCCGATGGTAAAGTGGTAGAGGCCACTGCATGGGAGACAAGCCCCTACGAAGTCGCTAAAGGCATTAGCCAAGGACTGGCCGATAACACAGTGATTGCCAAAGTGAATGGTGTCCTGTGGGATTTGGACCGTGTGTTGGAGGGTGACTGCACGCTGCAACTGCTCAAATTCGATGATCCAGAAGCGCAGGCCGTATTCTGGCACAGTTCAGCTCACATTGTCGGCGAGGCGATGGAACGAGTGTACGGAGGACACCTTTGCTATGGTCCCCCAATCGAGAATGGATTCTACTACGACATGTTCCTCGAAGGAGAAGGTATTTCCACCAATGACTACCCAGTGATGGAGAACATTGTGAAGAAAATCGTGAAGGAAAAGCAACCCTTTGAGAGGCTGGAGCTGAAGAAATCCGACTTGCTGGAGATGTTCAAGTACAACGAGTTCAAAGTGCGCATTTTGAACGAAAAAGTAGACACCGAGACCACAACAGTTTACAAGTGCGGCACGCTGATTGACTTGTGTCGCGGTCCCCATGTCCGCAACACTGGCAAGGTGAAGGCCCTGAAGATCACCAAGAACTCATCCACATACTGGGAGGGCAAAGCCGACGCCGAGACCCTGCAACGTGTGTACGGCATTTCCTTCCCCGACTCGAAGCAACTTAAGGAGTGGGAGAAGATCCAGGAGGAAGCCGCTAAACGGGATCACAGAAAGATCGGCAGGGAACAGGAGCTGTTCTTCTTCCACGAACTCTCGCCCGGATCGTGCTTCTTCCAGCCACGTGGCGCTCATATTTACAACACACTCATGAATCTGATGAAGACTGAGTACCGGAAGAGGGGATTCCAGGAGGTGATCTCTCCGAACATTTACAACTCAAAACTGTGGCAGACATCGGGTCATTGGCAGCACTACGCCGAGAATATGTTCTCCTTTGAGTCAGAGAAGGAGACCTTCGCCCTGAAGCCGATGAACTGTCCTGGACATTGCCTGATCTTCGATACTCGTAACCGCTCGTGGAGGGAGCTGCCACTGCGTATGGCTGACTTTGGGGTGTTGCACCGGAACGAATTGTCCGGAGCCCTCACTGGTCTGACTCGTGTCCGCCGGTTCCAGCAGGACGATGCACACATCTTCTGCGCCCCCGAGCAAATCAAAGACGAAATGAAGGGTGCCCTCGACTTCTTGCGCAGCATTTACACCATTTTCGGTTTCTCCTTCAACCTGGTCCTCTCCACACGACCAGAGAAGTACCTGGGTGAGCTCGAGCAGTGGAATGAAGCCGAGAAAGCCCTCGCTGAGTCCCTGGACGAATTCGGCCAACCCTGGAAAGAGAATCCCGGCGATGGTGCCTTCTACGGACCAAAGATTGATATTACCATCCACGACGCGCTGAAGAGGTCACATCAGTGCGCCACGATTCAGTTGGATTTCCAGTTACCCATTCGCTTCAATCTGAACTACGTCGCAGAGTCTGGTGAGAAGAAGCGTCCGGTCATTATTCACCGAGCAATCCTCGGCTCAGTCGAGCGCATGATTGCCATTCTCACAGAGAACTACGCCGGCAAGTGGCCCTTCTGGATTTCGCCGCGTCAAGTTATGGTTGTTCCTGTTGGTCCCAATTTCGATGAGTACGCACAGTCTGTTCGGGATCAGCTTCACGCCGCCGGATTCATGGTCGAGGCAGACCTCGACGCCGGCGACACAATGAACAAGAAGATCCGTAATGCTCAATTGGCACAGTTCAACTTCATCCTTGTGGTCGGCGAGAAGGAACGCTCATCGGGAACTGCAAACGTGCGCACACGTGACAACAAGGTGCACGGTGAGGTGTCAATCGCTGAACTCATTACAAAACTGGCCAAGATGCGCGATGAATTCATCCTTAACGAGGATAGCTTCTAAAATGCATTAAAAATGTGAACTCAATGGAATATTCTTAATAAATTATTATCAGACTACATTAGCCCGCTGTGGCCTACAAATACAAACTTGTTTTGATTTGAACACTTTCAGGTGGATGCTCTTGGGCAGTCATCGCCCGGAAATCGCTTTTGTTACAGCCTCGTATCAGACATGTGACGTGTTTGATGATTTGAAGCAACACTCTGCGGGAGATTCTTGAGTAATCGTTATCTTTGTTCTATTTTCGCATATTTACGTTTTGATTGTGTATAATTTTCGACACCGAGTGCGTGGATCACGTGAATGTGGGGCAGTTGTTGATCAGGTAAATTTGTTTGACAATTTATTCCACGTCGCAGAAAATGAAGCTATCGATAAAAAATGAAAGTGGTAGTCCCACTTTAGCTATTGAATTTTATCTTCGCTGATGATATCGTCATCGAACAAGTTTGAGTATGTGCGGGTGCTTTTGATGATTCACCTACACTACATCAGTGCCAAGAAGAGAGATTGACACTGAATTTCAACTCCAGTCAGATGCTTTATGTCTGTCAGGTAGGTCGCTATTAACTACGGCTTTTGCGCGGCTGCTGCATGAAATTCAAAGTTTTCAATTAGAGAACTTGTGCACGCTGTTTCAGTAAATATGAGATAAGAAACTGATATTTCCGTCGAATTCCTAGAAGAACTGATTGACTGGGAAAAGGAATGGAGTAATGAATTATAGATTCCACGGGGCAAGCAAGTCACAATGTCATCGACTTTTATACGTATGCAACGTTTTGTTTATTGAAATACTTCGCACACATACATATGTTCGTATGTTAAGTGAGCAGAGGGTGTAGGCAATAAGGCCACCAGTTCGTTTACAAACGTTGGTAATATAGAGATTATCGTCATATCTACAATATAGAGCAAGCTCTTGTTGCAGCATATTGAAGAATACCGTTTATAGCACAATTTGGTGGTAGAGTTTATACAGGCTTATTACGTTGAAATTGAACCTTTACGACTAAAGTGTACCATCGATCCAAATTGGCAAATTGGTGTACTCCTTGTCCGGCTAAGTTATATACAATACAATCGATGTTTCATAGAGCACAGCTTGTCTAGTTTTTAGACCCCATTTTAGAATGAGATCTTTGAGAAGTGCAAGTGTGCAGAATGTACTAAACCAAGTAAATTCAAGTCATATATCATATAACATAGTCAAATTTTGGAGTGAAAATATACAAGGTTAACATAAATAAATGCCCGTTCATATGAGCGGCAAACTTTCAGAAACAACCCTTTCACAGCAAATATGAACAAAAAAGTATATTTCTTGGTATGCAAAAAATGCAAGTGTATTATCGAGTTTTTTCATCGAAAAAAATCTCAACAAAAGTTGAGATGGTGTCAAGGTTTTACTTTACAATCCAATCCTTCTCTTTTCGAAATACCAAGCTCGCAATACACAAACAGGCAAACGCAATCCACAACCTCCACGCACAAAAAATTCGCAGCGAAATGCAAACTAAAGGCCCATTCATATGAGGCCGCGAATTGCGAACTTCGCAAACATTGACGTTTCATTCATATGAAGGTTTTTCATTCGCAGAGAACTACGGGTTGAAACTGACACTTCACTGCGAATTTTTTGGTCGTGGTGGTTGTGGATTGCGTTTGCGCGTTTGTGTATCAATTCGCAAACGATGAATGATTGATTTATAGAGAAAAACTTTTAAATCATTAATTAGGATACTTAAACTAATTTTTATTGGGATTTTTGTATATGAAAAAACTTGATAATTCAGTTACAATCTTTTTGCCTAGCAAGACGTTTAACTTTTTGTTTATATTTGCTGGAAAAGGGTTGTGACTGAAAGTTCGCGTTCGCAGTTCGCCGCTCATATGAATGAGCCTTAACACCCGCAGTTCTCTGCGAATCAGAAAACTGCATATGAATGAGTTGTCCGAGCTTACGAAGTTCCCAGTTCGTAGCAACCTAACCTTAAGCGTGTAACTTTTAAACTTTCTATTTGAAGTCCTCTCTATGAGGGAATTACCTAAGAGCAAACTTTTGCTACAATTTTGCTATTCCTCCAGGTTCAATGATCTAGAGACGTGCTCTCATACTTTGGATGGTCTGCCGTGTCGATACCAGCGTGGGTTCCTATAGTAAATGGGTGGCAGTCCATGTGCCTGCTTTCACGATGGACTCGTGGTGAAAATGTTTGTGTTTATTAATATTCACTCTTCAGTACATCACTGCTAATAATAATATTGGCAGACTAATATGGACATGTACCTAGCTTCTAAACCAACCAATTGTGTTATGGAGGACCAACCACTAATGGAGGAGATTTACTGCGAAGTTAAAGACTTTATCTTAGAAAATACAGCCGACTCTAGACAATTTGTAACTCAAGGAACCTTACTTGTCTAGTTGGATCAAAGGACGTGAAACGAAATAATGTAACTATGCTGGTGTTCAAAGAATAGAAAAAAATCGAATGACGGAGAGGAACATACATAGCTCCTGATTTTGAGTTACAGCGAGTTTGTTGGCAGCCCGACTAAGCAACCACTTAGAATTAATGTGCCTGCAAAAACATTTCGTTTTGTTCCACTTAGCGACGTTTTTTTTAAAGAACCTACCATCATCAGTGGAATAGCTTTTTCACATTGTCCATATTGCCAATTGAGCAAGATGGAACTGTGTGCAATGGAGGTTGTCCGTGTGAGAAATTGAATTCCACCCCTAACCCATGGCAGCCATCGTAGATATCCATTAGAAATAAATCGAAGATAATTCTTAAATCCCACGGATTCATCATTTCAAAGATCATAAAACACCTACCGTTTTTTAAAAGTAACTGCCTCTACACTGACCACTAGTGCCACCTTGTGGCGCATAGCATAGCAAATTGTTAACTCGTATGACATCCAGTGTTACCATGTGGCGTACCTTTAAAATGCTACGAAACTTGTCAACACTTATCTCGAGTCATTTCAATGGTTGTGTAGGTATACTTTCAGGAGTTTGGTGCAACAACTGGCTGCTGCGCGTAGTTTGTAATTATTAAGAGGATCCACGGCCGTGTACTGGGAAGAATAGAAATTATGTATAATTTATTGATTTGAGGAGGAGCCGACATTCGGTTGCCGTAAAAGCCATACGCAGACATATTACAATAAAATTTGCGCCGACAAATAGGCAACAAATGCTTTCACATGCTTTCCCTTGAGTGATGATGCGGTGGATCAGACCCCTTATTCACTTGAATTGACAAACATCTTCCAGAGATTCCATATTCTGCGTGTAAACACTGCTCCAAGGCGCAAGAGGCTTAATTAATTTATCATTAAACTAATTCCTATCCCTTTCTAACCCTACTCTTAACAGTGACACATTCACCGGAACAAACATGATGCAAAACTAACTATGCATAATGACCCACACGTACTCTCACTCGGGAGGGTGAGAAATCGGGAGGGTGAGAAAAAGATCTCTCCCACCCGGATTAACAGTAGATATTGAATTTGAATCGATTTTCTTCGAAAGTAAAACTTTTTCAGTTCAACTCGACACGAGCAGGCTTCCTTGACCGTCCGGATACAAATTGAATTTCACCCAAGAACCAGCCCCAAGTCGAGCACAACGATGGCCATTACTCCACGACCGATGATAAACGTGTGTATCTACTTGAAGTCCACCCCCAAAAGAAGCCGATACACTAGCGAAAGTGTGAAGGAAATAGGAAAACCATTAACAGTGAAGTCTCATTTTCAGCATCCCGGAACGAGGGCAGGATTCCCCAAAGCACACACACACTCCTCCCTTCCCGGTAACTGGTAAGTCATCATCCTTACAAAGTATTATGTAAAGAACACCACTTGAGGCTCCCACACTGCTTGGCGTTAATGACGAGACGTTTCGGCCTTCGGGCATAAAGTGGGAAGTGGAAGTGCCCTGAAAATGATTCAATCATCCCGTCTCATAAATGTGCTCAAGTTATACGACGACGATCCATGGTTCTCCATCAGCTCGACAATACAAGTCAAGGTCGCATGCCTCGGGACGAGGGGCTGCCGAAAGGTTTGGCAAACGACTAAATGGATTCCGGCGGAGGCTGACTCGCTCAGCACACGGTCTTAAATTGAATTTCAATTGATTGGGGGAATCGAATGATTCTCTGAATGAATTTAAATTTAACCTAGCTCCTGCTCTAAGTGATGGGGAATTTGGTGACCAGAGCAGGATTCGTTCGCTGTTCCTGTGACGACTGATGGCAAAATATTTCCACTGGGTCTGCTGATTGGAGTGCGACAGAGGTGGGTTTTTTTCCGAACAAATTGCGGAATTATATGAGCGACGATTTGTTGGAATGGATTTTAAATTGGGAGCGAATGGTGGATGTGCCATATGGTCGTGAATATTTTTTGATCCCATTTCAATTAACGAGACCTTGTTTATTGGTGCTTGTTGGTACCCTGTCCAGTTGTGGGCTACACGACATGGTCTTCGATTGGAGAACAGTGTATCAACGAAGTATCCAGGCGCAGACCAAGAACATATCTATCTTCTATTGAAGTTGTCCACAACCTGTTCACCAATCTTAGAACGAACATCTTAAGATGGTTCCAATCAATATAAGTAAACGAATATCAAGCTTTTCATAAAAGAAGGGAAGAAGTCAAGCCCCAGTTTAGACTGGATGCATGCAGCCCCATTGAATAAGAAACAACAAAGCCACCAGTGACTCACCTTCCCACACCTCTAAGAGCTTTGCCAATACGATTGCTAGCTTGAGCCCATTAAGGGCCAGTAGCTCGTAAAGATCAAGATTAGCAACGCTACATAAGTAGAATTGCCTTAAATCGGATAAGCATCGATGGAATTCCGCATGTTCTTCTGGGTGCTGTGGCAGTGAATGTTGATTTTGCCGTTAACTTCCTCAACAGAGAACTGGCCCTTTTTATGACCAATCGTACATGTGTTTGCGGTGTATTCCGTCTTCTGAAGACGATAAAAAAACAAAATCAATGTGCTTAAAGTGGGAATATCTTTTATATTCATTTAACGCTGTATTAGATTTGTTCTCGTCCCATGGGCACATCACAATCTGTCTATTCCAATCGATACGTGATTGAGTTGATGTAAATTTTGGCGGATAGGTTTTGAAGAGTTGTCGTTTATTTCTTATAGTTGCGAGTCTCGCGAATTTTCAGAAAGATTGAAAACGAGTTACGTAGTTTGTCTCAACAAGCCTATTGATTGTTGACATAACTGGACCTGGATTTGATGCTTTTGTAGTTAGTGGCTCGCAAATGCACGTACGCTCGCTCCCAACCTAAGCCAATGACTCATTCAATACAAGATTATGCATACACACGATGCAATAGGGAGCTGGATTAGTAAGAGAGTTAGCTTACTTACGTATAACTGTGGGTCGGATAGCATATTCGTTTATGCAACCCAGAATGTATTGCGAATTCACTACAGCTGCTTTTGGGAATATTCTGCGTAGAGATGGGGCAACTCGAGCTGATAAACCGAGTCAACC
Source organism: Eristalis arbustorum (assembly GCA_916610145.1). Lineage (NCBI taxonomy): Eukaryota > Metazoa > Arthropoda > Insecta > Diptera > Syrphidae > Eristalis > Eristalis arbustorum. The sequence continues at coordinate 3,882,697 of OU744318.1, forward strand.
CGAGTTACGTCCACGACGAGTTGAACCGAATTGATTTTATGTCAAATCGAGTTAATAATAATATAATATGGGTGGCGCTACAGCCCGTATAAGGCCAGGGCCTAGCTTCTCAGCAACCACTCGCGTTGTACGTGCTATTGTTCTCTCACGAGTGGAAGGGACCTACAGTTTCATGCCGAATCCGAACGGCTTTGTTTGAGAAGCTTTCTCTAGACAGAAAAATACTCTTTGAGCATTGTCAGTGACTCGAAAGAGGTGGGGCCGTGAACATTATTGTCGTCGCACAGAGCAGGAATCGAACCTACGACATCGAGGTTGGGGTCGACGCACATACCCACAACGCCACGGGCCACAAATCGAGTTGCTGAAACTAAAATGAAACGGATTATTGAACATTCAACATCAAATCTGCGGGATCGCTAGGAAATCCCTCGTACCGAAATCCCCTGTTTTGAAAATAGGCATCCGCTTAATATCCCTCGTGTCGAATCCTCCTGGAAATCCCCTACTTTCAAAATTAAAAATCCCCTGTTTAAAAACAAAAGAGTCTCAGTCTTAGCTCTACTCAGAAACATGGACTTGGACATCGCGTTGGTGCCTTCTGGCTCCTTTTTCCACGCTATTCCATAATATCAATTAAGTTTGTTCTAAAAAAAGTTTACCCAAATCGAGATCTTAAACTTATTCATACTTTATTCAGATTAAGTATTGTACAGAAATCAAAACATAAATTATTTTCAAAATATAATATACATTTTTATAAAGTTTTATGTTTTACAACCCAGAGCGATGTTGTGAGCAATGAACCTTAGAAAGTCTAGTTTTAGGGTCGATTTCCTCTTCTTATTTATCTTTCTTAACTTATTGCACTTTGCCTCTAGTGATCGGTTCTTCTTTTATCCTTTGCCTAGAAAGCATTAGTTAAATATTATTTAAATATTTAAATTCTCTTAAATGACTCTGTACGGTAAAAATATTAGGGAAAACTAGAAACCAAGAATAATCATGCTAAGGGCGATGCGTTTTTAGAAAGGCTTTTTTGTCAAAAGCCCACAATTTTTATATTTTTCTGTTTTCCTTTCTGGCGCCAGATAGACAATAGTAAGGTTTTTGACACAAGAGACTTTGATAAGAAGGATTTTGAAACGGGGGATTTTGATACAGGAGATTATGGAAAAGGGATTTTTCAAAAGCACATTTCGGTATGAACACACAATTCGGTTGACTCGGTTTATCGACTCGGGTCATACATATATATATATATATATATATATATAGGTGGCGCTACAGCCCGTAGAGGGCCAGCTTCTCAACAACCACTCGCGTTCATTTTTCAATTTAAATTCATTTTTATTTACTACTTCAGGATAAACTTACGTACTAGACAAAAATGCTTAAAACTAGTTAAACGAACAGTGATTATGCTAACTTACTGGCTCTCTGCGGGCACTCTAAGCTAAGCCTAACCTTAAACTATGTCTTTCGACTTAAATGTCTTTCGACTTAAACTAATTTTATTGCAATGAATTCATACTGTCTGTACACCTTAATATTAAGAAAAATTAGTAAGAAAAAAAAACTTAATAACAGGACGGATTTTTAGATAAAACTTACATACTAACTTACATACCCCTTAAAATAACTTAAACTACCTTAAACTAACATACATATATATACACATGTGTATATATATCTATACACATGTATATACAGATGCAGTGCAATGTACAATGGTATATACATTAGTACATACAAATGTATTTACCTTATTTTTTTGTTTTTTGTTTTTTATTGTTTTTTTAATTATTTACATGTATACAGCTTACTGACTACCTTAAAACTACCCTACGATAAGTGAGTCGCCCATAGGTTGCGGTTTCTAGATTTGCATCTAATTCACCGCAAGACGGAGACCGACTGCGCCCCTTAAGGGGGTACGCACTACTCTTTCTACCCAGGGTCTAGGGGGTTCGACGCTGAAGTTGTTTCGCTCCCCAGCCACCAGAACTTTTGGTGCTGCTTAGCAACATCCCTTATATCCCGCCTCGACACCGCTGTACTAAAACGGAGGAGACCCTCCTCAGCTCGTTGTGCGACGGAGCGGTCGTGGTTGAGTCGCCCATCCACAGTTGACCTGGCGACGTGGTAGATGAGCGGTACTTGTCTAAGTGGAGAAAAGCTTCTGGGGGGACGAATCCGTTGTGACGTACCCTTTCGTGGTATTGTGGCCTGGGGTAGTAAGCCCCGGAGATCAGGTTATTGTCCGAGTTCATCGCTCTCGCAGTGTGACCTCGAATCAACTTCACCTGGAAATTGTCCACTCGTATCAGGTTCGCCCTGTTGTATAACACCTCATTGGAGTAGAATTTTATGTACTGGGACTCTGGTGTTCTGTAGAGGCGAAGGCAAGCCCTAAGACACGCTCTCTCAAACTCCCGAATCTTTTCCATCAAGCTTGCACTCACGTTGAACCACACGGGACAGCCATATGTGAGCATTGGCCGTATGAGGGCCATGTAGTCGAGTTGGCAACAACCACTCGCGTTGTGCGTGCTATTGTTCTCTCACGAGTGGAAGGAACTTACAGTTTTATGCCGACTCCGAACGGCCAAGTTTGAGAAGCTTTTTCTAGACAGGAAACACTCAGTGACTCAAAAGAGGTGAGGCCGTGAAAATTAGTTTTGTAGCCCAGAGCAGGAATCGAACCTACGACATCGAGGTTGGGGTCGACGCACATACCCACAACGCCACGGGCCACCACGACTCGGGTCAGCTATCTCTAAATTGAATAACATACCTGCCAGCATTAACTCGGTGCGATGTAAACACACAATGCGCTTTGGTTGGTTAAGGCAAAGGGACCAAGTTGTACTGACGTCTAACTTCTGTTTTTTATGAGACGCGTAAGAACGAGGACATGTGTGATGTGGCACGCCGTCTACCAGTGAAATTGCTTCTCTAGTCTTCTCTTTTTGTTTCTTTTCACATTTGTGTGCGGCTGTTTTGCTTAAGGACAGTGTTACCACAGTTACACTATAGAGTCATTTTTTTTAGCTTGACTAGGGCACTCATTTTAGGTGGCATAAGGAGGCGACCTTTATTGGGACTCATTTATTTTCTATACGACTCGTTTTGTAACCACTTCTGGGACTCAAAAATAATTTAAGCCATCGTAACACTGATCTTAAACCAACTGAATTTAGTGTATAGTATGCTACAGAGAGTATTCATTCTGTTGTTAATGCATAAGGATAGTGCTTCAAACTAACCCGAGTTTGGTTTGACTGTTACAAAAAGAAATACACCTATTAAGAATTGGGTGAAAGGAAGTTAGTCAACTCGAGTTGTAACTCGGTTCGCTTCAATTCCAAGACGGAGAGTTTTGGGTTGGCACATCTCTAATTCTGCGTTAAGTCAATGATCCATACATATTTAGTTGCCTCCACTTACGGCCAGGCGTTGACACGCTTAAGGTTGATTCAAGACCCACAGGCCTGAACGGAGACTCATTGAGATGCTGACACTTCGTTCGTCCAATCGTCATCGTTACAAACCCTACCTATTCTGTAAACCAGTAGCCCGGGGTGGTCATCTTGACACTTTGTGAAAGAGCTCCTTTTTTTGCCTTCTCAGCTAATGATAATTCTAAGTATTACTAAGGAATTGTGCGTGCTGCAATTCCATTTTTCCCGATCGTTTCGACTAAGATATCGAACAATTATAATAACTATGCAACGAGTTGTTCACTGCTAAGTCAATAAACTACACTGTTTTCTCTCACAATTTGTAGTGCTTGGCAAGGATATCAGAGCTAATCATGGCAAGGAAGGATGAGGAGTGCATCCATGCATCATGCAAAATATTTTCTGAAAATAAATAAAGAGTAAAAATGAATTCATATTCTCGAACGAGGCTATGTCAATAAGTAAAATTCCGAACGCATTAACCGCATTCTTCGACTGTTTGCTCGACAAGCATTTAAACGGCATATGGCATTGTACCCTCATTGCACTAGATGTAAAACGACGATGGATACACAGTTACTGTCAATTGACTTTAGTTCCTCAAAATTGATTCACCCGAACTGTGGGAAGGCGCACTAAAAGCGATGTAACTTTCCATGTTGTACGTAAGATATTCGACAAGTTGGTCATCTCAGAACTTCATCAATAGGACACAGGGATCATGTCGCTTGACACCATTCGGTTTTATTCTCTAGGGCTACATCAAGGCAAAGGTTTTTAGCACTACACTGGAGGACTCAGACTGAAAAACTTGTCCATAGTATTAGCAGGTAGCAACCAACTATTTCTGAAATTTCATGGTCCAGCAGGTCCTACTGTGATGACGAGCCGACACCATCAGCTCTCGCAGCAACAGCACCAAATATAAGCCACTTGATCCGAGCAAAGACGCTGCAGTAGCAGAGAAAGTGCTCTGCAGCGTCATCGTCGGCTGCAGTATTTTCTGTCAAGAGATAACAATAATGCGCCGGATTCCTTACTGACATTATGAAGTGCTCAGTGCATGACTTGGCTTGTCTACATTGTAGAGACAAAGCCGCCTTAGGTTGCTGGGTGTCATGTGTTTAGTCCACGCAAGGGCTTTCATTCCGGCAGAAGCATAACCGAACAACTTTTCACTCTAAAAAAGATACTTCAGAAGTCTTGACAGTTGCCAAAGCGATCTAGAGCAGATTTAGACAAGGCATACGACCGAGTACTTCGATGTAAGATCTGGAGTGAGTTCTGCAGTACAACCAAACTGGGTATTTTGTACGAGTTATATGAGGAGTAATGCTGAGTTTTCCTGCACAATTGATCAACTTTGGTCAATTTTGGCGACAGTTTGGAAGACCTGCAAACAGAAAGGCTAAGCATGGTATCAAAGGCAAAGTTGACGGTTTTCAACTCAGTATTTATTCCAACTCTCACCTCTGGTCCGAAACTTGAGTGAAATTTGTGTAAGGATCGAATTTAATGGTAAATGAGTGGCCGAGTTGAGATTTCCTAGTGTTACTGTGGGAATTTTTTGCCGGGATAGAGTGAAAAACAAGGCAGTACGAAAGGAACTCAATGTTGAGCAGCTGCTTCTTCGAATGAAGAGATATGCTTCAATGGATTGGCCGCGTGGCACGAATGTCTCCATAATCACGGCTTCCGTGCGTGATTAAAATCAGCTTGGCGGCCCATGAGGAGGATGTTGGAGCCTGGTTAAGCCTGGGCATAACTCATAAGTGGCATGTGGACATCTAGTGGAAGCCGGTGAGAAGACGATGTTTGATGAGTGTGAAAGGTCACATTTAGTATTGTCTAAATGTTTGTCCCATCCAAGTATTACAACAATCCTAATTATCTGCCCAAATCAACCAAACTGAAACAGGGAGAATTTGACGTCATTTGAATTTTGACAGATTGAATGGATCTTTACAACTAACAGCGGTGATTGAGACTTATTCGGCATTGAACAGACTGGACAGACTGGACGGACTGGAAAAGTGAAAACTCGAAGTAGCTACTAATTGTCCATACTAGTCCTGCTTGTCGGCTGTTCGATCATTGCATATATCTGTACTGTCGCAGAGACTTACAAGAGCTGCCTAGCCAACCATTCAATACTTGCACTCGAGCCGACATAATTACCCAGCCAGTGATTACTTGAGAAGACTAAGACTGACTATCCGTTGCTTCTTGTTGTTGGTCACCATATCTGATACCAAAGAAGCCCCAGCTGGCAATGGGACGACAGGAAATTATCTCATCACTGAAAGACTCTACATTTTTCTTCAACTGTCACACCAAAAAGACGGACATTTTGATCACACTTAAAAAGTCAGCTCTGTAAAAAATATTTGTCCCTCTGGCTCTCAGGGGCTGAGTGCTGCTTAGCTAATGTCATTTCGTACAGCTCATCGCAACGAAATTGAATTGGTCGCGCCAATACCGAATAAACCGCACGCCAGCAGTCATTCTTAGTCAAGGACAATCATCGTAGAATTAAAAATAAAATAGAAAAACAAACAAATTCAATTTTATGGTTCACAGCTCATGAATTACTCACATAATGTGTATGTACATTCATTCTAATTGTCACTGACATTCAAAAAAGCATTTCAAGCATAAGCAGGCGCCTTGCGAGACCGAGAAGGCGAACCCTCCTAAGGAACCCCCTTCCTGCTAGACATCGATCCCCATTAGCAAGTTCTATTCTTGAGCGTGATGACTTGCGATGATGCGAATGCGTGGTTATTTTCGGATCATTTCCTCGATGTAGTCGCTCATTAATTATGGGACACAATTAATAAAGCAGACACGATGCATCAGATGTCCAAGGGTCACCTCGTTGATGAGTCTTGCCAAATATTCACACACTCCGAAGGGGGCTGTGGTCTTGGGATGCAACGTGGTCTCTCTCTGCAAGCAGTCACGAGCAGGCAGATCGCCAACTAAGTGCTTCTGACACCTGGTGCATGCACGGGACAGGATAATTTACTTCGACTAGACATTCCAGTTAGCTGCGAAGGGATTACTGCCAACTGGACGGCATCTTCAGCAAGCCGCGGAACGCTGTCGTTATTTGTATCCCAGAGCCCGTGACTAATCGATTCGCTTTGCGTTTTAGAGCGCGTCTGGCGCGGAGAACAGAACGAAGATGAAACACTTCCTGGTGCTTTCCCTTGAAATCCAGATGCGGTGACAATTTTGCGCAATCGAAGACTTTCATCAGCACTGCTGGCTGAGATGAACGAAAATTGAAGTCGGCCGAGAGATTAAGGCAGACGTGATGCTCAAGGCACACCCCAGCTGCGCTGTGTGTGACTTGTCGTGACAATTGACAGCGAGAGCCGGGAGATGGGAGTTATGTTAAGACGTGGACATAATTCGCCAGCAGATGGAGCGTGATAAACGCCAACGGGGGAGAAGTGAGTCAGTAATTGAAGTTGGTCTGGCTTTCGCCGAGGAGACGCATATGGCTCTGGTGGCGCGGTGCCCCGAAGAGCTGTCGTAATCACTTGGGATAGGTTCGTCTTGATAATTATCACGGTTTATTTGGCTAACTGTCGCCGGGCGCCTTGTCGTGCATGCCCAAAATAAGTGGCGACCGACTGGGGAGCACGGGTTAATTTGTGTCAGATTTCATCTTTCTTGGTTGTCACGGAGCTTGCAATGCATTGGCTGTCAGAGAGATCACCACTCCCGCTTAATGGCTGAATTCTTGCAAAAGGTGAATGCAATCGTTCACTATTTGGATAGCAAATGAGAATAATTTGAGAACATGTGTAAACGTCACCTCAAACGATGACAGTGTCGTCCTTTGATGTGACTGGTGAATGTGTTGGTCTTTCATCGCAGTAATAAATTGCGACAGCCGGACTTATGCAACGGCATAAATGCAGTCTCGTTTGCACTAGAAGATGATGAAATAAAAAGAAAATTTCTGAATCAACACGAAATAAGTGCCAGAGCGGCACTCTCGCGCAGCACATCGCATGAAGAGATCTTTTGGCATTGCTGTGCATTCTTTGAGTCAAATTAACGCCCAGAATGTTTTAAGAATTTGCACGAAGTTTTCGGGTGACTTCAGAAATGTGTAGTGCTCAGAGGAGGGGAGGTCGATCGAGGAGGTGTTCATTAAATGCTGACACTGAAATATGTGAAGGATGGTGGGTTGGAATGATTGACATGGGGAGGGATTGAGTTTGTTAATAAAGGAAAAGTGAACGAGCCCAACGAAACTGATCGAAGCTGTCATCATCGTTGCAATGTAGTGGCACTGTCACTTTTCCACTTTCTCGTGCCCTAGGATCTGTGAAAGTTATTACTTACTCACTTATATTCATTAGCCCCTTGAGAGGCCTAGGACGTAAACCAAAGCAATTAAGCTCTCTCCAACCTTCTTCATAAAGAGTAAAGATCTTGATTCCTCTTCAACTACTCTGCGTCACGTTTTCCTAGGACGGGTCCGCTCTTTTGCCTGCCTGTGTAAGCGGATTCCACTGCAAAGCGCAATGGAAGAGTATTCGCTCGTAGGGTGTGTCCAATCTGTCACTTTCTCCTTCATAGTGTAATGTTTATATTCTCTTGGCCGTTGTCTGTCGCTTGTTGATCTCCGCACGCACTGGTGAATGCATGGCGTGACTTCCCAAGTAATGGCTCACGAGGCCATTGTCGGGTTACTGGTACCTTCTTCGGGCTACGCTCGACCGACTGCCGACTGGGACAGGCCGACCATCGGACGGTCAAAGAAATAAGAAAGCGAAAAAAGTTGCCGAGATGAGATATATGCGTGATGTGCTGTGTGCGGAAGTTACTCGCAGAGATAGGGTGCGAAACACGGCAGTGCCCGCGAAACTCAATGTCGAGCAGCTACTTATCCCAACGGAAAGAGCTATGCTTCCGGCGTAGCGGCTTGGAGACGTGGCACCATCAACACCCTTGGATGATCTAGGACTTGGACCAAGTTTAAAAAAACTCTTTTGGTTGCGCCTGGGCCTTAATCCTGATGAGTTAGACTCGATGGCGGAGGATCGAGTGGCCAGCAGACCTTTAGCTCGTGCTTTTCCCTCGCGACTCCTTTAGTGAATCATGCGGGTCAGTAAATGATGATGATATATCAGAAGGTTGCGTGTTCAGATCACCTCAGGGTCACCAATGTAATGTTCGATTACTAACCTTGTTTATTTTTATTTTAATATTTATTTTATTTTTTTAATATTTGTTAAGGTTTGATAAATGTACGAATAACAAAACTTTTGTAAACCGGTGCCGGAGCGAGGCTGTCAGAGATCATATCCCTTTGTGTCCACGCCGGAAAAGAAAGAGCCGGAAAAATGCTGTTTGACTCGATGGCAGATGTCTGACTTAACGAAAAATTTATCGCTGTCGGGCTCTGTTCGTGTGGAGTGTTTGTTGTGGGGTCGCCACAGGTTCTTGGCCCTTTTTGCTTGTCCAGATCGTGAATAGCATTCCGAATGCAGGGGTAGACATGAATATTCTGCTGTACACATCAAGTTCGGAGCTACCGCGGTTAGCTGATACCACACATCCTAAGCATACAAATAAACTTTGTCGACTTCCTGGCCGGCAAGTGTTCAGTTGGGCTCTGTTGTCAGAAATGCTAAGGCCTTTGATTTTTTCTGTATTTATTTTGAGCACCACTCTGTTTGCCTCAGCTTTTATGGTATATAGAGATCCATCAAGTAAAGGTCCATTATCCGATACGACAGTCGACGACATCATCTGCGCAGTTCAGGTCATTGAGATAAAATGTCATAGCCCATCCATAGTTTCCATCCGTCAATGCTGCGCGGAGTACATAGCTGATAACCACCAGAAAAAGTAGTGGTAACTGTATGTGTCCCTGACAAACTCCTTTTTGGACATAAAATTCCTCTGACCTATTTGCAAGTAGTGACGTAGTTACAGTTTCATAATAGCTCTGAGTTCTTTCTAGAGTGGTGGCCCTTGGCTTTGTGGCTATGTGCCTCAACCCCAATGGACTTGAACGTCGACGTCTAGGTTCGATTCCTTGTGCAAACGAGATAAAATAACAAATTTCACGGTCCCACCACTTTCGAGTCGCTGACAATGCTCAGAGTACTTCTGTCTAGAAAAAGCTTCTCAAACTTTGCCGTTCGAAGTCGGCATAAAACTGTAAGTTCCTTCCATTCGTGACATGAATCCATATATGAGTTTTTTTTCCGGGGGGGAGGACCAGATTGCATCTCGATTCGATGACTTATACTAACCGCATCGTAAAGTGTTGACGATGTGGTCGAATCAGTAGGATCCAGGGCTGAAACCGGCTTGTTCGGCGTAGAGAGTTGAATTTAAATGCTCTTTTATTCTTTACGTTCAGTTTCTATATTACATCAGGTGTCCCTTTTTCAGAAGTTGATTACCTCCTTTGCCACTCTTATAGGAAGTTTTCGTTATAGCATATCTATATCACCGGATGGAACATGTTTGCTGGTTTATTTTTTCTTGAGGGACTTGATTGCTAAGGTTATTTCATTTGTATTGGGAGGCCCGCTACGAATTCGGGAATTTGTTGCGATAGGGTACATGTGAGAGTTAGAGAACATTCCATCATCATCGGAGTGGTCAAAGGCAGTTGCGAAATGTTGTCTCTGTCCAATGAGCTGATTTTCATCCGAAATCTTTAGGTTGGACAATTCACCGGGTGTTGTCTGGAGTTCCGAACACCAATGAACTCCTTGGCGATGTCATAAACAGTCCCACTGTCACACCTATTCGCTGATTCTTCAGCGTATGGCACTATAGGGTAGATTTAATGACGTTTGGCACGTCTTACGCTTCTATTATTGGTTGTATTGGGCTTCTAGTTCGGTTCTCTCAACTGCTTAGGCCGCTGCAATTCTAACTTCTATTGCTATACGCTCTTCGATCCGTTTTCAGGTATCAACTGGTTTTTTGTCTATTACAGACATATGTGCTTGCCCCCGCCACAGCAATCCAGTGGTCATCAATGCTCTCCTGTCTTTTCGTTTGCCTTTAAAGCAAGATGGTCCCCAATCTCTTGGCGTACTTGGTTAACCTTGAGCTCGTCTACATTGTGCATGAGAGAGAAGAGCAAAAGTATACGAACGTCCGCACATAATATGATTCAGGTTGATTCAAAGACCGGTCCAAATTTTGGATGCAAGAGCGCTGCATGTGAACGCATTTAAAAATTATGGAACAGTTTTACAAATAAGTTGAATTGAATAGAGTTATGTATTTTTTCTTTTAACTACGACAATTTATAGATTCGCCGAATGACATTTTTTCTTGCGATAAATTGGAGGTTAAGTACGTCGTCCTAGACTTGAAGTCCAATTCATCAATTCCAAACAACAGAACATCATATTTATATTCACTCATTGTCAAGTGATGGCATAATCGCTGCAAAGCTCGCAACCGCCACTCATTACCGCATAAAAAATGGTAATCGCCTGTCAACGATAAAACAATAAACATAAGGCTTCTCTTAGCAGACAGCGGTATTTATGGGTCTCGCAACAAATTGCATCGCCATCCATGGAGTTTGGCAATGAAAAACGTTCCAACGACAGTCATACCCAAAACGTCATCGGCCTTCGGGCAGCAAAAATTGAAATTTGCTTGGAAAACTTCTACGCGCGTTTGGTTAACTTACACAGCACGGGCCATATGCTGAGTGCAATGGGTCTTTAGTGCAGGCTATGCACTGAACGTGACATAATCGAACGACATCCGAATGAGCGAACATTTGCATGCAATCATTCGTACATTGGTTTCTTTGCGAAATTATTTTATTGAATTTGAAAAAAGAAAACGCGCCGCCGCAAGAAGAACATGTGTCCAGTGATGCAAAATCGTTTTGTTTTTAGGTTTATGTGCTGCTTATGCACTGCGGCAGTCTTGAAATAAATTAAGTGCTTATTGATTGACTCGGTTGGGAGAATTTTAAATTACGCTGATTTTCTATTGGCGTTGACATATCCGTCAGCTGTCATCTGTCACAGTAATTGCGATCATAAATGATGCAGTAACCGACTAATTTATTATCGCTTGGATTTATGGAGATGAATTTAAGCTTAAGTATATTGCATGATCCATGGTGATGGCAAGGCGTTGTGTCAAAACTGCCATCTTTTTATTTTATGACCCACTCAGGGTCCGCTTGACACTTGGCAGGTCTGATCCGTTGTTTTTTTTTTCAAGTGTTCATACATATACAAATTATTCATTTAAGTCCAAAAAATTGTTTCACGAGAATTCTCACGCCAAGCTTTCTCTTCAGCTTTGCTTTCAAGTACGATTACACATGAATTTTAATGAACATTGAGCTAACTCAGTTAAGTAAGATCGCATTACCCCATTCGTAGTCTTAAACGATTCACCCAAGATCAAATTCCCAAAAATAGAAGAATAGACTAATCATCATCTTTATCATTTTCAGACCCGCATGCTCTACTAAAAGGGTCGTGTGTGTAAAGCACGCACTAGAAATCTTCTAGCCACAACTAGCTCGTCCTATGAAAGCTAAAGGATCGCCTTCCTGATGGAGTCGCACATAAGGCACGCCTCTCGAGACATTCGAACATTCGCGCCACTTGTTCAAACTATGTTCAAACCTAGCTCGTTCAGTTCGGAAAAGTAGCTGCTCGAGGTTGAGTTCTTCACGTACTGCCGTGATTCTCATTCTATCCGGGCGAGTAACTCCCACAACAGTACGAAGAAATCTCATCTTGATTCTCGACAGCTTGTTTTCGCGATCTTATTCCTTCGGTCATTAAATTTAAAAAAATATTCCTTCAAATCATTAAATTTGATGACCATAGTTGATAGTTGGAACAAATACTGAGTTGAAAACCTCAAACTTCGCTTTGACACCAAGCACGGCCTTTCTGATTGCAGATCTTTCAATTTGTTTCAATATTGATCCAGCTTGACCAATCCGGATGCGCTGTGTGTTGATGTAGCACGGTTAACACGAACGCACTTCTGCCAGAAAAAACCTGCTCATTCCCCATCCAATCGACCGCAGGTCTAGAACGCGCCTCTAACAACTTAGTGTATACTTTCCCGGGCAGATTTAAGAGAGATTGCCCATCACTAGGTGTCTCGCCACGTTCCCAGGCCACCTTAATGTCACTAGAACGTCATAATACTCACTCTTTACCCATTGCATTAAGCACTTTCGTCCACAACGGCGATTTGCTCTTCAAAGTGACTTTTTTCCACCATTCGATTATTCTGTCCGGAATAAAAATTTCGAAATTCCTTGAAAAGCTTCACTAATTCCAAGGCTGTGTGCTGTGAATGCCACAAAGTCCAGACCAGGCTGGTAATGAATAACAACCTAAATTTAATATTAGTGGCAGAATAAGAAAATCACGAGAATACCGGTCAAATAAATGTCGCATGAAGTTATGGGACAACCAGGAGGGACTTGTTCAATTCAGAAATGCATGAAGTTTGATCAAAGAAAACCAAGGAGGCCTTAAAATTAAACAATCAAAAAAATGACTGGATGGCGCAGTTGATGGAGTGCCTGCCCTTGATTAATACGCTTTTATCTGGTTTTTAATCTTTTGAAGTCACCGGCAAGTCAACGGCACAATGGTCCAACAATGGCAACCCAATAAACCTAAACAAACCAGACTTAATGCTCCTACTGTCCACTTATCTACCACCATCTGCATAAACTGGAACACTGCAGCTCATATATATGTTGTCACTATGGCACGAGTAAAGATAGGAGATTGTCCTAACAGAAATAGACAAGACATTCTATCTAGTCGTGTTATAAAAGTGCCCAAGATAGCTCTTAGCAACCTCGAAGTCGTAGGTTCGATTCCTGCTTTGTGCTCAAAAAATGTTTCCTGTTTAGAAAAAGCTTCTCAAACTTGGCCATCCGTAGTCGGCATAAAACCCTTCCTTCCACTCGTGAGTGAACAGAACAATAGCATGCACAACACGAGTGGTTGCTGAGAAGCTAGGCCTTGGCCTTCTACGGCCAGTAGCGCCACCCATATTATTATAGATCTTAGGTCCTAGATCAATGAAGAAGGAACAATACACATATGGTCGCAGTGCAAGCGTTTTCGATAGTCACTCCCCATAATCTTCAAGTCAATTCAAAAATTGCTTTCCAACACAACTTTTTTCCATGTGCAATGGCTACTGTGAGCTCACTGTAGTGTTTATATCAGTCATGAGAATGAAATGGGATGTCAGACTAATCAGTTGTTATGTAGATGGTTGTCAATTGCTTTTGGGTATTTTTGCACAGTCTGCTTTTAAAAAAACTCGTGCTCGAGCTGGTTTATGAAACATCCCTACACCAATGGGAAAGCTGGTGTTAATTGATTGAAGCACATTTCCCTATTCTGGAACCACGGGCGATCTTTAGCCTCTTTCAGTGTGATCGGTTGTCATTGGTTCCCACGACCGACGCTGGAGTTGGTGGCTTGCCAATTGGTTTGGATTCTATTACTACTGTTGAGGGAATCGTGTCTAGCTCTGAGACCTGAAACAGAATTGGAAATTGCGATCAGAAGGAGGAGAGAGCATCAGAAGCATCAGAAGTGCAGCAGAGGTTTAAAATCGGCCTCAAGCGGAGCAAATGTTCATATGCCCGAACTTAACTCGTACGCGCAATCCTCAAGGTATTGATTCAGGGAGATCGCCTAGATAGAATCGCCACCTCCTTAAATTCTCGTATTCAGGCGCAAATAACACTTGGAATCAAAAGTCAAAAATTTGCTTGACAGCCATTGCTTCGCAGCTGTCACTCTTGTTGAATTTTATGAAAATTTCACAATTACACCGCCTAACACTGAAATTCGACTCCGATCAGATCTGGATAGCACTAGCTAACACATTGTCGACGTCATCCGATGTACCACCCGAAAACCGCTTCCTTTGATCATCACACTTGACTCCTCATCTCAGTCCAATAATCATCGAAAATTCGCGATTATATTTAGACCAACAAAGCATATTCCAGCCTAACCTTGAATGTCGAACACACTATTTTCCAGAAAACATTCAGAGCAATCACAGCAGCAAGCATCAAGCCGAACAGCGGGCACTTGAAACTCAAACATTATCTGGCACAGACAGATAGACTCATTTCGAAGTTCAAAAATAGCCTGCCAAACGTACGCGATTTTGGCAACCGTGCTAAAGTGTAAATTCAAACTTAAGTCATTTCGTACATTCCAACCGAGAATAACTTGATCCAATTTGTTTTAGTAGTGCTTCCGACTGCACGGTGTCTCTTTTTTATCGCTCGTCTCCGACAGTTTCACGATTTCATGAGCAATGTTCGAAAATGGATACTTTTTCGCCGTTCAGATGTATATCTGTCACACGAAGTGTCAAATGGAAATTAAATTTCATTCATTCACTGATGAGAGTCCGAGCGATAGCGCTCCCTGAACTGGGTCACCGAACAGACTCACTCCATTCATTCATACGATATTGGCGTCTTTAGCGTGTCTCCGCGAAGATCATTTGTCAGCCGTCGCCGGCCGGAGGAAAACGAATTCATAAAACAAAACAACGCACTTGAAGACGTGCGGTTGGAGGGCGGGATAAAGGCGTTGGCAAGATTCGCGGGCGCCTTCCAGCAAGCAGCAGCACACGGAGCACATGTGGCCGCGTTCGTGGCTTTTTTTTTCGATTCTAAACAAACGACGTCGACAACGACGACGCTGATGAAATGACATTGAACTTTGGACGACATATTTCAATACGTTAATAATTCCCTGGCCGACTATGGGAGACTGTAAACATACGTGGTTGTGCTTAAGTCGCGCGCTCACTGGTTAATGGCCGTCTCGACAATTGTTCTTGTGGAGCGATCATGTTTGCTGGCTGTGCCATCGTAAAAAATGCATAAATATCAATCTGCGGGTGTGTAAACATTGTTAAAAAGAGCGGAGAAGTGCCTTTCTTAAAGCAATAAACAGAGATGGGCGGTTGTAAAAATATTGTGGAATGTATGGACGAGGACTGGCACTTTGTGTAAAAATAGTATGCATGGGTGCTGTGGAATGGAATTGAAAGTACCTTCAAGGAAAAGAGAAAGTCGTTGTTTAGAAGTGGACCTCTGATGGCGACATGGACAATAATTCATGGAAGCAAGTAGCAATGCTTCACGTTTCATTGGTTATGTAGGGTAACACTTTGGGGTGGCAGAAGTAAATTTTAATTGAACACATTTGTGTGATAGATTGCGATGAAATTTTCATTTCAATTTACTGTCTTGCCATTGCTAAAATGTCAATCAAGAGTCTGGGCTAGAGCTTATCAAGGTAATTGTTGATGACCGGCACATGGCGGGCAATAATTCCAACTCGATATTACAAATTATCGTTTGCACAGTGTGACAACATGTCGAAGGTAGATCTAGATAGATAGAAGGTAGATCTAGATAGGTACCTGTGGGCCGTTTGCTGATACCAAACCAACAAATTTGTTTATATCAAACATTACTTCCAAAACATTGTTGACTTTGGAGAAATGCACATTTCGCCGCCATTATAAAGTAACATTTAAAATTACGTACCCAAGCGAACTATCGAAATTGCAAGTGCCAGAAATGATTCGACGAACACAGCGGGCCGTCAATGAGGCGTTTGTGGCATTGAAGCAGAAGCGTTTAAAATGGGTCTAGCAGTAAACCAGGGCAAAACAAAGTCCATGCTGTCATCACGAAAGGACGCACAACGTCGTCCGGACATAGCACCTTGGGATAGTCAAGAACTTCATCTGCCTCGCCTCTGCAGTTAACAGGGCAGATAAATAAGTGTTTAACGTGATCTCCTGCCGTTAAGCTTATATCAGAGGCAGCTTCTCTAATGGCGTTTTGACAACGGTTCCACTGTTCGTCGCTTGTTTCGCCTGGCAGGGTTGGACTCTCTGAGAGCTTCAGGGAGACTCGATCGGAGAAGTTCCCAGCGGTCGATTGCGATTGTAGCTTTCCAACGTCAAACCGTTTTGGTCTTGCTCTACTCCGTTGTACAAGCGATATCCGAGTTCTGACCTTGGCTACAACAAGGTAATGATCCGAGTCGATGTTGGCACCTCGGAACGTTCGGACATCGAGGACACTGGAGGAGTGTCTGACGTCGATCGCAATGTGATCAATCTGGTTGACGGTTGATTGATCAGGGGACCGCCAGGTCCCTTTGTGAATGTTGAGGTGAGGGAACCGCGTGCTGGCTACAGTGAGGTTTCGCCCAGTCACGAAGTCCAACAGCCTGAGTCCATTGTCGGACGTGTTGTCGTGTCGGCTGTGTTTTAGACTCTAGCAAAGATTTCTTCCCTGCTCAGCTTTGCATTAAAATCTCCTAGAACGATCTTGGTGTCGTAACTGGGGCATTGATCGTATGTTCTTTCTAGGAGATCATACGATCAAGTTCAAGTTCAAGTCATCCTTGCTATCATCGTCTTTGTCCTCCGTTGCGGCGTGGGCGCAAATTAGGCTGATGTTGCCTTGATGCGGATTGTTGTGAGGCGTTCGCTTATGTATCTAAAGCTTAAGACTTCTTGCCTAAGTCTGCCTTGAACAACAAAACCGCATCCAAACAAGCGCTGCCTTCGCTCTTTGTAGCAATCGCCGTAATATATGTCGCAGTTTTTCATCCTCTTTTTGCCCGGCCCATCCCATCACCTCCTGGTTGGTGGTGATGTCAGCCTTATAGGCTTCTAGGGCCTCCGCAAGTTCCCCGGACAAGGGGTCGATGCATACATTGGTTCACCTCTAAGCGGCTGCAGTAGAGGTTATCCAGAGGGCGCCGCGAGGAGGCTGTATGTCAACTTGACCTGTGCATTTACAGGGATCGTTGCTGGCATCTCGCCAAGTTGAGAGCAATCAACAACTTTGCCCTGGATGCACAGGCCCATGCCCTCCCACGAAGACATTTAATCATTGGAACATTTTTCCACGCTGGACCGGACGCCTTCAGTAGATATTTCAAGGACCAAGTTTAGAAATAGCTTATGGACCTCTTTCTCTTCACCTTGGAAGGGTGACGAGGCCCATCTAATACCTCAGAAATTCTTTGGGTCGTAGAACGCGGTTGTACTAAGCAACACCACATAGACTTGGATCAATACCTTTCACGTCGGAGAGTCGCAAATGTCCATCGCCTTAATAGACAAGAACTCTAAAAACTGCAGCCACCACGATGTTCTCACTTCGGGGCCAACCTCAAGGGATCAGCATGAGGATCAGCATGAGGCATAAGACTGATCTCCCATGGCACCAGAGAAGCGCAGAATTACTCTTGCCAAGGGGAGGCAATTGAGTAATAACGCCATCTCTCGAAACACCAAGCTGACTTTATGTAACACTCTGATCATACTCTCATGCTCTATTGCGCAGAGACATGGACGCTATTGAAAGCGGAGGAAGAAACTCTTGGTTGTTTTGAGAGAAAAGTTCGCAGCGATCTTTGGTCCTGTTTGTGTTGACGGGTTCTGGGGGTGAAGATTCAACCACTAACTGTACGGGCTGTACAGCGACATGAGCCTAGTTAGGCGTCTACGGATGCAACGCCTACGGTGCCTGGGCCATGCAGAGCTTATGAACAACTCAACTTCGGCCCGAAGAATCTTCAATTCCTAGCGATTGAGACAATGCAACAGATGATGTCCTCGAACCAATTACAGAAGGACCTCAACCAGCTTGGAGTGCGGAGATGGAGGCAGCTGCCGATAGATTGTGTAGGCTGGCGAGGCTTGTTTCATTTCATTTTATATCATTTCATTTCAATTCATTTCATTTCATTTTATTTCATTTATTATTTCCTTAAAATCCCATTTTCATTTTAATTTCATTTTTATTTTTGGAATTCATGACAATCTTATATACTAGAGAAAAATGCTTAAAACTAGTTGGACGTACAATGTTTCTATATCTAACTTACTGGCCCTAGGCGGGCACTCTAAGCTAAACTTAATCTTAAACTATGTCTTTCGACTTAAACTATCAATATGTATGGATATATAGCAGCTGAACAGGTTATGACTAAGAAAAATGTAAAAAAAAAACTTAATAACTGAACTCTATTTTTACTTATATAAAACTTAATACTAACTTACAAGCTACCTTAAAATACCTTAAAACTATCTTAACTAAAAAATACATACACATATATATACAGGTATTTATGAAAATACACGTGTATATACATATATGTACACTATATACACTCGTATACACATCACTACACACAAGTGTATAAATGTGTATACTTAATATTTTTTTTTTTTTTTTTTTTTTTTTTTTTTTTATTTATTTATTTACAACTTACAAGCTACCTTAAAAACTACCCTAAGCTATGTAGGTCGGCCATAGGTTGTGGCTGCAACAGTAGAAGCGCACGACTGAGACCGACTGCTTCCCAATCGGGGATACGCACTGCCCATTTTTAACCCGGGTCTATAGGGTTCGAAGAGGGAGTTCTTATACTCCTCAGCCACCACAAATTTCGATGTTGTATCGCAACATCCCGAACGTCCCGACTCGACACCGCCATACTGAAGCGGAGGAGACCATCCTCAGCTCGTTGTGCGACGGAACGGTCGTGGTTGAGTCGCCCATCCACAGTTGAACGGGCGATGTGATACAGGATCGGTACCGCATTTTCATTTTGTATCAGACCGTGCTTATCAAAATGGAGGAATGCTTCTGGGGGAACGAAGCCGTTATGGCGTACCCTTTCGTGGTACTGTGGATTGGGGTAGTAAGCCCCAGAGATCAAGTTATTAGCCGAGTTCATCGCTCTCGCAGTGTGACCTCGAATCAACTTCACCAGGAAATTGTCCACTCGTATCAGGTTGGCCCTGTTGTATAAGACCTTATTGGAGTAGAATTTTCTGTACTGGGACTCTGGTGTTCTGTAAAGGCGAAGGCAAGCCCTAAGACAAGCCCTCTCAAACACCCGAATCTTTTCCATCAAGCTTGCACTCACGTTGAACCACACGGGACAGCCATATGTGAGCATTGGCCGTATGAGGGCCATGTAGCAGATTACCTTTACCCTTGCATCGAGTTGGCTGTTGTAAAACAGTCTCTTTGTAAGGGCGAAAGCGCCTCGGGCTCTGGCTAGAGCAGCATCTACATGTTTGTTAAAATATAGATACTGATCTAGCCAGATCCCCAGGTATCTGACTACAATCCTTTGCGTCAGTGGTTGCCCGTGCCGTCCTACAATAGAGAACTTTCGCCAATTCTTTTTCGTATCCGCCGAAGCTTTATACAACGGCGTCCTGAACAGAATGGTTTCCGACTTCTGAAAGTTGATATTCAACTTCCAGTCATCGCAATCTCTCATGAATGAGTCGAAGTCACCCTGCGTGAGCGTAGTAATGTCCTCGATCTTTTTGCCTGATCTGTACACGATCAAGTCGTCGGCATACGCAATTGCGTGCGGAAGAGAACTTATCAGATCGCTCAAGAAAATGTTGAACAGGATCGGCGAATTAACGGCACCCTGTTGGAGACCATTTTTAATTTCAAAAATACCTGTAGAGGTCACGTTGCCATTCTTGACTACGAACCGCCTACCGGTAAACATGTTATACAGTAGGTACAGCAGTGGTTTACTAATGCCTAGCCGATTGAGCTTATAGTATAGACCTTCTAACCAAACGGTGTCGAAGGCCTTCTCCAGGTCAATCAAGCAGGCGCCCGTGCATTGTTTCTGGCTCTTGTTCCATTGGATATCCGACACCAGTTTCGACGCGGCATGAATGGTGTCATGCCCCGCTCTGAAACCGAATTGGTTATCCGGAATTATAAGTTTGTCCTCTGTCCAGTTGATCAGAGCTCTATTTACCACCTTCTCGAATACCTTGCTGATGTTCGGAAGGAGACTAATTGACCGGAGGTTGCACGGATTCGAAGAATCTTTTCCTCGCTTGGCTATGGGCTGTACAATCGCGGTTTTCCAATGCTCCGGATAATGTGCATTATTCAGAGCATTGTTAAAAAGGATTGTGTACATAGTGACCACTTCCAGAGGAAGATGTCTTAACACAATGTTCGAGATACCGTCGATTCCAACCGACTTTTTCTTCTTTATTGATGCGAAGACCGCTTGAAGATCTGCCTTCGAAATGAACGGGGGATGCACCCCGTCGTCGGCGATGACATTGTCTGCCATGTTTTCGTCATTGAACTAAACAAAGCCGTTGTTCTCAGATCGCCATTGCTGCAGATCTTCTCGAAGTTGAGAGTTGCTAGCTTGCACGCTGTCTTCCAGGTCGTGGTTCGGGCGAACACTCACGTTCACCTTGTACACTTCCTGGAAAACTGCGCCTAGTACTTCAACTTTTTCTTGCGGGTCTTCGACCACAAAGAAGTCATCGTCGAGTACGGCGTTATTGGAATCAATACCTGCTGTAGTCAGTATGTGTTCGTTGTCTGTCGTCCTGGGAAGCTTAAGACACGGAAGATCGCTATTTTTCTTTCGAAAGAATTTATTTATCTGTGGAAACATACTCGGGTTGTTAGATTTAACAGCCCGGATCTTGTTGTTCCAGTACGTGTTCACAGAAACTCTGTAATTTTGCACAATCAACGTCTGTACATTCTTAATGAGCGATTTCAGTGTCCTAACTTCCTCGCTGCGTCTGTTAGTAAACCGCCTGTACAAGGTTTTTAATCTTGACAGGAGTCTACTTTTTTGTTGGTGTAGTGCGTCAATTGTCGCATTGCGGTACAAGTTTTCGTTGTTGGTACGTGTATACCGTGGTATCGTACTGTCCATAGTTCGTTTTATTGTCTCGTCCAATTGTATTAGATACATGTCAATCTCTTCGTTTGACAAGTTTCTATTGGACGGAATGTGGAGCGCATTCGAAGAGAGTGCTCGAGTCATTTGTCGGGAGAAGCGTGGCCAACGCGCCCTACTGTAGTTGTAGGTATGCGTTTGGACAAACTCTCCTAATTCCGCAATGTCGTTGGGGATCTTGAATTCGGCACTAAGTCCGCAATGGTCACTGAGATACACGAAAGTGTTCAAACAGTTTACCGTTTGTGCGTTTGTGTCAGTCAGCTGCAGTCTTGCGTCAAACAGTAGGAGATCCAAGAACGATCCGCTCCTGGGAAAGGACGCGATCTCGGTAGCTTTTAGATCGAGTCTGTACTCGACACTGTGCAAGCAGAACCAGTTGTAGAGCTGGTCCCCTCTGTTATTGGAAACCATGTTTCCCCAATAACCGTGGCGGGCATTAAAGTCCCCGGCCAGAATGTAATAGTTCTCCTCCGAGTCCAGACTTAGACATCGGAAGAGTGAATCGAGCTCTGATATGGTTGTATTGGAACTGAGGGAGCCGGAGGAGTACGCCGACACGGCATACAGCTTTTTTCCACTGCGGAGAGAAATGCACACGATGCAGGCCTCCAACACCTGAAATCGTCGCACCTCACTACTGTACACTACTTTGTGTTTAATATTATTTTTTATGAAGATCGCAACACCGCCTCCGCCACTGGAGTTGGGCCGGTCTCTTCTAATAATATTATACTTGCTGTGCTCCAAAATGCCTCTCTGGGTTAGCTTGGTTTCGCTAATCAGACATAGCTCTGGGCTTTGGTCATCCAACAATCTATAGAGTTCGTTTTTTCGGGGGATCCCTGTCAATGAATTTGCATTCACTGCAAGGATCTTAAAAGTGCTCTCCGTCTGCGCAGCCATTAGGACTGGTGACGTGCTGGGTTCTGCAGGAGCGCCAGAATTTTGGCAACCTGCTGCTCTAACGAGTCCATACGCCTTTCAATGGAGGATTTCCAATCAGGCGTTGGACCGTGTGCTCTTGGCACTGAGGTTTGCGGCGCTACCTTTGGTAGTTGCTGCTTTTCCGTCCTCCCCATGACGGACGCCATTTGGGCGTAAGTCACTCCAGGAGTGACGGGTATGGCTGCCCCGAGTGGATTTTTCACTGGGGGCTGCTTCTGCAGAACCGCTTTTGCTTTCCGCTCCTGGAACTTAGGGCAACCCCGATAATTGGCGGTGTGCCC
Organism: Eristalis arbustorum; assembly: GCA_916610145.1. NCBI lineage: Eukaryota > Metazoa > Arthropoda > Insecta > Diptera > Syrphidae > Eristalis > Eristalis arbustorum. The sequence continues at coordinate 3,905,224 of OU744318.1, forward strand.
AGCGTTTCCGCAGAGTGCGCACTTTAGCTGACTTTTGTCAGCTGCTCCCTCTTTCCCCAGCGGGCAATCCTCTGCCTTGTGGTTCTTGCTGCACTTCACGCATCGGTGCTGCATTTGGCAGTTCGACGCGGCGTGTCCAAACCTTTGGCAGCGAGCGCATTGAATAATGCCATCGCGCCTTCTTATACTTTCCCATACGCAATCGTAATCGGCTAATGTAGCAATATCATTTAGCCGATCTCGCTTGCTGCTGGGTGACAGCTGAACAATGAAGAACGGTAATTTCCGTCCCTCTCTTTTTGCCTTAGCTGTGGTGAAGGGCTTGACCCCGACGAACTCGAGACCATCACACACTTGCTCTCTGAGCAGTTGATGGATCTCGGCCGCTTCGAGCGGTGCGGCGAGCTTTAGCAATACTGACTGGGGCTTTTCTCCTTTTGGAGTAAAGGAGAAGAACTCCGTCGTCGAACGCTTTAGACACGTCTTTAGCGTTTTGTGCTGCTCTACTGTTTTGCAGCTGATTGAGTATTTTTCGTACCCTTTATTTTTTTTTATGATAAAATTGCCACTACCTATGGCCGCTCTACATACCTGAGCAGTTTGGATGACGTCCACCCTGTGCAGATTTATCGGTGGCACTTTTTCTTTCTTCTTCTGTTGTTCTGACTGCTGCTGTTGTTGCTGCTGTGTGGGCTGTTGTTGTTGTGCTGCTTTCTGTAGTTGCTTCTTTGACTGTTGTTGTTGTTGTTGTGTCTGCTGCTGCTGTTGAGCTGCAGTTCGTTGTTGCTGCTTCTTTTGTGTTTTTGCAGTTGGCTGTTGTTGTTGCTGCGTCTGTTTTTGTGGCTGACTAGGTTCGGGCAACTGTTGTAGTTGTTGCCCGACTTGGCGTATGCGTTTTTCTTCCTCCTGTTTTCTCCTTGCGAGATTACTAGCTCTCAGCTTGCGGATCTCCTGAAGCAATTTTTCTTTTTCTAAGTTGAGGTCAGCGACCTTAGCCTCTTTGCGTCTGATTATGGCCTTAACTTCGTCTTCAGTGTCGGAGGGAACCGATTCAAAGCTGATGCTGCTTATCGCGAATCGCCCCTCCCTCCCATCTGACACATATGAGTATGCATCGTCTTCTGTAGACGATGCACCCCCTTCCTCTACCCCTCTGTGGGGAGACGCACTGGTAATGCGTCGCTTGGAACTGGTGGAGGTCTGTTTTTTCCTCCTCCTCTTCGCAGTGCCTTCTTCTGGCACCGTTGGTTGCTGGCGTGATGCACCAGGCACCGGTTCCTGGTTTTCACAGTTCGCTTCTAGGCGAGCGGACTGCCCGTTCTCCTCCATGCTTGCACTCAGTCACCTTACTGGTGCAATTAATGGGCCAGATGGAAAAAAAAAACACACTATTGAGTATGCTCGCACTGGGTTTCGAACCCAGCACCTGCTGTCTCTCGGCTTTGAGTTCTACTGACTCGGCTGCGCGCTTCTTGCGGATCCTCGTATCGTTTGCACACTTTCACTATCACACTATTTGCACTTATTACTTTGCGAAGTCGAAACACTTGTGCACTGTTCAACGGTCTGTGAACGACTGATTCCTTAAAATCCCTGTACATTAAGAATGCAATATTCTCTTATTGTTTGAATTCATGAGTGACGGTTACATTGTTGGTTAAGGCCAAGCTGTAGCGCCAAAAAAAGAAGAAGAAGTTCCAAGAAACATTCCTTTCAAGTAGCTTCTTCACATCTGTGATAAGTTTCTCAAGTTTCACGAGTGTGACAATTGCAGGACATTTGAAATCGTAGAATTGGTATCATTTCAGAAAAAACTGGATCATAGTTAAGCTTAACTAATCTAGATTTAAGAGTGCTATCAAACGTCTCTAAGCCTAACAGTGTGTAAGAAGGGAGACTGATGGACACCTGGCGAGATGGGTATTACAGATGAATGAAAAAAATTGTCTAGCTTGTCCGTGTGGCACTGTAACATTGTATGAGCGTTATGAGGGCATGGTCATCTCACGTTGACGTGGTGGGAACTGGTATGGACTGGTCCATTATACTGCTAGGGAGCAACCTAATTTACTATAATTGTTGGTCTCCTGGAGAAATACCAGCAGACGCTTCTGTAATGAGTAGCATATACCATTAGCTTTCGCCTCATCAGCACTGAAAAACTGATACCTGATCCAAGCAAAGGTGGGTTAGTGGCAGAGGAAGTGCGCTGCAGTCAGTGCCAGTGTCTTCTACACAGGCATCGGAGAGGTTTTCGTTACTTTGGCCTAAGTAACACATTTAGATTTTTAGCGAAGTACGCTGGTAAGGTGTCTGCAGAATTTTTTTCCAGGGATAACAAGAATCCCGCGAATTTTTCTTACAAAATTGAGGGAGCACACGCTTTTTTTGTCAACATTTTGGAGGGTTATTCCATCTTCGGTTGTGTTCTCGAGAGGTGCAACCATCGATGAGAGCCCTAACCAAAAACACAGGTAAGGTTGAGGAAGGCCATCCGCAAGATCATTGCAACTTTATTGCGAATTGTTGTAAATCGATATATTTTAGCTTAAAAAGTTCAATTGCGTGAAAGTTCAATCTGCGCTTTAGAGCAGTATAGGAATAATCAAAGTGTTATAAAGTCAGCTGGGATCTTGGGAAGATGGCTTAGAAAAGCGATCGATAAGAGTAATTCTGTGCTTGATCTAGGTACTAGTGTTATTCTCTCTGTTTTCTGCGGATTGAAACAGTCAATTGCTGGGTCTCTGTGAGTTCGTTACTGACCTCCACATTTAACAAAATCTGCCGAGCTTGGTAGGAATGTCAAAACTGAGCATGGCGCGATCTACATACATCCTTTGGGTCTTTTTTCAGAATCTACCGTAGTATGTAAATTTCGTGGACACCCCACTGATACGGACCTATCAGATTGTTGACGAGCGGTTTCAGGCCTTCACACAAAAAGACAAAAAAGATCTTGTATGTGATGTTAAGGACATTTACCTACCGTCTTTTCAAATAAGTAAGGCCCTCTGATGCCTAAAATCTACACACTGACATGTTGTAAATGGGTCATTTTTACTAACCCTGATCTATCAGCAGTCAAATGGTTTTTTTTTTATTTTTCAGTGGTGCCAAATTTAGTTAAGTTGGCGAACCAGAAACAAAATAATTCAATCCACTTTTAGGAACAGTACTCATGCCATTGTTTGCATTAACTGAACATAACTGTTTTCAACTCTCACCCCGTGTAACAACAAATCACATGTCAACACAGATTCTTCACCTCTCATCAAGCTAAACTACATACAACCTCCACTCATCCGGCACAAATGATCGCCCGTTGATTTCAACGCCGACTTGCTCCAATCATCTATCAGTTTGCAATAAATTAAATGCAGACATCCGCTGATACGAAGGTCGCGTCTGTTTACACTTGAAATGCCGACGGACGACTTTTCATCTGCTATGCTAATCTTGGGCATCAGTAGCAGCGGTGACTAACAAACGACCGATGATTGATTCTGTTTGCAGCGACAACTGCTGTCCCGTCGCATATGGGCATACGCTCTTCCATTCACTGAATGAAACTCAAGGCGGAACAGGCTGAGCAGCTTTGACATTGGCTGCGGATTACACAACGGCCGAGGAATTTCCCTAAAAAAACATTCGCAGCGGCTGAACTGGTCTAAAAATAGCCCCACATTCGCGAGCATGTACATGGGCATAGGCATATGGCACTCGTATGCTCGCCGGAGATCAGCACGTAGACACACCCGCACTAGCACCCGTTGCCGGTTCAAGATCAGCATGGGGAGCGCTCGAGGGAGCGATCAATAACCATGCAAATCAGCAATTGTCTTGTGCCGCGACCACAGGGCTGAGCTCATGAGTTGATATTCTTACGCAGTCGCGCAGCACTGGGTCACTGTGGCAATTAAACGGAGTCCCGTTGGTGGCCGCCGCGCTGCTTACAGTCCACGGGGCCCATGGGACACCAGCCGTCCAGTCAAGAGCAGTGTGCCAGTCGACTGTGTCCGGCTGTGGCCCCCTCGGCTGGAGAAGAAGTTAGACGTCACTGAATTGCTAATTGCTTTATTATAGATACTCGGTATCGGGCTAGAGATTAATTGCTGTTTTATTGATCAATGACGGGGGTCGTTTGATTGGAGACAACTTGCAAATATCCCAACACTCCGCAGTGGCCATTTGCTGGGCGTGCTTCGGGGCGTTGAGTGGGTGCGGAATTGTAATAATTGCATATTTGGTTAATTAGTTTGTCAGTGATGTCACCGCGTGTGGAATTCGTGCTCGCTTACATTGGATGTGATTGCCTAGACATTTACATGTGACAACGAGCTTGAGTGATGTCCAATTAGACGATCGTTTATTGGAATGGGTTGGAGACGCGGCTGGATCTGGTTGATGAACGAATGGAAATTGGATGTTTGAAAGTGTGGCTCTATCGAGTTATTCAGCTTTGGTAATGGCTGGCAAAACGAACCATTTTTTATCGAATTCGAAGGGAAAGGTAATTTTGATTTGCTAGGTTCATGATATTATGAATAGAATAGCACATCATTCAAGTATTTACAGTCAGTACTTCAAGCCGTCGACCCATTTTTGAGGAGTCGGTCTTTTTGAAAAAAAAAGGTTTGGATTGGCTGAATGATGTTTGGGCACATTTAGGCACACAGGGTTCAGTTCTTGGACCGCTATTGTGGATCTTAGTGTGCGACGGAGTTCTAAGACTGTGCCACAAGGAGTTAAGGTTATGAGCTTCGCGGACGTTATCGCAGTCGTGACGTTGGCTAAGCACGTCCATGAGGTGGAAACTGCCACAAACTAAACAAATAAGAGGATTAAAAATTGCTGACCAGAAGACAGAGGCTATTTTAATAACCACCCGAAGGGCTGCGGAATACGCGAAATTCGGGGTTGGTTCTCCGATAATCCGATCTAAAAAGGTGCTACAATACCTGGGGGTAATGCTCCAGCTAAACTTCCAAACTCACGTCGAGTACTGCATCAAAAAGGCCTCAAGGATGCAGGCAGTGCTCTCCAGAATTCTGCCAAACATCAGAGGTTCTGGATCTGGTGGCAACCTCAATCCTTCTCTAAGCCGCTCCAGTGTGGACGGAACCTCTCATCAAAGAGACAGCAGAGAAGCTTTCATCCACTTACAGGCTCTAAGCAATTAGGGTTTTCCGGACAAACGAAGCAGCCTGCGTTATTGTGGGTCTGGTTCCTATCGTCATTCTCGTCACCGAAATGCAAAGGATCTACCTAAGGAGAACGGCGAACCATGGGAAGACTAGAGCAAGATGTCTAACAAAGGTAACATCTTTAGCACTGTGGCAAGCTACATGGGTACACAACCAATGGCAGACAGACCCACAAATTGAGCTCACGGTAATTGCAACTACCATTTCACACAGTTCTTGTTGGGCCACGGAGGTTAGCGGAATTACCTTCACAGATCCGGTCACGACAGCTCACCTACCTGCCCAGTATGCGTGGGCGAAGAGGAAGCACTTCATTTTCTATTTGAGGCCCTTTACCGAGACGTGAACAAATCTACCAACTATCCATGTCCTAGTTAGCTAAATGATGGAGTAAGCTGACAAATGACTGGAGATCTTCTCCTTTATAACGAACGTGTAGGATGAGTTCAGAAGGCTCAAAAAGAAAGAAAAGCCGAATTGGGAAATATGGATTACACAGCGTGATATGCTTACTAGCTAAAGGTAGCCCCAAGGGGAGAATGGTTGAAGTGAGCAGAGATGTGGCTTAGGACGTACGTCCGAGGAAACAGGTGAATAATATCCCTTAAATCGTCCATGCTGGTAGCACGGATTGTCAGTATCTTGAAGAAGATTCCATATCAATCCAAAAAAACGCAAACCAAAAAAAGGCCTGTTGTGACATTGACGTGATTGACAGAACACACACATTTCTTGGAGTGAAGACGCTATTGATTGAGGGAGACATCTCTCGAAGGTCAAGCAGGCTTCATATTGGACGGCGCAGAAGCATGCGCAATCTTAAAAGCGTCCTTGGTTTTTTCAAGAGAGTAGCATTGCTTTGATCCGGAAGGGAAGATTCAAACACGAGCTGTAGGCTCTGTATGGAGACAAGAGCATTTATGGCGTCCATTGATCCAACGAGATAGGTGGTTGCCGATGGCGACAGAGGTGGCGAACATAAGTGAAAAGTATGATCTCAGTACATAACTAGAAGCAGTTAGACAGAGAACGCTTTAAATGGAGAGATTTTTTTTATAACTTGCGCCTGCCAAAGTGGTAATGGTTAATTATTAGGGGCCAAGACACGAGAGGAGGTACCTGCGCACATTGGTCTTTAATATCTGCGGATTGTAGTCTGTGGCAAATACTGGAATGAGAAGAGTCTTCCATATTCTTGTGTGGCTAAACAACGAGCCTCTAAATTTAACTGTTCGTCCGAAAGTAGGTTTAAAGGTAATCTGATGGACATTCCTGGTGAGACGTGTTGTGCGGGTGAACTCAAGGACAGGATTTGAGTTGAACTTGAGCATGGTTTTTTTTTGTAGAATAGCCATAAAAATCAGAAAAAGAAGACACGGCACGTCGATGTCCGAGTGAGTCTAATTAACCAGCGGTATTGTTGCCTCCTATGAGTTTAATCGCGCGCTTTTTAATTCCATCTACAGAGTAGGTACAGTGTGGTCTTGGGGCACCATACCAGATACGAACGTTGTACCCAAGCTTAGGGCGGACATACGCCTTGTAAATTAATGAACGATGGGATTTCTTTAACACCTTTCTTGAGAATAACGTGCGGAACTCAAATGTCAACACCAGAGACACGATTTTCCACAAATCTGTGCAACTGCTCGCATATGCCGATGACATCGACATCATCGGAAGAACACAACGGGTTGTCAGTGGGGCGCTTGTGAGCATCGAGAAGGAAGCGGCCAAAATGGGGCTTGCGGTCAATGAGGGTAAGACAAAGTATATCTGTCCTAGAGGTCCACCAACATCGAGGTCTTGGACAAAACTATATTCTTTATCTACCAATGCTCTGAAGTTAGCACAAGCAGTGACACCAGTACGGAGATAAAACGGAAGATCACGCTGGACAATCGCTGTATTTTTGGACTTGGAGGTCACTGAGGAATAAAGCCATCATCTCGAGCCAAGATATCCCTATATACCAGCCCTGATGTATCTATGGCACAGAGGCATGGATACTTACTAAAACGGACGAGGATATTCTTGGTCGCTTCGAGAGGAAAGACCGTGTAATTATTTTCGGTCGCGTATGTACTGATGCTGTTTGCAAAGCGACATCGATCTGGTCAAACGAGTGCGAATCATTCGTCTCAGATGGCTAGTTCAAGTAAAACAAATGGGGACCAATGCTCCGGCCCGGTCTTCAACTCCAACCCCGAGGGAAAATGCTGTAAGAGAAGACCTCAATAAGTTGAACGAGCGTGGCTGGAAGCAACTAGCACAAGACCGGGCTAGATGGAGAGGTATGTTGGCTGAGGGTCAGCTCCAACCCGGACTGTAGCGCCACCCAAAGAAGAAGAAGAAGAAATTAAGCGACAGTAGACAACATTGAGTTTCAATCAATGTGCTTTATCTGCCGCTCCAATTCTACTCCCGAAGGGCAGGCGCCTGCATCTTGGAGCGGATATGAAAAGCTGGGGGTGCTGTCATAAGCGAATTAGTCGATTAGATTAGAAGTAGAATACAGGAGATCATTTACACAAATGAGAAATAGTGTCGGAGATGGAACAGAGCCTTGGGGGACACCAGCATTTATTTTGTGGATATCAGACTTGAACTCATTCACAACAACTTAAATTGATCGGTTCGAAATGTAGTTTCATGTCAATAGAAAAAGAGATTCATTGAAACCATAGGCACGCAGTTGTTGGATGAAGTCCAGATCCACCATAGACTGTACTATAGATGGTGAAATATTCGGCGACTCAACAGTATCTACAGTCATTTAAATCAGGTCCAGTTGAGAATAACATGTGGATTAATTTGGTTGATGAAAAATGTTATTGGAACCGTCGCCCCATGTTCCACATAGCAAAGGAATAGACTGGCCATCCACGATTTCCTTTATGTTCCGCAATGAGAGAGCAACTGGTGGGAAAAGTGTAATAGTGTCATTATTGTAGTAATATTTTACCATCTCGCAGCTATAACCTGACTCTTTTGAGAGACCTTGGTCCGAAGGAGGTCATAATCACGATCTCCACTTTAAGTTTCGAATTCTAAGCCAGTACCTTGAACTGTAACCCCATTTATTAGAAGAGGCAAACATGCAAGTCTGGGACACTCGTTAGTTATTGCAAACATTGCGCAATAAATCCACGTAAGCCGTCAAGCAGAGCTGTGCCAACACATTCAGCTACTCATCACAAAGTCTCCGATCGCAGGCAATACAATAAATTTGAACGGATTACCAGGCGATTATACGCTAAGAATTATGTAAACGTCACTTCTGACACGCGTAAACGTGCTTCGATTTCCGAGCAAATCTCTCACAGACTTGATGCATTTCCGTTCCAAGCCAGAATGGCACTGCCCCACCCGCCGTGCTGTACATTCCGTCAGACGTTTGATTTTGTTCTGACATCTGCACATGGTCTGGCGCGTGAATTCGATATGACAGATGACATATTTGGCGCCATTCAATTGATCTTTTCGTCTAGCGAGCCACAATTGAACGCTATGTACTGTCGATTGAATGAAATGAGAATTTCAATTGAAACACCCGCATCAGGCGCCGGCCTCCGCTGCTGCCGGCGATACATTGTATTCCGCGCAATGGGGACAAATGCGATCACTTGAACTCCCCCGCAGACGGATCTCTTACCGTGCCGTGCTGCAGAAACGCATGACTTTCTCTGCGGGAAACTCAACCTCTAAAACCACGGCGAATTGTGGCGCCCTGAATTCGCTTGCCTTCATCTGGCGAAGAGACTGTAGAGACTTTTACGACTCTGCGCCTGCATCGTTAACCCTGAACGCGCACATTTGCGGAACGTGTGTGCGCACAAATGTGGTGCATATTCATTAGAGGAGCGCTCGCGTTGTGAGCGGACTCTGATTGCGGATGATGTTGTCGGGGTGTAATAACTGGCCTGCCACTTGCCATTCCATATTGGGACCGTACTCCATTTGAATTGACAGGAAAGGGTAAATTGATCGCAAAGAGTGAATGATAAACGCTAGTCAATAGCCAGGCATGGGCACAAGTTCAAGTGAACTCAATCGGGTGAGCACTGAGCAGACGGTCGGTACTTGTGTATCGTGGTGTGATCGATGAGCAATCGGGCGATGTTGGAGTTTAATTCAATTTCCCTTGATTTGATTCTGAATGCAAAGAGCGTAAAATGAGTGATGACAAAATGATGATGTCACTGCGGACAGACAGACGCACAACCGATGTGAGAGGGAGAACCGATCGATTTTCTGCTGCCTGGAATAGGGTTGTCGGATGTGCAGTAAGTGGCGCTCGTTAGACTCATTCAACAATGGAACGTTATGGGAGATTGAAGACTCTCAATGGTGCTTTCTCGAGGATTAATCTGACGTGGGAGCAGACTTCTTGGTCAAGTTCAGCACAACGAAGCGACGAGTATTTTCAGTAAAGTTTAAGAAAATTACTCGTTCGAGCTAGCAGAAGTGTAGCACGCTGAGTGTAATACTAGATCCATACGCGATGGACTGGAGCGATTCTATCTGCTCAAAAAACAAAACTGCTTATGCTCATTTCGCACTTTGCAAGCATAGCCAGCCAAGAAGTAAGGACTCAATGTCCTTTGTGCAATTCTATGCTGCAGAAAGGCAACTAGATGAGCTCCAGAGGGTGTTCAACTGGCTGCACCGAAACATGCTAATTAGAAGGCAATAAGATGACGTTTGGGAGTATGTGTCTATGTTTACTTCAAGAGGCACACACTATCTTGGCTTAAGAGCAATGAGACAATACGATCCGTGATTCACGGACGGTGCCACCTTTAATTTTTGTTGACCATCGCGTGATACTTTTGTATTCATTTCCATACCTATATGAGGGCAGTAGTTGGGAAGCTGACGAACTCTCAGCGAATACTTGGAATCCATCAAGACCATCATCACAAACCTACTCTCAAGCTCAAATGTTAGCTTTAATTCTTAACTAGGCAAGTATTTTGGAGGCAACCTCGCGTCAAAACAGGACAAAACAGCACCATTTCCAAGCAAGAATGGTATCTCGGGCCATGATTTTCGTAAAGCGTATTTCACGAGGAGGAGAAGATGTCACCACTCGTGCTAGTGTCTATTTCTTTTAAAATGATGAGAGATGAATTTCAGAATTTCAGTCAGATGAATTTTAAACGCGTGACAGTCCAGTGTCCTACCAGTCTCTAACTTCTACATCAATCGCTTATGTGTTGCTTGTGATGAGTAGATGGAACCTATTGTTTTGTGTCGACACCGGACGGCAAGAATACTTTTTGAGCATGCTCTCTATTGTTGAGTTATTGAAGCTATATCCAGAGTACTATGCAGAACAGCAACCATTGCCACCAGGAGTAGAAATTGTCCAATCCACGTGACACCACTGTGTAAGAAAATAATCATAGACTGTTATATTATGTCACATTTATCACAGCTTTAGCTTTCCCGATCGTTAATGAGGGGCAGTTCGATCTTAGCGGCCATGGTGTTATATGCGAATAACAACAAAAGATCAAAGAACAATTTTATGTTCATCTCATTCGTTCGTGGCTGCCCTACAACAGTGAGCTCATATTGGAAAAAGTGTGACTGATCCCTGCACACAGCCACTAGAACACATTCATCAAGAACTCACCAACTGGTTACAACAAGAGGTTTGAGATGAAGTAAGGTGACAGCAGAAAAGACCTTAAAGGTCAAAGTGAAACATAGTTTCTCAAGTAAACATGCTAGTCAATCCTATCTACCTGCCTACTTGCCTACCTTCAAATAAATATATTTTTCTTTGTTTTCTAAGAGGTTACGATGGCTGACTTTTGAATCACGGGAGAATTGATAAAATCTAAAGAGTTGAACCGTTCAAAGCTGTGTATGTCTATGTTGTAGTACACGAACTTCAAACAGGAGACGTGCCGACTACACTGGCAGCTGTAAACATAGAACCAGATCGACAACGTTGTCCGTTCTCAATGTCGTGCTAGGCCTTCGCACGAGAGCAAAATTCTCTTAATCAATATGTGTATTTTCTGTCCAGGATTCCGTCTCTCATATTTAAGACAAAATATAGAGGTAGTTGAAGAATCTAAGGAATTCGATTACTTCAGAAGATCCATCACATTGAAAATCCCACGCAGAATCGCCCCCGAAAAGCAGCAACTGCTGACTCCACAGACAATTCTCTACCGAACAGTCACGTTGCATACAACCGAAAGATAAAGTAGCCGTATAAAGGGTATAAAGGGTTTTCCAACAGGAACTTTGAACAGCTTTGAATTTAATTTGGGAACGTTTTCGGTCGTAACTTTCGCCCTAATAGACAGACAATAGCAAGTTTAGTGCAAAAAATTGAGTTTACATATTCGTTGAGTGATGTTGCCGTGTCAGTGCAACAACGGGTAGGTCAAGGTGTCTTAAATATCACTGCCCTTCACGAGTCCGTAACAAACAATCCAAATCAGTCAATTCTAAAACGTTCTCAAGAATTGGGCATTGAATTAGAAGATATGGACTTGGACCACATGGGGTTTCAACAGGATGGTGTCACAAGCCATACTGTACACATAATACAATGGGTGGCGCTACAGCCCGTAGGGGGCCAGGGCCTAGTTTCTCAGCAACCACTCGTGTTGTGCGTGCTATTGTTCTCTCACGAGTGGAAGGGACCTACAGTTTAATGCCGAATCCGAACGGCCAAGTTTGAGAAGCTTTTTTCTAGACAGGAAATACTCTTTGAGCATTGTAAGTGACTCGAAAGAGGTGGGGCCGTGAAAATTATTTTCATCGCTCAGAGCTGGAATCGAACCTACGACATCGAGGTTGGGGTCGACGCACATACCCACAAATCACGGGCCACCACCACCACCATACTGTACACATTACAATCCATTTATTGAAGAGTAAGTATGTTGAGTGTGCTATTTCCTCATTCACGCCATTTAACGCCGCTTGACTAATTTTGTTTAGGCTCCGTAAAGTCATTGTATGATGCCAACAAGCCAACGACGTTGGAAGAGCTCAGAGCCAACGTTAAACCCGAAATAAGGAACGTTTCGGCCGAAATTTGTCCACCGAATCGACTCCTACAAACGTGCCCGAGTCGAGTTTGGCCCTTCTGTCGGGGAGGAAGAAGACAGCATGCCTTACAGAGTAGCTGTACGCAATACAGACTGGCTCGGCATAATCGAGTGAATCATCATTAATGCTCGAATATAAACTAGTCCCTGTAGACTGTGCGTGGGATCGTCAAGAATGGAGGGGTAGGCTTAGTTGGACCCTGACCCTCCATATACGGCGAAGAAGAACGTAATAAAATGAATTAACCATTGCGGTCTCATCATATATAAAACTGTCCATAATGGCAACTGGAGATCACGATTTATGATTCTTCTACTATGCGCATCAAACCGAACCAAGGTAATGGAAGAAAGTGTAACCGTCAACTCTGTAAGGTGTACCAGGAAGTTGATCTGGTCAGAAAGGGATCAACTGCACTGGCTCGGTCTTATACTTTAACCCCTCGGGGGCATAGGGCGTCAAAAACACGTGCGCGCCATCTCGGTTGAATTTCTGCAACGATTTTGAGCTCCCTCCAACTCATTCCTAAAGAACTCGAGTCCTTTTCAATTGTTCCGCGCCATGTTTGCTTAGATCGTCTTCTGCCTGCCTGCGTAAGCGGATTCCACTGCATGTCGTACTGGAATTGTCTTCGCGCCGTAGGGTGTGTCCAATCCACTGCCACTTTCTCCTTCGTATTGTGAAGCTTATAGGTTCCTGGCCCGTTCTCAGGTACAATTGTTCGTTAGAGAAACGGTTCGGCCAAAAAATCCTAAGGATGTTTCTTAAACATATGTTTACGAAAGATTGCAGCTTTCGCGTGATAAGGGTGTCCACTTTGCAGGTACTGCATCCATATAGCAGCACCGATTCTATGTTGGAGCGGAACAGTCGCAGCTCAGCTCTTAAGCTGATGACATTGCTTTTCCAGATCGCGGATAGCATTCCGAACGCAGCTTTAGCCTTCCCGATTCGGTTGCATACGTCCAGTTCGGTGCCACCACGATTAGCCGAGACCACACTTCCTAAATATGGAAAGCTTTCTCGACTTCCTGTGCGGCAATGTTCAGTTCAGCTCGGTTGTCAGAAATTCTAAGAGCTTTAGTTTCGTGTTTATTTGAGCCCCACTTTGTTTGCCTCTGCTTCTTGATTATGGGCCATCAAATGAAGATCCATTACCCGATGCGGAAGGAGACAAACCTCATCAGCTTAGTTAAGGTGCTTAAGATAAGATGTCATAGTCCATCGAAAGCCATAATTTCTGCCCATCAATGCTGTCGGTAATAATTCGATCCTCTTAATTCGAGAAGCAGAAGAAAAATCTTCATGAGTGAGAGCGGACGCGAGGCAACTGTGTCTTAAAAACTTAAAGCAGCATGGTCAATCGGTCAAGAGTGGACGGCAGTTTAATGTCAAGCTTTAGTTCCTCCATCAGTAGCCGCCCCAATCCCAGATTTTCTGTCCAGCATTCAACTTCCTATAACAGCAGTCCGAGGAACTCCTACAACGAGTACATGGCTTTCCTTTGTCAATAGATTTCTTTCTTTATGTCTTTTTCTGTATACATATGCCGGTTGATTGTATACATCTTGATTGTATACACATGCCGGCTGCATGTTCTTTTGTCCCCACAGTCATTTTTCAAGCGATGCCGAAGGAGCTAAAACTGTCGCTTCTTGACACGCTTCTCATTCGAAGTCACTGAAGAACGGCACTCAAATGGGTCACCAGTCTCATAAAAAATAAAAACGTGACCCCAAACTGCATCCACATCAGCAGTAAACATCACAATCAAAGCATTCAACAATCACTATCTGGAAGATATCCATTTCCGATTGCCCAACTCGCCCTCCTTCCACTCACACACACTTTAAATCATCGGGCGCACTTTAAAATCGATAGCACTGAATTGCCACATGACTCTCATGCTCTCGATTGATCCGTGCAGAAAGACACTCTCATTCTTGGCGTCATCGACACAGGGCGCCACACAGAAACGAATTCAAATTCCTAAGTTCGCTGCAATCAACTCCCCAGCGAAAGCGGAATGGATCATCGCTCGGTGCTTGTTTAATTACCGTGCCCAAGCTATTTGAGTCGAAACAAATTAGCATCACCTCCCCGATTGCCGGCCAGAATGTCGGCACTCGTCGACCTGAGATTGGCAGTGATTCCTTCGGAAAATCGCTCGGAGATCACCGTTGGCCATTGTCCACGCAGAGGTATGAAATCATTCCCGAAATAGATCGCCCGATCGCGAATAATTTCTCGCATGCAGTCTAATTATAGGGCAACGGCAACGGCGAATGTTCTGCAATCGACCACGATTCGATCGTGGGAAAGTGATTGCATGGCGCTTACTGGCTGACTGACAGGTCGATTAGGGGAATGTCGGCCGTCAAATTTTAACCACGCGAGTCCGGGCACGACTCACGATATTAAATGCGGTGTTGAATGGCGGGAATTACTGTTGTTGCGACGATACGACATGCAATGCACGACGCGTGAGTTTCGCTGAGTACACAGACGGGACCAATGAATGACTTCATTCACTCGGTTTTCGGCTGCGAGTTAAGTGTGTCCGCTGCAGAAAATCCTTGCGAAATCAGATCTCTTAATTTTTTATCGTCAAGCTGCTGAGCGCATTGACGTCAAACGAATCCCCGGCACTATACATCTCTTGCAATCTGTGTATAAAGAAGCGTCGTGATAAACAACGACTTTTCTAAAAATACAAACAATTGGTGCACTTATGTGTTTGGCGAAAGCTTCACTCATCAAGATGCTGCTTTCGGCAATAAGCTAAATTCTAAGAAACGACACGTTTCGCTAATCATAGTCCGATTTACGTTTCATCCACTCTGCCATATGAAAATCGAAAACGTAAATAATAGAGAAAAATCGGATATAGATTATCTGCAATAAATCTGAAATTCAATCACTTTGGAAATAAATTTGCCAAGAAAGGCGAATTTTTAGAAATGATACAGCGCCGAGCTTCAACATTTTTATCGTTATATATAAGGACGGACGTCTAAGTGAAGGCGACTGGTGTGGTGGAAGAACAGATACGTACCGTGAATGGTTCTCAACTGAAGGTCCAACCAAAATTGATTGAAAGAAGCTTAACTGTCACTGTGTTTCCTCGTGAGGTTGGTCGTCATCATTGCTTTAGTATGCAGGACATGCAATTTAATTAACTTTATTTTATACGTCCTATCAAACGTCATTGAAGTAACGGTTGCAATTCTCAGACAATCCACGAGGTGTTTATACAACATGTTTTATACTTTTTGAGTCTGCTTCTTTTTTAAGAATAGGTTTTTACATATGTGCTTCCTTCCAAGCAATGAGGAGAATAACAAATGACCGTGCAGTATGGAATATTTGTCTCTGAGCAGGTATGATTTATAAAAGTCCAACAAAGAGACGTGTTCAAATTTGTCAGATTGCAAATGATTACAACTCTATGCATTCCATCTGAGCACTTGCTCACTGCATAACTTTATAGTCCTAAAATCTATTTTCAACACATATATATTTTTTCCCATTTTTAGGAATATGTTTGGACACATATTTTTGGACGATTTTTTGGACTCTGTACAACCACCTTGTGCTTGGTCTGCCAAGAGGACGCCTTCCTGATAGAGTTGCATTTAAGACACGTCTCGGAAGACGATGTCACATGCCACATGTTCAAACCATCGAAACAAACAAATACTGAGTTGAAAACCGCTAGCTTTGCTTTAAAGCCAAGCTTGGGCTTACTGATTACAAGCACACAAGATTCCTCGGAAAATGAACATGCTCCAGCTTAAGGCACATTCATATGAGCGACGAATTGCGAACACGAACTTTCAGAAACAACCCTTTTGCAGCAAATATGAACAAAAGGTTATACTTCTTAGTATGCAAAAAGATGGCAACTGAATTATCGAGTTTTTTCATCGACAAAAATCCCAAGAAAAGTTAATTTAAGTATCCTAATTAATGATTTTAAAGTTTTTTCTCTGCGAATCAATCATTCTCTCCGCGAACTGTCAAGCTGAGTTCGTATTACACAAACATTCAAACGCAATCCACAACCACCACGACCAAAAAATTCGCAGTGAAGTTTCAGTTTGCACCCGTAGTTCATTGCGAATGAAAAATCCATCATATGAATGAATGAAACGTCAGTGTTTGCGGAGTTCGCAATTCGGGGCGATTACATATGAATGGGCCTTTAAGAATTTTTAGGACGCAGTTATACCTACATTGGACACCATACGCCTGAGGGCCGCTGGTTACAACATGTATAATTTTTCAGCTGAGCTTTGGGTCCAGATCAGTGAATTGGGGATCGCCAGATTGTCAACCCTGTTCACTTTACGGTTGGATTCGGGCATACCTGTCAATAAGACTGTGCTAACACAAGAATGGACCGGGTGACACTTGGCAACGACGTAAGTTTGCTCATTGTATTCGGGTAATATTGTTTTAGATCCGGATTTAGGTTAAAAATACACTTTATGGGCGAGGCTGGTTTTTGGCTTAGCGGCTACGAAGTTGTGAATGATAAATAATTTCGGTCTCTCCTTTTACTAGGGTCGAGCGTTCATCGAATAGGGCGCCGGATTCAAGCTACCACTGGATTATTTTGTCTAGAGCCACGTAAAGTCCTTAGTCTTCGCTTACAAGCCAGCCACTTTGGACGAGCTGGAGGTAATAATTCGAGAAGCTTTTAGCTGCGTTCACATTCAATAATTTGACAAACGTGCTTGATGGGCTAAATCGTCAATGTAAACACGCGTTACTACAAATTGGCAGTACTACAAATTGGCCGTAGTACTCTTGACAAAACATTTTGATTTTTCGACTTGCTTCATCGACTCGTGTGAACACATGTAGTAGAACTTTAGTATATTTTTTCATTTCTGATGGGAATATGCGGCGTACACATCAGCGGAATAAAAGATGACTTTAAATATCGAAAATTAATGTTCACTTATTCACAGAATTAATTTTTTTGACGAACAATACTCAAAGCAGTGCGTGGCTACATTTGAACATTTTACAGTTTCTCTCAGAACAGAAGTCTGTCAAGCATTTTTGGTGTGTGAATCGTATACACAAATTAATTAATGTAATCGCCGCTTTAACCAATGTCTACACCAATTTGAGTAAAAAAATTTACAGTTGATCTGCCTACATGACAATTGTGAATGATAAAGTAATTTTTTTTTGTGTGTCAACTTAAGGCCCATTCATATGAGCGGCGAACTGCGAACGCGAACTTTCAGAAACAACGCTTTTCCAGCAAATATGAACAAAAGTTTATACACTTCTTAGTAAGCAAAAAGATGGCAACTGAATTATCGAGTTTTTTCATAGACAAAAATCCCGATAAAAGTTAGTTTAAGTATCCTAATGATTGATTTGAAAGTTTTTCTCTGCGAATCAATCATTCTCTCCGCGAACTGTCAAACTGAATTCGTGATACACAAACGCGCAAAAGCAATCCACAACCACCACGATCAAAAAATTCGCAGTGAAGTGTCAGTTTGCACCCGTAGTTCTCCGCGAATGAAAAAAACTCCATATGAATGTCTTGTCAGAGTTTGCGAAGTTCGCAGTTTGTGGCGACGTCATATAAATGGGCTTTTAGTACATTTGCGAATAGCAGATGCATTTGAACTGTCACTTCGAAATATGACTAAATGACTACCTACGCAACGCAAAAGCTTTAGGTACGATGATGTAAGCAGGTGTCTCATGTTTTCCCTTTGATTGTCTGTACCAATAATTAAATTTCAATACAATTTCTTTTCGGTTTTCGATTAACTCATATATTCTATACATTCACGTACACAATCCCTCGGCATTTCATGTGTCACTCGAACAAAAACAAATCATACTGAATCATACTGAATGTAAATTCGATCAAAATAAAAACGAGGACGACTGGTCCAAAAATACAGACAACAATTAAATCACGTTCATGACCAAGTCCATGCTCCCGCGCCCAGACCCACTGCACACCACATCATTCCAGACAGAGTCGACAGATTTACAAGCCTTTCCACTTAGTGAGTCGCATTACTCGTGATATCCCGAATCCGTCTGCACCGGGGAACTCACGAATTTTCTCTAAAAACTCAGAACACAGCAAGAAATTCCCCGAAACCACGTATGATGTAATATCCGAATTCTCCCTCTCTAGTCAGCGTGAAAACAGATTTCTCTTGCGAAGCCTTGACACATAATGTAAATAAAGCCAATTATTGGTCAACTCAACTCGGCCTGAACTTGAGCCATTCGCTCTGCTCACACCCACCGCCAGTCACTGGACATATTTTTAAATTGTGTCGTCCGAAAATAAAAGAAAAACAAAAACTCGCCCGAACTGAAAGGAGAATTCATGATCCACTGTCGCTAATTAAGAATACAATGTGGTTATTAATTCTCTCGAGACAGTGACAGCTCAGCGGTGTACCGCTATATTTTTGTGAGATTATTCGATTAAATATCGTGCGAGGGGAAACAAAATAATTATCGTCTTGGTTTTATGTGTGCCGCGGAAAATAAACAGATTTTCCCATTTCATCAGAACTGCGTGCATTAGTCACGTTTATAAACAAACGGGATAAGCGTCATGTTTTGAAATTGGCAGCAGGTAGTCGAGGGAGAACTTTGTGACATTCAATATTCTGGATTGTCAGTGGTTTCAAACTGTGAACTTAGTCGTGCTTAAGGTCATGCTTAACTGATTGCCGATTTTCGACTGTTGAACAGTTTGGAAGTGCATCTTGTGGCCTCTTAAGGTGGAACTGCAAAAAAATTAAGTGGTTAATGTCTCAATTTTTGGGAACAATTTAACAATTTCACATAAAATCTCCTATAGCACAACAATTGAACACATGTTCAATCAGTTTGACAGTTTATTGCGACAAGCTGTCGCCTTTTTTAATTTGACCAATCACTTCTGTAAGATCTTCACCGCCGATGACAGATTAGTCAAATGATATCGTCCACCAGCTAGTTGGGAGAGGTCAGAATCAGGAAATTGGTTAGTAGATTGAAAGACATAAAATTTGTCGCACGCGTTTCCAAAATCAAAGTGTACGCCGACGTTGGCATTCAATGCTTTTTAATGAGTGCGTGTGTTATCTGCTTAATTTTTATGTTCGCAGCATTTCGACACCATCAAAGTTTATGTGACGGAAGTATTGACAGAGGCGAACCCATGTCAAGAGAACTGAGACGATTTTATTTGTTTATGCGAAGGAAAATTACGATTGTGCTAGAAGGCTGTATTCGACTTTGAATGGGTTTGCTCATTTTCTCATCGGGTCTTGGTGTGTTAGCCGTTCTTACATGATCTGCTTATTCATTAATACTTCTGGGACTGATTGAATTGTTAGATGTTAGGAGGACAGGTTCACGTGGTTTGCTTAGGTGTCCCTGACGCTTGCTAACAGTCAGCCACTTTAAACCCATAAGCCAGATTTGACCGGCAAATTGGTTGGAGTAACGATCAACACGAAAAATACATAGAAAAATACATTTACATACATTAAACGGAATTAGCTCAACAAATTGTCGTCCATATTTTCATAAGTCTTGAGGCTTGACATGGAAGTGCAACTGCATGAAGTTGTGGGAGAACGAAGTCTAATGTATGAAATGTTACTGTCTGTGGGTTTTGTTTTCATAAAACATGCATTAAAGAAGCAATAGTATTACCAGTTGGCTTACTTTCGAAAGAAACAAAAGAAAACTGAAATATGGACAAATAAAATCGACCTCACTTAACAAGGAAATGTACCCGTACAGCGACCACCGACTAGGTTATCATCAGCACCTTGAGTCTTCGAACTAGTTATGGGCTTAATCGAATGAATTCAGGAATCGAGACCTTAGTACTGCAGACGACTTACCATCCGAGCACATTCGAATGATTATTCGAGTGATACTCGATAAGCAAAACTGGTCGGTTCTCAGAATCATTCCAATGACTACTAACTACCAACACAAGAGAAGTCGACAAATGTCTCATTTGAGTGCGAGAAGAACTAACAAAGAATCTTAGAGACATCCTAATCAGGATGAGACCAGCATGAGACAAAAACCGAGATTGATGCTTTAAACCATTGCAAGTAAATTTCGTTTTAAACTTCAGTCGTATTTGGCTTGTCCCACCATTTTTGATACACCTGTTCCATCGCAAATCACCGCGCCAAATTCGAGTGCAAGAATTGAATTTTTATGCTCGTGTTGTACCCTTGCACTTGCAAATTCGATAGCATGTACCCAACACGGTCTTCTCGCTGTCAAGATAGTTGCGCTTGATATTTCTAAGTCATTTAACAGAGTTTGGCATCAAGTGCCTTTAGTGTTGATTAATCTCTTCTTCTATGGGTTGGAAACTACATTTCTAACCGTTCAATTCAAATTGTTTTGTGGCGGTTTCAATTCTGATATGCACAGAATTAATGCTGATGTACCCCAAGGCTCTTTTCTGCCTCCGACAGTATTTCTTTTTTTTTTTAAATTATCCTGTCTGCTACTTCTAATCTAATCCACTCCTTCGCTGAAGACACCATAATCGGCTTTTCATATTCGTTCCAAGACTCACGACCCTGCCCTTAGGACGTGGTATTGGAACGTTGAAAACTTGACATAACTGGAGTAAGAGTGAGAAAAGAGTTTGTTGTCACTACAGCGAATTCATCATAATCAGCCATTATCCATGAATGGCGCTTGTGTCGTTGAAGCCGTAGAGCTATCCATCCCTGGAACGTGCATCAACACAACACATGGTTGGTACCATCACATCTTCGGGATCAGCAAAAATGTTGAGAAATATATAGTTTTCCTTAAACGATGTTAGAAGATTTTTGATTCGCACTTAGCTTCAGTACAACTCTCCTATCTGTCCTGATGCACTGCACTTACCAATGCTACACTGCACATACTCTGTGGAGAGAATCCAAAAGCGAACGATTTAACTCAAAGGAGGCAACAATATCGCGGGTTCATTGGACTCGCTCGAACATCCACATACCGTGTCTTCTTTGTTTGATTTTTATCGCTCTTGAAGGGTGATTTTTTAAAAGCTATAGGAAAGTTTTTTTCAAAAAAAAAAACACATAAAATTCAGAAAAAGTCATGAAATCTCCTGAATCGATAGTACGGTCCATATACTTTAATGTTTGAAGATTATTTCATGCAAATGTTGACCTTGACTGCGCCTCAAATGGTCCATCGGCTTAGTCCAATTTTGGCATATTCTTTCCAACATTTCGGCCGGTATCTCACGAATGAATGCTTCAATGTTGTCTTCCAATGCGTCAATTGAAGCGGGCTTGTCTGTGAGCTTTAACATAGCCCCACAAAAAATATTCTAAAGGCGTTAAATCGCACGATCTAGGCGGCCAATTGACCGGTCCCGAACGTGAAATAAAATGTTCACCGAACACGCCTCTCAATAAGTTCATTGTTGCGCATGCTGTGTGGCATGTGGCACCGTCTTGTTGAAACCACATGTTATGCAAGCCAAGCTCTTGCATTTTGGGCAAAAAAAAGTTGGATACCATCTCACGGTAGCGCTCACCATTTATAGTTACTTAACGATTTGCATCTTCTTTGAAGAAGTACGGTCCAATGATGCCACCAGCCCATAAACCGCACCAAACTGTGACTTTTTCTGGATATATTGGTAGCTCTTGCATTGTTTTTGGCTGATATTCACTACAAAATCGACAATTCTGCTTATTTACGTACCCATTGAGCCAAAAATGAGCTTCGTCGATGAAGAAGAATGAAGAATGTATGAAGCGCGATGAACTTTCTTAACAGAGCACGCATTTTGCATCCTCCTCTCCTTGAATTCAGCCGCAATACACATCTCGCCAGAAATGCCCTTCAGTTTACCTTTAAGCCTACTTTCGGACGCACGAGTATTTCCCACATACTACAATCTGCACATATTTAAGACATCTATGCCTTCATCCCTTGCTGTGTCTTGGCCCGGAAAAATGATGGGCATTAGTAGCCCATTGATCAGGCGCATATGATAAAAGGAATAGATTCCAAGCTTTCAATTCGATTTCAGTCATTGATTTGACAACCTTAGGATTTTTTCTCGCTCTACATAAAAAACCTTTAGAAGCTACAATTGGTAAGTTCAAAGTTCTTACTGTCATTTAGATGGTTTATGTTCTGAAGGGCTAAATTCAGAATTAGAATCTTTATTTGATGAACTGTTTGTGTTCATAGAGTTTTAGATCATCAGACGACTTAGAGCTGCTTGGTAGAAAATGTGTTAGGCTGTGATCATTTATTTTGATTTCAAGGCTTAAATGCATTTATTTTCAAAACTTCCCACTTAGTCAGTCCCTTTATCCCGGATTGCACCGTTGAATTTTTGAGACGAATGAAACTATTTCCAATTCGAAAAGGACTCACTTCTTGTTATATATATAAAGGGGTTTCCAATAAGCACTTGTAAGCTTTTTTTTTTTAAATAAAATGCAAACCATTCAAACATTAATGAATGGAGCTCGATTTCGTTCACATGCCAGGTAAATCCAGGCAAATGGGTGGTCCATTTCTTAAGATAACACGCTCACCATACTTGCAATAAATTCATTG
Organism: Eristalis arbustorum; assembly: GCA_916610145.1. NCBI lineage: Eukaryota > Metazoa > Arthropoda > Insecta > Diptera > Syrphidae > Eristalis > Eristalis arbustorum. Next base: position 3,928,122 of record OU744318.1, read on the forward strand.
TTAAGTCTGCAGACTGACTTGTGGCACCATCCTGTTGAAACCACATGTTGTCCAAGTCCAATCTTCCATTTCGATTCAAAAATCATAGGGAATCATGGTGTGATAGCGCATTCACAGTAAGGTGACTATCGTTATCGGCCCGCAATCAAACCTCACCACACATTTATCTTGAGTCAATGAAGTGGTGATTCATGGAGCACATGTGGATTTTCACCCGCCCAATAACGAATACATATTTTGCTTGTTGACGAACCCATTGAACTATAAATGAGCAAAGCGAGAGTTGGAGTTAACGCTCTTAAAGTTGCGGTCACCACGATGAAAAGTTGTAAAGCCTCTATTGGAAATACCTTTATTTAGATCGAAATATATTTTTTCTGCTTTTTACCTGTATCCTACCTATCAGTGCCGTGACCGTGACTTAAAGCATAGGAGCGTCGGCTCCTAGAATGGGGTAGTTTTCCGCACAGCTCCACCTCTTCCAAAAAAAATGTTTGCTGGTCTTCCCCTTTATTTTTAGTTATTTTGTTTCTTGGAATAGTCGCTGAAGCATAAATAAGCCTCGCCCTTTAAAGCTAATAGCATACTCCCTGGAATGGCTGACCTTAACAGAATAGAACCTTGATAGTGGCGGAAATACAACAAATCTCCAGACTCCAATACTAACCTAGAAATAATTTGTCTATCCAGTCATTTTGGGACTCCACAGACATTCAGGCATTTAAACGTTCTAATTTATAATATAATCCTACTCAAAAAGTTGTGATCACCGCCAACTGAAAAACTAGAAGAAAAAAAAATACATTTTCAAATATGACACACGACATTCATTCATATCTGGTGAACTGATCACTGACAATGACTAAGTGAGTGTGGATCGCGACGATGAATAGCCAAATCGCAAATAGAGCCGGAGACACAACGTAGTCATAATCCTAACAATGGAATTCTTCTGTCTGGGGGAAAATCAGATCTGTCGTTCTTGCTGATGTGGGTGGAAACACTGGTGGTGTTTTGTTTTTTCTTTTTCAGTATCATCGATCCAATAATCAATGCAGCATTCGTTTTCAATGGGAAAAGGACTTGTCGGCTTTCTTAAATAAGCCCCTTCCCTGATTTTAAATTGCAGCTATCAATCGTCATGATTTTCGGCAGTCGATGAGCCACAGAGCATCAAATGTTCTCCCCCAAAAGAGTCATACTTCTATTGATGAATCACTTTAAAAAATAGACATTGTCCAAGTGCCATTAGAATTAAGAGCAAACAATGAGGAGCATCAGTTTTCAGCCTCATTGCGATTCTGACTCAGAGGATAAGTGTGTCACTTAGCTTAGCAAAGTCTGAATAAAAGTCTTGATCGATTAATCCTTCCAACAACAAGTGGCATCCACAGCCCGAATAGTTTCTAAGAAACAACGCAAATAACACGCGTGATCTAGAAACATTAATTTTATGTATGTTGGTAAGAGACCGATTAAACGGTCTTGCAAAATGCACGCCGATATCTTAACTCTTCTCCCCTCTCCCTCTGTAGACAGCCTCTATTTCCTCTATTCCGTTCCGCCACATGTCATTTCCTTTCGCTTTTTTCCTCTTCCAGTCGCAATACGACGTGTTACTCTGTTCTAACGCCATGTGACTGCTGTTCCACAGGCGATGACGGAGTGCACAATGACGTGATGCCTTCGAACGCGCCCTAGAGAGGCATGCTTGGGAATAGTGATGATGTGATGAGATGCACTTGAATACTCTTACGAGCCGTTGGATAACTCTCCAGTGTTTGACGTTAGTCGTGATTGAATTTTCTTACGTTTGATTTATTACGATGCGACCATGACATCAAGTCTCGAAGACGCTATGATGCTTTACATGAATTCAATCAACTTTCAGGTTGTAGTTCGGTCGACGCTATGATGCTTTACACGAACTCAATCAGATTTCAGGTTTTAGTTCGGCTTGCTTGCCACAGTAGAAGTCGGTGCCACTGTGGGTTATAACCCCTCTTTCAGTCGTTCTTAACCAGAAGACATTAATTCTCATCAGGCCGTTTGGAGAATCCTTCACTTGCTCTTTGGACACCTCACAACATTGCAACGACCTTTTTCGAAGATGCTGACAGAGTTCAATGAAGTCATTTGACATTTCACTCGACGCCTCGCCACCGCTGAAGTGCAGCATTGCAACACAAGAACACTTGTTCGTTCTCATGGCAGTTTCATTGCGATGGACCCCTCCACCATCACGTCGAACGAAATAAATGAATTCACATTGTTCTCCCTTTTCCAGAGCAAACAAATTCGCACATTTTCCGTTCGCTTTAATGTCGGAGGGAACTGTCACAAGTGTCACATGCACAGACCGCACAGTCACTTGTCATTCGCGTATTTTCGGAACAATTCGGTTTAACCAGGTCATTCCACCCGTACCCGACAGCTGAATCCATTTGCGTTTTGGCAAAGCTGGTGTCACCATTCCTCATTGTGTTGCAATTCCTTACCGCCGACATCACTCATATCGCCCGTGGCTGTGTCCATTAATCATCTCATTCCGTCGACCGTGTCTCGGTTAAAAATTCACGAGGAAAATTAGAAAATTGATTTTCGAATTGAACACTGCAGATGGCCAGTCAGAGGGGAATCTCCAAGTGCATCCACAATTCCGCAGAAGCAAACGTGTTCTGAAGCCCGAATTCCCGCAGAGACTCATTCCGACAAGAGAATTCAATTTCCAAATGTACCGACGACGTAGCCAGCACTCACGAGGTCGTGTTCGAGTGAAAGATGCTTCGCACGTGTTTCCCGCACAGCGGGCAGGATTCCCACGATTGGACGAGAGATGTTGATTGAGTGGCAATGTCCATGGCAACCAAAACAGGAAACTATCCGTCACCATTTAATTTTCGCATCGCAGCAGATTCTCCTAGGCGCTGCTTAAAACTATCAAAAATTAACGTCGGGTCGACCTAACCCCCATCTGTCAACTGTCACAGTCGTTCTTCGACTCAATTGAGCGCCTTCAGTGCGGTGCTTAACTCGACCCCAAAAATTGACGACCATTCAGTGCTCTGCTGACGTACTGAATTTCACGAATTGGCTGCGGCCGGTTGGCGGTGCATGGCGTACGGCTTCAATCACCTCCCAAGTGACAATCCCCAACGGGCGACTTCGGTGCGTGAATCACTTTGACTTATTACGCGTTCAATTGGAGTGATTTTGAATGCACCGACTGAAGCGTCTTATTTGCATGCAGCACCAGGCCGGGTGAAGTGTCTTCTATATCATATCCAGACATGAGCTGTTGCGGGCCGGGAGCACGTTTGTGTAAATGCGCTTTCGCTGGATTTGGCAAAGTGTCAAGTGTAGCTTACGACAATGACACATGATGTTGCATCGCCGAGTTCGTGGAATTGACATGGTGGCACTTAGCTTTTCCGACGTCGACTGGTATACGGTGTGTGTGATATTGTTTGGCTATTTGTGAATGTGTGGATCGTTGATCACGTAACTTTCGGGAAGTCTCCCATTCGAGTGGAGACCATGAAGAGAAATTGTTTTGAATAGTATATAAATTGCACAAAGGATAGGTCACCAAACTGGCAATGTCAATGCATTCAGAAAAACAACATTTTCATCATGTTTGTGTTCAAAATACTGGAACAGGCTTTCACGCCGAGAGTGTAATTGGCCGTTTATTTTTACTTGATAAAACTGTCCGCCTCGTTACGGACACATGTTGAAACTGCTTTAACAAGGCGGTACAACAAGCCACACAGAGGGTGCAACAATCAACGTATTTAAAAGATCCTGTTGACGCATATTCCTTGCCGTTCAAGTCGACGTCGCGGGGGTAGCTCCGAACGACACATCAGTGGCGTTTCTATCAGAAGAGTTTCTGTACAACTTGAAATAGTAGCCTAGACTCTTTTAAAGGCACAAGCTAAGATGTTTGCTCTAAACTCAGCACATTGTAGCAGCAACTGATTTGGTTAATATTAGCTAGAGAACTTCGTTACTGTTATGTCCAGAAGCTGTCAACGTTTTCGATTAGTTCAAGATTTCATTGTGGGGTCATTTATGTTAGCGTATAGTGGGAGAGCGTATTGTTACGTCACTGGGTTATTCTGATGTGGCGCTAGCGGGAGTCTTAGGTCCATGGTTCAAGCGCTAGCTCGGCAGTCATTGGGCCTAAGGTTCAAAGCCTGTGGCTGGGTTCTTTTTGTTTTTTTGTTTCGTCCCAAGTTCCACGGGTTATAGTTCCATGACCTTGAGTTGGCTGAACTGGGAATGGGAATTAGCCGCGTTGCAGCTGCCCTGATATTGTGGAGAACCGAAACTCTCCAATAATAAGATAGCCCATTCGGCGGACAGCTGGACCCATGCATGGTGCATCGGGAAAAAAAAGGAAAATTAGTGTTTTTATGACAGAAATTCAATCGATGTGTCAAAACAAGATAACAAGTTATTTATTCTTCTGGATTCAGCGATTCGAGTCTTCTTCTACTCTACGTGTCGGAATTGAAAAAACAGTTGAACGTCGAGGAGAATTAGAGTCCTACCCGTATGGAAAAATAATTACAGCAAAGAAACCGAGGGAGAACGAGAGAACGATCGTCAACCAAAACTTGTGGATTTACGAGGAGGTTGGTGTGTGATAATTCGTTTATCCTTTTCTTGAAGTTTCAATTCAGTTTTTTTTTTAATTTGACTGTAGCTTAGTTATAATGTAGATTAAGAAAGCAATTGTATAGTTTTAAGTAAATAAAGATTGTAAACGAAACCAAAAGCGGACTATCATCTTATTGTCGCGATTAAAGAGGATGGATTGTATGGGAGGCGTGGCGCCCCAAAACCACGGCCTTCTCCACGGCTTGTCATACACCCTCCCGATCTAGGTCGAGCAAATGGGAAAGCCGGTGTAACATTACTTCGATCATAAGTGGTTTAAGAACATCCGAAATGTACTGACTTAAATTTCACTGTGGTGGAAACTGGACATAGGCCGTGGGACATTTACTGTGGCCGGAAAGTGGTGAAAGAACTCTTGCATCTACGACAGTGGACTGTTGCCACAACTTTTGCATGTATTTTTGTATTTGCTTTGGTGCAGTTGCAAGTAACTGAGGGCTTATACAGTCCTTTGAAAATAATCCCTGGTATCTCAGGAATAGTGATATACAAAGGTGCCTAATGATTATCGCCGACGAAGAAATGATAAACTCCGCTCGGAAATTAAGTAACTGACTTTATGGTCATTGTAACTGACTACAACGTATGGCGTGCAATGTGACATTTAAATTAGGTTAGGTTATTTTGCCGTTTAAACATCTTATGTGGGTGCAGGAACATTGAGGAAACTTACGTGGCTGACGAGCTACCGAGAGAGGCTATAGTAATTTCCTGTGTAGATTCCCCACCTATTCCTGTAGCTATTCGAAGGCATCTTCTGATGGCAAGGAGTTCCTTACTATGAATCAATTAGTGTTGACTTTCAATACGACGCGATTGCAGTGTGATCAGACAGAGCAGGATGACTCTATTATAGGCCCATTCTCTGAGCACTGCGCCATAGCAACTGACAATTTAGACTGTGACTGCCCTACAAAGGCTTCTGCAGAAGCTTGACAAACACGGAAGAGCCTAGAGCCTCCTCTTGACGGAGAAGTTTGTGTACTTCTTCAATAACCTAATCGAACTAACCAATTTTAGACGTTGTCTCAAAAACACCAACTGGTCACGCAACAGGTCTACACTGGCCTAAGTGCTGCTTGCTGACAGTTAGCCACTTTAATATCAAAATTTCTCAGAATCCCGCACAAGTGAGTCGGCACACAACATCGATTCAAGGTCGAACTCTTCTCATTATTTCATCACACATTTCATAGAGTTATGATAAATTGATCTTGTCTCAGCCGACAGAGACAAGACATTCGACAAGTGTTCTTGCCATGGCATGACAATCAAATCACAAAAATGTGTTTCCCATCAGATGTCAAGCATAGACTGAATTACATTTTTATGCCCCCTAGATGTAGCCACTGTCTGTCCGCCCCCACCAACCATTTCTAATCGCCCCCGGGCGCTTGTTGTTTGTATCCATCGCCTGCCAGTGAATCAACAATCCCCCCAAGACCGTTTTTACCCGAACTCTTCGCCACACTCTCGGCGGGCAATATCTCTTCGTCGCAGCCTGTTTTGAGAGCGCTTCCATCACCAGGGCCGCCATAAAACAGGTGCAGCCCAAGTGAACTCGTTATGAAATATCGCTTCATAAAATCTAATTGAGCCTCAGCTGCTGGTAGTCTTTCAGCGCGACCACAGCCAGAACTGTTCAATTGTAAGGTCACCCGAAGGAAAAATACGTTCACTTGCTGAAAATGACGATTGCTCTAAAAATACCAAATCACCGCCGTCCACACATCCACTGGCCATCGATCGAAGCTCCTCCGCGGAATCGATAGATCGTAAACTGTTGATCGAAATGACCCGGGGGCGGGGAATTTGTTTGACAACCCCCATCCGCTGGTGATCCTTTGAGTCATCACCCGTCACGAGATTGGCATAAACAGTCGCCTTTCGGGGGCATACAGCCAGCCAAGCGTTGGCAATCCGACTCGGTCCTCTTCAATGAATGGTGCCCGCCTGTCACTTCGTCAAGAACAATCAATGAAACAAGTGCTTGCACATGATACAGCCACTCATTGACAACCAGTGCTGTGTGCGAACTCAGACTTGCTCGCTGTGCAGCGCGTTAAAGGAAACAAATTGACAAACGCTCTCGGATGCCAAATTGATTGTGTATTATTCGTGGGAATGATGTCATGGCGGACTGAAGTCGAAGGCTCCACGCAAGTGGAGGAGGCGGAGAACAGCGTGACCTAGAAAACTCGATCAAGTGCGCTGGCAACTGACGACACTTGAAATACGAGTCTCTGTTGCGTGCTCGCACATACAAGAATGCTGCGTGGATTGAGGCAAGAGCGAGGAAAAGAGTCAATGTCATTAGCGAACAACAAGAATTGAGGTGTGAGGCCAGGTTTACAATTTCCCTCTGCCCGAGGCGGTGGGTTCGAAGATTTTGAGGAATTTTGTAGGTCGACGATTTTTGGAGATGAATGTGTACTCTCGCTCTGGACACTGTGTCGTGGGTGAGGAGGAGAACTGGTTGGATGATGCTCAAAGTTGGGAGACACCTGCAGTGAATGGGAGGGACAGTCTGATAAAAATTCAGGAACCATCAACGAGATGGATGGGGCAGGAGTGAACTAAGCTGAGTAGTGAATGAAGGAATATGTTGTAACAAGCGTCTTATCAGTCTCGTTTTGGAACTTGATATAGTTTTTGTTCATAACCAGCCTTTAATTCAAATCCAGGTCCATTGATGGCTAAGTCCCATCCAAACAACTTCCAGTCTTCATCCGTTTTACAAGGCAGGAAAGAGAATAAACATAGGTTACCAGCGTGTAGCTAGAATGGTGACGGCATTGTTGAATTGTGCTCTGCGCAATAATGTTCAGAAGTGCAGTTTATAAGCTCGACGAAAGAACTCGGTGCCAGCAGTGAGTCAACACCAAAACTATAGCTTGATCGTCCAATGCCCGATTTCGCAGTGCAACCTTATCTGCTGGTTTAAGAAGCGTAGAATCGTACTTAAAATTTACTCAATAAGATCTCGTTTTCACAGTCAATATTTAAGTGTGGTCTAAATAATATAAACACCAAGCAAGAGGAAACAAGAACAAAACATTCATAGTGACTGGAGACAAACAGCGCCCAATTCAAGAGAGGTTATGACAACATTCACTCTCAACTACCAAATGTTCATGCATGTGAGGATATTGTTAAAGGCACTATTAGACAACTAATTAGTTGTGTGTGTGAGTTCTCTCTTTTTATTTAAGGTTGAACTAATTTTAATACACTTACGGCAATTATGTACTCTCAGGACTGACACTTATGCCGTGGCCATTGGTGGCTACACCTGAAATAAGTTTCTGTTATTGCCGGGCTTAAAGTGGAATTTCAACAAAACCTAGGTTAGTTATTATCGGAGGTTAACAACAGACGTTATATTAAAAAAATAAGACACGGGAACATGTTACCTTGTATTCTGTGTATCATGATGTTACACTGTGAAAACGAAATTTCTATTGATTCTGAGTTTAGCATCGGATCGACATTTAAGCTCGCACTGTGAAATCACTGTCATTAGACTCGTTGTTTCCGGTTTCCATTCACGAGAAATTGAGCATTAAACTTTCGATTTCCGCTTCATCGTTGGCCGAAATAAAGTGGAAATAAATAAGGGACTTCAGTGTTACGCTTTGAATACACACCACTTCTGATGAGGCACCCCAACGCACTGCGTGTAGTAATCATAATCCACCCCACCTTATTTAGAAAATCTATTTGGTTGATGCAGCGCTTAATTCCATCTTGCAACAATTGGTAGCGTGGCGTTGTGCATCGACCCCAATGCACTTGAACCTCGAGGTCTAGGTTTGATCCCTGGTCTGTACAACAAACATAATTTTCACGGCCCCACCTCTTTCTACCTCTCTGTGTAGAAAAAGCTCCTCAAACGTTCCGTTCGGAGTCGGCATAAAACTGTATATCCCCCTTCCACTCGTGATAGAACATAGCACGCACGACACGAGTGGCTGCTGAGAAGCTAGGCCCTGGCCCTCTACGGACTGTAGTGCCAGCCAAATTGTTATTGCAACAATTGGTGGTTGTTTGTTGTGACTCATTGACTTACTTAATGTGGCGCTACAGTCCGGGGTGGACCTGGACCTCAACCAACAAGCGTCTCCAGCCAGCTCGATCTTTAGCTAGCTGTCTCCAGTTTCGCACGCATAGTTGGTTGAGGTCCCTTTCCACTTGCGTGCGAAACCTGAGTCGCGGTCTTCCTCTACTGCGCCGTCCCTCGGGGGTGGATTCGAAGACTTTTCGGGCCGGAGCATTGGTTTCCATCCGCTCTACATGACCTAGCCATCTCAATCGTTGGATCTTCACTCTTCTGGCTAAGTCGATGTCGCTGAACAGCCCGTATAGTTCGTCGTTGTATCTCCTCCTCCACTCACCATCTATGCAGACTGGACCAAAAATCACCCGAAGAATTTTCTTCTCGAAGCAACCAAGGGCTGCTTCATCCGCTTTTGACAGAGTCCATGCCTCCGCGCCATATAGCAGGACTGGGACGATTAAGGTCTTGTAAAGCGTTACCTTGGTTGTTCGAGAGAGGGCTTTGTTTACCAATTGCTTTCTTAGCCCAAAGAAGCACCGATTGGCAAGAGTTATTCTTCGTTTGATTTCAGCGCTGGTGTCGTTGGCTGAGTTGATAGCGGTTCCTAGGTAGACAAAGTTTTTAACTACCTCAAAGTTATATCTGTCTGCCGTGACGTTCTGACCGATACGTCGGTGTTGGGTGTCCTTTCTTGTTGACAGCATATACTTGGTCTTACCCTCGTTTACCGCTAAACCCATCTTTGCGGCCTCCATTGCAATACTCACAAAAGCGCCTTTGACATTACGCTGCGTTCTTCCGATAATGTCAATATCGTCGGCATATGCGAGTAGTTGGACGGACTTTTGAAAGATTGTTCCTCTGGTGTTGGCGTTCGAGTTTTGAACAATTCTTTCAAGAACGTGACTCATTGACATAGATCATAAAAATAAATCTAAGAGTGTTAAAACACACGATCTACAGAGTCGATTATGATCATCGAAAAGAGAGAGTACACAATTATTTGAAATCAAGTATTGGCCACTTAAATCTCACCCGATTATGGCAGAACGAGCAGCACCAACCATTTTTTTTTAAACAAAGTCACCGTCCAATGATGCCACCAGTCCAAAATCTGCACCAAAAAATGGCACGTTCTGAATGCAACTTTGTTCCAATTTCACGAACTCTAAAATATCAGACGTCAAAAGGCTGCTTTCCAGTGAAAAATTTAAACCTTGCGTTAATTTTGGGACACGCTTTGTAATAAAGGTAGTGTGACAGACCAAGGTGTGCTGGAACATAGGCTTGGTTGTAGAGCAGCCCTACGTGCCACGAATGGATGGGGAAGGGATAGAGTTGTATGCCAATTACGATCAGCGATGTATGAGAAGCTGCATTTTTTCATATTCCTCTAGAAATTTGTGAAAAATGTAAAAATTGTCGGATGTAGTTCCCACTTTTGTCCCACACCTCCTTCCTACTGATGAGATATTGTTTCATAATCTTCAACTTTTGTTACCAGTTACCGTTTCAAAATTACATCAATGTTGTTAAAAAGATTGAGATTATCAAAGATTGGTGGGCTTGGAATCGGACCATGAAGCTCCAGAATAGAAGGTCCCGCAATTACTCTAGAAAACAGAGTTTCACAACTTTCAACGCTGGAACTGTCCAATGCACTTATAAGTTGAGCCTACACGTTATAGGTTAGGTTTAGGTTAGGTAATAGTGGCTGGGTAGGCCCATTGTGATACCACGCGGATTGACTTCTCCGAACACTGGAACCAGTTGGTGCTTCTAATGAAGCGAATTGTTTATCTCGTTACGGCAGCTGAAGTAGTAGGCTCCTAGGTGTAGGAACCTACGACTAGCAAGAGCACTACAGGAGCAGAGAAGGTGATGAGTGTTTTCTTGCCTACACGTTATGCTTTTAGTTGACTTCTGTAAAGCTCAGGATGTCATCAGAAAGGCTATTGAAATTCTTTGACATCTTTACTCCGAAAACTTCGCTCTTCGCCAAGCTGCCACACATGGTCACGGCCTAACCACGAACTGCTATATTTTTCGCGTAATTACCAGTGCCACCAAGCCTAGAACTGGCCATTCATCGTGCCTCTCAGACATTCTGACACTAAATTCTGGATCTAGCTCCAGTTTCAACTGACGAACTTATGCACACGGCACCACCTCTTCCGAGTTATTGATCATATTCCGAGAGCACAATTGTTTTTCCATAAAATTCGCCATTCGATGAAACTAGAGGCAATGACGCAATGGCTCCCCAGAACTGCATTCCTTTCAGGTATAAGCTTATCGCTCCCCCGATGCAAACCAAATGTTTGCAAAAGTCTCAAATAAAAGGTGATCTCACCGTCGCTTCTGTTCTCCGAACCTGTGGCCATTCATTTTGACTTAGAATTCTCCTTAGACAAAATGCATTTCCGTTCTCTGCCGGATAGCTTCCAAGAAACATCTGCAACATCGGAGTGAATCACCAATCACCCCCATCAGGCCATAAGCAAATTAATTCAAGCGAGCACCACAGCCAGCCAATAAACCGCATGACTGGCGCGGGCTTGTGGCAATAAAAGTTGGCTCTCTCATGAGCCAGCATGAGTAATTGTTTCTGCTTACACCATCTCTCTGATTCAGAATTCATCAGCCGGCTGACACAAACGGCTTCGGCAAATATTGACGTTGGGATTAGTGCACGCATGGAGTCAGCGGCTGTCACTTATCGTGAAAGACAACAGGGGCAACACCCACGGCCCCGGTGAGATGTCAAAGTTGGATCGCATTAGAGTGAACTGCGCTGCCGCAAGGGTGCAACCAATTGAGACATTCAGTCACGTGCCGCCACATCAGTTGATCCTATCTGGGCGTCTAGTGTTTTTCCACCTCCGTTCCGGTGACAGTTCGGTTTGTCAGCAACTGTCAGCCCGTGTATGGGCGCCTTTAGATTGTGCTCCGCACCGTGTTGACAACGTGATTGTCATTATCACCGCACAGATCGTCAAAGGGGTGAATTCGCAAATGGACCGAGTGCCAGATGTAATTATGCGCTCACTTGGCATTTGAAAGAGGGGGTTCAGCTGCACACACGCTCACACACACACAGTGGCTGTCGGATCCAATTGGAAGACGTCAAATGTTGTCGACTTAATGGACGCCGTGATGAGTTCCTGACTCGCGTGCCAATTGGATTCCGTTGGAGTTTGATTTGAATTTCAGCAGAAGGCACACAACTCAATGATGATTGACAACTTGGTTGGGCTCATTCAGCCGAAAAAAAAGAGCAGAACACAATTCATCCGGTCATGCCCTTGGGGAGACCATTAAATGGTGGCAACTATTAATCTATTCGGGGAATTCGGTTTATGATCTCGGTTCTCGATCGGATCGGTTCTGCTGTTGTCTCATTTCCATTGTTGGCTCGAGTTTTACGGCTGACCCATTGATTCATGACCAGGCTGTTCGACAAGGCGCTCGTGCCTGGGAAACTCATAAAACCAGATCAGGTCCAGTGGGCTTAGAATGGGACTGGATTATGCTGCAAGCATTTATGCGAGAAAATACAGAACTGTGTCAGCTTTCTTCGAGAATTTTGAGGACATTGTGAGGTGTGACCGTTTGATGACAGATTGATGAGATGTTCTGTGTCGCCGCAGGTTTTGTTTTGCAAACAGAAGGGCGAACTGGAGCTACTATTAAACGCACGAACATACACACAATTCGACCATGAGGGAGTTCACCAGCGATTTGTTAAGTTGTTGAAGTTTCGTTAAGTATGATCTAGTGCAATCTGGCTTGCAACGTGGGTATACGAACTCGACAGATGATGCGCAAAAGAAGTGAAAAAGAAGAATGGGAAAGCAGCTGGTATTGTTTTAGAATACTTCTATAATCCAATGGAAATTGTAGTCGTTTGAAAGGTTCACAAAATTTGACGAACGATTTTGAACAATTGTTGCCAGCAGGGCAAATCCATGTAATTGCTAGCATACGCAGGCGTGATTGGTAGAACTCAGCGAGCCTTTCAATGAAACGTTTGCTGATATTGAAACGAAGGCGGCGAAAATGGGTTTAGCGGTGAATGAGAGCAAAACGGAGTATAGGCTGTCATCAAGACACACAACATCGACGACTCGGTCAGAACGTCCCCATAGACAGCTACAAGTTCGACGTAGTAAAGAACGTCATTTACCTTGGCTCCCAAGTTATTAGAACGAACAACACCAGTACCGAGATTAAATGCAGAATAAGTCTTGCCAACCGCTGTTTCTTTGGGCTCAAGACGCAATTGAGTAGTAGAGTCCTCTCACTAAGGACAAAGCAACATTAGATAAGACCCTGATCATCCATGTCCTGCTCTATGGCGCGGAAGTCTGGACTATCTCAAGAGCGCATGAAGACGCGCTTGGTCTCTTCGAGAGAAAAGTCCTGCGTTCAATCGTTGGTCCCTTTTGCGTTGAAGGTTTCTGGAGAAGAAGATTCAACCACGAACTGTACGGGCTGTACAGCAACACGAGTCTAGTCAGGCGTCTATGGATTCAGCGCCTAAGATGGCTAGGCCATGTTGAGTGCATGGACGACATTACTTCAGCCCGAAAAGTCTTCCACTCCGAACCAGTGGGACTAAGCAATAGAGGACGACGACGAAGCCGATGGCGCACTCAAGTGGAGAAGGACCTCAACCAACTTGGGGTGTGAAATTGGAGGCATCTGGCTATGGATCGTGCCATATGAAGAGGCTTGTTGGCTGAGGCTCAGGTTCACCCCGGACTGTATAGCTATAAGAAGAAGAAGTTCCCAGCAAGAGTGCAAAGGAATAAAAGAACAGCTGCAACGCGTGGATGTTAAGAATGCCGCATTTTTGGCAACAACTTGTTTTAATTGCTCTGCAAGACTTAAATAAGAAAATGTTTGACACTTATTTTTATAAGATTTCATCAGCCGTCACAGGAGTTGGAATCGATTGAGGATTTTTAGTACATTGGCTGATCTTGAGAATCTTATCGGGGCGCATTCGAGACATAAGGACCATCAAAAAGCTTTCCGCACCGTATCGCATACGTCCACTTGACCACTTACAGCAAAGCCTTCGTCAAATGGGTTGCAAAACAAATGGTAAGGAAGGTGCGAGAGGAAAAATATTATACTGGTCGAATGTCCGATTGAAGACTACCTTAATTGTTCCAATTGGTGTTACACCCTGTGTTTCAAGTGCAACAGGCTAAGCAAAATGTCTTGCAAATGTCCCCCATCTTGGCTTCGTTAGTTTGCGAATATTGTCCAATTTGCTGTTGCGAATTCGTAGTGCTCGTGTAGCGGATGAGACATAGTCTGAGAAAGCATTGTAAGTGTTATTTTGATAGCGTGTGGAAGTTTGTATAGAATTTTTCGTATCTCAACTTCTTTTTCTGCAGTGTGACAAGGCATAGACTTTCGACTGCGAATCGATGGTGTCCGGAATATGTCCGCCATATCTTCTCTCTTAAAACTAGAGCGGTGTGGGCGGGTATCCTCTTATTTTTCTCAACCCACCGTTTCAGATTTCAAATGACCATATTTTCAAGGCACTTTTTTTATGCACGGAAGAAGTTTTTGGGAACATTGCTTATTTCATTTAAGAATTGCTAGCAGGTGCAGGCTAGACGTATAGTTAATTTTCTTAATGGTGTTTCGGGCACGGGGTCGCGAGGCATTCATGAAAAATGAAAGATTCGAGCAAACTCCAAGCCACTCAATCCTTAGCCATCGATTCTAAATCATCTGAAGTTCTGCCCAAATGGATCCAGGTGAGTTTTTGAACTTGACAAGCGTTTACTGTCTGATGGAGTCTTATTCCAGGCACATCTTGGAAGTCATGATGATGATGACATCCGTGGGACGTGACCAAATCACCGAAATCCCAATAAAAGCCCTTTTCGTTCGAAATATTAGCAGCTCAATGTTGAGTTTCTCGCGCATTGCCTTGTTTCGTTTTCGTCCCAGCATCAGCATATCCAGCCATAAGCTTAAATAGTGTGTAATGAAGTTCCGTCCGAGAAGATGTGAGGATAATTTAATCATGTGGAAAAAGTAGATGACATACCCTCAAATGAGCCAATGTGAAACATTCGTCGTCTGGGCCGCCCTTCAAGATCTGGAGCATATGCATACATAATATAATATATTGTGTGCGGTGGCCCGTGGCGTTCTCAGTACGTGTATATCATTTTTACGGCCCCACCTCTTCCAAGTCAATGACAATGCTCAAAGAGTATTCCCTGTCTAGAAAAAGCTTCTCAAACTTTGACTTGTAGGTCCCTCCCACTCGTGGCAACAGTACGTACAGCACGAGTGTGTGGTGGGAAGCTAGGCCTTGCCGCTCTACGGGCTGTAGCACCACCCATATTATTATTATATAGTATATTATAATGAATATGGGAAGTGACAACATACAACCTTGGCGAAGGCCAACATCCTATGTCGAAATTCAAGGCAATAAATATCTTACTGCCTAGATGTGAAAAATGTAGTTGACATTTCTTTGACGAAAGCTAAAAAGCCTTTGCTGTGGCAAGTTTTACAGCAACCAACTTGATTCCAGGGTGCAAATACATGGTCCTCATCCGGGTAATTGGGCGAACGGTTGTCCACTGTGGTTCAACGTGAGTATTTCAAAGATGGAAAAGATGAGGTTGTTCGAGAGACAGTGTCTTCGGACTTGTCTGAGTATAAGGAGTACTATTCCAACGAGGTAAGCTTGAACAGGATAGATAAATTTACTTATGACTTGTTCCAACGATCTGATCTTTGGGAGTTACTACCTTAACGTTAGGTATCATGAGAGAGTGCGCCTTACCGGCTTCAATCCCCCCGAGGCGTTCCTCTATCTCGACACAATTGGACTAATACAGCATCCACATGGATGTCCTATAATCTTCTACCATGTGTCGTACGCCGAGCAGTGGACAGGCGACTTCAATATGACCGGGATCTCGATCGCAGTCACGAGGATCTTCTCCGTTTCAGTAGAGCGATCTTTACTCCAGACGGGAGAGAGTCTTCCAAAGAACGGTAATTTTACAGGTGGTCAACCAGTCTTCGCCGACGCTAGTTTCGCCTCCTGGAACCACGGACATAGTCAAGATAGTATCTAAGTGGCGGTATCATTTAAAATTCTACAAGCTATTTACGAACTTTAACATATCACCATGAAGAAACCATCCAGAAATATCTTTTATACAATCCTAGTCCCATCTTATTCCATAGTCAGGGGTTACATCGAACAGAACTCTTATTCTGCTTGTCTTAAACCTTATTCGCGTCTAACAGAGACACTCATGGCTTGGTATGGCCACGATTGCGAACTCACGCGTTACTCGATATGTGAGTGACAGAATACAGAAGTTATTGCTTTGAATGAGGTGCCAAACGCAGATGTGGTCTAGTGACGGTTTTATGATATTGTGCACGGGTATGAGCAGTTGTTGTCTGCTCTAAGAATAAGACTACCTCATTAACGTTTAAATATATTTTATTGGACCGATTAAACGCTTAATAAACACATCCATTCGCCGCAATGACTCAAGATGATGCGCAAACTCAACCGAGGAACTCGCTTCCCACATCCCTGCTTTATGTGTTTGTTTTTACGAGTGAGTGTATTTTTAATCGCATATGCGCCGATGACCCAGTTTTCGAATCGCTTCTCCATTTCCTTATATGTCAGCAAGTCGAGCATACGCTAGTGACTTGTTGACGCTTCTGTTGGTTCAAATTGTCGAGTAAAAATAAGATTGAAAAATCATTCATTTTCGGAATGTCAAAGGGGGCCGTTCGCAAGGAAGCATTGCCTGCGCGGTGATATTTGCTGGCTCACTGTGCAGCATTCGAACGAATCAAGACATCAAGTGCACGCGACCGAAGAAAGAAAAAAATCCAATTTTATAGCCCCTATCGCCGGTGTTCCACCTTAGTTTGCCCATAAAATCTTCCAGTCAAACTACAAATCAGCCGATCAATAAAGTCTCGAGGGCTATAAGCCCACGTTTGCCAGATAAAAGAGCGAACAGAAAAAAAAATCTTATCACACGACTTCGCAACGCATATCGGCATACACGGCACGGCGAGCCGCCGGCTTATCGGCTTATTGGCTCCGCAATGAGTGTGCGTTTTGCGTCTAGCACGTCACTTGCGGTGGAGATAATATTTTCGCTAGCTCTAGGTGCCTTTTCCACTCGCCAACGTAATAAATCCCGATCCAATTAGCCGCACTCAGTGTCCTCGCCCGAGCGGCTGGGGCTCTCTCTCGGGCAACACAAATTGAATTTCATAATTCATAATTCCTCTTCGGCTGGTGCGCTGGGCGCTGCGTTGAGCACAGCACACTGGACACGGTCCGGGCATTGGGCCAATACAACCGCAGACTCGGCGTGGTGCAGCCCGAACTTGCGAGCGCAGCGTGGCAGGAAGTGCGCCGGCAGAGGAACCATTTAAATTCTTGGCTAAAATTTAAAATGACAATTTTGGGTCTCGCTACATTTTGCATTCCTGCCGGCCGTCATGGTGCGCATTGATGGACGAAAACAGGCGAAAAAAGAACATGTCCATTGGAGGGACAATGAGTTCGTTTGTTGAAGCCCGTCCGCTGGCGGATCTGGTTGGTCGAGCGAGGAGACAGAATGCGTCGCAAAATGTCAATTTAATCCGAAAGCAGTCGGCAGTCGGCACACATTTTCAGCGGTGCTGGGGAGGGGGTTTATGGTGGACCGGAGAGTGATTTGTTTAACGGCGAGGACGTGGGCCACCCAAATTTAATTTCACTCTCTTTTATTTTGTTCAGCGAGTGGGATTGTTTAAGTGTGAGAGACGAAGTGGTGTTCTTCCGTTCGGCTTGTGTTGGTGGCAATTTAATGGGACTGCATGAACGAAGAGCTACTTTTGCCACTGTTGCTTTTGTGCGTCGTGGTGGCTGAGGACAGAGAAATGATCCTCGTCCTGGTCAATTTTTTTGTCGTTTCTACGTGGCATGAGTAAAGTTGCATATCCAGAAGACACTTCAAATAACGTTGGGTGTTGAAGACAGCTGTGAACATCATGCCAGCATCTGGAGTTTTAAGTTGATTCCAGGGTCCAACGAAGACTTCAGTGCAATCAAAAGAAGGAAACCAGTCCCATGGCATCCATTGGCGCGGTTTCTGTAAAAATGTAGTTCCTTTTGGACTAATACAAGACCAAGTCGATATCCATGTGGGACTCCATAGGAGTGAAGCTACACCTACCCTTACATGTGTAGTCTTGAAGAAGGCGTTAAGAACTATATCACACCAATAGCTGCATTGCCTCAAGGCCCATAGTATGCTGTACCTTCGTTTTGATTGGACACAGTGTATAGCATTAGAACTTAACGTTTAAGATTTGAGCCTGACTGCAAATAGTGCCTTCTTTAGCCCAAGTTAGGTTAGGTAGATTGGCCGGTGTAAGTCACTTCTCGCCTATATCCTGATGGACCCATTGTGAAGCCCGTTGGACGAAGCTCTTCTCTTTACAACTTCTTCGTACTTCTTAAAGGGGTTTTTCTTAGTTCCTGGAGGTGGAAGATATGCTCAACCGGTTGTGTCCCTATGGCCCGAGACCCAACATAAATCGAGTGCTGCATACTGATAACACAAGCCCCTTCGCGGCGGAATGCGACCAGCTTAGACCGCCAATTTGCTTGAATTTCCGCTTGAGATTCAATTAGACTACTGGGTATGTAGACAATTGGGTGTCTTGATTGATGGTAGAGGCTCTTTTTGACAAACGGGGTGGGTCCATTATGCTTTTACTGGGAAATAGCTTACTACCTACCTTAGTCATGAACAACAGCACATATGAAGCTTAAAAGGTTTTTCAGATAAACACCACTTAATTCCTGCAGCTCTGTGAAGAAGACTTTTTCTTTGGCAGGATAGGCCGATTAGCAATCGGATAGATTCTGTTTCTTGCTTCTCTATGCAGACTTCGTTATGCGATAAGCATATGCTAGTAAGGGCTTTTATTAACATTCGCATATATTTTTGCGCCCCGTTGGCCATAGAGTCCTGTTGACCCAATACTTAGGCCAAGCCATAGAGGTCTGGTTCTATCCAGTGCCGCTTCTTCTACTTACTTACTTATTAGGCCTACGAATCATGCAGAGTCCGAACCTGAGCAATTGCTGCCTTCTATCGGTGACGGTCTTGGGCGCGCCGCTTCCAGTCATCAAGGTGTCTTACATGCACCGGAGGTTCGGAGGTTTCTTCTCGACCAAGGAGGATCGGACTCGAAGACCCTCTTTGCTGCAGCGTTGTTGTCCATTGTATCGACGCATTTTTGCCTTCCGGACTACATCCACATCCTGGTACAGCTGGTAGAGTTTACGGTTGTGTATTCGTTTCCATTCGCCTTCCTCACAGACGAGACCATATATCCGACGTAGAATTTTTCTTTCGAAGGCACCAAGAATCAGCTCTGCAGTTTATCTTTCCCCTTGTCATGGCAATTCCCAGTTTTCGATGTACACACTTGTAAAACTTATATAGAAAAGTCAAGAAGAGCTGCTATAGCATTTCTGCTATTCGTTATGAAGTGAACTGCTTTTTACAACAATTTGCCACCGTTTCCACGTATCCAATCCAATTTGTTCTATTTAAAACGCAAACCCTTACACGTTTTGGAAATGAGATCAGTTCTGCTGCCCACTTTGTACACAACATCTACAAAGCATTAGACTAACAACAGATGAAACGATCTGCGCGGATTGGATCAACAGTCGCATTAGCCTGGACAGCACGTCCTCAGAATATATACATCCACATCCTTGTACCGCTCGTTCGCGAGTGCTTGTTCTTCTAATTACTTATAGAGTTGAGCAGTGTATAGGCATAATGAATATATCCCAGCTTCGATCACTTTCTTCCCAAGGCTGTAACTGACTATTTTCTTTGGATTCCGGTATGCCCCGGACACCAGCATTTAGTTATCAGTCCGTCTGCATATCCGTCCCCTACCTTGTGGTCTCTCAACACTAGTGCCACCTTGTGAATCGCAACCACTTCGGCTTGATAAGGGTTGCAGCCGTCCCTTAGTGGCAAGGACTTTTCGAAGAGGTTCCAGAAACGAACATAGCTTCCATCCGCTCTAGATTTCGAGCCGTCAGTGAATAGGGCGATCTTCCATTCTGTTTTCCGATCCGGCAAGCGTTGACCGATTGGCTTAATCTCTGTGCTGCTGCATAACACAAATGCGCACCATGCCAAGATGAGAGAGGTTGCACTGTTGCTACAGAATACATTTGACTGTTCTAAGTCGAATTGTCACCGCATGTCAAAATTGGTTCGAATTAGGGGGAGTTCGACTTAGAAAATAGTTTTTTGTATGGAAAATTGAGTAGCATGTCAAAACATGGGAACCAAAATATTCGAGTAAGAGAGAAGTTCGATGTGGAGAGAGTTCGGCATAGGGAGAGTCCACTGTATATCAGGCTGAGAAAGGAAGAAGACGCCTCGAATGCTGCAATCGGTGTTGTTGTGCGGTAAATATGTTATTTTTAGGCAGCACCATTTTTGGATTTTGGTTGACCGAATATTGACATCAGTATAGCCGCATCTTTGACAGAAGCTCGCTTGAAGTCAGGTACACTATTGGAGCAGCGATGAAATGACAAAATGATACAATGCTCCTTTACCCATTTGCTTATACGTGGATCCAATAATTCGACGTTTGTGGGTCCGTTACTCGTTAGTAATCCCACTCTACCTGATGAATGGGCATCACCTTAGTTCTTGGGACATGTCGTGACGCCATTACACATCGATTAACATATTTTTGTATCTACCCTGTGCTGTGTTCAAATGCATCGATAACTTTACTCGTCTAGAAATGGATTACTCTAATGACCGACCGCATTGTCCTAAAACCTAAATCCGTCTGCTTTAATGCCTCTGCTACTGACCCTTGTTTAATACTCAGATTAATAAGCCGGACAAGTCAACAGCTTGTGTGGACTTGTGTGGCTAACAGCTACTCCCCCACAACGTTAAAGTACACATAGATGAGTCCAAAAACGTCCACTGAATCACCGCCTCATGCTCCCCAACGTCACATTCTGTGACTATAAATAAACCCATGCGATAAAGCGAAACCACTTATAACCAGTTTCAGTTTATCCATCTGGATCTGGATCGAATGGCTTTCAGATGTTGATGCACAGGATCACACACATTCATCAATCAATGGAGTAATTACGGACTATTAAAAATCCATTACGCCAACACAGGCCCACTAAAATTCTCTTCGACTGCTAAAAGCAAAAACAGTCCTGTCAAGAGATAATGATGAGGCCAGGCAGCAGTCCTTCGGTGGCGAGCTTTGCGAACCCTCAAATTTATCGCTCCAATCGATAAATGCACACATTTACGATATCCCACCTCCCTGTGGCAACTCGTGTCCACACCGCCTGACCTCACCGGCGGATAATGTTTATCTTTTTGAGCTGCCGCCAAGATTTCCTTCGAGGTGCGACATAATTACCCCCGACGATGACGTGTCTGGCAAGCTGCAATCTTGCGACCGCAATGACATCATCAACATCACCGTGCACGTCGGTGCGGTGCACATTCGCTCCGCTCCAACTCATCGCTCGACATACGGCCGCGCGGTGCGGCTCGGAGGCTTGTAGCAACTTGTAGTACTATCTCGGCACTCACGATGGCAGCTATGGAGCATCGAAATTTGCATACATGTAAGTACGCTTGTAGTGGCACTTGGCGTTGCACCTGTTTGCGGTCTGCTGGCATTTAGTTCGTTCGGCGAGAGCGGCGATTATCTCATCGGTTCAGCTCGCCGATATGAAACGGTTATTAGTTTTCGTGTTCGGATCTTTTGGATAAGATTAGCATTGGAATTGCTTTTCGATACGCCATGCGAAGTGTGTAGCTACTGGGTTTTTATTCCAGCGATTACTTTCACTTCGCAGAATTCGTGATGGGATTTCGGGTAAAATATTGAAGTGCTTAACCGTGCCTTGAGGGTGCAATAAATGTCTCTGAAGGCGTTTGTGGTTATGGGGGCGCTGACTGGAGAAACCACAGAGATGAGGAAGCAACAGTTGCTTTCGTTTACGGGGGTCTAGGTGGTTGAGGTCCTTCTTCAATCGAGTGCTTCACCTCAGGCAAGGGCGTAATCTGTTAGGTCGATGGTTTCCCTAGAGCCTAAGAATGACCACTTTATTGGTGTGTAGTATGCGCAATAACTACAAGGCAACGCTGCATCGAACAACGAGTGCTGTTTGTGAGCTCTACGAACAGAAGAGAAGGGAAGAGCACCGGCTTCTCAGAAAGAAAAAGAAAGAGCATGAGAATCGCGCGGTCGTGGAAATGGAGAGATGTTACGACAGGAAGGAGGTCCGAAAGTTTTACCAAAAGGTAAAACAAGTATCAAGAAGATACAGACCTCGGACCGAAGCCTGCAGGGACGAAAATGGACAACTAGTAGTAGAATCGCAGTCGATGCTGGGCATTTGGAAAAATCATTTCTGTAGACTGTTAAACGGCGATGACGATGACGCAGAATGTTTCACTCAATTTGGACGATGATGAACACGAATTACGTCCCCCCGATTTAGACGAAGTCAAGGTAGTGATATCGAGACTGAAGTCGAACAAAACTGCTGGAGCGGACGGATTGTCGGAGGAGCTGCTTAAAGCAGCTGGAGATCATCAGGTTGGGCGCATGCACCACCTCATCTGTTAGATATGGTCGGAGGAAAGCATGCCCGATGAGTGGAATCTCAGCGTAGTTTGTCCGGTCCACAAGAAAGGAGACCCCTTTGACTGCGCCAACTATAGAGGGATCAGCCTCCTTAACATCGCTTATAAGATACTCTCTGCCGTTCTGTGTGAACGCCTGAAACCCTTTTTCAACAACCTGATAGGTCCTTATTAGTGCGGTTTCAGGCCAGGAAAGTCCATAATAGACCAAATATTTACACTTCGGCAGATCCTGGAAAAGACTCAAGAGATGCAGATCGACACCCACCACCTATTTGTCGATTTCAAGGCCGCATATGACAGCGTGCATAGAAACGAGCTATACAGCGCCATGTCTATTTTTGACATTCCTGCCAAACTCGTCAGGCTGTGCAGGATGACGATGGAGAACTCTCGCTGCTCCATCAAGGTCGGTAACGAACTCACCGAGACCTTCAATGGCAAAAAAGGTTTTAGGCAAGGCGACACGCTGTCATGTGACTTCTTTAACATCATACTTGAGAAGATCGTGCGAAACTCAAACGTAAACACCCGAGGCACGATCTTCCAAAAGTCCGTTCAACTGCTTGCTTACGCGGACGACATTGGCGTGATTCAACGAACACAGCGAGCCGTCAATGATGCGTTTGCTGGTATAGAAGCGGAAGCGGCTGAAATGGGTCTAGCGGTAAACCAGGGCAAAGTCGTCAAGGACTTCGTCTACCTAGGCTCCGGAGTAAATAGGGACAACAACACCAGTACCGAGATCAAGCGCAGAATTACTCTTGCCAATCGCTGTGTCTTTGGGCTCAAGAGGCAATTGAGTAACAGAGCCGTCTCTCGAAACACCAAATTGACCTTGCATAGAACCCTGATCATCCCAGTCCTGCTCTATGGCGCAGAGACATGGACGCTATTGAAAGCGGATGAAGAAGCTCTTGGTTGTTTTGAGAGAAAAGTTCTGCGTTCAAATAGAAGAAGATTCAACCACGAACTGTATGAGCTGTACAGCGACATGAGTCTAGTCAGGCGTCAACGGATTCAACGCCTTATATGGCTAGGCCATGTAGAGCGCATGGACAACACTGCTCCAGCCTGAAGCAGTGGGACAACGCAATAGAGGACGATCACCAAGCCAATGGCGCACTCAAGTGGAAAAGGACCGCAACCAACTTGGAGTCCGAAATTGGAGGCAGCTGACTAAGGATTGTGCCAGCGGGAGAGGCTTGTTGGCTGAGGCCCAGGTTTAACCCGGACTGTAGCTCCATAGGAAGAAGAAGAATTATGGGAGCATGGTATCAAGATCCACATGGAAGGAAACTCATTTGACTGAGGCAAGAGTCTTGGGATAAGTCTTTTACTTTTGGTGGGTCTTTGTCAGTGTAGCTTCTGACCAGAAGTCCACAATTGACAATATACACATCAGATCTTCCACACCCTCCACCTATATGTCGATTTGAAGGCTGCATGATTGTCCGTGGAGTTGTGGGTATGTGCGTCGTAGGATCGATCTCTCTGGTCAGCACGGCAAAAACATTGTCTTCATGGCCCCACCTCTTTCGATTCACTGAAAATGCTCAAAGAGTATTTCCTGTCTAGAAAAAGCTTCTCAAACTTAGCCGTTCGGAGTCGCCATAAAACTGTATTTTCCTTCCACTAGTGAGAGAACAGAACAATAGCACGCACAACACGAGTGGTTGCTGAGAAGCTAGGCCCTGGCCCTCTACGGGCTGTAGCGCCCCACACATTATAGCACAACGTACATGAGACTAAATACCGCTAAATTCTAGTTTTCATATTCCTCCCGAATCTTCGTCGGGTTGTGCAGGATGGCGATTGAGAATATTTACTGCTGTTTCAAGTTCGGTAGCAAACTTGTAACAACAAGGCAACGGACTAGCATGAACTTCAACATCATTTATGAGAGGATCGAACAAAACTCTCACACCCACATTAGAGGCGCGACCTTCCTGAAGTCCAAAGAACGATTAGGATAGGTCGCCAGACGCGGATGAACTTGACGTGATTAGCAAAACACAGCTAGACGCCAATGAGACGTTTGTTGGCATTGAGACAGAAGCGTCGGTCGTCGGTGGGCAAACATAAACAACCAATACTGAACTCTTAAGCCGCTTGTAATAGTCCATTCTTGTTTTAATTAATTTCTTTTATACGCATTTCTTAGTTTTATTGACGCTATATGACATGTTGGTTTATGAATGTGATTATATGAAATCTGGAAATCATGTTGGCCAAATGCCCAATTGATTGGAACGACGACAAGTTGAGACAGGCGGATCAGTGTGAATCTTTCCATAGTAACGTCCTTCTGGGTTGTCGGGCACAGAGCGCTGTTACTCAAAATAGCCGACCAAGCTCTTAATGACGACGGTTGTGGGGTTGATCATGGCTTGTGTTTAACATTGGTTAAACTTATCTTGGCGCTCACTGTACAAGTTAACCAATCCAATACCACATTATAGCATCTAGGAGAGCTATGGTTGATCCGAATCATAAAGTGAACCCAAGAATGATGTACACAAGAACGAGATTAGCGGGAAGAAAATGAGGGCTATTTGCAGTGAAACTTTACAAAAATGTACCAGATATAATCATATATAGACTAATATGAATGAATGAACCTTCCTTTCCGTACTTTGTATACAAACAAATGGGAATTCAACGCTCTCATCCCGATCTACGTCACATCTGTCACTAAAGGCGTAATCTTGTATACAACATTCTTGAGGTGAACCTGACGGATTGCACACGCAGTCGAGGACTAAGGTCCGCACATGAAACGTAACGATAGGAAGAAAGATTTGTACTTCAGATCGAATCGAGCTGCCGAGTGAGTCGGTTCATTAAATCTCAGGCACGAATGTGCCGTAAGACATATTTAACTCGTCGGCCAGTATACATTTAAATATAATAATTTACGCACGAATTCTCTGAAACCTCGTGTTCCTCGTGTCCACAGTAAACAGTGAGAGCAACAGCAGTACAGAGATCAAACGCGACGAATATCCCTAATCAACCTCTGTTTCTTTTGAGCAATAGAGCTAACTCTGAGCTGACTTTGCATAAGGCATTCACCACCCCAGTCGTATTGTATCGTGCAGAGGCATAAAGCTATCTCTCGAAGAACCAAGACATCCCTTTATAAGACCTTGATAGTTCCAGTCCTGCTGTAAGGCGCAGAAGCATGGACACTAACTAAAGCGGACGAGGATATTCTTGGTCGCTTGGAGAGAAAAGCCCTAAGAATTATCTTCGGCTCCGTGTGTACGGATGGTGTTTGGAGGAGGAAACAGAACGAAAAATTGTAAGGGCTGTACAGCGACATCGACCTGGTCAAACGAGTTTAAATTTCTCGACCTAGCCATCTGGTCACGTCAAGTGAATGGACACCAATGCTCCGTCCCGGGTGGTCTTCGACTTCAACCCCGAGAGACAACGCGGTGAAGAAAGACCACGATGGCGCATGCAGCTAGAAGGGGACCTGCATAAGTTGAACGTGCGTGGCTGGAAGCAACTAGCACAAGACCGGGCTAGATGGAGAGGCATGTTGGCTGTGGCCCAGGTGCACCCGGACTGTAGGGCCAGCCAAAAAAGAAGAGCCTAGCCCGACCTCAGGACGCATAAGGACGCGATTCCATGTAGAGTGACTGGACAGGTCAGCTATTTGGTTCCGAATCACTGGGACAGCGAACCAGAAGAGGTGATGTCGGGGTCTAAGGTGTATCTTGTATGTATGGCCCTCAATCCTATTTGGGCATAGCGGAAGGCCATACATGACATCGAGGCTTCTTAGCTGAGGCCCATGTCCAAATAATCAGTAACACCACACAAATAAGACGAAAGATTGGTACAAAATCGCCTTTGAAACTGAAGGTACATTCTTGTCTCTGAAGAAGCCACTGAAACAGCAACGCGAGAAGAAAACCCAGAATAAGCTACAATGGCGAATGTTAGAGCACCATCAATTATTTGAACTCAAAGAGCAGGTTAAAGAATGTGCTCAAGCCAAAACAAGGCCAATCATAACTAAAGACGAGATTTTCGAAAAATCATTGAACGCACCCAATTGAACTTGACGTTGACATGTTTGACGTTTGACAGTTTCGAAACGGCTGAATGAAGCAGTTTGTTCAGCTTTCCACGATCACCACCTTACCACTGGTGGGGGGATAGCAATAGGACAAAGCAAACAGAAATAAAACAATGTGATACGCTTGTGTCTCCGCCTTATATAAAAATTATTCCACAACTAATTGCTGACACAGCTCCTGATGGTCGTTGACAGGAGTGGCGTCAAATTGCAACTAAATCAATTGACGCGTGTTGCCAGCAAGGAATTGCAGAGTAGGCAAAATCGGAAGCATGTACAATTCGTACAGGTTGAGTGCCTGCCCTTGGTTATAGGGGTCCCAGGTTCGAATCCCAGTGAAAACTAAATTTAATATTCTTTTATCCGGTTTCCAAATCTGGTCCAGTCGCCATTTGCCGTTGGAATCAAATAACGGCACTAGATATCAAAATGGACCAGCAAGGCTCTAGGTTAGGTTAGGTAGTAGTGGCACACTTAGGCCAGAGTAGGCCCATTGTGATACCACACGGATTGACTTCTCCTAACACTGAAACCAGTTGGTGCTGCTGATGAACCGATTTAGTTGGCCAATGCTGGCACTTTTTAGCTCGTTACTGCCGCTGAAGTAGTAGGCTCTTAGGTGCAGGAACCTACGACTGGCAAGAGCACTGCAGGAGCAGAGAATGTGATGAGTATTCTCTTCCTCCTCTTCATCCATGCAGCTTCTGCAAAAATCATTATATGGAGCACCCATCCTGCGAGCATGAGTGCCAATTACACAGTGCCCGGTTATGACTCCAATGAGGGTCCTTAATGAGGGCTTGCTGAGTCCAAGTAGACTGAGTGGCCGTTTTAGGTTAAGTGATGGCCAGATTTCTTTTGTTTTAAGGCAGGTGATGCCTTCTAGCCATTTGGAAAGGGTCTAAGTGTGTTGGCAATGTCGCTACCAGCCCAATAACCTAACCTAAGCATCTCTCGAGATATCATGGACAGCACTCGAAATGTTACCGAAAATCTGAGCATTGTCAAGCCTCATAACACAATACTATGCCTAATGTTGAAATTTTTAGGCAGCCGCTCATTTTGGCCACATCGACTTCGCCCTTCTAATAATATGAGTGGCGCTACATCTCGTAAATCAATTTTCAAAAGTCTTACAATTCCTATTTTTGTCAGCTCCCACAAATGAAGGCGCTTAATCCAGAGTGGGGATCAAACGACGCCAGACTGAGCGAAGGTAAAGTTCACGAAGCAAAATCCAATCTCGTCACAGTTAAATCCGCCTCATGTCTAGGCGCACTCAGTGTCAGTCTAAAGCATGTTCATCCCGTTCACTTAAGCAAACCAAAGTCAAATCTGCAAAACAAGACTCGATTTTGCTTCGCACAGGAGTGTACTAATATTTGCATAGACCCCCCACGCTGACTCATGTGCACACTTCCAAGCTCCCCTTCCCAACCAATGTCAGCGAGTCATCATCTCAGTTGCATACGCGTCTCCTCGTAAGATATCTGATTACTTGGGATGATTGACACTAAGCCCATTGCCTAAGATCTCCGCCAGTTTGAAGTTATCTTCTCATGCAATCTCGCTCTTCTCTCTCTCTCTTTCCACTAAGCCATTTCCAGCTGTCTCCGGCAGGCAAACACAACTTTTCCAAGCATCGCAGCACGTCTGCAATGTCAAGATAACAATCATCTCTCCCGAGCGAAGCCGTGAAGGGCGCGCAAACACCAACCGACTGCCGGAGTGGCAAAGCCCTACTGGATTTCCATCGCACAAATCCAATCAACCAGAAACCGCTCCGTTCCCCCACATTCCATCTTGTTCTTGCAATTTGCCGCGACCTACATTTCCCGCCGCGAACGCAATCAAATCACAAATCTCATGGGTATTTTATCTATCACTCGTACATTCGTTCTCGTGCGAGGTGGCCCACCGTGTGGAGCGCGCTTATCTGGAGCACGAATCCGTGCGCCATAAACCCCGCACAGGAGTCCATAAAATGCTGATATCGATGTGCTCCATCGTCGCCCTGCACTCGATAAGTGGACACACGTCGATTATATCGTGCACACATTCGCACCGCGACGTTGGATTGCTTAAGGCGCGAGTGGCGCGGTGAGACCGGAACGCCCTTACCTACCCCTAGGTGAAAAGTGTTGTTATGAGTTGACGATGACGACGTGGCGACAAGCAAGTTGAGCAGCACAGCGGGGTGCTTTCATTGAAAGCTCTTACCTCACGTGGCCTAGTGCAACATGATGTGACACACTGGACTGCCTGTCGACAGTTGAGCGGGTGTGGGCGGTCGGTGGAGTGGTAAGTGGTACAACATCCCATCAAGCCGGCATATGCCCTTTTACCAATCAGCTGACTGAGAGACTGGGCGAGAGTGTGGGAGCGAAAGAGAGTGTGTGGGAAGTGAAGAGAAATCGTGAAGCTTTTTCCATGCGCATTCATAAACACTGTTTGGCGACTGTTAACTTAACAGAATGTTGCCGAAGAACGCAGCAACATTGTGCCGGTGGAGTGCTTAGAGATAACACTTCACTAGGTCTTCTGGTCTATGTACGGTGATATTCTTGTTCGGGTTTGGGCAGCTTATGTGTGAGTCTTGTCGTGTGTCAGGTATCCTCAGTTCGTATAGACATTTCATCATGGGATGTCTTCCATGAGTCAGGTCATTTTGATCGATGTTTTTACAATTTCATTCGAAGGGACATCGACCCACTTACCCTGATAGATTGACGACGTTCAGAACAGAATATCGTTGATGTATCCGGCAATGACAGTGAAGACCATTTATCTCCTCTCGCAGCAATTGCGATTGTGTCGGCTACTTAGAAGATTTTACGAAAGGCACTTGGTCCAGCTTAGGTTAGGCTACTGATAGCTTACTCCTGTATCTGGACCCTGTTGGTACAGGTTGCTTGTGATGGAGACGTGAATCTGGCCTACAGGGATGCTATTCGGTGCGCTGAGGTTGTTGTGTAAGTAGGCCCTAGGTATGAGCACTGCACGAGCAAAGAAGTTGCTGTGCAGTTTCTACATCCATTGTAAGCGACGCCCATCATGCGAGTGTGGACTGTGGTTGTCAATTGCGCTGTGTTCTTTGTCTGCTTGGACCGATCGCCTGGGTTAAGTACTGGCCTTATTTCTTTTGATTTAGGGCATAAGGTAAATTTTAGCCAAACCGCACCATATGTGCGCATCGTACGACGACGAGCACAAAGAGTGTTGTGCACTACCTTATCAGCCTCACGAAATTTTTGCACAAACTTGGGTACAGTACTCGCTTTGGGTGCTTCATGACGGCAAAAATGTGTTTTTAAGAACAGCGCTGTTGGGAAATAAGTTTTCAATATTTTCTAACGTTGTTCAATAGACTCATTTCTTTCTGCGGAGGTGTGGTTCCAACATTCTGTCAACATTTCAAGCTAGAAACAGTCATGAGTGTCAAAAAACACGAGATGGCCTACCCTTTCCATGAGGTGTGTATTGAAGCGCATTGTTCTCTGGTCATTAAGTGACAGTCGGCAATTTAAGGATATGAGTTGAGTAGTGAGGATTGTCTGAACAGAGAGTAATATCCCATCTTTAGCAATAAAAGTGCCGACGCTAAAGTGGTCACGGTGTTCCAAGGAGATGGGAATTTAGTGTGAATGGAATCCTTGGAGTGGGGGCATGGGCTTATGTACACAGGGCAAAGTTGCTGACTGCACCCAACCTGGTAGGATGCCAGCGCGATCCCTGCTTGTCCATAAGTCAAGTTGACATACAGCCTCCTAGTGGCGCCCCTGGATAACCATCACAACAACCGTTGTGTGGTGAACCAATGTATGCAGCGATCCCCCTCTGCCCGAGGGTCAAATAATGGGCCTGGCCTACCAGTTGTAGGTTGTGCGTGAGGTTAACTCCCTCACCACACAAAAAACCAATGGTTACGAACCGACAACAAGCCTCGGATATGGACGGATTCAAAGTTGACGACCATAGCAAACGATCAAAGGACAATGATTTTCGGTTCTGCACGTGGAATGTGAGGTCCCTGAACGGACCACGTGCAGCCGATGAACTCGCGGAGGCCCTGGACTGCTACAAAGCAGACGTCACCGCCATCCAGGAGATGCGATGGGATGGGCCGGGCAAAAGGAAGATGAGAAACTGCGACTTTTACTACGGTGATTGCTACAAAGAGGGAAGGCAGCGCTTATTTGGATGCGGATTCGTTGTTCGAGGCAGACTTAGGCAAAAAGTCTTAAGCTTTGATTATATCAGCGAGCGCCTCATAACAATCCGCATCAAGGCTAAATTCGGGAACATCAGCCTGATCTGCGCACACGCCCCGACGGAGGAGAAGGATGACGATATCAAGGATGACTTCTATGATCTCCTAGAAAGAACATACGATCGATGCCCCAGCTATGACACCAAGATCGTTCTAGGAGATTTCAACGCACAGCTGGGCAAGGAAGAAATCTTTGCTAGAGTCATCGGAAAACACAGCCTGCACGACAACACATCCGGAAACGGACTCAGGCTGGTAGATTTCGCCTCGGGGCGTAACCTCTCTGTGATGAGCACGCGGTTCCCACACCTCAACATCCATAAGGGGACCTGGCGGTCTCCTGATCAATCAACCGTCAACCAGATTGATCACGTTGCGATCGACGTCAGACACTCCTCCAATATTCTCGATGTCCGAACGTTCCGAGGAGCCAACATCGACTCGGACCATTTCCTTGTTGTAGCCAAGGTAAGGATGAGGATATCGAGAGAAGTACGGAGTCGAGAAAGAACACTACGGTTTGACGTCAGAAAGCTACAATCGCAATCGACCGCTAGGAACTTTGCCGACCGAGTCTCCCTGAAACTCTCTGAAAGTTCGACGCTGCCTGCACATTCAATAGAAGAAGAATGGAAACGTTGTCAAAAAGCCATCAAAGAAGCTGCCACTGATGTGCTGGGTTTCACGACACCACCCAGAAGGAACCCATGGTTTGACGACGAGTGCAGGCAGGTACATGCAGCCAAGCAGGAGGCCTACAAGGCAACGCTGCATCGAACAACGAGGGCTGTTCGTGAGCTCTATGAACAGAAGAGAAGGGAAGAGCACCGGCTTCTCAGAAAGAAAAAGAAAGAGCATGAGAAGCGCGCGGTCGTGGAGATGGAGAGGTGTTACGACAGGAAAGAGGTCCGAAAGTTTTACCAAAAGGTAAAACAAGTATCAGGAAGATATAGACCTCGGACCGAAGCCTGCAGGGACGAAAATGGACAACTAGTAGTAGAATCGCAGTCGATGCTGAGAATTTGGAAAAATCATTTCTGTAGACTGTTAAACGGCGATGACGACACAAATTCCGCTGTCAGGCAGAATGTTTCACTCAATTTGGACGATGATGAACACGAATTCCGTCCCCCCGACTTAGACGAAGTCAAGAAAGCGATTTCTAGACTGAAGTCGAACAAAGCTGCTGGAGCGGACGGATTGTCCGCGGAACTGTTTAAGGCAGCTGGAGATGACCTGGTTGGGCGCATGCACCAGCTCATCTGTAAGATATGGTCGGAGGAAAGCATGCCCGATGAGTGGAATCTCAGCGTCGTTTGTCCGGTCCACAAGAAAGGAGACCCCTTTGACTGCGCCAACTATAGAGGGATCAGCCTCCTTAACATCGCTTATAAGATACACTCTGCCGTTCTGTGTGAACGCCTGAAACCCTTTGTCAGCAACCTGATAGGTCCTTATCAGTGCGGTTTCAGGCCAGGAAAGTCCACAATAGACCAAATATTTACACTCCGGCAGATCCTGGAAAAGACTCAAGAGATGCAGATCGACACCCACCACCTATTTGTCGACTTTAAGGCCGCATATGACAGCGCGCATAGAGACGAGCTATACAACGCCATGTCTAGTTTTGACATTCCTGCCAAACTCGTCAGGCTGTGCAGGATGACGATGGAGAACTCTCGCTGCTCCATCAAGGTCGGTAACGAACTCACCGAGACCTTCAATGTCAAAAAAGGTTTTAGGCAAGGCGACACGCTGTCATGTGACTTCTTTAACATCATACTTGAGAAGATCGTGCGAAACTCTAACGTAAACACCCGAGGCACGATCTTCCAAAAGTCCGTTCAACTGCTTGCTTACGCGGACGACATTGACGTGATTGGACGAACACAGCGAGCCGTCAATGAGGCGTTTGCTAGTATTGAAGCGGAAGCGGCTAAAATGGGTCTAGCGGTAAACCAGGGCAAAACAAAGTACATGCTGTCATCACGGAAGGACGCACAACATCGACGTCTCGGACAGAGCGTCATATTGGGCAGCAGAATCTTTGAGGTAGTCAAGGACTTCGTCTACCTAGGCTCCGGAGTAAATAGGGACAACAACACCAGTACCGAGATCAAGCGCAGAATTACTCTTGCCAATCGCTGTTTCTTTGGGCTCAAGAGGCAACTGAGTAACAGAGCCATCTCTCGAAACACCAAATTGAGCTTGTATAAAACCCTGATCATCCCAGTCCTGCTCTATGGCGCAGAGACATGGACGCTATTGAAAGCGGATGAAGAAGCTCTTGGTTGTTTTGAGAGAAAAGTTCTGCGTACGATCTTTGGTCCTGTTTGCGTTGATGGCGTTTGGAGGAGAAGGTTCAACCACGAACTATACGGGCTGTACAGCGGCATGCACCTAGTTAAGCGTCTTCGGATCCAACGCTTAAGATGGCTAGGTCATGTAGAGCGGATGGACACCACAGCTCCGGCCCGAAGAGTCTTCGACACCGAGCCATTGGGACAGCGCAACAGAGGACGTCCTCGCACTAGATGGCGCACGCAAGTTGAAAAGGACCTCAACCAACTTGGTGTGCGCAGCTGGAGGCAGCTGGCAAAAGATCGTGCTGGCTGGAGAGGCATGTTAGTTGAGGCCCAGGTCCACCCCGGACTGTAGCGCCAATCAAGAAGAAGGAATCCTTGGAGTAGAGGCCTAATCCCGTCGTCGATCCAGTCGTGTATATTTGCAGAGGATCCTTTAGAGTCTGATTACCAGTCAACTAGTATGTTCTTAAAGGGAAGCTTAAAGAGAATTTTTGCTAGAAGGTATCTGTGGGTACTATGCGATCGGTGTAAAACGGCTGGATGGCCCAAGTGGTTGAGTGTCTGGCCTTGGTTGTAACGGTCCCAGGTTCGAGTACCAGTGAAAGAAAAATTATGATTTTTTCTAGTTTTCAAATCTGATCGAGTCACCATTTGCCACGGGAATCATTTTAACGGCATTGGATATCCCAATGGACAATAGTCTAAGTGTCGGCAATTTCGCTAGCCGCTCATTAACCTAACCTAACCTATGCAATCGGTTTCAGCGCGAAAGAATTTTAATTCATAGAGAATGTATGACTGACCGATGGTGAGCTTGGACCACAATCCATGCGCCTTGAGTTAAGGGACCATGTCTTCCAGGCGGAAGTAATGGCGATTAGCAGAGCCCTGTTTTGGCTACGGTGTAGCGTGATCACGACAAGCGATGTCTGTATCTTTGCGGATAGCCAGGCAGCAATTAAATCCCCGACACTGTTTTTTATTAACTTCAAAATAGCAACCAACTGCCACGGAATAGTAACTGACTGTCACGCATCTCTTAACTAGATATCCGAGCAGATCAAAATTCGCCTGTGCTGAGTCCCAGGCCATAAAGACATCCCGAGAAACTGTATGGGAGATGAACACTCTAAACGCGTCACTATACTGACAGTTGATGGAATCTTTCAAAGTATAGGTACCTCTACAGCTAGCTACTTTTAAGATTCCGCTAAAAATTCTCTAAGAACAGAAAATCAATGTCAGATGGTTGACAGGCATCACTTGTCGAAACTCAAAACAAATCTGGACTCATCTCGATAAAAGAAAGCTTGATCTCCCTAAAAACATCGAAAAATGAGTACTGCCTTGGGAATAGTTACCAGACACTGTATATTGGACCTGCAAGAGCCTGAGAAAGACTAAGCATGCTCTCCAAAGACAGTAGCACCCAATACCTTCTCTGAGAATTGGTGCCTTCCATCGGTGGTGACCCTCAGCACGCTGCTTTCAGTCCACGATAGATTGATCTCTATATCGGAGGTTCGGTTTTATTCTCCTTCACGAACCAGGTGACTCGGCTTCGAAGACCCTCAATGCTGGAGCATTGATGTCTATCCGCTCGATGTGGCGAAGCTAGCTCACTCATCCTAGTCAGCTCATAGAGTAAGCGGCTGTGTCTTCGGCCCTATTCGCCTTCCTCGCACATGGCACTGTATATCCGACGCAGCATTTTTCGATCGAAGGCACCAAGAAACAGCTCTGCAGTTTTCCTTGTTGTCCAACTTTCGGCTACATAAAGCAGGGCTGCCAAAATGAAAGTCTTGTAGAGCATAATCTTGGTAATTCGAGTCAGAAGATTCCCGCCCAGTTGTTTCGATAGACCAAAGTTACATGGGTTGCTAAGGGCGGTTCTAAGTCAGACCTCCACTGTAATGTCAGTGTGTGTAGAGTTTACGTTGGCCCCGAGGTAGAAAAACTCATTGAATACCTCAAAATTGTAGCTGCCAGTCGAGATATTGTGTCCTACGTTGTGTGTGGCGAAACGTTTCTTGGTCGACAGCATATATTCTTTTTATCCTCAGTGACTGAGAGCTAGTCTTAAGCTCGCTTCACCTTTTCTTAATCGCCGTGAAAGCTTCCACTATGACACGTTGGGAACGCGTGACCGTTCAATGTCATCTGCGTATTCCAACAGTTGGACAGCTTTGTAGAAGACAGTGCCTTCCGTTTTTGCAGATGCCAAAATCCAATGAAGGTTTCAAAAGGTTCACATGTCTCGAACCGAACTACACGGTGTATCGTGTATGTGTAAGCGTGCGACACAACCGGATCAATTTTTTCCTGGGATTCTGTCATCGCTTCGAAAAGTTCCTTGCGCTCAAGGAACAATAAATACATTATAAATCGATTTAGAAACTGGCTGGTCTTCTCCAAGAATTGCTTTAGTGTGAAGATATGGTCTATAGCCGATTTGTCTGGTCGGAGGTCGCACTGGTACATTTTTTGACACAACCTTATCTAACTACCTACGTAGGACAGTGCTGGCTCTGTTTGTCAAATAGATCCAGAGCACTAGGCTACATGAGTATGTTTAGCGCAATAGACGGAGTCCCTGATTCGAACCTGTCATTGTACCCTCTTTGTCTAAGTCCTTGTATAGTCCAAATATAGAACGAAAATCGGTACATGCGAAGCGATGAATTGAGAAATGATTTCGACCTCAGGTTCATTGAAGCCTATTCGAATACTTTTGGATTGTAGAAATACGGCAAATCATGCAACGTTACACGTGTAATTATGGAGATACGACCGAAAAGTGACTCAAAATCGAACTCTCTGTATGGACAGGCTAAAATTATTCGGCGTCAATCTATAAAATCATCTAAGGTAAATGGCATAAATTGATTTATCGACTCAAACAATAATTATAAGCTCCTTTGCAACCTTGTATTTAATTTTACCGCTTAAAATATCACCCGTTTATATATTTAAGGGATTTCACTGTGTGCTAACGGTATAGAAGAGGAATGGAGCACAAGAACTGTGTGGATTGTACATTACACATACATGTATTTACAGAGTCAAATTTAGGGGAATTTTCTCAATTAGCAACCACTGTGCGCGGATTGGATGACGCGCTGATGTCATGGGGTGTATTTTAGTGACGATTGCGAATCGCTACGAGGACGGGGCGATGTAATAAAATATTGAAATGAAGTGTGTGGGAGCAGCCGACGCTTCGGCAGAATCAGGGATAATTTCTCGGAATCAGCGACACGTAATTCATCAGTAATTGTGAGCGCTTTTCCAAACGAATTGAAATGGATTGGCGATGCTGATGACAGGGTTGAGCTGGCTGCAATGAGGACTTCGTCATTTGAATAAGCCCGGGGGGCAGGAGTGACGTTACCCATGCTCTTGGCCGGGTAAGCAGAAGTTTGTGCTTTTTTCTTACAAATGACGGAGCAGTTGATAGTTGTGTCGTGACTGAGTTTAATTGGGGATGGAATTGAGGGAGGACGTTGGCAGTGGTCGATGGCAAAAAGTTTGGGAAAAGTTGACAAAGTCTTGCGTGCGTGACGGGGAGTAGTTTCGTAATGTCCACGTTCAACTAATGTTCGAATATGGACTCAGCACATGTCGTATACTGATACAACATTGATTGGCTCAACGGGGGAATCTTGGGAACTGAATCCACTGGAATATCATTGCGTGATCCGTGACGCTGTCATTGTTAATGACAGGGATATTCTGAAATGCTGCTCGTGACCGTGATCTTCGATTTTGTGATGTAGGGGGGATGGCTTGCAATTGGATCTTGACAATCAGTGTCAGAGCACTTTCTGCGAGGAATATAGAACAGTTGCCACAAGTTTTGTGTTCTTTGCTAATACCTTTGAGCATATGTTCTGACGATTTGTGAGTGTTTTGGTTGTGAAATGTGTAAAGTAGGTTGTCTTGGGACGTATGACGTTCACAATCAGTGGATTGATCGTCATCCGTTTTCAGAAAAGGTTATTGTTGGGCTACCAACTGATTGCATTTTTTTTTTCTTTGTAAGCGTATACCCGCTAATTCACTCGGATTCAAACCGGTAAGTCCGCCTACTTCGTGCCGGAGTTAAGTTGTGCATGTGCTTTACATGGCCTACCCACATTAGGCGCAGTTGAGTATACTTTGTGGTATAAACTTCCCCTCTAAATGACATCTACATAATTTGAACCAATGAACTTTTTTCTCGAAAAAACCAAGCAATTCTTCGCCCGCTATTCAAACTTACTGGGACTGACGTTAACCTTAAAATAATTTCTTAACTTTTCAGCCGTTTTTCGTTCTGAAATGTCAGTTGCCACAAAAAACTCTCAATTTCTCTTGACGTTTGGCGTTTTATTTCGATGCTCTCATTTTTTACCAATCGCAGCACGACGCAGTATTTTATCCAGTGCCCTTGTATCGCCTGTGTGTTGAAAGATGTCTTTCAGGCATTAAGCTGGTCCTTTCATAATTGTCTTTACTGGTCACATAGGTTTGATGAGGAAATAATAACGCTCTACATACTGCTTACAGTTGCCACTGCTAATACTGGCATCAGTGATGGCATCAAACATGCCATCCTATCTTCAATTTTCTTCTCATCTATTCGGCTTCACTCAATGCTCGTTGAGCTAACACAAACTATTTTTTTTTTCCTGTATTGCTTGAGACACAGTTAGAAACAGATTATCATGAAAACAGATACGTTAGGAGATCAGAAAGTGTGAAAAAATGGCGCCTGACAATACACTACACAGCACCTAATATGACGCCACTTTCTCCACTTAGGCCGTCCCCTTTCATACAACCATCGTCTCGCTTAGTCTGCCCAATTTATTCTAGGCCCATCTTGAATAACTCACTTTATGGCTCATAAATACCTTCGTGCACTCTCATTCATCATTCATTATGAGGTGCGTCAACATTTTGCATAAACATCCAGCCCGGGCCCCGGCAGCCCATATAACTTGCCTAGAAGTCCATAAAAAGAAAACAGGGTGCAAAATTAAACGGCACGTGAAACCAGGATATAAGGGAGTTCCGTCTGTTCATTCACATCACACTCACCAATCGGACTTAAGTATTCGTCACCCGACCTCCTCCGCTTGCCTCAGGCCTTACATCCGGATGAACATGTTGTACCGCAGTAAGGACTTTAGACAAAGTAGGTGTTGAAATTCATCAGATGTACTGCGCTATAAAAATGCTAACTCGTAATTGACTTGACGTGACTACTTAAAACTGGACATCGGAGGGTGTTGCCTCGGCGAGTGTTGATGCGATAGTTTGCGCAAGACCATCTTGAGAGAAGTTAATCCTAGAGAGAGCGAACACAAAGTGTGAAGACAAACAATTTAGTGTTTGAAGTGGCAATGTTATTTGATGGGAGTCATGCCAAACTGAAGGGGAGTCAGATTGTCTTGAATGAATTTGTACCCCACTCGTGGGAGAACGATAGCACCCACAAAAAGAGTGATTCATGTAGAACTTGGGCTCATGTCTACAACTGTCTTAAGCTATGGAGATTAGGCGATTCGACTTCCATGCTCACATTGGGTATTCGACAACCTGAGAGCGTACGACGTGTTCCAAGTGACGAAATTTTGGGAAAACGCGAAGAAAAAAGGCTACTTGATGACTGTGTGCTGTGAGTGAGTGCACGGAGTTTAATTAAGACATATTTTGCCTCTTTCAAGACGACACCCATCAGCTAATCGATTTCTACACCAATTCTTTTCCATCGAAGATGGTCGTTGACCTCGTTGGCTGTCATAAATCTTCTTAATGATTGGCAGCACGGTTTTCTTTTTTCGCACCAATAAGTCATTGATTGCTAGCACTTTACTCCGAAATATTGCCTATCGTTGACAATGTAGTCGAACGCAAGACCGGAGTGCTTAATTTTTCTAAGGCATTCGGGGCCTAGACTAAGTGCCTTGCATCCGCACAGGAGTTGGGACGTTCCGGACCTGTATAATTCCTGGAACTATATCCACTCTCGGAACTATGTCATATCGCTCTGTATACTTCAATTTAAGATGTTTATTTGATCTAAATAGTTCCAACTCTAATCCGCACCGAATGTGGCTGTGGTTATTGACTAGCTCTCGATACAGGGGGCACTAACACTGTCTCAAAGGTTAAGCAAATGATGTCAGAACTTAACAACAGCTATCCAGCAGCACCAATGTCAAATTTCAAAACGCCCATAATTTACTTTGCGAACAATTCCAAAATGTCAGCACCACTTGTATTTTTTGTACGTAAAAGGGGGATGAATTTCGCTGTCAAGTCAAGGCAAAAAAAGTGAATGAAACTTAACGCTAATTAATTTACTAGATTACAGTCTGTTTGATAAGATCGTACACGACAAAATTAAAGAAGAACTTATAATAATAAATCATCACCAAGTGGTTTATTTTGTTACTTTACTTGAATGCTTTTGAATTAATATGTTGTCCACTCTCTTCCATTATCAATAATTGCTTGGAGTCTTTAAGGCATGCTTTCTAGTGATGGGAACTATCGAATAAAAACTATGTAGTTATTCGATAGTTGCAAACTATTCATTTATTCGATAGTCGAAAATCATTCATTCATCATTGAATGAAAAAAATGTTCAATAGTTTTTACTTTTTTACTTTTACACACGCTAATTTTGACAGCAAGTTTTACCTTTCTGCCTAAAAAAATGGAAATGCTTGCTGTCAAATTTAGCTCGTGTAAAAGGGGCGAATTCGTTCATTTTTTTGATGCATAATTGTTTGAATGGACTTAGAGTAGTATGAAGAAGAAATCGCCTGAAGAGAGGAAAATTTAATCAAATAATCTTCCTTAATATCAATTCTGGCTTATAGACGATGGAAGAATAGCCAAACACCGGAATGAGGGATGTAATTGGTTAGTAAGTTAGTACTATGTAATGAACTCTGTATTTTATGAATGAAATGAATTAAGTACAAATGATGTATTCATGTACGCCCCCCCCCCCACCCTTCTTTTACGCCACGGTGTATTGTTTTGACTACCCTGTAGGTGACTGAATGAATGAATAAAATTATTCGATAGTTGAAATCTCTCAGTTACTAACTATCGATAGTGCAATTCATTCGATAGTTCCCATCACTAATGCTTTCTACTAATCTTATAGGATAATATTGAGGCAACATCTGCATAAAACTCGTATTTCTCGTGATAATTGTTTGACCGTCGAGATCTTCTTTCCTTTCAGCTTTAAGCTTTATGAATGAACAAACATTTTCAATGGGATTTGCATCCAGCGTCTGTAATGGCAAATCGACGTCATTTTCTTGTTTCCCCGCACTGCACAAACGACTGCGATGTTTCGGCTCATTATCTTCTTGCAGTAGCCAATTCTCCTTCCTTCTTCTAAACCACCTTTGGGTAGATGCTAATAAAGCCTTCGTATAAATTTTGACCATGTTGGGTGCGTTTAAGTTATTTGTAAGCATGAACAAATTGCCAAATCCTTGTTTGAGAAGCATCCACAAACGTGCACATTTGCCAGTTGCTTGACGGTCCTCTGGATTAATTTATTGGATTATGTACAACAGGTATGAATGATAGGACACCATGCCCAAAAAGAAGATTCATCCGAAAAAATAACGTTGTTCCAATGTCTGTCCATATTGTCCTTGGCCCAACTGAGTCGGTTTTAAATAAAATAGAATAAAATAAATTTTAAAACAATTCGCTGACAAAAACACTCTTTAAGTTTTCTTATTCAAAGTATTTTAGCAAAAGTATTTTTTTATCTGCTAATACAAATACCATGTACGTTATTCTGGTTATTCGACATCTTGGTGAAGATCCAAGGTAGAATCGCCCTTGTCAACCTTTGCTGCTTCGGCTTGTCAAAACAACTGGACTTGAAACTCCTGACTCGGAGGACAAAGCTGTGCTCCACAAAACTCTTATTCTGCTTGTCCAGGTTATGTAGCTGAAATCTGGACGATAAGCAGAACTGCAGAGCTGATCAATGGTGCCTTTGAAATAAAAAATCCACGTCGGTTATACGACGGTCCCGTTTCTGATAAAGGCGAATGGAGGATAAGAACGCGAGTTGTACTAGAGTATGGGTGTAGTCCGGAAACCAAAAATCCGTCGACTACACTGGTCTATTGACATCTTGCGCATGGATAACAACACTCCAGCTAAGAGGGTCTTCGAATATGAAGTTTCAGGCCCGACAAGGAGAGGAAATCGACTTCGGGTACAGAGACCAAGTCATCGCGGATGCAAGACAGCCTGGTCTTTATGACTGGAATCCGAGTGCCGAGGACGATCAGCGATGGAAGGTAGCAATTGTTTAGGCTCAGACCCTCCATGGGTCGCCAGATATAAAAGTAAAATATTCTCACTTAAACCATTGATGGTCGATGCGGTAGAATACCTACGCTGGAAGAACTGTACGATGTGAGTGAGTGCAGTTTCCGTGCCTTGGAAAGCAGCCGATCCTTCAACAGAGAACAACCAAGGCCGACAGTCAAAAAATAGTATATCAAAGGACTGTTCTACAGACGAAGTGTGTACTCTGCAGTGAATCTCACCAATTATATTATTGTCGGAGATTCATAAGCATGAAGACAAAAGCCAGACTGGATGTGGTACAACGGGTCAAATTATATTTCAATTGCTTGCGAGATGGACATCCGTCAAAGGATTGTGCCTCAAAAACTGGATGCCGAATATGTTCACAAAGACATAATTCCCTTCTACGTATTTCTCGTGAAGAGAGAATAGACAAATCAAGCGGAGAAGTGCCAACGACGACAACTTGCAACAGTAATAAAATCGTTTTACTGGCAACAGCAATGGTCAACATACGCGTTGGAGGACAGATTCGGCTAGTAAGAGCGCTGATCGATCAAGGGTCTCAATCGTGCCTCGTGACAACAAACCTTGCCCGTAACTTAAAGGTCCCAGTTGCACGGTACGAATCAAAAGTCAATGGCATTAGTGGACATGCAACAGAGATCATCCCATCATGTTAACTTGTGATTCAGTCTTTTCAAAATGAAAGGCACATCTTGGAAATACCGGCTCTAGTTATGCCGCTGATAACATCAAAGCTGCCGACACAATACACGCCAGAAATTGGCCAGACATTCAAGGTTTAATGTTGGGTGATCCCTGGTATGAGCAACTGAAAGAAATAGAATTGCTAATTGGGTCGGTTGTACTACCCAAATTGTTGACAGATGTATTAGTTAAAGGCCCAGCTAATACGCCCATGGCACAGACCACAACATTCGGGTGGATCCTGTCGGGACCAGTTAACACCACTCCAACAACGGATAATCACCATTTCCCACGTCTTGTATGAGTGTACTATGGACGAGGACTTGAAGACATTTTGGGAGTTAGGAGAAGTTTCAAGCTCAAAGATCGGATCTGCAGAAGATGAAATGTGCGAAGATCACTACGAAAACTCAATCCATCCAAGCCTGTTTGAATGTCACCTTATATGAGGCTGGATTAGGCGATTGAGTTAATAAAAAGTTATAAGTGGTAGAACTTTTCACAATTGTTGGTTCGGTTGCTTAAGCAGACTGACATTTTCTTACTTCCACAAATGATGGGAATTAGAGTTCATATTCTTGAATTAGCCAAGTGAAACTTCGATCAATTTGGCATGTTTCAAGCCACCGACAAACATGCTGTGGATTAGAGATTCTGAGCCATTTATTCACAACAGACTTTGAACTAGGCTAGGCTTAACGTGTGCTTCTGTTTCTTCTTCGTCATTTCTCTCGAGCTTGACTTGTGTTTCGGTTTTTACACCCAAATTCACTATCAAATGCGTTCTGTTCAACCACCGCATTTCTTCGAACCGACAAACCTTCACAAAACAATGTCTTCAGCGTCCAGAGATCATGTAACCGTCTTCATTTCAATGACACTGGGTCAAAATTGTCATTCAAACGTGCCAGCAGTAGCCACCCATAGCCAGCGAGGCCTACATGAATTCCTTCACTCGCCGGCTCGTATCGCTTTTCAATATTTACTCAGAATGCGAAACAGAACAGACGACTAGAAGGTTCACCAAACAGATCGTCGCCTTTCAGTCAACTACACAAACATCGGCACAGCCACACATCTTCCGCACATATTCAGACAATGATCTCATCAATTCGCCCCCTATCAGTCTGCATCGCGGCCCAAAGCGACACACGAACACAGCCAAACACACACGCGCACACACAGCGAGCCACACTAGTTGGCCATCAATTGATTCTCGGCTCACCAGCCATCGATGAATGCCTGCGTCAAATGTGCCT
This sequence comes from Eristalis arbustorum, assembly GCA_916610145.1. Lineage (NCBI taxonomy): Eukaryota > Metazoa > Arthropoda > Insecta > Diptera > Syrphidae > Eristalis > Eristalis arbustorum. The sequence continues at coordinate 3,971,607 of OU744318.1, forward strand.
CCAAGAGCAGAATGTTGCCAATCAACATCGCATCGCATCGTGTGTTGGTCGAGAGAGCTCGCGCTCCCTCTCTCTGTATGCATGTTGCGCGAAGCGGAAATGTCGCTACAACTCGCTGTTGCGCTCGACTCTGCTGTTGATGTTGCTGTTGCTCTTGGTTATTTCGTGATTTTTCGCCACAGCAAGTCTCAACACACAGCCGGCACGCGTCCATTCGTATCTATTCGCTACGAGCTGCGTTTGCCGCCAGTCGGGTGTACTCCAAGTTATACACTTTTGTCCGGTTGTACTGCCGCTTGTCGTGCTGTGGTGTCTGCTATTCGCTCCGCCATTCGGTGCTATTCAGTTGCGATTTTACCCTCGATTCGGGTGAACGTGTGTTTTCGTACATTTTCCGTGTGGCAGCGTCTGAACGCCCCAAATGTGTGTGCCATTGCATCGCAGTGTCTCAGTAGTAATTCAGTATTAAATTTCAAATTTTCATTTTTGAATTTCTGTGTGCCGTCGTTGGCTTGTGCGAGTGGAAGTGCGAGATTGCGAGTTCTATCGTCTAACAGTGGTGCTAAATAAATTCCTCCACGCAGTGGATTTGGAAAGGAAAAGGAATAAAAAATCGGAATCTGAAGAAATATAAGAGCAGTGAGTGAAAGGAGTGAAGCCGTGCGAAACTAGAGAAAAATTTCCCAACCAACTCTCAGTGGAAGGTCCTTCGAGTGGGACGAGCAGCGTTAAGGATCCACAAATTCAAGGTGTGTGTGTTGTGTGTGACTGAGTGGCGGCGGTTTGCCTGTGAATTGAAACTCTGTACCGAGAGGACCTTGTGTCACGGTAGCTACACACGAAGTTAATTCCCAGAAAGAACGTTTCCATTTCGTTTTACTTTTTCCATTCCACTTTCTTTTCTCTCGTTTTTTGCGCTGCGTTTCCTGACAAATTGCCTCAGCAAGGATATGTGATGCGAGGGGCAGCTTCGCGCTTGCAAAGGTAGCGTGTGTCGTGGGTGATGTTAAATTTTATGTTCGCCGGCACAGACGCCGGCTTTTCGGGCGAAATCCTTCTTGAGAGGGCCGTTTGAAAAATGCAGAAAAAAATTGCCTAACTGCCGTTTGGTGGGGAATCTTTAATGGCCCAAAGGATTGCGCCACGCGATGGGATCGGGATCGTCGGGCGGGATGTGCTTCGGTGTGACTGCTCGTGTGGTTGTGCGATGGGAAGGTTTGCCCATTCGCTGGTTATTTTTTGGTTTTTTTTAATCGCCGTCCTCCTACATCCTGTTTCGTATTTATGTGCAGACTTCAGACTTTCGCAGACATTGGGCATAGACCATAAAAGAGCCAAAAATCAGTTGGCATTCCGCGTCGGGGTTTATTAAGGCAGTCGAAGGAATGGCATCCGCGCTGCGCGCTGCACGTCGATGCTGTGTGCAGTCGGAGTCAATTTAGGGCCGGGGATACATTTTGGCGGCGCATGCAAACGTTATAAGTGGCTTACCTGCGACGGGGATCCCATCCACAATGCTTTCGATTGTATTTCGCCGTCTCGTCGGCTTGGGCATCTTCCGCTGGATGTTCGTTTTTCCCTTTTTTTTTGTTGTTCTCTCCACTCGGCGGTTGAGACCGAAAGTGAATGTGGTGGCTGCCTTCGGCGTTAGTTTTAATTTCATTTTTTTTTGGGCCGGCTGTCTATGTGTGTTGTGTTTATTGGCGTCGCTGCCGAATGGGTCTGCAGGAGATCTGGTTAATGGGCCCGCGCTCTCGTGGTTGGCGGGAAGACTCAAGTGATTTGAAGCATGTACCCTCCGTCCATTGCTGTCTTCAGCTGTTCAATCCCCGAAGAGGCACTCGCACTCGCACAAAACGTCGAAAATAGTGCGATAAATAAGTTTTAATTGACCACTAACTCTTCGCGCCATACGGTGAAATTCACGTTTTTATTTCCTTATCTCCGTGTCCGAGTTGTTTTGATCTATTCTGAATTTTCGTCTTAAACGCGTCTCCATCGGCGAGGCAGCAAATAAAATGAGGAGCGATTTTATTGCGAAGAGAGTGCACATGTGCTTGGTGGAAGGGAGGTTCTTGCTTTTATTCGGGGAAATAAATTTACCTCTTTGAGAGTTTGAAGGACAGTCTCATAAACGCTGATGTGAGCCGGGCGAGTGATACATACGTTCGCCGCATGAAAGTGGATGAGGCTCGCAGGAGGAGCCTTGCGGGAGGCGCGTGCAAATCAATATTCTTTGATGGGAGCGAATTGGAACCAAGGGCAGGCGGTTTTAATTATTTTCTTTTCTTTTCATGAACTTATAAACGTGTCGATCAAATTGCTGCTTGAGAGTCGTTAAATCGTGCATTCCTCGTTTTGTCTTTGCATAGTTTCTTTTGTTGGCTTTCAAAGGTCGCCTTGGACGTGGAATGGTTTATGGCTGATGCAAAGTTCTTTGGGTTTTTTTTTTTATGAGTTACTTGCTTCGATTAGCTTGGGGGAGAATAATTAAAGATTGCTTGAGAATTCAGAAGAGGAGGTGGTTCGGAGTGGGACTGAAGTCAAAGCGTTGTTAACGGAAGCGGCTGAAGTGAAAGAATTCGTTGAAATGTCCTCAAACTTTGCTTTGTTGTTTGAGACGAGATTAATTTGGACGATCGATTGTTGAGAGTTCAATTTAAAGAGTGCTGTCGAATTTTGAGGTATAGAATGCTTGCAATAATCGCAATCGGCCTTAGTCTGAGTTCCGCACATTGCAGGCTTCATAACTTGGCACAACATCGAGCAAAGCACTTGTATAAACCTCTCGTCGGCTTGAGTAGGCCTTGGCCCATGCTTCATTGATTCTTTCTGTGGTAATATCCATTCTTGTGGATCAGCCTCCAGTCTGTAATTTCAAATCGTGAATCAAACTGATCATAATTGTCGTTTTTTTTTATTTTGTCGGCACTTATGCTGACAACTTGTGCTTTCATTTGCGAGTATCTTTAATCGTACCCTTGATCATCTTCGGATGTGCGGCAGACAGGCAGGAATCTTCTAAAATAATCTGCCTAAAACAATGGCAGCTGCGTGCAATTACTTGATTTCATTTCAACTAAAATAATTTTGAGTTTTGCGATTTTTTGCGTATTTATGGGGTGCGATAAGATGAGAGACCAATTACCATTAAATTTCAATTCGATGGAACAACTCTGATGAGTGGTTGTAAGCGGTCTTTGCCGGGACCACTAAATTCGGTGGTATGCCTGCCTGAACTGCGACTAGAGACTAGCGACCTGCGAACTTCGCAAGCTCTGACATTTCATTCAAACACAATTTGCGATCACATCTGGGCATTTGTAAATGATCTTGTTTTTGTGCACTGTGTGCACTGTGACTAACTTGGTGGTTCGCGTTTTTATTTTGACTAGTCCTTGAGAAAACGAATAATTGTGAGCGAATATATGAACATTGTTAATAAGGAACTGTGAACATTTTTCTCGAAAAAATTGTACTGCTCAATTCTTAGCATATTAAGATAACATGCAGATGTCTCTTCATATTTGCTGAAAATTGCTCATTTTTGATTATTGGTCCATTAGCTGCTAGATGGTGGTGGGTATGTGCGTCGACCCCAAACTCGACGTCGTAGGTTCGATTCCTACTCTGTGCGACAAAACTAATGTTCACGGCCCCACCTCTTTCGAGTCACTGAATATGCTCAAAGAGTATTTTCCGCCTAGAGAAAGCTTCTCAAACTTGCAATCGAAAACTGTAGATCCCTTCCACTCGTGAGAGAACAATAGCACACACAGTCCGAGTGGTTGCTGAGAAGCTAGGCTCTGGCCTCTACAGGCTGTAGCGCCGCCCATAATAATAATAATAATAGCTTCTTCTTCTTTGATTGGCGCTACAGTCCGGGGTGGACCTGGGCCTCAACCAACATGCCTCTCCAGCCAGCCCGATCTTTCGCCAGCTGCCTCCAGTTGCGCACACCAAGTTGGTTGAGATCCTTTTCCACTTGTGTGCGCCATCTAGTGCGAGGACGTCCTCTGTTGCGCTGTCCCAATGGCTCAGCTAATAATAGCTGCTAGATGTTATTTTCAGAGCCTTGTGAAGAAGGTTCCAGTCTGGAGGAGGATTAGATGCTTGAAGTTTATTCAAAGTTCACGTAAGCCAGCGCAGGTTTGAACGCTGCATTTTTTCCAGCATTAATGTCACATATCACAACACATCTGTTTTTCGAATTCGAAATAGCCCTCGGTAAGGTAGTCTGCTCGCCGTTTTCCACGATGGCAAGTGAACGCGAATCGAGTGAGTGAAAGAGATCTCAGATACGCCGTTTGCCACGATAGGGGTGAATATCGTGAAAAGGTTCGTACGGATTTCTGTCGAACTGCCGTACTAAAAGGACTCCCTATACAGTACAGAATAAAGTGACTTCGTCTGATTATAGTTCCCACCTTGAAAGATAACACAGAGTGAGTCAAAGAATTTTCCAGAATTTCTGAACACCTTTAAGACAAAAATAGGTGTGTCAGCGATTTCGATCCTGAACTGATTTGCTTAATAATACATAAAACTCGCTGACTGATAAAACCGACTAAACAATTTATTGGGTCTCAATACATAGCATTTTGAACTGGACCTGCTTTCACATTGTCAGTGAGCCATAGGAATGAATTGGTTCAATTTGAACGTCTTATTAAGTCTGCAATGCACGGAGGGTCTGAGTCTGACCAAAAGCTGGCTTCCATAGTTGACAATCCCGACAGAATTGTTTTGCATTCGTCTTTATAGCGGATATCCGGTCCCAGAAGGCTTAGATTCGAATATTACAGCGGATTACAGTTCGTACTAGAGTTCAGGGTTATGTCTTCTCATCCTCTCAGATTCCTCACAGGCAGAACCATGCAAATTACGGAAAGAATCAGCTCTGTTCTTTTGTTCATGGCCCCAAATAGTCACAAAATTCAATTCAAGATCTCGAGCTAAAGGCGATAAATAACGTCATGTAATTGTGGCTGACTAGCCATTTCTGTAAAATGTTGCCAGAGATCATCTTGAACATCATCATCCGATTTGCTTCGGGCAGATACCGTGCATTGTGGCAATTCGCGATTCATTATACTGATTTTGGTCCAATGCTTTTTCAATTGTTATTTCAAGCTGCCTCTCAACAGCATGTGTTGTGATATGTGACATTAATGCTGGAAAAAATCTCAAATTTAAATTGAGCAACCCAAAAAAATAAGTGAAATAAGAAAAATGAGAAAGTATAGGTTTATAGTTGAATGCTTTTGATAATGAGGATAAATTAGCTTCTAACAGAAGTAGGCGAACTACAAGATTTGGTGAAGTTATTTTTAAAACTCAAAATTTTATTCGCTCTATTAAGAGTTATTTAATTTTTCAGGTCTGTTAAAAACTACTGCAGCATTTTCATCTCGTGTAGATTTCTTCAAAACGAAGATAAATCCGAGCTCGAAGTCATTTTCACTCTTCTCCACAACAAACACCCAGATACGCAATGAATTTGCTGCGTTTGAGAAATGTCAAAGTTTGATTGCCTCAAAAAACATTCACCTCACCAATTCACTTCGAATGTATTCTGCGATCTAAAGTTGTGAATTTTAGCGAAACGTTCCCGCCGGCGTTTTCCACGAGCGGTGTGACTGTTGTGAGGTTGTAATCATGAGTGCGGCATCTAGTTTAGATGTCCTGAGGGCACCACTTCTCATACAAATGACTGTGGAGTGCAAATAATACTGCAAGATATTCACCACAGTCTGACTGACCATGGTGGGAATTTTACTAATTGTATGATCATTAGGTTTTACTCTATGCAGCTTCTCTGTCTAATCGGAATTTTGTCACAACATGTAGTCACAGTTGAGCTGATGCAACTCACTACTCCGTGTTAGGCACGGCAAGACCCGAATGATGCAATTTCTGAGGTGAGTAACTCATATGTGTTCACCGTTCTAGGCACTAGTGCCTGGGCATGTGATTCACATCAGCTCTGGACTTCTAACTCAGCCAATGTCACGTAGCTTCCACAGCCGGTGAATGTGTGTCCAATGACATTCGTCACCCACATCAAAATCGACCATTTCACAATCGGACTTCGGAATATTTTTCCTTGATTGATGTCGAATCTTTATAGCCGTTTTATGTCATCCCGTTTCATCTCGCCTTTGTCCAAAGTTTTTATGTGCTTTGGCCACTAAATTCTATTATTCTTCAACTACTGCATTCTAGTACCTTTTTATGTCCAGTGATGGCCGTGAGGGCGAATAAACAAAACCAAAATCCCATCTCGCCGTAAATCACCACGGCGCGGCGACAGCACGGCGTAACTGATCTCCACCAAGGTCCGAGTCCAAATGACACGACACGCCAAATGATTTACAACTGATATGCGAATTAAGGCTAAATGCATAATTATCATATTTTTTAGTCAAAACTCCTGCGTCTCCGAATTAATGCAACCGAACATTTCCTGAAGATGTTCTCAACTTAATGCTAATTCTAATCAGAAATTCCTTCTTTCAAACGGTACTACGTCGCGTCGCACACACGGCGTTGCTTTTGTTTATGCGAATGTCATAATTTTTATGCAAATTGCTTAATTCGGAAATTATGGAAATCCGTTCTAAAATCGATTTTGATGAGTAAAATGTCGGGAGTGGAAGCGAATCGGGAGGTTGAGGGAATTAATTTTCAATTTGTTTCTCAACGTGCTAGTTTGTCATTGTCAGTGGAGGAGGGAGTAGGCGTGGCTCTCGGGGAAGTACTGCTCTGGGTGTATCGGGCGACTTCTCAAAGTTGGAGATTTTGCAGAAATTTGCGTTGGCAATTAAATTAAATTTAAATTTGGAGTTAGTGGCGCCTGGGTCCAGCCATTCGCCATTCCGAGTGGCGCAGTTTGAGAAGCACTATGAGAGCCGTGAATTATGACAGTTGCTTGATTCTATTGACCAAAGCACCATGTCTGACTCACGAGAGCCAGATCCACTTTGACTAATGTCGCCAGCCACCAACAGTCACTGCCTAACCGCCTGACTCTCAGAAAATGTTCAATTAGCATCGCAACTATAAGCCAGCCCCCACTGTCGACCACTTGCTGATTGCTTAAATAACTCCAAGCGGACTAATCAACAAACTTGCTTGCAAATTTGCCTGACCTTGGCCTTAAGTGGAGACGATTCCAAAACACCTGACGGCACATTCAGAGCACAGCACTGGGCGTTGTCGTCGCATTTTTGAGAGATTGTACATTTGTCGCCCGTACCCATGCTCACAACGCAAGGGCACTCGAAATTGGACGCCGGCTAAAAGGTCTCCACTTTCCGTTTGACAAACAACAGACAAATGTGTCCACCGAGGAGGTATCCAAATCGACGAAATACCTCAAGAGCACGTCATCCCCCCGAAGTGGCCGCAAATGAGGTCGCTCTTGATGTAATCCAAATACCTGCAGATCCAAAGCCCGTCAACTGATTTGGCGACGACGACGTGATTACCATAAGAAGGGAGCAAATAAAATCCACAATAAATAACCCGCAGATAATCAATATTTAGATTGTCGGCGACGGTGAGGAGCTCGAGAGGAACTGGTTTCGTACTTAAGATAGTTTTACGATGATTTAGATTCGTTCGGCTTTCGCGGCGTTCTCGTTCCGAGGAATGACACCTTGAATTCGGCGCGAATTGTTTATGGAATTAATTCTGTTTGTTGTTTTGTTTGCGAAAAGATTTGAGCGGTATTTTTTCCCCTTCCTACTGCGGATCATTTTAACGGGCTCGTAAATCAAGATTCCTGATGTTAATTTGTTTACTGGGCGAGTGATGGCATAATATTATGCAACTATTTTGTGAGGACGCCTAGAAGGGAAGGTTTGATAGGACTCTGCCTGTGGGTGAGGAGGTGAGGTGGAGGATTTTAATTATGGGATGATGACGTTTGGCGTTTTATGGAGCGTCATTTGTATTCGTTGACAGTGTCTGTCGGGGCGGACTTAACTCAAAGAGGCACCGTGAAATAACGCCAAGGGATGATGAAGCTAATTGTGTATAAAAAAAAAACAGACGAGTTTTGAGCTCATTTTAGAAGGAAGTTCATTGCTGTCACAAATGTGTTCGATGAATTAGGGCACTCGAGGTCGCATCGTTGACTTTTCGGCTTGTTTAGCCGCTCAGAATTCTACTAAGCCCGCCAGTGGACACCAAACAGACGCCGAATCAGAAACGATGTGTATTCACAAAGAAACAACGCTAACACACGTCTTGACTTTTGAGCATGCAGATCATTTTTGTCTGGACTAGACCTCTTACAACAGCAGTGGAATACAGTGGAGGTTTCCACTCTCCAGAAACCACATAACAGACATGGTTACATAGAAGCTTGTTGATCACTGTACACTCGATGTCGCTAGTCAGTTTCGGGTGTCAAAGGATATTTACTTGTCAAGCAAATATTTGCCTCTTGAACCAAGCACTCAATCGAGGGAATCAATCTACATTTACTTCTGATTTTGCATATGTTGGCATTCATCTGAGAGGCATGCATCAGAGCTTATGCAACCACTTCGATTATCAGCATGGACCAGCCTCTCCATAGCACCACCGAAAATAAGCGGAATATGTGAACTCACAAGATCTTCCGCGCCAATTACGTGCGATTATGCTATAGTTTCAAAACTGAATACGACACGTAGTGCTATCCTAATAGAACCACATATCCACCCTCACTCATGGCGAACATGCTGATTAGCCACATTTCATGGAATTATGCTTCAGTGGCCTTACTACACAAGCCACCAACTATGCACTCTTCGGAACTAAGCTGCATTTCGGTAATCTCCTGTAGATCAGTCAGACGTACTGAACCAAAAAGGCCTCATCGCACGTGCATCCAATTCCAGTTGATTTTCTCTTAAAATGTCGACCTACTCGATATACATTTTTGCATCACTTCCAATTGAACGAATTTCAACGCAGTCCTGAATAGAATCAGTGCGCATCTCCTTCCTCATTGAAGTGTTTCCCATCTTCGTCAAGCCCGTGGTGTTGTGGAACCACGGAGTAAAGAGTACATTTGTCTAGAAAAAGCTTCTCAAACTTGTCCGTTCGGAGTCGTCACAAAATTGTAGGTCTCTTCCACTCGTGTGCGAACAATAGCACGCAGAACACGATTGGTTGCTGAGACCTGCTAGACCCTGGCACTCTACAGGCACTAGCGCGCTACGGGCCCTAGCACGCACCCTCAACGACCTGTCGTGCATTTTCTACATAGTTGAAGCAAAAATGGACCTTTCACCAGATTTCTGGCCAAATTTCGACCTCCGACCAATATTTCTGGCGCAGCGCCAAACTAGCCATCTCGTGATGTTGTCTTTAGTCCGTCTTCAATTTTTGCATCAGTTCAATGTTATAAGGATGTCGTCCCAAATCGTGGTCACTACCTGCTATGGCGGTCATTTCGGAGCAATCCATGTTGGGTTTGTGGCTTGAGGTCTAGGAGAGGTCCACAGTGCCACGAATTGCCTAAACACTGAAGCCATGCGGATGACTGACTTCACGATGAAATTCACGGTGCATATTTACTACAGAGCGAATTTAATTCAGGTAGCGAAAAGACTACGGAGATGGGATGAAGCATCACACTTGCCAAAGGCTGTGTATTTGGCTTTGGGAGGGCATTAAGGAATAAGGAGCTATCTCGAAGAACCAATAAGACCTTGATAGTCCCAGTCCATCTGTATGGACACTAACTAAAGGCCGAGGAGATTCTTGGTTGCTTCGAGAGAAATCTCGAATGTTGGTCCCTGATGGTGTTTGGAGGAGGAGACTGAATAACGAGCTGTACAGGCTGTACAGCAACATTTATGCACGCAGCTAGCAGAGGACCTCAATAAGTTCATGTCGCTGGAAGCAACTAGCACAAGATCCCGGCTAGATGGCGAGGCACGTTGGCTGAAGCCTAGGTCACCCCGGCCCGCTGAAGTGGACATCTTCAGTTAATATTCTGCCAACTGACAACTGACAGCTTACAACTGAACGTCTTTGGCAACTTTGACATAACATTAAGGAAAAAGTCAAACCTAATAATTGGAAACACAATAGGTCTGTTCCAATTGATTTGTGCACAGAGATTCGTAGTTGAGCAAATTGTCAGGAGTGGGGGTAAAAATCTCTCTTTGGGAGAGAAACTGTGCACAAACTTGTGGAACGACGTTTCGTAGAAATGCACAGAATTCAAGAAACGTCAAAAAATATATTCAATTCTTACTTATTCAATTCTGAATGAACTGTCGTTTGTTGAACGAATTTCTGTGGCAGAAATTCGCAGGGTTGGGACATTTTTTACTCTATCGTGAGCACGCTCTTCTGTCAAAAACTACGAACAAATCACCAAATGGAACGGCTGTGGACATTTTTCTGTGATTTTCGGTGAATTTCACAGCAAATGGAACAGACCTAATCATTGCTAGGTGGTCGCCCTTTACTAGAAACTTCACATCGGCTTGTTCCCTCGTTCCCCAACCAATTCTACGGACAATCACGAATTTTGTTGACGGCTGCTCATGAATTTTTTGCCAGTTTGAATAAATCAGTATAAACACCATGTAAATGGAACTCTGATTGGTTCGTGAACATTTTACAAAATACGTTGTGGGCAAGAGGGGTAGATTGTCCGTCTCGATAATACTGAATTTGTGGCGCAACTAAAGTAAAGCAGAATGGGATTTTCCTACATTTTAGAGTACAAACATGTTTAAGTCAAAGTCAACTGCCATCAGATCTGTTCAATTGAATCACGGATGACGCAACACAAACATTAAGCAAGTCAAATTCATTGAAACACTGACCCCCTTCACGGACGCAGTGAATATGAAAAATACAAAAATTTGATGCATTATTTCGCACTGGCTCAAGCCAACGACCTATTGTGCTGATCGTGCATTGCCGGCATTCTTGGCAATAATTGTAATTTGTAATGTAAGCTTAATTTGAATATAAATGATGTAAACAACCATGAATAAAAAATCAATCAGTTAATCGAACTCGCTGGACTCTTTCTTCTAACATCTTCCTTACAGCAATCTGCTCCGAGTTTATGTGTTTGGTGCAATGCTTCAGGAAAACCATCCTGAACAAGATCTGTGAGCGTTTCTATCGAGTTTGTCGAAACTTAGAAACCAGACGTCAAGAGGGTGCGTCGCAAAATTTAGTTTTTTTTGACTCGGCTAACTTTCTGACGTTTATTAAACAGCATTCTACGGGCTCTACATTCCCGACCTCAACCTCTATCAACAAGCCCCTCTTAGTCGAATGGTCTTTAAACCTAGATTTGGTTGAGCTCTTTTCCCACGTTCACAGCTAGCGGCTTCAGTGGCTTCCAAGTATTCCATCACAGGGCTCTAAAGCTGGGGTTACATAGACATTGACGGGTTGGCTCTGGCTTGAGCTCAGTCAGAGTCTCAATTCTTTGGATGGTCCAAATGTCGTCTCGTCACAGACTGTGGTTTCTTGAGTGGAGACAACATTAAAAGGCTACTAGTCGTAGGTGGTATATATTGGCTAATAGGCAGTAAAGGCTTCACCCTAGGCGGGTGGTGAACAGCTCTGGTGAACCTGACCAGTTCCGGCGGCCGCCTTCTGGGAGCATTCTGGTGGCTGTCGGTTAGGCTTGAAGATGCGGAAAGAAATGGAGATTATACTTACATGTCACAGACTAAGGGGAGGTAGTCCGACTATGGGATGTTAGTGTTTTGGGATGCAAATCGGAGTGTAGTTGTATATTAACACAAGGAGCAGCAAGAGGTCTTAGATCGGCGTCGCACCGAAGTTGAGAGATTGTCCATCAGTATGGACTCAGTTGGAACTTAAGTGCCGAAGCCCTTGGTTCAGTGATTCTGGAAGGCTAGTTGCAGGGATCTCTTGGTATAAGCCAAAGGCAGACGATCACGTAAATGCATGCACAGTACAGTACTGTGGGTCTAATTCGTAATCGGAAAGCCCGCGGACCTTGGAAACGGACTCTACACAGAATAATTAGACTTGTTGCATCAAACTTATGACCGTTTTACACGTTGAGGCATTGTTGCAGGCATTCCCAAAAGTTGTAGACTGAATGAATGAATATGCATGAAAAACGATTGCCAATATGGATCATGAATTGGATGATCTGTAGGGCCTACTTGTGTTTACTAAATTACACTCAGAAGTGCTGGTGTCTAACGAGCTCTTGTTTTCTTCTCTTTGCAGGTAAACATCATCAGACATTGAATTAAAATTCGACGTGAAGGAAAAGTCAGGCAAGTAATTCCACAGTCGCTGGTGTCTTGTCCATCCAAACATGAAATGGTGGCGAATTGGGTGAAGCTCTGTTCCATCTGTCTCTCCACTGCCCCAGCTGTGCTCCACCGCTCACTTTGATGTCATCTTTTCGAAGATCATGCCTCTTGTGATCGACAGTGATTTTTGCACGATTTCTCAAGAATTGCCTGCCTGATCTCTCATCTCCACCTAAACTCTACGAAATCCCTCAATCTCCCAATCAAAGCCGAACCTTTTCTAGTTCACTCGAGAACTCATGTCTCCACTCCCTCCTGGCTCACATTATCAGCGTCACAGAAGTCAAACAGCAAGTTCGTGATCTCGCACCACGTATGCATTAAGGTCAACCTCCCGTGCTACCGCTCACAGAATGCCTGTTCATTCAATGTTTGGCGACAAAACGAACGACGAACAAACTTGTCATGTGATGAATGTTTACTCTGCCGGCTCCACGTGAGTGTAGGTCGGTGAAATCAATCTCCCGATGCCGCAATCAAGAAGTCAACTCTCCCGAGACCACGGCACTTCTGAGCAAACAAGAATAGAACCAGCGCGGCGCTTCCACATTCATGGCTGCCAGTTGCTCTGCCTGGACTGTTTGCGCCCCCTCCTGATATTTACTCAACTCTCGGCACTGTCCATGCGTCCGCTTGACCTTTTGAAAGATGCACTGATTGCTGGCCGGGCGGCGATTAGATGGACCATTGCGCCCACGCCCCGGAGGAGCACGAAACGTCGCCTTATCGGCCGCAAAATTAATGAAAATAAATTACAAGTGCGCCGAGACTCGGCTGAATGGAAATTGAAAAATTAAATATTTAAATGCGCCATCAGCGCGCCCCCCCGTTCGAGTAGTCCGCACACATGGTCTCGGCTTCGGTTGCAAACACAAAACGTTTATCACTGGTCTGCTGTCCCACGTGAATATTTCAGATTGAATTTCGCAAAATTGTTTTTGTCTCCACGGCTGACGGGAGCAAATGCGATCCAATAACGGAAGGGTCCTGTGGGCTGTGCCGGACGTGTGGTGCGGCCACCCTCAATAGACACACGCCAAGGACTGGTATCCCTTTCTCGGTTTGTTTGTGTTCGGAAAGTATTGACCCCTTCAGTGTTTACATTGTCATCAAACAGGAGAGCTCATGAATTATTAAAACGCTCCGGGCAAACACAACCACGGGTGGGTGGTCGGGGAGGCCCGCTTAACCTCAAAGTTTGCAGCGACAGCGGTGAGGTGCGTAGGTAAGGGCGAGCAAATAAATTACGAACGCGGCGGTGTCTAATGTCACCGTGCGTCGTTGCCGCGGTGGCTGATGTGCGTGGGTGTCGATGGAAAGTGACAATATCCGCCGCGGAGCAGCCACTGCGGGCGGGATCACGGGACCACGAGAGCCGGGACCACACTCTCGGTACAAACTCGGTACAAACAATGACTTCCCCGGCCGCCGTCGGGTCGTTGGCATCCGCCACGAAAATCAAGGGCACACCGCTCAGCGCCGCACTGAAGAGAAGCATTCGCACGAAAGTCAACGGCTCACAGATTGGCCGGCTTAAGGCAATCAAACGGACCCCCCTGCCATTGCAAACTTGTTTGACAACAACGTGCGGCCAGCCCGGATTTGCATGAATGAACGAAATTATTATTGTCTTCGGAAGTGTACGCCTTTTGGGGCACTTCGGCCGAAGAGGCCCCTCAGCCGCCCCCCACACGGCCACCGCACACGGAGAGCTCTCGAGTTAATTAGTGTTAAATGGAATATACTTGTCAGATAGTTTTGAGATTACTTGTTGCTAATTCGATTTGTGTTTCGTTTCTGCCTTCTGGCTGCGGATAGATATCTCATTTGTATCAGCGAATACGTCAATTCGTGCTCGGCGGACTGGCAAATGGGTTTGTCGAACTCCCGAACGCGTGTGCTTGTGTGTGCGCGATAAGCAGGAATACACTCGCGGCTCGTATGTGGAACCTAATGGGGTTCTTGTTTCAATCTGGACACGATTGATTAGCATATGTTATCTTGACATGCGAGGAGGGGAACCTTAGCCGAAATTGCCAGTTGAGGTGGCCCGGCGAAACGTCAGTTGACCATTAAATATTTTCACAGGTCTTGAGTGTTCGCTGACAGGCGACAGTATTGGCTTGTTTTCGATCGCGAGTGAGGTTGGGGTTGGTTATCGGCCGTGTGTTGTCTGTCGCCGTGGGTGGCATTGTGGGAATTATGAGGGCTGAGATGGGAACGGAGAGATTTTGGATATTGATTTCGGACTTTTCGCACGATGACGAGGAGGTTGGCGGGATAAGCTGACATTTGTACAAGCAAAGTTGGGGATTTGAGTGTTGCTGCTGACAGTATCAGAAGGTGAGTCTGGGATGCGGGTACCCTCTGCCGTTAGGCAGTACCGACAAGGATAAGTCGGCAGATGACAGATTGAGAAAATCTTCGGCTCCTGTGTTTTCTTTTTTGGAAGTTGTCTGGGATTGGAGATGCTTTTGATGTGACTTTGAATTGGTGACATGATGGCTTTGCAAAGAATATTGTCTCTTCTTTAAGTCAAGACTAGGGCCATAAATGAAGCTGCTGACGACCATAGAAATACCAGGCCTTCCTTCGTCCACTTCTTTGGTTTGTTTTCAACAGACAAGATTTTGGACACGAGTAGGCATGCTGGCACGGCATAATCTGACTGGACGCTTAGTAGAGCTGGTGGCCAATCCACAGAGAAAACTCGGTTTCCGGGCAGGATGGGCTTCATCTTCTGACATTCTTAACTTGCAGATTCTGACAAGCTTGACTGGGCGGAGTTGTTGGTGGACTCATTTGCTATTGACTGCCGATATACTACTGGGTGCACATTTATATAGCAGGTGCACAGTTGATTGCATTGTCTGCAGAGCGATGAAGGAGATAGTTTAGTAACATGTTCTAGACACTGTGATTCGGAAGTACTCCAAGAAGGATAATAGACACTGATTACTTGACATCCGACAGCACGACAGAAGGTGTTGCTTAGAATTCAGACTAAAATGCGGTTCTTGGCTTTCTCAAGTTCCGGGACAGCTGTACTTGCACTTGTTCAAAAGTCTCCCTAGGTTCACCGGTGGTCAGATTCAAGCACGAGTCAATGCTGTTGGAGCTTTGGTATTCGGGGATGAAATTGTTCTGGTTCTGTGTCTGTCTTGTGCGTTTTCGAAAAATGACGCCCAGTAGTGGAGCCGAAAAATGACACGATATGGTGAAATACTTCTTTCGTCTTACTTACTTTGGTGACACTAGGGGTCATCGGGGTGGCTCTGGGATTCAAGTAGCAACCCTATCCACCTAGCATGGTTCTTACCCAGCGGCCTCCAGTTTCGTAGTTTAAGCCGATTGATGTTCCCTTCAACTTGTGGACCACCTAAGGCGAGGTCTTCATCTACTGCATTTTCCATTCTGATTCGAAGACACTGCGGGCCGGAGCATTGGTACTTGATCGCTCTACATGCCCAAGCAATCTTAAGTGACTGATGCGCATTTGACTAGGCCAATGTCGCTGTACAGCTCGTATAGTTCCTCGTTCAGAGCCTGTCAACGCATATTTTCCGAAGAATTTGTCTCTCGAACCGACCGAGGATATGCTCATCTGTTTTCGAAAAAGTCAATGACGCAGAGCCCTAGAATAGAACTTGATCATTCCAGCCTTCAATAGGTACTATGGTCTTATGAAGGATCGTTTGAAATTCGGGCCTTAGTACTCATAAGCCATCTTAGCCAGAAGAAGCAGCGATTGGCAAGCGTAATGCTTGGTTTTATATCTTCTGAGATGTTGTTATATGAATTTATAGCAGAGCCGAGGTAGACGAAGTACCTTACCTTAAGTTATAACTGGCGATTGTGGCTTTCTTTTTAATTCGTTGATATCTTTTTTAAATGACAGCATATACTTGGTGTTGCCCTCATTTACTGCTGAACTCATTTTGACAGCTTCTGTTTAGATACTAGCGAGGGCACCAGTGACAGCCAGCTGTGTTCTGTCAATGATGTTAATATCGCTAGTAGTTGCACCGACTTTTGAAAGATTGTGCCTTCCGGTGTTGGCGTTTGAGTTCTTTCTAGTACGATGTTTAAGAAATCACATGGCAGCGCCGCTTGTCTAAGTCACCTTGTCTAAGTTCTCTTTTGACATCAAAGGCTTCGGTGAGGTCGTTACTGCCCTTGATTGAGCAGCGTGTCAAAACTGGACATGGTTTTGTATAGCTCGTCTCTCTAAACGCTGTCATATGCGGCTTTAAAATCAATGACCAGACAGTGGATATCGGTTTGGACTTCTTGAAATTTTTTATCAGGATCTGCCGGAGTGCGAAATGGTTGTCTACTCCATTTCGCCAATCAAGCTGTTGGTAATACGGCAGATAAGACCTTGTATCCGATGTCAGGATATGCAGGTCTCCTTTTTTGTGGATCGGCCGTTATTTCTGTTCCACACGCCAATAATGGTCAACCTAGTGGCGCTGAAAAGTTTTCAAAAAATGGCGCCCAACAATGACCCAACAAATCCGTCCAATGATGACGCCAATGTCACCGAAAGACATCTGACGAAATATTTAGATATTCACGACGAGCCATTAGACCAGTATCACACAAGGACTTAATCGAGCTGCACGCGACGTCGTAGTCACGCCTTAGTCAAGCATTTCTCCATCTTTGAAACGACGACAAGGCCTCGCTTGGATCGCATTCCGACGTCAATCGTGCCTTCCACCACTCACATCTTCGTGTGTACTCTCCCAAAAAACCCAAGATGACCAAGCAAATGTCTTGACATCGCCCAAAACATTCATGCCCTTGCCAACGTGTCACAGAAGTTCGCATGCTTCCTTCTTCAATAAAAACCCACTCATCCACCGACCTTCAGAGGAACAGGATGAACTTCAATTTCCTGCCGTGCCATCGGTGAACTCGTAGGCACGCAACCGGCTGTCGCACGGCACGACCATTTCCAACGCAATACCATTTCTTCTGCCAGATGCTCTGCCACATCAAAGTCCATCGCCACTACTTGCCACTAGCTGTGCGGCATTTTTTTCTTTTTGTTCGCCTTCCACCCCTTTCAGGATTGACTCATGTCCAATTACGCTGCTCAAACATCAAAGGTTACGTTCCGGGGTTTGTCAGGTCTCATGTGTCACCAGCATCGCTTGAAATTCGCCATGAATTATGCATGGCGATCCCAAAAATTTGATTACGCTCACGATACACATTTCATCCGCCGCCAGACGACAGCCGGCTCAGGCACAGCCACCGGGTCGGGAGGTAATAATTTCAGGGATGCCTACAGTTCGAGTGGAGGGGTGGGCACGATTTCGTCGTTGTCAGCGTTTACTGCGATCAATTTGTAAATCAAATTTTCCAAAATTCTGCCAATGAAGCAGGTTCACCGGGGCGGGGGGTTCTCACTTCCAGGCCACGGCACAATCCAATTCGATGGTCACATATCCCATTTCGGGGTTATTAAACCTCAAGTTCAATCAAACGGAATCTCCTGCCGGGGGGCAACTGCCAAAAGGGCACACCTACCGGGTCTGGCCGGTCAATGAGGCGCACAGTGAGTCAACAAAGTACGAAGCACCCTCTTTGCACAAACTAATCTGCACTTGAGCCGGAGACCCAGTAAACCATGCCCACACACACAGCAGCGCAGCGATAGACGGAGAATGTAGGTTAGTCGGGCCGTGTTTCGTTATCTAATCGGCCGGGTGTACATAGGTTTTCTTATCGCCTCTGTGCACAAGTTCTGCGGCTGGTGCTCACCTTTGCCGTCATGTGAGATACGCTCTTGCGAATTGTATGCAGAAGTAATAACTTAATTGCAGCGATAAGAGGGATGAACCTGAAATTGCAGAGCAAACAGAATTAGCGACGCGGTGCGGCGGCGGTGCTACGCGTGTCTGTGATGCACAACAGTGCGGGTGCGGCAAATTAAGCGGAATCTTTTTCTCCGTCTCCCGAGTCGAGTTAAAGAACCGCCAATTGAAGAGCAAAATGTGATACGTTTAATTGGCGAGCGGGAGAGATAACACGGGCTCACACACGGGCAGACATTTATCGACGGTCGATGTTGTGTGTCCGTGTAGTTGATGGTATCTCGAATTGACGGTTTATTTGGCCACGTCTCGGTTGTAAAAAGTTTTATCGAAATCAGCTCGATTGCGGAAATGGGGTCAACGAATCTATGCGAGAGGCGGACGGTGATGCGCGGTGCAATGGGAATTCACTTTTTTTTTTGATTGCGGTGGCTGTCAGAATGAAACAAACACAGATTTTCAGTGAAACAAATGGAGCAAGTTGAATGACAGTTTTCGGGCTTACATAAAAGATTAGATTGTGGTTGAGGAAAAAAAATATTTATAGACTCAGACATTACGACGACTTCGACGATATCTCTGCGATTTCTGGAAATCAATCAATTTTTGGTGTAGGCAATGAGTGGGCAGTGTCGACCACGTGGTTGATTATACACCAGGTCTTTTTAGTAGCAATCATTTGATGTAGTTGAAATGTGTAGTAGAGCCTCAGATTTAGATAATCACAAGTGGCGATGTGGCACGTGCGTACTGTACTTGTCACACGACACCAAGGTCGAGGTGTGACCTAAAAATACGCAAGCGCAACGAAATAGGTTTCGTGACAGCTGTCAAATTAAAAGACGTTTAGTTGGCATAAGAAATAAATGAGTACATAGATATGCAACTTCTCCCTTTCTTGCGCTGGATTTTATCAGACAGCGTTTCTTATGTCAGTGAATACGTGAATTCTGGAAAAGTGTAAAAGCATGTGTGAAATGCAAGAGAATTTCCACAACACTCTTATTTTTTACGGCCTACACTTCAAAAATGACGCCATGGACTAACGAAAAAAATGACCGAAGGTGAATATCTCTTTATTCATTTATTTCTGGCTTGCATTGTCATTTCATCACGGAAAGACTTAAGGCCCGTTCATATGAAGTCGCCACGAATGGACGATGTGTATTGCGATCTCAGCTTGGCAGTTCGCAAAGAGAATGATTTATTCGCAGAGAAAAACTTTTAAATCATTAATTAGGATACTTGAACTAACTTTTCTTGAGATTTTTGTCGATGAAAAAACTCGATAATTCTGCTCTAATCTTTTGGTATGCCAAGAAATATAACTTATTGTTCATATTTGCTGGAAAAGGGCTGTTTCTAAATGTTCGCGTTCGCCGCTCATATGAATGAGCCTTTACAGCGAAACATCGTTTGTAAATTATTTAACTTTTTAATTAAAGTCCTAGTTCTGTGTGATGTGTGTTTAAAGAACAAAGCAGTTACACACAAACAAAACTGTCTTATTTTGTGCGATGTGCTACCTCAAGCGATAACAAAGCTGTCAATGGGTCAGGAAAAATACTCTCTTTCTTAGGCTTCACAGTGCAACGAAATCATGGCTGTATTTTTTCCAAAAGTTGTATTCGCTTTCCTAGAATGACTTCGAACTTTGCCCAGAAGCAAGTAAGAGCTGAACCTGGTCGTCTTGTAGTTCTATGAAAACGCCTCTACAGAATGGAAGGAGACTCTTTTACTACAATGAAATCGATGAAGAAATTGTTGCAAATTTGGGAATTGTAGATATTGTCCACTAAATCGTGTGATTTAACAAGGCCTTCAGAGAGTTTGATGGAGATACATACGTTATCGGCTTTGGTAGACAACACGACACGTGAAGATACCGCCCAATACGTAGAAAAACTGACTCTACAGTGTACACTCCGTATGGACCACAGGAAATACTGCCAACAAATAAATAAAAAAAAAACTTTGGAAAATGGCAAACATTGTCTTAAAAAGATAAATAAATATTATATAAACTTCAGTAATTCCTCTTTGCCTTTGCCGTTCAATCTTTGGTCCTGTTTGCGTTGAAGGTTCCTGGAGAAGAAGATTCAACCACGAATTGTACGGGCTAGTCAGGCGAAATGAGTCTAGTCAGGCGTCTACGGATTCAACGCCTAAGATGGCTAGGCCATGTTGAGCGCATAGAAAACACTGCTCCAGCTCGAAGAGTCTTCGACTCCGAACCAGTGGGACAACGCAATAGAGGATGACCACGAACCCGATGGGCACTCAAGTGGAGAAGGACCTCAACCAACTTGGAGTGCGAAATTGGAGGCAGCTGGCTAAGGATCGCACCAGCTGGAGAGGAATGCTGACCGAGGCCCAGGTTCACCCCGGATTGTAGCGCCACACGAAGAAGAAGAAGAATTCCTCTTTGCCTACTTGACATTTAAAAACCAATCGTTTAAAACATTGCCCTTGACTTAAGTAGAATAGAGTTCGAGCTAAATTCAAGCCTTTAAAGTAGGATCATACACAATGGCAAGAACAATTAGTAGAACTAGAAGAGGAAATCTCCCACTGACGGCTTAAACAATAAATGCGGGTACAGGCTCAGGCGTCTTTTGTGACCACTTCGTTAATCCCTGGCATTAGCCGATGACTATTGCTTTTGTCAGCAGACATGGCTGTAATATTTCCAAAGGCCAGGGCACACTGACATCCAAGTTAACGGATCTGAGCCGTGTGAATCTTGAAAAATCCCCGTATGCACTCACACCGCTCTTAGCTTCATAGGAAAAAAAAGCTCCATAGCTAGATGATTTGGTTTGTAACTTCTCTGAATCCCTGATCAGCTTTAGTGGCAAGAAAGTGCTTATGCTAATATGTAGGAATCCTTTTTGGACCCTGTACTATAGTCACGCACTTGGACTGAACGTACCTCACAACGACCCTTAAAGGAGGCCAACTATATGTGACGTGGTATTTACATTTGCTTTTTCATGGAGCCTCATAGTAGAGAAATGCCAGGGCAGATTTAACATTAACTTTAGCACATTGTCTTGACATATATTTTTAGTTTTTTTATGTGAGATTTGGCACAATCGGCCCACACAGGTACACCGAACGTTAAGACTGGTCGCAAAATCGTTTTTTTATGATAAGGATTAATGATTAGGTTTGCTTTCTGAACCGTACTCGATATATGTTTATCAAATGTGAGTTTGTTATCCAAAGTAACTCTTTAGTACTCACAGCTTTCAGACCACTCTATGCTGGTCGGGATCATTTGTAGATTTGTTTGAGGTAGGAATTGCTGTTTTCTGAGTAAACCACATAGCCTGAGATTTATCTGCATTCGGTTTGATTTTCTATCTGAGGCAGAATAACTGAAACGCATCAAGTCCATTTTGAAGAGAAGTTAGCGTGCCCTGTGCTTGGATATTGGATGAAGACAGGGCCGTGTCATCAGCGAACAAAGCTAGGAAAGTGCTACCTTTGGGTACTGGTATGTCGGACATGAAAATATTAAATAAAATGGGAGCCAATACCGAACCTTGAGGTACTCCAGAGTGAGTGGTATATAATGATGAGAAAAAGGTGGAGTCTGTCGCACAGACCAGGGATCCACGATTTCTAGGTTGGGGCGACGCACATACCCCGAACGCCATGGGCTTTCTTGGAGACACATAAATGAATTCGGATTGTTTTAGGAGTATAAGGGGGTCACACGGTAGAAAAACATAAGTCTTTGAAAACAAGCTACAAAATGGGCGATACTACATTTGAATCTCTTCGGATTCTTACACTTGACAATTTTCAACGAGTATGAAGGTCAACAAGAATTCGCCCCAAATGGCTACCCTGAGAAATGACCCACCATACCTTGTTAGTTCTAAATCGACAGTTACATGTTCTTACCAAGGCAAATCTACCACCAAGCCTGACACGCATACATGATTCAAAAATGTTCCTGTTACAGAAGAAACTTCAATAAAAATCGAAGAACTACAATTCAGCCAAAAAAATCGAGCAAACTGAATTAGTCATTAGTACATGTCTGCTCCATTGACATTTCACTTAAAAAATCAGCATTAGAGAAATGTGGCCAACAAAATAAATATGACGTAGTAATAAAAATCTAATGTCGCACCAAGTGCGACTGATTGCAGATCTTGAAGGCATGGTGCGGCTTTTGAACAGTATACGAAGACAAGCTAAGCAAGGACAATTTACACTGTTTGAGAACACCAACAAAGACCAGGAGTTTTACTTAGATTTAATTTTAAGGATTCAATGCCTTTAAACCACTAGAAATTTATAAGCAAACTTAAACACACTTGTCGTTAGGTTCACGTCAAATTAATTCACAAAGTATGTGTTACGCACTAAGGCACATCACTCCAATATGAATGTAGTAGAATTCATTCTCCAGTAAGAAATATCTCTGTTAAAATGTCAGAGGACTCAAAAAGAGAACAACCCATGATCAAAGATGCTCTACAAAATGTCATCCGTATTTGCAATTAAAAAGATATTCGACTAACAACGCTTCAATGCGTTGTTGCAACCCCATGACAAGATGTTGCCGAGCACTCCCTACGCCTTAAAAATCCAATCTGAGAGATTACATATCAAACCTAAACGGCGACTCAAGCAGCCCACCCTAGAACATAAAAGCCCCCTACCGCCACAACGTACTCCAATCTTAGACCAAAATAATCACGATCAATCCGCACGTATTTCAATTAAAAAACCACACTCATCGCCCATAGAACCCGAACACGTGAATCTCCAAGAGCGCCACAAACTAGAGCACGAAATCAAAAATTCCCTTCACGCTCGTTTTCGTTAATAAACCAAGTGGAACCGATAGCCTATGCTTCCCTCAGACCACACGCTGTTTGCATCCGCAAACCGGGTACACTTTCGAATTCAATGCATTCAATCAACCGAATGCACTCGAAATTCGGCAAAATAAATTAATTTCCGACGAAAAACAAACCGAACAGCAAACACCGCGGTCAAATAATATGAACTCGTTGCCCCATGCCCGTGCCGGCTCGAGCGAACAAACACCTAATTAATCACCGCCAAGCCAAATAGGCATTTCGCGGTGTGTTTTAATTCGAAACCGAATTCCAATCTGCCCGCGCACACACTCAACGGCGCGGTGGCCGATTTGAATAAGGTTTTTCGGTTGAATTCGCTTATTTTGCAGCACACACGCAAACACATGCTCGCCACCAGCGAGCCAGTAGCTGGGTGAAAATATTTTAATTGCACCTCGTACGCCCCCAAAACACGATAAGCGCATAATAATCGGCTCGCTTAGCCAGCGTTTTACAACAAATTCGAGCGCAATTATTCAAATACTGCACACGTTGCGAGGCTTCCGTCCCGACTCGAGACTCAAATTAGTCCCACTCAGCACTCGACACTCGGCGTCGGGGGGTTTCCATTACAAGAACGTGACTTGACGACGAAGGTGTGAAACGCTTGCCGGCACAACACAGTCGACCTTACCCAAACTATTGAGATCAAGGTTTGTGGGTTCGTCGTAACTGGCTTTTGATGTAAATTCTGAGGAAAGTCGTGGATTTGGAAGCCTTACACGCCGCACCGCCACCGATCCGATCCGCACAGATCGCGAGGATCTGGCGAGGGAAGTGACTAGCAATGTGCTGTAAACAACAAACCTCACTGACTGACTCATGGGGCCCGCGCATTCGACGATTGAACAGTGGGGAGGCGACATCAGCCCGGGAGGGAGATACGACAGTTGACAGTCATCATTTTTTATCAATTAATGCGACGAAAAGTGAGGCAAATATTTTCAGACGGTCCAGGCTGGCCTTGGTCGGCGACAGTCGCGCGGTGTTTGTTGTGTCTGTTGATGGAGCGAACGGCACAACAGACTTATCTGCTTGAGATGACAAACATCAGCGTTTGTGTACAATGCTGGACCGGCAGTTCCGGCGATGGGCTGACGTCAGGCGTGTGCTTCTGTGCGGTCGGAGCTGGCTGCGCGGATGTGATAAATCAGATAAGCTCTTTGCACATCGATACGCTGGGTGGTGTATTGTTCGGCATGTGAAGTCGCAGCGAGGTGTCAAGAGCCATTACATCACACATGCATCAGCAGCGAGATCAAGGGGAAACGCGACGCACTGGCAATTAGTAGCGGAAGCTGACATTTGATAGCCTTGGTAGCGCGGGGAGTTTCCAGTTGAATTCCGGAGATAAACAGTCTGTGCAAATCGGATGCGACTGCTGTCGGATTGGGTGAAGTGGCGTGATTGATGCGAAGGGCTTCGATTGCAGATTTGATTATCAGCCGATCTGATGATGATAAAGGGGACAAATTATGACCGCCCATCAAGTGACTCTAAAGCTGAGCAGCGCTATGGATCTAGATTATCTCAATGTGCGTCTTCTGGAATAGGTTATGGTAAACATGGAGGTACATCCACACCGCGTGTATCATGTAGCGGAGTTTGCTGCCTCATTTCTATCGATTGGCATCGATGGTCTTTTTGTCTTCTTCTTTGGCTTTCGCAGCACCCATAGGTGGGCCTCAGCATCAGCCAATATGTCTTTCTATCTAGCCCTGTCTTGTGCTAATTTTTCCAGGATGTTCAACTTATTGAGGTCCGGTTCTAGCTGCATGCGCCGCCGGACGCGTAGTCTTCTTTTACCGCGTTGTCCCTCGTAGTTGGAGTCGAAGACTTTCCGAGCCGGAGCATTGATGTCCATTTGCTCTACGTGATCAAGCCATCCGTGACGAGAGATTCGCACTTGTTTGACCAGATCGATGTCGCTGTACAGCCCATACCGTTCGTCGTTCTCCTCCTCCAATAACCATAGTACAACGATGGTCTTTTGTCCTAGGTTAACGTGTTTAAGAGGCTGATTGCCTGGTTGGAGCAGCAATACTTAAGCCTGTTCTTTTAGACTGCATTCAAATTCCCTGATGTATTGCTTAATCATATGCATTTTTCCCTCATTGTACAAGGCATGATGTGAAGTCAACGACACTGAGACCAGAGTAGATCTATTGTATCGAAGGGTTGGAGTTAAATCACTAGACATACTGCTTCCCTCATGAAGGACCGTAGGTAAGTCCTTTGCAGTGGATTAGAGGCGGACATTCACACAAGATGTGCTCAGAAGATTTATCCTCTTCGAGACAAAGCCGACAAATTTTGTCTTGACACAAGTTTTATTGGTTAAGGTGATATTTTAGAACGCAGCGACTAGTAAGAACGATCTTTAGCCTTCTTATACATTCCTTATTGAGAAGAATTAATCAAGGTTGGTTTGCCTAAGATCATGACCATGTGTCCACTGGTCAGGACGAAGTTTGTTTTCCCATTCGTTTGATCAGATTTTTGACTGCAGGAACAGGACTGAACTCATGAACAAAGAGCCAGCTGATCAGAAGCAAAGAGGTTCAAAGGAAAAATCTCTCAATATTTCTATATATACCGAATACTCTATACAACCAATGCCTGCCCTTGTTGCTTTACCACTCCAACTTTGCTACAAAATTACTGGACACATTCACCACTTGACATTCAGCGCTGAACTCACATTTCCTCAGGCCTCTTGTTATGAACAGCATTCTTTTAAAACTAGACTGAGAAGGGGTCAAAGTAGTTGGATGCGCCGATGATATAATGATTCTGGTATGTGTCAAGGAAGTTTCGGACCGTGTTCAGTGAGATCATAGAGGGCACTCTGAGAAACAAAAAGTGTGGTCTAGGCATCAAATCAAGCAAAATAAAATGTATGCTCTTCACCATTAGAACTAAAATACTCAACTTATCTCTTTTCCGTCTGAATAATCAAACCATCGTCAAGTACCTAGGCTGTTCTTTACTCCACATACTCAGCTGGAAGCTTCACATAGACCATCGAGTCAACAAGGCCTGCATAGCATTTTACGCCTGTAGTAAAACCTTCGGAAAAAAAGGAGACGGCTGTCATTCGTCCGATTCTAACAATCGGATCACTAGTATTGTGGCCGGCCCTTAGTAAAAAAAAAGGACAGCATGCTTTGGAACCACATGCGGATTACGGTCGACTCTGTTATACGACCTAGCGCGGAAATGTTTGATCTCTTACCTCTGCACCTTCACACTACGGCTCATTGCTGGACTTCCGTGCTTTTTGTTCATAGCATCATATTAGATCTTCTACTAGGAGATCGTGTAAAACCCTTCACTGACAAACGGCCTTGACATTCCAATCGAACAAAGAACTGATTGGTACAGTTCTTGTGTGCAGGGATTTGAACTAGGACGGCGTATGAATTCGCAGGTGTCGTGAACATTTCTAAGGCCTACAGACTTCATGCCCAGGCAAAAGGTTCATACTCTTTATACTCTAAGCTATTACAGCAATGCCGAGAAGACCATCTCAAAATCCATGTCACAGTGATATCCCAGGTAATGAGGAGGCTGAACAAGCTAGGCAGGATTCTGCGCTCTAAAGCTCTCTTGCAGAAGAGGTGCACCTATCAATTCAGGGTTATTCAGTTAAGGCTAATATCTATGCACACTTCCTTAGAATAGCTAATCGAAGATGGGCCAGTCTGACAAACTGCGCTACATCACGAAAAATAGGGCATGATTAAAACCTATAAATCTCCTTCGTCGAACTCGTCGTGGCATCATTAGATTAGTGGCGGTCTGTATGGACAATGTCCGATTGGAAAACATGCCGCGAAACCTGGTATCCTTCAAAACACTCATTATCGCAGCAACAAAATTGAGCGTGAAACCTTAACACACTTCTTCTGCTTGGCACACCTCGACAAAGTCCTAGTAGCTTCGTCGGATTTGAAAACAGGAAATAGTTGTAGGTAAGGGCTACATCTGGAAACATGAACAGTGGATTAGCATTTCGTGGTCCAATTTTTGCCAATCCTAAGAACATGGCACACGGTAGTACTTATGGCTGAGTATAATTAATCGAGCCACCCATCGCGCGATTGCCCTTTAAAGTACAAATACTCACTTAGAATGTGATGTGGTCGCCAACAGTCTCAGCCATCTTTCCATGGATTCCCTCGACCTTGACCGTTCACTTATACTAGAACGACCACAAAGAAACTATGCAAGCGAAATATTAACAATTGCAAATCCTTGTAGAAGAATCGCACGTTTATCAAGCTTTTGGTAGATTTCGGTAGTATACACAACGTTTTTTGGTTTCGACTCTCAAACATCTACTAAATGACTCAACTTGCCTAAAACTTACCTACAGTTTTGAGGTTGATGTTGATGTTTATTTCGTTATAAAAAGTTTACATTGATTTTAGCTATCGCACAGTATCTAATACAGAGATTTGATAAATTGAATATCTTACTTCTGGAAAAGTGTTTACATGATTGTGAAATTTATAACATAACATTGTGTTGTGACAAACATATTTGAAGGAAAACACGACAAAAAACCTTCAATACAAGAGAAAAAAAAAAGTATATATATAATTGGTATATGCGTATATATACATTTACATTTTTAAGTATGTCAATAAACATATGTAAATTAATGTTTGAAACCAGTAATTTGGTGAAAAATTTTGTTACAATAAAGGTGTTACTACTAAATAAATAAATATGTATATAAATCTATATAAACAAATATTATTGGTACTTTATAATAATAATATGGGTGGCGCTACAGCCCGTAGGGACCAGGGCCTAGCTTCTCAGCAACCACTCGTGTTGTGCGTGCTATTGTTCTCTCACGAGTGGAAGGGACCTACAGTTTTATGCCGAATCCGAACGGCTTTGTTTGAGAAGCTTTCTCTAGACAGGAAATACTCTTTGACCATTGTCAGTAACTCGAAAGAGGTGGGGTCGTGAAAATTATTTTCGTCGCACAGAGCAGGAATCGAACCTACGACATCGAGGTTGGCGTCGACGCACATACTATGTGGGTACCACAACGCCACGGCCCAATAACCTAACCTATTATTAGATGGAAGTTGACGTAAGCAGTGTTTGATTCGAAGTTGACGTGCGAGAAATTCGAAGAGTCACAGACTTATCAAACTACTCCCGTTTATTATCGTATCAACTCCCTTATCAGGACTGCTGTCTTTACTTTTATTTTCCGTCTTCCATAATTACATTCCAATTGATCGCTGACACAGTGGGAGTATTATTTTCTCTTTAAGCGGTCCCTAGACGCTCAATATTTTATATTGCACAATATTACAGTTCATCTGTAGATAATATTGCAAGCTTGTGCAAAAAGGCTCGGCAAATCAAACCGCTTGTGATGTTTATTGCACAATCGAAAAATATAGTATCGCAACTGTAGACAGTTGCACAATATCTATGTTTCAAGTGTCGAGAGCAATAAACACCTCCGCAAGTGATTTTTAGTGAAAATGAAAACATGTTATCTACACAAATATCAGCAGTCAACTAAATTGTTGGAAAAATATGACACCGTCTGAGGGGCATTGTCAATAATGCGTGAAATGTGTAATGTTTTGCACAAAAATACCGCTATGTAGTCACTTTTCTCCATGACAATCATATTATTCTCTAAATGTACTTATAGAGGTAAGCAATAGCGTCCACGAATGTGAGTGACTGTATGTATCATCGCTTATTATTTCAGGGAGACTCTCAATGGACAGTCTTCTTCCGCCAATACTTGACCTGGTTATTGTTCTCCAGCCGCGGCATGACGACACTTTTGGCAGAAAAAAGGCTCCCGAGCTTTGTCAAGTTCGGAATTTAGGTGAATAATGCTTTTAATGTGTGTACACTGGGTGTCGAAGTAGACATCCCATGCCGATTAAGACTCCAATCTATAGAAATCATCGAGAAGAAACTTATCGAGACTAATCGAAACTTATCGAAATCTTGTCCAGAAAAGATGCATTCAAACCAATTACCTGAGTACAAAGGTATTACAAATTTGTTGATTGTTAATGTGGCACTGTGGGTTGACTTCTAGGCTGGGAGCAACACCCCATTTTACGCGTTTTGGCATTCGCAGTTCCAGCTCTTTCAGGGCACTATGACAGCACTCTAAGACTAGACCTTTCTAGAGAAAGCTTCTCAAAACGTTGTCGTTCAGGAGCGAATTTCAACTGTCAGGCCCCACTCCTGAGAGAACATTCGCAAACAGACCACGGGTGACTCGTGCAGAAACTATGCCCACGACCGGACTGTGGCGCCACCCATATTGTTGTTATTATAGCAATCTGTTGTCGCATTCGCCTGCACTAAACTGTCTCCGTATCCCAATATTTGAACAGCCATCCGTGCAAGACAGCTTAGTTTGCGCACCGATCTGGATTCATAACAGCGCATGTCTAGACTTAAACTAACAATCAAAATGCATCGCTCGCTGTTTATCAATTTCGATCTAGTTCATCCACGAGCCCCGGGACTCCTCTCTCCCCCCACCACCTCTCATGACTCAACTCAAGGTCGAAGCAATCAAATTGTTTTCGCCTTCACTCCTTCAATAGCAGCAACACGCACGAATGTGATTTCTCATGATACGACTAGTTTAGGGCCACCCCTGAACTTCGTTCATCGATGACTCTCACAGTCGCGCGGCCTGTTTGTCACGTAGAACAGAAGCACTTGTAGATACGAAAGATATCCCGTGACACTGGAATTTAACTCACGTCCAATACACGGCTCTCAGTTATCAACGTGTCCGACGTCACTCCAATTGTGCGGAAAAGTTCTGCGATTAATTGAAGATGATACCAGAATTTTATTGTTGCGATGTGACGTAATTTCGGGTACCGATTTCATATCGAAATTCATAAACTCTGCTCGGCATTGGATTGGCAGGTGCTAACGGACATGATAGAGGATCGATTAGAACGGGGAGCGTGGGTGAATAGTTATGAGCTGTATGGACGGGTAATGAGGTTGGTTTTTACGGTTTGAAAATTATGGCGAAGCACACGTGGAATTTAGGTAACATTTCAGCGATTTTTAGCACTCTACGGGAGTGGAAGTGTAGCTGCCTTGACTTTTAATTGTAATAAAAAAAATAAATGTGTTTATGGGTGGCGCTAGGCGGCCCTGTGTACATCCACTATTTTTTACGTTCTTTGAGTGGCGGGGACCTATAGTTTTATGCCGACACCCAGCGATCATATTTTGAGATACCTTTCTAGACAGGCTTCGGAAGAAGCAGAGCGAGTTCGGGGATTGAATAGAAACCCAACATCGACGCATTTGCCCACTACTCCATGACGACCACACCGGTGAATGGAGGAACAGGAAACCACGTAAAGGATGATTAAATTAAGATTAAGGATCAGCTGACCTACTGGCCACCGATGAGTCAACATGTATACAGATCAGCATGGATTCATTGTTCGACCACGTGGATCGAATGGATCCCATTCTGCAAATCAGTTTGTGGTAAATCAGGATCGAATGCATTGGAGATAACTGACACTAATCTTGCTAGTTCAGCCAGGTTGTTAAGGTAGTAGGCTTATAGGTGACTCTTTCTTAGGTTATGGCTACAATTACAGAGAAGACGTTCAATTGTTTCTTCCTCCTCGTCTCTGCAGCTCCTGCAAAGGTCATTGTAAGGAAGGCCAAATCTGGAAATCGAGATCAATTCTGAGAATCCCTCTACTCAGTCTAATCAGGCTAAGTAGGCGTTCTGAATTGAGGGTGAGTCATAGTTGTTTAGTGGTGATGCATTCTGTTCTAGTAGACCATCTATCCAGCAGACCACCACGTTTAAAAGCCAGCGTTTCAAGCGACAATCTGGAACGTCTCAGTGCCGTCGCACCTACATACGTAGGTAATAGTTGTCCACCTCTTTGAGGGACAGTTTTTGAAGGACATGTTTGAGTTGAAAGTGACCACACCCAGAGATGTGATCGCTGTGTGACTTTCAGGAGGGATGACTACCAGCTCTTGAATTTACACTGTTTCTTTAGCAGTGACAGATTCCTGACTGAAAGACGCTTCCATGATTCTCGTGACGATAGTTGGATATATAGATCCATGGAGCAGACCATTCACACCATCCAGCGTCTGCTATCCAGACTTCAAGTATGACTTGGAGGAGATGCTGGTTGATAAATCCGTCTCGAAGATAAGATGAGGTGTCATGTCATGTGTTTTTTCAAATAATTTTTTTTCGAATAATTTGGTGGCATTTAAAAGTTGTATCTGGCGAATGACTGATTGGTTGACCGGTGCTTTTTCGGCTAGCGTTGATCAAAGGAAAAAAAGGATTTTTCAAAATAGAAGCCCATCTCTGTCTGGACGGCTAATCAGAAAGATGACTGTTTTTGCTTGCAGCTCGCTCTGAGTGGTTATCAATGGTTGCAGCTCAGTTCAACTGAAGGCGGCAGCTCTTAGCCATGCGACAACAAAATGTCATGAGATGTCTTCGGGTATGCATCAATATCGATCAAGGATTGTAGAGTGTCCAAAAGACAATTCTTCTTTCCACATGTGTACGCTTGATAGCTGTACAACCCGGGGTCTGCCGAAGTCTATTGACGGAAGGTTTAGGAATCATTAGCATGTTCTTAACTTTGCGCTGATACATACATATGCCATCCACTGCACCCTATGAATCGGTTTACAGTTGATGTCCTTATTGTGAGCAGTCCAAGAAATCGTGACTCCGTACAGAATAGATACGACTACCGATGTAAACAGCCAGTGAACTGGAAACCATGTGAGGTTGCTATCCTCTTTTGCACCTTAAACCTTATTATAGCCTTTTGAACAAGAGCCTGGATTTTGCATTTCTACCTTATCTTCGTGTCCAGAGAGATTTTTTTTGGCCAGAAAAGCTGAATTGACTATTTCTACGTTTGTCTGATAAAATGCATTCAAAACGAAAAGTTCACCATCATCTTCTGGTACGCGTGATCCAGTAAAGGAGTTGAGGAGGCAAAGCACCCACGAGAGATCTCCAAGCCACCTCGATTCTACTTCATAAGGAGCTATGCCCAAACAGAACCAAGCGAAATGTTGGACTTGGTGCAACCACCTCCGGTCTGTCAAGTGGTCCCCTTCGTCATGAAGTCGCTTTCAGGGCACATCCTGCAAGTGCTGAAGCATAACCTATTCCATCCGAGGAAGCAGCTGTTCAACGTTGAGTTTCTCACTTTATTAAGAAAGTCTTTGTTCTAAATTCGACTACCTTTTGAGGCCATTGGAAGACAGAAGAACTGCTAAATTGTTATAAGACCTATCTAGGTCCTTAAATGACTGAACCAAATGGTCCCCGAATGATGTCTCATCAGAATTTTGTATAATTATGCAAATCTTTTGATCAGCACTGGTAACTAAGTTGACATTCATCCGGTTCACCGTTCACAGAATAACATGCTATGCCCAACCCACAGCTGCTCATGTTCGACTCATGTCAAGACTTTCTAGGAAAAGCGCAAGTTAGTCAGTTTGACAGAACCTATAGAAAATCGCGTGGTGTCGCTTGCAACTTTCCTCACTTCCTGATGCAAATGTGAAATCCGCATTCTATCCACACTCCCACAGAGACCAGTGCAAAATCATTTCAATTCAATTACCCTTCAACCGAATCAGCCGGCGGATTGCAGATCAAACAGATGCCCTCGATTCAATAACCATGACGGCATGCAGTGAATAAGAAGGCGAACAATTCCAATAGTCAATAAGAGCCGCGTGTCTGACAACTTAATTACCACCTGTGACATCATTCAGACTCTCGTTGCGTTGCAGCCTTCTGTTGCAGTCTGCCTAGTCGCGAATGCATTATTCATGCGGCCTGCACTTGCACCTGCACCAACAGGGGGGTGCTTACTTCCATTCGTAAGCTCTCCGTGCGTCCGTGATTCAGCTGATGATTCGTTTCGCTTCCATTTCGGCGTGGAATTCGAATTCAAATCGAGTGCGCTCCACCTTGAATTGGTAAACAATTCTTTCGGGGGTCCGAACGGGAGCTGAGCTGACAGCTTCCACCCCGTCGCCAGGCCGACTGGGACCATCCGTAGGTGATAATTTTCTTGTGCCGTCGTTTCACTTTCGCATGCAAATGTGCAAGTTAGAAATATTTTTAAATTTCCATTTGGGTTAGCCGCGCTATTTATAGAGAGATCCGCGGATCCACCCAGCCGGCGAGAGGCGATCGGCGAGCGAGCGCACGAGGAATGCCTCTGGATTGGGGATGGCAACCGGCGGGCGTTGTCGTCGCGAAAATATCTTCATCATCGTCAGCGGAGCGACAGAAAGCCTTCCATATGAGATGGCTGCGGCACACAGCTACAGACAGTGGGGATCCGCTGGGACCGGGAGACCCAGTGATTCAATTGTCGTTTTGCATCGTTTTTGCTCGGTCTGATTGGCGTAGGCGTAGGAGCACTCTTAGAGCTGCAGCTCTGCGATGCGGCATACACACTCATACCTGGGATGACTTCTCGCTAAAATGACCGACGCCCCACGTCGCACTGCCCCGTGTGGTGATTCGAAATTGCTGCCGTTAATTCTATCTGACATTAGGACTCATTCTTGCATGCGGAGAGCTGAATTTATTTTTATTGAGAGTAGAATAGATACGAACTGGGGGGACGCTTGCGACGGAATTAACGATGACAACATGCGTAAGGGCGTGGCGGGCAGCTTGACGCGAAGATTTGTGAAATTCGATAACGACGACGTTAGGTGAGCTCTGTGTGTGCTGAACCTTTTTTTTTTGCGCGTACACGCGTGGAGTAAATTCGGGTCGTGACGGTGTCGTGCGGAGCTTTATCTGGTTCAAGAGGTTGTTTATCTACGATGGACGGGGCATTTGTTCGTTTCTGGTTAGATCTCCGGATCGGGACCGGTTTCGCACAGTCGTTGATCCCCTGACGGAGAATAATTGGCTGTGATTCGGTGCTCTTGCCTGGGAAGTGGAACGTTTTTGATGAAATCTATCTTCGGTTGAGGTGAAGTTCGTGGTGCGGTCTACAGAACATCTGACAAATCTGATTGGGGAGGTCATTGAGCGATTTTGGTCAGTGTCCTGCCTAGATGAACCCGCGGCACCCGAGCTACATCGTGAAGGCCTGCCACAAAGTGACAGAGCATCGTTAACTAATGCACGAGCATAATCAAACGATTCCCATCTCAGAATCTAACACGAACCGGTCACGGAGTATGCGAGGTGGATGCTGTTTTTTTTCGCAGCGTGCTTAATGAGACGCAAACATTATCAGTCGCACGTGACTTGTACTAATCGAGGCTAAGTTTGTTTTTGTTTAACAGTTCGTCGAGGGCAATCCAAGCGAGATTAACGAGGAGATAGAGCATATTTTGTGCAATTATTGAGGTGTTTGAGTGCAGCACATGCATTTTAAAAGAAGCTGGTGAGAGGGCCCATTTAACGCTTCTATTCGATTATGAAATAGGGAACAATGGAGGGACTTGTTCTCCCGACTTTAAGATCGTTTTGACATGGAAGTAGATAGTGTCAACCCTTGGTCCAATTGACATCTGCTTTGACAGTCGGATTCAGAAACGTGGTGGAAGCTCGTTTTGAATTTTGGTTTTCAGCGGATTGTGGATGAGATTTTGTGGCTGCTATTTATATAAAGTCAGTAGCTCTTCTGATGCTGAGACAAATTTATGCGTACAGTAGGTGACTACAGAACTTGTATTGCATTGCCATGTCAAGTAGGCTTAGTTTTTTAACACGAAGTGCAATCGCAGTAAGGTTAACATTGCCAGTATTCGTACATATATGGGCTTGTTGTACAGCCGGGTGTTGTTCTTTTTTCCATGAAATGTAGAAAATGTCCTAACCAAGAACATGGGCAATGCATCTAACAAGTCTCATCCAAATTGAATTCATCCACATTCGATTCATTTTTGACCACGGTTGTTGTTGTATTTTTGCGGTCATTAGTTCTGTTTTATGAAACAAGACCTTTGCGCTATTAGTGACAGCATGCGATTAATGAGAAGTCTCTGCCAGTTGCTGTCGTGACGCTGTGGGTATATGCGTCGACTTCGCACCCACGATATCTAGCTTCCATTGCCAGTACGACAAAATAGATTTAAAAAAATGCACCATCCACACTAACGTCGGCACTTGTTATGTTCCTTAAATCACTGCTCTTATGACAATGTTACCATAAACATTTTTTCGTTAAACGTTCCCTGTCGAAGTGCATGCACGGGTCGTCACAAACACTTCACAAAAGTATTCCTGAATTCAAAAACTGCTCCTATCGCCATCCGGCTTTTCGCTTCAACTCTGAACCAGTGGAAGTACTGTGGAACCAATAAAGAAGTAAAGTTAAGTGAATTTTGACCTTACCCAACTTGTTGCTCTAAATTCCAAAAGGGAGGCACCTACAGATATATAGCAGTTCTCTCTTGAATGTAGGTACACACGAAGAAGAAATGAAAGACGCAGGTACAGGTGATTGAAGCTCCTGAGCAATGTGGTCGTGGAAGTCTTCGTTTTCGTCCTGATACCAACTATGTAAGGTGTCCACGTGCTCTGCACGGTCGTGTCACTACAACATACACCATACCTCCTGGTTCGATATTTTTTTCACTAAAAACGCGACAATTTATGTCAGCAGGCAAAGACACTCTTAATCAATTTTCTGGATTAGGACCAGAGATGAGAATTTACTTCATATGTAGTAGATCTACTTCATTATTGAATTTTCATGCATTTGCTACGTAGTTTCTACTGTTTTTAGCTTGAGTCTATTTAATGTGCAACCTCAAACCGCTCGTAAAGGTGGGGCGTCTCTGAAAAGGACTTCTATCGGTACACTCTGCTATCCTCAGAAGGTATACCTCTACCAGACACTGACTGAAATATGAACTCCTCTTGGAAAAGAGATCTTACTGGGAGTCTTAGGCTGAACATCAGACTGTGGATGGACGTGTGTGTGGGTGCTTGCGTCTATCCCAAGGAGGCTTCTTATGCAATTGCAGTGCTTTCTCACCCCGTACGTATAGACTTCCGGAATCCTATCACTTCAATAACCTCGCCGAACTATGCAACGTAAAAGAGGGGTACCTTCTCCGCTTTATAAAATCACGAAATTTACGGAATATGGACTTAACCTGGTCTAAGTGTGACTGTCAGCCACTCAAACCTAGCCTATAATGTATAGGTGAATCCTGGTAAGAATCCGTCACATTCTGCGACATCTCCTCTATAGCCAAGGTCCATACACTCATATGTGCCAAAGACCGCCCGTCTATGCCCTGAATGCAAGCACATGGACTAATAGTCGAGAATTTGCTGATCATTTGGCAGTCACGTGAGGACATCTTTTATATCTTTTCACAATTCGTAAGTCTGCTCCGCTTCTTTTGGGCAACTTGCTTCATTTTCTGGTCTCTGCATTCTCATCCCCGATTATAATAATAATAATAATAATATGGGTGGCGCTACAGCCAGTGGAGGGCCAGGGCCTAGCTTCTCAGCAACCACTCGTGTTGTGCGTGCTATTGTTCTCTCACGAGTGGAAGCGACCTACAGTTTTACGCCGAATTCGAACGGCCAAGTTTTGAGAATCTTTTTCTAGACAGGAAATACTCTTTGAGCATTGTCAGTGACTCGAAAGAGGTGGGGTCGTGAAAATTATTTTTGTCGCTCAGATCTGGAATCGAACCTACGACGTCAAGGTTGGGGTCGACGCACATGCCCACAACGCCATGGGCCACCACACACTCATCCCCGATTGGGACTGGCCTAATCGAGGTTCTCCCCAAAGTCTCCATTAACTCTTGAGTGTTAACAATTGGCAATTGGCTTGGACTATGCAGTATTTTTGCCGTGAAGTGGAGGATAAGAGCTCCAACCAACAAGCTCTTCTAGCTGGCACGATCTTTTGCCAAACGAATCCATTACGCACTCCCGTTGACTGAAGGCCACTTGAGTGCGGCATCGGTTTAGTGAACATCCCCTAATTCCAATCACTCTCTGCTTGGTCCAAATATCTTCGAGCTAGAGCAGTGCAGATTCTTACTCAGAAGATTCAATTTCGATCAACACAATCGAAGTCGGCACGCAGGTCCAATGTCCTTCGAACAATAAAACCTTAAAACACAAAGTACGAGCAGTTACACGCCTCGGTGATGATTCGAAGTACAAGCCAATACTGGAGTTATTAATGAGATCATGCTCATGGCCGAGTATGTCAGCGCCACTGTCTTTGTGGTTCCTGACAGACTGCTACAACAGCGCATCAATTACAGTTCCAATTATTTGCTTGTATTGAGACGGAGGCGGCAAAAATGGGTTTAGCGGTGAATGAGGGCAAAACAAAGTATTTGCTGTCATCAAGAAAGGACACACAACATCGACGACTCGGTCAGAACGTCACCATAGGCAGCTACAACTTCGAGGTAGTAAAGGACTTCGTCTACCTTGGCTCCCATAGACAGAGTATGCACAGCAACCGATCATGAGCCAGTTCCAAAAACTAGGGTGTAGGCCTGTCTGTAAAATGTGTATTCACTGAGAACATCCATACCTCCAGATTTCACATCTCACAGAAATGCCGACACATTTTTGTTCAGAATACAATCCACTCATGACGTGCAACAAATGGGTTCGTTCGAGTTTAAGTAAACATGTTTGCTGACAATGACGCCATTGAACTTGAAACGAGAGATATTAATTGTCAACAAAATTCATAAATTTCGACCCAAAGAATAGTCTAAAGTGCGACTGCCCTTGAGCCATTCCCCCAAAATGTTGCCCTTTCTTGACGACATCATCACATTTTGACTCAAACATCCAAGAACAAATGTGAATTTTCTATCAACCATTCCTGGAAGTCCCAAAACAAGGTCAACACGCGAGAGCACACATTTAAATTCAGTTAGGGCCCTGCCAGCAATTATCGTCCATTCCCTTCGGTTCCCAGCCAATCGAGGAGGTGACAGCGAATGTGTCACTGTCTGACATTGACACACATAACTCTCGTGAGAGGGCCGCCCTAAATTCGCCCAACAAACGACATCCTCAAGCCGCACCGCGTTGACTAGGGAAATTTACGACACAATCACGTCGAATGCTCTGAATATCGATCGACGCAGCAGAAAAAAACAAAACAAAGGAACACCATCAATTAGCACTGATTACACGCCGAACGGCGTCCAATTGGCATCGATATTCACCCAGATCCATGCCATCACAGCACAGCACATCGCCCCGGTGGACTGACTGCCAATTGTTGAACATCTCATCTGCGGCACCCGGCAATCTTGAGCCGCTTAAGCGTGTGCGACAGTCTCTGAGGTGATTGCTCCCGATATTTGTAAACGAACACCCGCTGGTGTGAGGCGGCTAGAGTTGAAGAACCGAATTTTGATTTCGCTTCGGTGGATGAGACCCATCTTTGCTCTCGTTTGTATTCCTGTCGTGAGGCGCTTCACCGCCGCCCGACGCACAATTGCCCTCACCCACGGGAACATGACTATTATCTGAAATTCGATTCGAAACGAGATCCCGCGAGCGTACGGGTCCGGCGGATAGGCGAGCAGAATACCGCAGAAGGTGTGATTCGAATGCTCTTAGCCACGCTCGGTTGGACGAGTTTATCGGGAGGTGCTTTACCTGCGATTCCCTGCCACCTCTTTGAACTCTGCGGAATATGGAAGAAATTTCGGGGAACGCGAGCATATTTTTAAAGTACCGCTCAAGCGGTGCTTCGGTCTTTTGGCAGTCATGGCCGCACTTAAGCCGCTCGGGACATAAAAGGCGCCTACAATGTATTCGCCGTTTAATGGCTTTATGTGACGGAATGCCGGGAGGCAGGGAGCAAATTAGCATTTTGCAAGTGCTCTACGCACTTGCGATAATGATGGGGGTGTGAATAATTTACTGGACTGGCGGCAGGCGTGTTGGTGGCAGCCAGAGAGACAGATCCTATCGCCGTGGAGTGGACTATAAAACTACTCGTTTTACCAGCGCAGACTACAAATCTGCGATGGAATCAGGAGCGAACACGAGATGTGTTCGCCTTTTTATTGCCGCGGCTGTGCGAAGAGCGGGCAGGTGGCGAACCTCTGTCTGGCTTCTGATTGTTGCCGGGAACAGTGTGGTCTTGTGGGCTTTTATGAATGTCCAAGGCTATTGTGCAATAAACTCGTTGAATAATTCGTGTGATTTTTTTATTTGAGCGGTCAGACATTTGCATTGCGTTGGGATTCAGTTTGTTGGCTTCAATGGAATTTGAATTGTGACCTGCAGCGGTCGTGGAAGGCAGTAGCAACACATTTTCTGTCGAAGGGGAGAAGAGCGTTTTTTGTTTATTTGTCCTTGAGTGGGGGTGTATTCGATGCGAACACGCATCTCAACAAGTAAGCCTCTCTTGCCTTAGACAAGCTCTCATCGATGCATCCTGCAATTGAAGCCAATGTTCACCATTCGATGCCTGCACTGAATGCGCGTTCGTTTAATTAGTTCAATTCTGGTACAGGAGAAGCCTACTTTTTGTCGGAGACCACACTTCAAGCACTCAGAGTAAAAAAAAAACACTGATCCATTCTATTATCAGGCAGCAACCTATTTTTGCGGTTTTTTGAGACTCAGCAGGCGTTTCTTTGATGAAGAGCCAGCATCATTAGCTCTCACCGCATCAGCTCTGACACCTGATCCGAGCAAAGGCGAAGTACTAGCAGAGGAAGTGGTCTTCAGTATTTTCTGTCAGGAAATAACAAGAATGTCGCGAATTTCTTACAGACGTTAGGGAGCATGCGCTTCTTTGTCCGTCAACATTGTGGACAGTCATACCACCTCCGGTTGTGTTCTCGAGAGCTCGAAACGTCGATGGAAACCCTAAGCAAATCACCAGGCAGTCGTGCGACGGCCCAGGTCTTGAGATTTACTCCTATGAGACATGGTTAGCAAGTCGATCTCATTTTTGGCGGTGACGCCGAATTTACAAAAGTCTTCGCGAACTTAAACTACCAACCGATCGATTTCAGAGAAGATTTGAACTGTTCCCCAAAATGCGTTAAAGAGAGTACCAAGCCCTCAATCGCACTTGGGCTGTCGCTTTACCCTTTCTGCCTGTTCTTCATAATATACATTCGTGGTATTTATTAGAAGGTACTGCGACAGACAGCTGTGAGTACGAAAGGCAATGTTTGCAGGGTTTGAAGTTTCTGCTGCTCTGGTCCTTAACGGATGTTTGCATTTCGAGGGAGCTTGGTGAATAGAGTGGTTTAGTTCTGGGTTAGGATGAAGGCTTTTTCTCAAAATAAAAAGGTTCGACTAAGACTGGGGAACAGACAAAAATACGCACGACAACTTAAACCATCATCGCAGTTCAAGCTGTTTTTAAATTGTTATTGACAAGAAGTGCACCTATTTGCTTGAAGTTCTTGGGCCTCCCTCTATTATGTTGTCCCAAGGATTGGATGCAGCTCCTCTACATAGCGAAGCCAAATTTTCCATCCCAAGTCTTCCATACATTGGCCAGCATCTCTTTCTATTGTACCCGTAGAATGATCCGGCAAGACTAACGTCCCTTTATATTTAGCTCGTACAATTCGCTCCTCCTCTGGATGTCAACAACTCAAACAAAACCAATGATAGCTACCAAAGATTCTCTCTCAAAAATGCGAATTGCTTCGTAAACTGCTTATAAAATGTTTCATGTCTCGAAGCCGAAAAGTTGAACTTGGATGGACAAGTTTCTCACCAAAGTCTTTTGAGGTTTTCAGTCTGCAACTACCTTTTGTACAATTTTTTCTCGTTCTCATGGTCCAGACAGCAATTGCCTTCTAATAATTTTCAACGCAGTCCTTAGTAAGATCTCCTCGACAGAACTTTTCTGCTCTCGTTGCTTGATTGCCTATTGCGCTCAAGGAAATAGTAATGGCCAAGAGTTCCAATGTTTTCCTTGGACACCTTCAACACTTCCATGGTGCTCTTCTCGTATGGGGCATGACCAACAACCTCACGGACGCAATCCCTCATGAATTTCGTATGACGGGTTTGAATGTTCTATAGGGAGCCACGAAGTCCCTTTCTTGTCGCCAGTGCATTTTACATTCTTGACTTTGGTTGTTTTGTGTCGCTTCTTGAGACCTATGCTGAGTTCGCAATGAACAGTCATTGTGCTCAAGACGTCAATGGGTGGAAAGTGCATCTGACCAGTGCAGACAAGGTCAACCAAATCCATTATTCACCAAACTACTACCACGTGTGTTGTGACGTTGTGGGAAAGTCATCGATGTTTTACGTCTGGATCCTCCTTAATCTTCTCGTCCCATTGGCAGGAAAGGTCTCATTGATGCCTCATCGATTTCACTCAAGCATACAACAAATTTTAAGGACTTCTGGAATTCCTCTGGTGTTGTGAAAAGGCCCCATGCTTCTGTCGCGGGGTCGTAGAACGCCAATTAGATGGTCACGGTTCTTCAAAAAATCGTTTGGTGTGTCCAGTCTGGAGCGTGGTTTGTCGGCTTCCAAAACGCAACTGAGATCTGACAAATGTTCAACGTGGTCTTTCGTGAGTACTTATTAACGAAATGTTTCCTTTTGTCGTTACTCAATTGACACTAACGTCCAAAGAAGAAGTAGTGCACAGAAGTTCAATTTTGCATTTTATCACGGTACAGTGTACTGCTTGGAGCCCTTACTAGCTCAAAGCACCACTCCGTTGTGCTTGTCATACTAGGCAAGTCATCGGTGTTATGCGTCCAGACCTTCTTTAGTCCTTCCGTTTCATTGCCGACAACTGCCTCCCAGATGTCCCATAACTGCTATGGAAGGGTTTGTAAGGACTTCTGAAATTCCTCTAGTTTATGGAGGATCCCCACAAGAATGATGAAGCAGCCACAAGCAAAGCGCCAAAAAGAGTTCGTTAACGACTTTGATGGTGTAGCTACAATTTCCGATTGCATCTAACTTTTGGACTATTTTTGAACAAATTCTGTATAACCTGATAAGGTACCCCGCTGTTAAAGGTGTTGTTCGAATCGACAAATAGTTGGAGAGTATCGATCGGCACTTCTTGGGTCTTTTCTATGATCGGTCGCGTTGTAATGATCTGATCGGTTGTGGTTCCCTAGTCTGATGCCGCACTGATGAAGGCCGATCAGAGTGTTGACGTAATGCTTAAGTCATTGACACGGATCGGCGGAGAAGATTTTACACACGACGTGGAAGTGACTTATTCCCTGATAGTTGACGCAATCGAACGGCTTTCCTTTCTTGTGAGTCGGGCCATCGAAAGTAAGAAGTTCCAATCGTCGGTAATACATCCAATCGGTAAAGAAGTGCATATCACGGTCTGCTCTGATTGCGGATCGCAAGATCCCATGGACATGCAACGAAAATCATAAATTTGTCACTTCTTCATGCTACTTGTTGTCATTGGTTTTCTCAGTAAATTGACAAAATCGAGTATAAATTAAAAACTTTTGTTTTGACTAATCAGTACTCAGCTTAGTAATGATTCTCAATAAAACGCTTTTTTTTCTGAGTTAAATATTTCTACCGAAAGTTGGTGCCTGTGCTCACGTCAAAATACTCTAATATCAAAAATAAGTGAAATTTAATTTCCAAAAGCAAAGAAAATGCACAAAAAATGGATAGCTAAACAAGTAATACGAATGAGTTGATATTTTGTAAATTTGCACAAGTAACATCAATAAGTAAACATTTACAAGTGTCGAATAATCGAGTGATGCCAACCTTAAATAAACAAATAGTTTCCTCTGGCGCCACCTAGGAATGATATTTTTCAACGCGTCCTAGTCAGTAATGACAGTGAAATTGTACTGAGTAGTTTTAACTCAGTAAGTTGTTTTGTTTTTGCTTCCCGTATAAAATCTTACTAAGCTGAGTACTGACCATTCAAAAAAAAAACACGCCTAATATTTCTGAAGCGATCATATTGACTGGTTTGTAGCACCATCTCGAAGTTCCCTGTCCTTAACATCGGCTCGAGTTGAGTGCGAGTAGACACAACAACCACTGCTCACTGGTTTCACTCAAGGACACCGCAGGACGACGGTATACATCATTTCGTTTCCTTGAACTCCTCAGGCATCCATTGGTTGAGTGCTACGCGAAGAGTAACCCGATTGAACTGAACATTATTTTGTCCCAGAATCAAAAGATCGACCTTAGCCGGGTTCACATTCCATCAATAATTCCCAGTTGAACAGTTCCCAGAAGATATCCTTTAAAGCGCCCAGCGGACATAAATCAATTCAAGTAATTTCATTTCGCCCCGTCCACTGCCAGGCGATTAATTGAATATTTACGAGAGCCCAGGGAGCCTACTGCCTGGCCCCTCGCAGGCTAATTAAAAGGGTATAATGACCCTCTTTTGCCGGAGTGTCACTGAGTGATTTCCGCCAATAAATCAAAGAATCCAGCGCTCTGTTGAAGCACTTTCGGCCGCCATCGTCATCGAACAAAAGAACCACCCAATGCCCTCAACACACGATAAATTTCGCACAGAAGGCGCTTCAATTCCGAGATCATCTCAAGAGGGAGCCGTCCACACAGTCCTCGACACCCTTCTCGCGAGTGGCCGCACGGTAATCCTCTCTGCTCCTTCAGCCTGAGCATCAGCCTCAGCCACCACAAATAAATTGACCCACTTGAGCACATCGAATATTCAATATCCATTTCGGATGCGGATGCAGCACTGGAAATCACTCTTTCACTCTGTGGGACGGAGGGTGGTGTGCTCTGTGCTCCAAATCACCATCAGCGTTGCGTGACGTGCCCCTCCAACTCGTTGAGATATCGATTTCGCATCTCAATAAGGAAATTCCGGGAAAAGCAATGCGAAATGGTTCATCCTTCAGATAGTGTCTACGAGGAGGTACACCGAGTTGGAATGGATGATAAGATACAAACAGGGCGGTGCGCACGGTGGGGCTTTCCTGGATTCTTTGAATAAACGGAGCAAATCATCATTGCCATCGGTGTCGTCAGGGTGGTTGAGATATGATGGCAATCTTATCTCCTTTAGGCAAATTAAATTGAACCTACGATTGGTGACAGGATGGTGGGGAGGTAAGTGCGGGTAATGTGGAGGGGTTGCTCGAGATTATTGGTGTTGATAATGAAATTATCCTTTTTTTTTGGCTAGTCGTTGGAAAAATAAGGTGGTATCGGATTGTCGGAATTTTGACAGTTGAAGGGGAGGCGTTTGACAAGGTTGCTTGTTAATTTATCATCGCCATCAATTGTGGAGGAAAAAATGTGTTTGGCTCCGTACGCCACATGAGGCACAATTCAGCGTCATTTTTTGTAAAAAAAAGTCGGGGACCAAGTGGTACTCGATTTATTTTGAGCCAGGGCTGCTCAAGGTGGCCTTTTATGGCATAACCTTCGACTTGGACATTATTTAGGAAGAAATGGGTGGTATCTGGATGACGTAGGAGATCGTAGTGTGTACCACCTCTTAAGGTCGAGGTCATGATGAACAGCAGAATCGTTCAAATTGGTGACATTAACGTGATTCAACAAAGAAAACTATCAGTCTCTCTGGTCGATAA
The DNA here is from genome assembly GCA_916610145.1 of Eristalis arbustorum. Classification (NCBI taxonomy): domain Eukaryota; kingdom Metazoa; phylum Arthropoda; class Insecta; order Diptera; family Syrphidae; genus Eristalis; species Eristalis arbustorum. The sequence goes on from OU744318.1 coordinate 4,016,250, forward strand.
AGGTGATCATTTCACTCGAAGAAGAATGCAATGCTTGCTAAAATAAAGTTGTGGACTTATTCGAGACTCCTGAAATGACTCCTGAAAAGACTCCTGATGGGTATACAACAGTCTGCTTTTACTGTCTTCGGGTGGTGTTCCCTTCGCCTAGCTAAATAATATCATTTGGGTTGTGGTCCCTAACACCGTCATTCACTTTCTTAAGATAACATAAGATGCCTCTTCTTCAATTCATACCCTCATGCAACAGAATTCCCTTGAATTTTATCCATTCAGCCCTAAATCAGTCTTGCTTCACCCCAGCGTCGAAAACAATGCTAAGGACCGGCCAATAAAATGCCCCTAAACATATCAGCGACACCTAGCTCTCACACCATGTACGCTCAAGCCTTCTTCTGCTTACCAGGTCACCGCACACGATCGAATGTAACCGCAACAAACCGCTGCGATGTCAACAGCCATGACAGACCCATCGTCACCCTCAGAGATGTCACATGTCACATGATTTGTTCACTATGGGTCGTCGCCGTGATGACAATTCATCATTTTAATGGCACTTCTGGTTCACATCAAAATAAACAGCCTCTGCACCCCCAGGGAATGGACATTTCAAAAAATTATCGTCACGCGACACACCACAGATTCAAATGCCGGAAGAAATGTCTCAAGTGCAAAGACGACGAAGAAGAAAAAACACAAACCGCACAAAAATTAAGTCAACTCCCGCCAAAAACACTGGGGACACATTAAGACAATTGACAGGGCCCGTCAGCAGGCATTGGCTGTATTGGATTTTATGGCGCTGCGGCCTGTGAAAGGGGCTCGGATGAATTCGTTCCGCATGCCACACATCAAAGCGTTATTTCTCCACGAGATAACTTTTGTCACGAATTGGGCGTCTTAAGAGTGGCGCTGAAGTTTAGGTGACACGCAAATGTCACATTTGTGTCTTCGGGTGACATGCGTCGCAGATGTTTTATGATCCGGTTGTGAGCTTGTTTTTTGTGTTGGCGCTATGATTTGCCGCATTTTGATTGTATTCCGAACGGAGTCCTGGGTGAATTATGAGTTTATTATTAAAACAACTATTTGTCAGTTTGTCAACACATGAGTCACGCATGAGTGGCGTGTGACAAGTGGGAGCTAAATTTGGAATTTTTGCATTTTTGACAGGCTCTTGCCGTGTCAATCTGCAAACACGTTTTGACAGCTGTCAAAGGACATGAGGCAGTATTTTTGTCGCTTGATTAAAGCCGCCTTGTTGGGACTTTATTTTAGGATTCCAAGCACACAATGTGCGCGGTAAACTTTTTTGACATTGACATTCTGCTTGACATTGAAATCAGAGTTCCAAGGGGATTAGCTGCGGGCTGCTTTCTTTTCAACTTGAAAAGCCTGCGAGAAAAACTGTTTAATTTGTTTCGTCCTTGTAATCGCAGCGACGTGGTTGGGCCGCACCGCTTCGCTCTGTGCATTCGAATGAGATCATGCCGTAAGTCTTGACACACGCTCAGACGATTCCCAGCAAATCGGGTGCGATGACATCAGATAAGTGTTTTAATTTGGATAACCATCCCGAAGGCAGGTCCGCGTCGCCTCCATATCCGTGAATCTTAAAATTCCTGTTCCCGTTTCGATGATTTATGTGACATGGGAGCAGAGAAGTATTCCAGGCACGGATTGTGCTTATAACTGCGTTGTCCCCTTATCTGTTTCTGCAGCCACCGCAGCCCAGCCAGTGGGTGTGTGTCGTCTTGCACGAAACGTGCTCGCGCCAACCTTTTCGGCGTTAAATTTCGATTCTATTTGGTTTCGTTTTTCGCTGTTCGATGACTATCTAGAGCTGTGTTTTACGACTTAAGTGATTCGCTAATTGACGTGGGGAACTGGGAGGTATTTCGGATAATTAAGGCGACAGTTTTCGGCTAGGGAATTCGCGCTGCCAAAAGCGTCTGAAGTGCGGTTCCTTTCGGAAACCGATTGAGCAGTTTACGACTTCTAGTTCTTGAGTGGATTTCGCGATGAGATGGTGACTTCATTGGACAAAAGGATGTTGATTTCGTTTTGGTAATGAGATAAACCCATTTGGACGGAGTAATAAAACGCGAATCATGGCTCGCGAGGAGATGCGACATATGGTTGGGAACTATCTGCTAACCGATCGTAATGCTTCGTCCATTTGGGAAAAAACGACTTTAGTTCGGTTAAAAGGCGTGGTGGGTGGATGACACACAGGAGCACCTGGCGTGTGTCACCTTTTACGAGCGAGGTCGTAATGTCGCAAGGGGTAGTTGAGGGTAGTGTTGGTGGCATTGGCCGTAAGTTCCATGTTCGACAGCGGCGATGACTTCACGCGAATAAGATTTTACTGCCGAGCGGCATCAGACGATGAGTTCTAGGATTGGGTTCGTCATTAGACTTCTTTGAATCTGGAAAACTTTTGAATCCTCCCGAATTACATACGCAAACACGAACAGTGACATCAGTCTTAAATTTAAGGAGATATGAACCAGATAATGGTGTGAATAGTTCATAATTTCTGCGAAGTAAATAGCGTCAGCGTTAGCCAGCTGTACTGCTTTGTTTTGTGCAGTATCAAAAAAGCTTAAGCTGTTGCAGTCAGTCAGTCACCTAAACTAATCTACGCGGTGAGACTTGGCATAAAGCACTTGACAAAAACGTAAAGCTGAAAGACGAGAGGAACAGCGTACTTCTTACTGAGCTGTGTATAGGTAGCCATAAAGATGACCACGTATTAGTTCTAACCAAAATTTTGAGATGAGCCGTTCGAGAATGCTGAGGTTTCATTTGGGATGGAGTTGTTCGCATTAGTTGCATAGAATAAAACGATATTATAGCAAACACTGTGTACTTTTGCGTTTAGAGTTTGCGGCACATGTGCCATCTAGGCCGGTGGTTGGCCCACACTACATTGTGTCAAATTGACACCAAACATCAGATGATGTTATAACTTTTCTACAAACCTTCATGGCCCTTTGGCGACAACACCTTTTTTTAGCCGAAACTAGATGAGAACGTAACAAGGTGAGCAGCGAGGCTTTGGCAACAGCACTACAACTATTAAGAGTTTTGAAAAAATTTGAAAAAAAATTTTACCAAATTGACAATAAATATAGACTAGTGTTGGGTTATTTCTAAAGAACCTTTGACTCTGAGTTAGTTGCACAACGTAATAGGTGATGGACTTCTTTGGGGTGACGAGTGGAGGAGGATAAAAACGGGTTAACTGTTTTCACTTTAGCCATGCTTACCTGCTTTTCTCTTGTGACTATTGCTTTCGTGCCCTTTGCCATTAATGTAATGAAAAAGGTCTGTGGAATTGCCTTGTGTGTCCTTTTGCATTGACCGCTCCCTCATCACTCTACATTGCAGAATGTGACTCTGTCCTCTGCCAGTAATTGTTATCCGTTTTTGTCAATATGGAAATCGTCTTCATCGACTTTTGACAGCAAATCCACTCATCGCCCATGGCTAGCTGTCCACCGCAAACAGTCATTCCTTACTGATGTTTCGGCACAGCTTGATCCAAAACTGAGCGTTCACTCAGCAGATTGAGATGAACAAAAAAATGTAACAAATCTGAAATCAAAAGCTGCATATTATTGTAACCAATTAGACAGTTTAGATGGTTGGTTGTTTGTAGAGCTATATCTCTTAATTGTCTGTAAGGATAGGGATGCGATTTGATCTTTATGGCGAGACTACTAATGCGTAGTAAAACTCATTCGTTTTGCGTGACATTCAGTCTTGCGGTGTACATATGCCCGAGGTAGTGCAAAATTCATCAAATGTGCAAATGGAGTCATTGTGTTTGACATTTGTGAACTGTACAACCAGACAAGCAATGGAGCACTACACCTCGCAATTGTATGGAACAATCTAGATCTAATTTTATCAATAATAGGTGGTCTTATTTGTTGGTCGATTGTCTACTTGTGTGGCGCCAACTGAGGAAACATTCCTGCGTTTAGCTACTCACCTGGAACCACATGATACCATGCAGGGCGTATCCGCCAGCTGATGGTCGCACTGTCAAAAACATCGTGGTTGTGGCTGCAGTTGTCGCTGAGAATGAAGAAACATCAACCAGACGACGATGCCACTCCATTGGGCATCGTCATCATCATCATAAGAGACACCTTACTGCCGACTTCCTACAGCACGAGATTCTATGGATATTGCGAAGGAAGGAATAATATCCGTTTTTGGGGTAACATCTCATTATGGCGATTAGGCATGGACCAAGGTTGCTGAACTAGCCACCAAAGACTTCTTTCTTTGGAACTATTAAAAGTTGGGGGCTTATGCCAACAGGCCTCAGATAATCGCAGCCATTAAGCAGAATATTCGGCAATGCGAACAGTTATCGCCAAAAAATCTCGTGTAAAGTCGGTAAGAATGCGATAAAACGGGTACAAACGTCTATAAGCCACTTGCCGGATATCATCTTGTTCACACAACAGAAGAAATTATTTTTGAAAAAGATGAAATTAAAATAATAATTTAAAAACATTTTTAATTTAAAAATAACATTAATTAATTTTGCGCAGCCTTGTACATGAAGGTTCACAGTCTGTGAATTGCACTGTTGCACATCTTGAGACTTATATGTAAGTCCGGAATCAACTCTTTCAGACGATATCATGGGTAGAATCGATAAGATAATTTAAACGACGTCGCGGACGATGTTCAGAAATAAATTTCGAAAAAATTACCCATAAACTATCGCCATTTGACAGTCGATTTGCATTTAAAAAACGTTAAACGTTCCTTATTTGACACCTTCCCTTGGTCTTTTATTGAAATTTATGACTCCCCATTTACGTGCACGGCCCAAGTGCAAGTTTGAAAAATTGCAACACTGATGAACGGCGCGGTTCGCCTTCGACGGCTTTTTATTGCACTGCCTCGTTAATTCAACTCGATTCCTTCTGTCAGTCTCTTATCATAAAACTGGCTGAATTTTGCGACAAAAATGATTTGTGGCCACTGTCAACATTTTAACTGCATCATCGGAATGAAATCAAACTTGATTTTATCGCAAAAAAAAAAAACTACTTCGCCGCTAAGTGGAAATGCAGTTGTCATTCAATCACAGAATTCTGCACAGAACGAGCTGTACGGAGAAATAGAAAATGAAAGGCGCACCTTTATCTCTGAAATGCATGTCTGACCGTTCACTCGCGATTAACTCGTGTCCGCCCATTTGCAACGCAAAATCAATCAGCTCCCTGCTGCCGTCGATGAGATGTGTTCTCACTTGGAAGACAAATGAGCGAAATTACCGCGCGACAGAATGAAAAGTAACCTCTGACCGAACTAATTGTGATTTATTACATTCGCTGCGGCGGCATAAATGAATCATCACCTTATCGCCAGCTAGCTGCGGCGACGAGAAACTTGACCCAATGGTGGCACCCGTATCTTCGTTGCGTCTACCGAATTACACTCTGAAGTGCCAGCGTCTAATGAAGTTTTCTTTCCTTCTCTTTGCAGGTAAATATCAACAGACGTCGAATCAAGGCGGAATAAATGAGAAAAATCAGGCAAGTATTTGCACAGTTGCCGCGCCGGTGACTGGTGGAAAATCCATTTCCATGAACGACATCCACACGACGAATGCTGGCGAATTACGAGAAGTGCTCATAAAAGGTAGCTCGCCTCTGATTGAGTTGCTCCAGTCCAGTCCAGACTGCTTTGAGTGGGCATCGTTATGTAAATGGGTATTTGTGGGCACTCGGCTTCAGATCTATTTTGAAACCGGAATGAGACTTATTACCGTCGGAGATGAGGACGTGTGAAGGTCACCGCAGTGCGAGGGATTTGGCTGCTCGATGGAACTCGGAGGCCGTGATCGCGTGGGGGCGGGACGCGGTTCGTTGACCACGGTCTGTTGATGGGGATTAAGTGGTTTACGGTAATTTATGATCACTGATACTGGTTCTGAGAAGAAAATAATGAGTTATTTGATAAAGAGGCAGGGCCGTTTGATAAGGCTGTAGCTTTTAGGATTTCCTCTGAAGTAAGTTTAAGTGTAAGTCTGCTCTCGTCATCTCGGTATTCTTCGTATTATGACACTGGGTATACGAGGCCGTTGTCGATGGCGATAAATAATCAGATGAACAGAGGCTTATTGGAATTGTCTTGTCTATGAATTCCGAAAATTAGCACTTGGGCTAGAAATCAGCAATGCTTAGTCTAAAATTGAGTCGAGGAGGTGAAGAGTCGACGACGCTGAACATTTACACAATGTGGCCTAGCTTCATGAAAAGTTGCTGAAACCCCTTCGTTTTGCAACAGTTTCAAACCTTGAGTCAGCATTGAACATTCGAAAGGCCTGTCTATATTATGCCCTCCTTCACAGCATAGTCGTTGCACAGAGTTTGGAATCATTTTTAAGTCTTGACGGAGCTCACTAGTTGAATATGAAGACCGAAAGAGCCAGTCTGTGTTCCGATGGCAGTGTTTAAAGTCAACGATCATCAATAGTTCTTACACAATGAAGACGAAAAACTCTAATCAAGCCAGCGAAAATGGCGGAATGGAGCAGTTGGTTACTCACTTTCCTTGGTTATAGAGGTCTCCGGTTCGATTCCAAGTGGAAGCAAACATTTAATTAATATTTATTTAATTAATTACTTGCCGTTGGGATCAAATTAACGGCGCCTGGTATAACAATGGACCAACAATGCTTTAAGTCTGTCAATTTCGATGGCAGCCCAATAACGTAAGCCACTTAATCCCCATCAACAGAGCGACCCATGAAGGATCAAAGCGTGAGTAATTGCTGCCTACCATCGGTGACGGTCCGGGGCGCGCTACTTCCAGTCATCTAGGCCAGTCTGTCTTACATCTGCGATGACTTAGTCTCTATACCGGTGGTTCGGCCTTCCTCTCCTCGAACCAGGAGGCTCGAGTTATGTCTTTGGAGGAGCGAAAGCGGCAATAAATGAAACACTGTAATTAATTTTACAATTTTAGCTTTAAATTTTAATTATTTTTCATTTGTGTTGCCACTTTCATTGCTTTGACCCGACTCTGCATTCTTTATCTGCCGTGGTGTTCTTTCCTCGTCTCGAAAGATCAAACGGTTACGTCTCGTGTTTGAAGAAATATAGAAGCCCTCATCTGATTGGCTGTGGACTTGTTTACAAGCCACCGTTGGTTTGGCTGTAACCTGCTGATACTGAGAACAGCGATGTAAGCTGAATAAATACCGAGTTGCGTGGTGGCACGTAACTCTCGCATCCGAAAACTCTCTATGCTAGAGCTTTGACGTCCATGTGCTCGATGTGGCCGAGCCAGTGTAGCCGACAAATTTCTGCCTTTCGGACTACATCAACATCCTTTTCCAGCTCGTAGAGTTCGCGGCTGTGTCTTCTCATCCATTCGCGTTTTTCGCAGACGGGACCTTATATCCGATAAAGGTCCATAAAGTAGGACTAGGGGATTAATAGTTCTGTAGAGCATAATTTTGGTCCTTCGGGACAGGAGTCTCGAGCCCAGTTGTTTTGACAAACAAAGTGGCTCGATATAAGGCACTGATCATCTCAATCCTGCAATACTGCGCGGAGGCATAGACAATCTCAAAAGCGGATGAAGAAGTCTTTGGTCTCTTTGAGAGAAAAGTTCTGCGTGTGATCTTTGGTCATGTTTGTGTTGATGATGACTGAACCACGAACTGCAAGGGTTGCACAGCGACAAGAGTCTAGTCAGACATCTACGGTGGCTAGGCCATGTAGAGCGTATGGACAACTCAGCTCCGGCCAGACAGATTTTTGAATCCTTACCTGTGGGGCAACGCAAGAGAGGACGCGTGCGTTTAAGGTGGCGCACCAAAGTGACGAAGCATCTCATCTCAACTAACATGCTGTGCGAAAATAAGCAACAGCTAGCCAGAGATCGCACTAGTTCGAGAGGTTTGTTGGTTGAGGCCCGTGTCCACCCCTAACTGTAGTTCCATACAAAGAAGAAGAAGAAGAAAGTAGCACCTGTTGCCAAGGGTGATTATACGTCGGATATTGTGGGATCATGCCCATTAACTACCTCAAATTGTTAGGTGTCGATTGTGATGTTTGGCAGAAGGTGGTGTGTGGCGGATTGCTTCTGGTCCTCAAGACCAGCACGTTTCGCCTGTTGTTCAAGTGAAAGCTTCTACTACGCCGCGTTGGGACCTCGCGACGATGTCTATGTTATATGCGTATCCCACGAACTAGACTAATTTGTAGAAGAAGCGATGATTTTCATTTGTAAAAGCAGAAAACGATCACTGATCAACTGCACTGTAGCTGCAGCAGTCATCAATTCATAATTTTGCTTTTTCATTAGCTATTGAAAAGTCAGCAGCAAAAGTCGACTTCCGCAGTCGTCAGCAGTCACAGTTTCTTGTTCCTATTTATTCTCTTTTCTCGAAGCATGAACAATTTTGTTTGATGTGTGTGAAAATTCATAAGATATGCCTGCATCTCCATATAAATTCATGTACATTTTGAGGGTTTCTTCAAGCACCATGTGCCATAGGAAAGAATAAGGAATGAAAAAACTATTTGTGTGATAAGTCAACAAAAATCAATAACCGACTGCTGAAACCGGCATACTGCTTCTACTCACTCGAAGTCGTCACATTGCTTTTGCTTCGACTGTGACTGCCGATTTTTTGCGGAGCATAAGCAGCAGTCAGAGTTTATTTCGAAAGGTTGACGACAGTCGAAGCAGTGAAGAGCAAAAAATAAGTAACTTTTCCTCCTTCGCCGCACTGTCTTCCATAGTACAGACATTACACGACATCGAATCTCCTAGCCGATATCCGGTACGGGTTTCAAAGGGCTCAGAGGTCCTCTAACCGAACTTCACGGTGCATCGAGTGTGTGTTAGCGTGGTGCGACACCACTGGGTAAAATTTCCCCTAATCACGAATTCGGCCATCTCTTCGAACAGTTCCTTAGTTGGCGGCTTTTAAATCGATAAAGAGATGGTGAATATCGATTTGAAACTCGCTTGTATCCTCTAATATTTCTCTCAGCGTGAAATTCTAGTCGATTAACTAGTCGACCGAACCGGAAGCCACACAAGTACGCGCCGATTAGTGTGGTGCAAACTACGAAAGACCCCGCTTTCCTTTAAAATAAACATGCACTGCAAAACTGCCGGTGTGAATCCTCTTCAATATTTTATTGCATTTAAGACCTCCACCGAAACAAGGGGACAAATGTTTAACCAACTTTTATAAGAACATCAAACGCCGTACTCGCGCCCTCATTCCACCCCCAACATCCAGGTCTCTCCCATTTCTCATTTCAAGTTCAAACCACACGCAGTCTCAACCACATCCACTCCACTCGACCGTCCCCAATTTCCACCTCTCACAGGTGCATACTTCTCAATCAAGAAAATTAACCGACCCCACATCCACTCCCACACCACAGAGCTCCAAGATTTCACTTTCCATTCCCGCAAGAGCGGCGCACAGAAAAACTCCTCAAAACAAACCTCTTCTATCTGCAGGAGGATTCCCTCTCGTCGGCATTAAATATTCATCCATTTGAGTATATTGCAATTGTGGCTACGCCCACTCCGCCCAAGGACTCCCCTCCGCCCACACGCCCGCTCGAGCGCAAGGCAAACAAACCTCAGCGCCGAGTCGTCACCGGACAAGTTGCACGAAATGCAAATTGTGTCTTGAATCTCCGGAATAAACAATTCCCCGGCCCTCATTACTTATCCATTCAGTCTGCGCTTCCCTTGCTTCTAGTGCTGCTCCTCCCGCTGTTGTTGGTGGCCTCGCCGGGCGATGTCGGCAGGCGGGAATCATTTTCAATTCGCACATCCTTTTCGGTTTCCTTTCGCTAAATTCAATGCGAATGCTACTTTAGTTAATGGAACGCTATGGTGAATAAGTAACATCATCACCGATGCCAGTGATGAAGGATACATCGGGGAACCGCAGGAGTTCGTACTTGTAGCGCCCGCCTGCCGACTACCGACTGCCGACTGTCGACTGAGTGGCAGAGGGAGCATTCCCAGTTGGAATTCTACTGTAATGTGGTTTGCTGGAGGTCGAATTTCATTTAGGCAAAAAGGGGCACAGCGGGCTGCGGGAAAGGATTTTGATAGGATTCTGACTTTGCAAAAGTTCCCGTCGGAGTGTCGTCCTTGAGGCGGAAAAAATACACACTCGCATAGCCACAAATTATGATTTAATGGTGGAGCTCTCCGGCTAGCTGGAGGGCTGAATTACTTTCACTACACCGACTAGGGAGGGAAAACATGAGACGTCCAGGACGAAGGAGTCGCAACATCGACATGGAAATCGTAGGGGATGGACCAGAAGTTTGATGAAAGCACTGGTAATGCTGTGGAGGGCGCAATTTGATTGAAACGAAATTTGTGCAGAGGTCGGTGGTGGCCATGAATCGGAAGTCATTCGAAATGAGTGCAAGTTCTGGGAGGCGACTGTGTTGTGAAGGTGTGCACAGAGTGGACTGACCTTGAGGCTGTTCAGAGACGACTAAGGTCTGTGTGGTTCTGAAGATTATGACAAACGTTAAAAGTGAAAGATGAGAGTAAGTCGCCCCCCATTTTGTATTTTTCTGCAGGGAGTTCGGTTTAAAATCTCCCATGTGCGGCTGCTAATGCGTGTAGTCTTAGCGTTGTCGCTGTTTATCTTCACTTTGCCGTTTCAGCCACGAAACCCACGGTTCGTGTCTAGAAGAGGCTTGGATATAACAATAATATGGGGGGCGCTACAGGCAATAGACGGCGACGCAGATACCCACAAAACCACGGGCCACCACAGAGCCTTGGATAAGGATTGAAAAAATAAATAATTGGCGACGGGAGCTGACTTGAATTGGTTCATCAGGAGACAGTGACATGCAAGTGTGCGATAAACTGTCACTAAACATTTAACTGGAAAATATGTCTAAATACCTAAACTTGCTTCTCCCGGAATGTCATAATTGTTCAACATAAACAGTGTAAGGCCAAACACACTTGCTTGTGGGACTCCGGCAGCGATCTCCTGAATGAACCTTGCTAAACTCTGAAAATTCTGTTTTCTGTTCTAAACGTTTCCCGGCAAGTCTACGACTTCAACTACGAGGGACTACGCGGAAAGAAAAGCCAAGTCTCCAGCGCGCACGGAGAAAGGGATCTTAATCAGTTGAACGTGCTTAAAGCACAAGACTCTGTTGCGCTGTCCCAGTGGCTCGGAATCGACGACTCTTCGGAGCGGAGCTGAGATGTTCATCCGCTCTACATGACCTAGGTACCTTAGGCGTTCGATCCGAATAGCCTTAACTTGGTGCATGCTGCTGAACAGTCCGTACTGCTCGTGGTTAAATCTTCGCCTGCAGACGCCATCAACGCAAAAAGGAATAGATATCGGACGCGAAACTTTTCTCTCAAAACTACCAAGAGCTTCTTTATCCGCCTTCAACACCGCCCTTGTCTCTGGACGCCAGAGAGTAGGACAGAGATGATCAGAGTGTAATATAGAGCCATTTTTGGAGTGACCATCCTTCTTGGTGGTGGCCCGTGGAGTTAAAGGTATATGCGTCGACCCCAACCTTGATGTCGTAGGTTCGATTCCTGCGCTGTGCGACGAAAACAATTTCCACGACCCCACCTCTTCCGAGTTACTGACAATGCTCAAAGAGTATTTCCTGTCTAGAGAAAACTTCTCAAACAAAGCCGTTCGGATTCGGCATAAAACTGTAGGTCCCTTCCACTCGTGAGAGAACAATAGCACGCACAACACGAGTGGTTGCTGAGAAGCTAGGCCCTGGCCCCCTACCGGCTGTAGCGCCACCCATACTATCCTTCTTGGCGTCTTGATGATTTGCTTCAGTCATGGTTCTACCTCCTCAAAAGGACATTACTTGAAAAAGTTTGCTATCATTGCTGATGTTCCATTTTGTTACTACAATTTAAAAAATGGAAGAAGTAGGACCAATCGAACAGACTTGATCGCTTGCAAGTAAATCGATTTCAAGGCGTCGGGGAAACTCCACCTAATAAAGAAATTGTCCTCCACTCAACAGCCATAAAAAAAGCACAATCGCAATTACATCTCATTGCGCCAAACTTGGGCACTATTGCAGACGCACTGCATTAAGTCCTCGCAACTTCTCACTTATAGGGAGAATCCACAGGAGAACCCTACCCCAACTCAGCTCGTCTTCATCTCCCAGAGCGGTCACCATTAAATGGCTTAACTGCACTATAACCAAAAAGTGCCAATGCTCATCCAACGGCGCAAGGACACCCGACCTACGTAACTTTTCCCAGCCATCGTATGTCGCAGCAATTCACAGTCGTCCCAGGGAGTGAGCAAATCAAATCACCACGCTCATAGAAAAATCGCCGAGGCGTGCTCGAAAACCACTCCGTGGTGGAGGCAGTCTCAACAGGCTGACGAAACAATAAAACTCACATCACGCAACCCAACGATGCCCAGTTCACAGAAATCAATCCGAACGGACAGCAGACGACGCGCCACGCCATTCCTTGGGCTCCTCCACCCCCTCAGTCTGTGTGTCAATTGTCGTTATCGCTGACGACTGGCAGGAGAAAAAAACAACGCCACTCCCTCAGGGAAGCCCATCAACCTAACTTCGAAGACCGATGGCCACGATGGGCGATGGACGATGGCCTTAATTACGTCTATCAACGTTCCCTTTATTGCGTCCGACCGGCTCACACAACCGCCCGCGGGAGCCAGAAATTTTGTATCCACTTTCATTATTTATCCAACAATTAGAGGCACGGAGGAGGCGACGGACTGCTGACGCAATTGAATCCCTCACGGGGGTTGGGCGGAACAACAAATTAGTGTTGTTAGGATGCGCACAACGACACGGGATCTGTTTGTGTGTCGTCCTTCCGTTGTCCTTTTTTTTTTTTGTGAATACGATTCCGTTTGGATTACCCAGCTGGACTCCCGAAGTCCGCAGTGCCTGCAATGAATCATTGAATCGCTGAATCACTGAGTTACGCATACAAAGGCCAATTGAATGTCCTTTTGATTTGTGTCCTTTTGCGGCATTCTTTTGCTCGTTTCTCGTTTCTCTCTCCGCCTCTTGTGTGTGCGTCCGTGGCTCGGGGGTGAATATGATTATTCTCCCGTGCCTGGGTTGCGATTTGTCTGCGTGGCGACAAAAGGTTCACGGATTCCAAGGGGATTTGGGGACCTAAGCTGAATTTATAGGTCAAAGCGCATTAATTGAGTTGCAATTGCAAATGGAATGCAGTGGCGTTTGTGCGGTCGTGCGTGTGCGTTGAATTTGAAGAGGGTACTGGCAGTCGTTTCCAAAAAGAGATAAATCAATCGCTTTAAGCCGCCGCACGGATCGGGTGCTTGGAGGGATCACATTATCGCTTGCGACCGCGATCGTTTAGGGAACTGTCAGCGGTAATTTTTTTGATAGTAAATCAGTGACGGGGTTTATTGGAGGTACCTGATTTGGGGTTTTTGGGATTCATGGGAAAAGTGACATTTTATCGCTTCGTCGCAAGTTTTGGATGCCTTCGGAGGTAGCATACCGATCCCCGTGTAGTCACAGGGGGTCTAAGGTGTCCGTGTGACTGAAGTACGCATCGACTGTGGGAAAGGTTAACGTCTGATGGATTAGTGGCGCCCAAGGAAGTTCACATGAAGTGCGGTATTTATAGACTCCGCAACACGCAAGGTATGTTTGAAGCGATTTCGTGTGAAATTTTTTGTATATCCCAGGTGTACAAAGAAGCAATTAGGGACCAAGGTCACTACCTTGCGGGACTACAGCAGCGATCTGATTGAATGGGGAGATTTCTGTACTTAGCTTTGAGAATACTGTCTGTTGTTTATTGATTTGTGCAGGAATAAGAGAGCAAAGACATGTCCAATTTTTTCCTCCCTTGCCCCTTGATTTCAATTGACAGCGTTTTTTATACGCTCTTCGCCCAGTGTCTGTGAATACTTGTGAGCTCTTAAAAACAGCTGATCCCCTAATTTCTCCAACCTTAGTACTTGGGTGGATTGGAGGTCTTATTTGAAAATTCGCTCGTTACTCGACATTTTTTTAATTTTTGTGTTAAATATTCAACACAGTGAAGAGGGGTAACCAAACGATCGAAATATTCCTCTCTTATTTCTGAAACCGTGTTGTCCTTTATGTTAGATCGTCGTGCCAGACTGCAGGCCTGGGAGCAGTGCTGGGACTTGAAATGTTCAAAGCGTTGTAGATCTTGAAGAAAATGGGTGGTAGATCAGGCAGACGACCCATGAAGGGTCCGAGCCTGAATGAGGCCTTCCATCGCTGACGGACCTTGGCACGCTACTCCAGTCATCACCAAATTGTCTTACATCCCCAACGTCTCTCTGTACCGGAGGTTCGGTCTTCTTCTCCCTCTCGAACCAGGAGGCTCGGATTCGAAGACCAGTTTTGTTCCAGCGTTGTTGTCCATTCGCTTGATGTGGCCGGGGCAGTGTAGTCGACAGGTTTTTGCCCTCCGGATTACATCCACATCCTTGTACAGCTCGTAGAGCTCGCGGTTGTGTCTTCTCCTCCATTCGCCTTCCTCGCAGACGTAGAATGTTTCTTTCGAAGGCACCAAGAATTAGCTCTGCAGTCTTACTTAATGTCCAGCTTTCGTCTCCATAAAGTAGGACTGGCAGAATAAGAGTTTTGCGGCGCATGACTTTGGTCCTTCGAGTCAGGAGTTTCGAGCCCAGTTGCTTTGACAAACCGAAGTAGCATCGGCTCCCAAGAGCGATTCTACGTCGGATCTCCACTACGATGTCAGTCGTGGAGTTTACGTTTGCCCCGAGGCAGACAAACTCTTTTACTACCTCGAAATTGTAGCTGTCGATTGTAACGTTTTGGCCTAGGTGGTGTGCGGCGGATCGTTTTTTGCTCGACAGCTTGTATTTGGTTTGTCCTCGTTGACCTTTAGAACAGCTCGTTTCGCCTGTTCGTCATTTGCCGTGCAAGCTTCCACTACGGCGCGTTACGACCGCGCGATAATTTCGATGTCGTCAACGTATACCCACAGCTGGACTGACTTGTAGAAGATAGAGCCTGAGGGAATCATACGACAGCGCATCTCCTTGCCGAATCCGGTGCTGGTTTCGAATGCTATAGGGGTTTTGAACCGATCGTGGTGCGAATTCGGCCATCGCTTCGAAAAGCTCCTTGCGATGAATGCTGTCGTATGCGGCCTTAAAATCTATAAAAAGAGGGTGAGAATCGATTTGAAACTCGCTGTTCT